>BCKO01000005.1:298002-898002 GCA_001600675.1 Millerozyma acaciae | reverse complement strand
CAATCTGGCAAACACCCCAGGATAGAAGAGATTGACACGGAAAAATTTTTGAAGTGGAAAAGTATATTAGCGGCAGAATCGAAGCAAATTGAGAAGCAATTGAGAAGCAGATCCACAGAAAACTGAAGCAGTATCACAGGTATTGAGGCAGAACGAAAAAACGGTAGTTGAGCTTTCGAGATTTTTCAAAGATTTTGAGACATTTCAAGGGTATCGAGACATATTATCCGTATCGAGACAGAATAGCCTTATTGAAACAGAGTTGACGGTAATCAGGGCGTTGGAGTCATAGTCTGGGGTGCAGAAATACAGACGGACAGTAAAGTTTAGCTGGTCAATAAAGACAAGATAAGACAAGTTAAGAAAGTAAAGACAGGTAAAGACAGGTAAAGAAAGTTGAGCACAGGAATTGTTAATTTTTTTCAGTCAGAGACAGCAAACATGACGAGAAATTCAATCTATTACGATATCGAGGCAGGAGGTGATGCTGTGGACAGCAGAGAAAGTGGATTGAGGAGCGATGTTGAGGCCAGAAGCAGTTTTGGGGCCAGAAGCGAGGATGGAGCAGACGATAATGCAGGGACAGCGAAGTACGAAAAGAGCCTTGGGGCTCAGACAGAGTTTCTGGAGGCAGCAGAGGACGGAGAACGTGAGTTTGGGGTGATTTCGTTCGACAGCAGGACGTTGTTGCACTACTTGAAAACGAGATTTACCGATTTGGTGCCCAGCAAGGAGTACATGAGGGCAAACCGCGACTTGTTGAATCCGTTCCCAGCGGTGGCCGAGATTCCTGGGAGGCAGTGGCTCTTCATTTTCTGCGGGCTTGCTGCGTGGACGTGGGACAGTTTTGATTTTTTCACGGTATCGTTGAATGTGAGTCGGATTGCGCTGGACTTGGGTACAGACCCCAGCAGCGTTACGTGGGGGATCACGTTGGTGTTGATGTTGAGAACAGTCGGGGCCATTTTGTTTGGCTATTTTGGCGATAAATACGGGACCAAGTGGCCGTTTGTGGTCAACTTAACGTTAATGTGCTGCTTGCAAGTAGGGACTGGGTTCGTCAATACATTCAAGCAGTTTCTTGGGGTTCGTGCCCTTTTTGGCATCATCATGGGAGGCATATACGGCAATGCCACTGCCACCGCCCTTGATAATTGTCCCACGAGAGCAAAAGGATTCATTTCGGGAGTGTTGCAACAGGGCTACGCCTTGGGATACCTAATCGCAGTCATCTTCACCAGAGCTCTCGCAGACACTACCAAACAGCACTGGAAATCGATGTTCTGGTTTGCTGCCGGGATTTCGTTTTTCATCGTCCTCAGCAGAGTCCTCTTGCCCGAGACAACCGCTCTCAGCAACAGAAGCTTGGAAGAAGCCTTGACCGAAGACCCAGCCGCTCCTAAACAATCTTTCGAGAAAAAGGCTTTGGTTGCATTCAAAAAACACTGGTTGTTATTGGTATACATGGTGTTTCTCATGGCTGGCTTCAACTTTATGTCGCACGGGTCCCAGGACTTGTATCCTACATTCTTGACAAAACAGCTCTTGTTCGGACTGGACAGGTCTACCGTCACAAATTGTGTCGCTAACTTGGGTGCCATCACCGGCGGTGTCGTCATTGGCCACTTCTCCAATTTCCTAGGCAGAAGACTATCCATCATCATATGCGTTGTGTTGGGTGGTGCCTTGATTTACCCCTGGGTGTTTGTGTCGAACACCGGTATAAACGCAGCTGTATTCTTTTTGCAATTCGGCGTTCAAGGGGCTTTCGGAGTGATTCCCATCCACTTGAGTGAACTCAGTGCTCCAACCTATGAGTATAGGTCTTTCATTGTTGGTGTGGCTTACCAGCTTGGAAACTTAGCTTCGTCCGCATCTTCCACCATCGAGTCAACTATCGGTGAAAGGTTCCCCATGTATAACAAGGAGGGAAAGAAAATCTTCAATTATGGTAAAGTTATGGCGATCTTTATGGGATGTATTTTCGGGTACGTCCTCCTAATCACTTTCATCGGCCCAGAAAACAGAACTGTTATCAAGTACTCCGACGAGTCTGATGAACGCCATACTCATCGCTCTATCGATGAAGTCAAATCTGAAGTACACACAATGGAACATGCCCCAGACGTCGATGACAGACAGGACGCTGCGATAGAGACCAAGTCTCATTAAATAGCTTACGAATTTACAGATGTTCAAACGATATGATTAAAATAAATGTACAGTATGTCGGCGACTACATCACTGCACTTGATCCTTGAATGGTCTTAGGCCCTTTCCTCCTCCGTCCGTAGTGCTGCAATGTTATGATAGTAGTCAAGCGTATACAATCACGTGTAATCAATATGGTGAACTTATATAGTTTTCGGTATTTGCAAAATTTAGTATACTGCCAGTCCATACAAGCATGTTTAGGTATATCAGACAAGCAGGCCGTGGTTTCCCAAAGCCAGGAAGTAGGGCCAGTACTTCTGAATATTGGGCTCATGGCCTTTTTCGGTCTAAGTTCGTAAGATCTCGAAGAACTTATGGCTCTGTAAACCATACCACGAACAAGAATTATAGACTTTTGAAAGTTGGTGGAGTTTTAGGTTTAGGAGGCACTATTGTATACTTCAGCAATGACTCTATGAGCAGTGGGATAAGACACTTTCTTTTAACTTCAGAAAGAGTCGGTGTGGTTGTGGTAGCTACAGCTCGGTGCTTTAAATTGTATAAAAAGACATTAGGCACCGAATACAGCTCGGATAAGGAGAGAAGGGAGGCACTTGCAGGGACTCATAAGAGGGCAGCACAGATAACACTCAAAGCTTTAGAGACAAACGGGGGGATATACATTAAGTTGGGACAGCATATTTCAGCATTGACATATTTGTTGCCCCGAGAATGGACGGATACCATGATACCTCTTCAAGATAAGTGTCCTGAGTCGTCATTGGAAGAAATCGAAGGTTTGATCAGAGAGGATTTAGGGGTGGATTTACATGAGTTGTTCTCCGAGTTCGACCCCAAACCCGTCGGAGTTGCGTCTTTGGCTCAGGTGCACATTGCCAAGATGAGAAAGACTGGCCAAAAGGTGGCTGTCAAAGTACAGCACCCGTCACTCACAGAGTTTGTGCCTTTAGACGTCTATCTCATCCAAAAAGTATTCGGCGCTATGCACCGTGTCTTTCCCGAATACCCTTTGACGTGGTTAAGTGACGAGCTCCAGAAATCGATCTACGTCGAGCTTGATTTCACCAACGAGGCCCTAAACGCAGAAAGAACAGCTGCCTATTTCGAGAAATTTCAAAAGGAAACTGCGTTAGTGGTCCCCGGTATCGTGGAAAGTCATCGCAGAATATTGATTATGAACTACCTTTCTGGCGCCAGACTCGACAACTTGGAGTATATGAAGAAGAACAAAATTAGCACCGCAGACGTGTCATCCTGCCTTTCCCACATTTTCAATAACATGATTTTCACACCTCACGTTGGCTTACACTGTGATCCCCATCCGGGAAATTTGGCTATCAGAAAGTTAGACAAACCTAGAAACGGCCACAACTTTGAAATCATCTTATATGATCACGGACTTTATCGGCAAATACCAATTCAGATCAAGAGAGACTACTCTCATTTCTGGTTGGCTCTCCTTGACAACGATATCCCAAACATGAGAAAGTATACTGAAAGGATAACTGGAATAAAAGATGAACAAAAATTCAAGATCTTTATATCTGCAATTACCGGACGGGACCCCGACACCGCTATGAATTATGATATTTCGAAGATCAGAACGGAGAAAGAAATCAAGGCAATGCAACGTCAACTTCAAGAGGAAGAAGGGGTTTTGGAAGGTCTTATGGACATGTTGAACACCATGCCTCGAGTTATATTATTGATTTTGAAAACGAATGATCTTACTAGAAACTTAGACGAAAACTTGAATAATCCACTAGGACCAGAACGTACGTTTCTCATACTAGCAAATTATTGCGCCAATGCTGTCTATGAAGAGTCAAAGGAGAAAATAAGAGCACAATACAGCAGCCTCTCAATTAGACGGGTCTACGAGGGTATAAAGTGCTGGCTAGCTTACGAAAAACGTGTTAGCTCACTTTATCTTTACGACTTGTTCATGGTCTTCAAAAACCTAAGAGTCAAATTAAATATTTAAGTTTTGTATATCTACCCTACTGTACATAGATGGTGCTAATCTTCATTATACACCAAGCACTAATGCAATATAATGGGACAGTTCTATTTCATACCTTCCCTAATCTTATCAAGCAAATTATTAATTCTTGGCCCCATTAATGGTTGTCCGTGCCTAGTTTTCTTTTCTACCACTTCCTTCTTCTTCTCCCTTTCCTTTTCTTTTCTCTCTATCGCCTTCTTTCTTTCCTGAATATCTCTCAACTGTGCTTGTCGTTTCTGCTCTTTTCTCTCTTTCACCATTTTTGCCCTCTCGGCAAACGTCAAGCGTCTGTTGTTATCGCCATTGTTTCTTCCTTTGTGGTTTGTGTTCTCACTTTCATTCTTCTCTTCTGTTTCTTCTGCTTCCTTTCTAGTTGAATCAAGTCCTTCCTTCTCCAAAATCTTGAAATATCTCTTCCTCAAACTCGCCCTATGGGTCAAAGACTTCTTAATTTCTTTTGATTTGAAAGCACGTCTGTCCTTGTACGGATTCTTCCCATAAACAGCTCTATTTTTGTTCATTATTGCTGATATACCTAATAACGAGACATCCCATCTCTTGAAATATAAGATTCAAAGTCATCATCATCTTATATGATTACATAATACACACTAAAGCTATATATCTTCATTACTGTTAGAATTGAGCCACTTGTCGAACTCTTTGAGCTCTTCACGGGTCAAGAGCTTATGGAGGGTGTCTACCGAAGCCTTCTCCACGAGAGTCTGAAGTTCTTGCAACTCTTCATCGTTGAGAGGCTTATCTTCATCGACCTCTTTCAAATCAGCCGACTCATCAGGTTTAACAAAACCAGAAGTCGACGCAGGCCCTTGTAAAGCTATAATCTTGTGCCTTATCAGAGTTGGAGGGTCGTAACGCCATTCGTGGAGCTTAGGCGAAGATTTAAAATGTTTATCTTTGTTCCTACCAACATATTTCAGCAAAACATCAGAAAAGTGTTTCTGCTTTTGAAGCTCGGTCTCCTGGGCCAAAGCACTGTCAGGCTTCTTGAGATGCTCCTCTACGTTGGCTTTATAGAAGTTTTCTGAACATCTGCTGTGTTCAGGGGACTTGAAGCACTCTACGCTGCAATAACGAATCGAGCATCGAGAACACACATACTTCATTCTATTCTTCTGACAAATACCACAGAGTGCCTGTTCATCAGAGTCTGCATTGGACAGACTTCCTAAAGGCCGTAGCATTAGATGTTTGCAGACTTATTGAGCTTTTCATTAACTTCTCTCAACTCTTCTTCGTTGATAATCTGAACAACTTCTGAACGCGATTTTTCATTAACTTTAATTAGTTTGTACTTTACTGGGGATGGTAACTAGTTCAAAGAGTCAAAGTCGGGAGCAGCCGTATAGCAAGCTACCTACCAGTGAAGAGCCAAATCCTTATGTGGATGATGCGGACGATATCGAACTTCACAGCCTTCACCTGCTGAACTTTGAAGTAAGATCACCAAGAGAGTCATCAGAAACGACACAGGCCCAGGAAGATCCAGGATCGATGGAAAATGGGAGTTCGAGCATGAGAATGGCATTTATGAATATGGCAAACTCAATTCTCGGTGCTGGGATTATAGGCCAGCCTTTTGCATTCAAAAACACTGGTTTAGTTGCTGGTATTTTTGTGGTGATACTATTGACAGTTTTGATAGATTGGACTTTGAGACTCATAGTGAAGAATGCAGAACTTTCCAATACGAGATCGTACCAAGACACAGTGTACTCATGCTTTGGGATAAAGGGGAAAATCTTGCTTTTATTCTCCATTAGCTCTTTCGCCTATGGAGGTTGCATGGCTTTTTGCATTATCATCGGCGACACAATTCCTCACGTTCTCAAAGCTTTTATGCCCAAGAGTGTCACTGATTCGGGCTCAGTGATTGGGTGGCTTTTCCGTAGAAATACGATTATCGTGATTTTCACCACCTGCATTTCTTATCCATTATCATTGAATAGAGATATTTCAAACTTGGCCAAGGCATCTGCCTTTGCCTTGCTAGGGATGCTAATAATTGTTGTGATTACCATCATCCGGGCGCCATTTGTGGACGCATCCTTGAAAAAGCCATTGGGACTTTCTGACTGGACTTTAAACTACAATATTTTCCAAGGTATATCCGTGGTTTCGTTCGCCTTGGTATGTCATCATAACACAATCTTCATCTACAATTCTTTGAAGAATGCCACTATAACAAAGTTTGCAAAACTTACTCATATCGCTTGTTTCGTCTCAATGATATGTTGTTCAGTTATGGCGATAAATGGCTTTTTAACATTTGGCTCCAACGTGAAAGGAAATATTCTCAATAACTTCAGAAGTGATGATAATTTAGTTAATGTTGCGAGGTTCTGCTTTGGCTTGAACATGTTGACAACTTTTCCATTGGAGATTTTTGTTGTTCGAGACGTGTTGAAAGATATCTTACTATCAAGTATAAACGACACTGAAACCACTGCCCACCTTGAACTTTCTTCGAGACAGCATTTCATCATTACTACTGTGTTAGTATTTTCATCAATGATAGTTTCACTTTTAACGTGTAACTTGGGAATTATACTTGAATTGATAGGCGCTACATCTGCTTCCTTGATGGCATATATATTACCCCCAAGCTGTTACTTGAAACTATCATGGAACCAAAAGGAGTTTAAGTCATTAGATGAGAAAGAGAAAAAGAAGTTCATATGGACTAAACTATTACCTAGTATCGGGTGTGTTGCATTTGGTTTTCTGATCATGATAATAAGTTCTTACATGAGTATTTCGACGAGTCTCAAGGCTACTGGAGGAGAGGATCACTGTGTAATTGATTAGGTTTTGTATTTTAGTATATATTTTGATTAGATGTAGATAAATTTACTCGTCATCATCGTCACTCAACACTACCCGCTTTCTCGATTTTCTTGGATTGTCTCCAGAGTTCATTACTTCACCTTCTTCTTCGTCTGAAAAGTCCTCTAGTACACGTTTTCTACTCTTGGCATAAGAATCATTATAGTCTGGAGTTATTGAACTAATACTCGACTGATCAACTTTTTTCGAGGAAACAGCCCGTGCTGTATCACTGGAATAATATTCAGCTTCCTCATTAAGATCCGAGTCACTAGAATCGTCATTTGAACTAGATAAACCTTTTTCATTCGATTCCGACTCTAAAGGATTAGAGATGCTAGCGGTCGCGTCTTCCATACTACTTGCAAAAGTGGATACATTTTCAACAGCCGAGTTGATACTTGCAGCCAAAGAAGGGTTCTTCTTGGATAAAAGCCTAGACCATGCAGCTTTGAACTCATTCAACTGTTGTACGCTCAAGATACCGCCAGATTCCGCTAGAAGTTTCCGCAAGGCTTCTTCTCTTTCGAAGAACGAAGAGGCCCTTTCATCATCAGAATCATCATCCGAGTCATGAACATACTCTGACGATTTCAAAGGCCTTTCCTCATCATCAGAAAGTACGTTAAAAGCAGGTGGTCTTCTACTCGATCTTTGTTTCTTGCCCTTACTTTTACGTGGTTTCTCATGCCTTTTAGAATCAGATTTGGCCCTCTTCTTTTTCTTAATTCGAGCGATACCCTTCGTGGCATCAGTAGTACTAGAAGACAATTTACCATCTAGAGAGGCCTCCAATGCATCTAATGCGTCCAACTCACTCAAATTCCTTCTTCCACTGTTCTCATTGACCTCAGTTTCAAATGCGATTGTTTCATCATTTTCATCATAATAATTTGATTCTCCCAAATAATCGTCACTCTCCTTAGCTCTCAAAAAGAAAGATGCGTCTTTACCGTCATCGAAGCTAACAGGTTGATTTCTCAACCAAGTTTTGATTGATTCTAAGCATACAGACAAATGGTTTGTTTCAACTTGAGGATCTAGGTCGCATGTTTCATCCACCAGGTATGGAAGTTCAAAGCCCACCAATGAAACCAAGAGCCTGAAAAAAGAGTCAGAGAGTAGTTGTTTGCGATTTGACTCAGTGCCCTTTAGGTCATTTGCTCCATCCAATAAAGAAACGTTTCCTTGCAAGCGATTCAACTCTCTTTCTTTAATGATTCTATCTAATTCAGTAATAAGCCAATTGACTAGCTTTACTTTCTCTTGCTCCACTAATGTTGAGACTAGAATCTTAATTTTTTCATCCAACGTAAAATTTGGTCTGATGAACTCTAAACTCTTTGCTATACGTACTTTGGTGGGCTTATATCCTTTCTCGGGTTTGGCGTACACTTCACCCGTCCCCAAGAAAGTCTTTATTTCTGCATCTTCGAACCTAGGGAACAATATTTCAATTGGATTGGGGAACCTGGAGAAAGCATCCTTAAACTTCTTCATAAAGTAAGTGATAAATTCATCAACATGGTTCCTTATAGATGAGCGTCGAGGTAACGAGTTCCTCAATGTAAGTAAGGTATGCATGAAATCTAAGCGATAAAGTCCTGTGAAGTCTTTCCTCACGACGAATAAACGATGAAAGTAGGACAAGCACTTTTTTATATCTTCATGTGTTAAGTCTTCAAAACGTGAGAGATAATAAATATATGTACTGACTGTAGACGTATGAAAGAATCGAATTTCAGTAGCTTGGAAGTCAAATCTTCGTTCTTTGGTAATTTCCTTTATTCTTTCATTTTCATACTCGTCATCAGATCCCTCTATTATATCTTGCATGTAATGCTCTGTTGTTTGGTCTAAATTGTTGACTTTTCCAATTTTGTTTTTGTTTCGCCTTCTCTTTGTTTGAACATATAGCTTAATATTCTCATTAGCAAAGCTCTCAAAGCACTTCAATAGAATGTGGACAACAGATACACAAACACTCAAGTACTCTGGTGAATGTTTGTATGCTGTTTGTGGGATCAATACAATTTTGTTTAGAAAATCATTAAAAGTGAAGAGCTTCCTTATTATCCCCTCGGCTAACTCTCTATCAATATCATCTTGAGTTAATTGTTCCTCTCCCATTTCGCCATCAGAATCTTTTTTAGATGTCTTACTGAAAAGGTAATGAGCAATCAATAGTAATTCTCTGAAACATATCATAGCAACATGCAAGGAGTTCCACCTTCTTGATTCAAATGATTCCCGCAAATAGGAGACTATGAGGATGAAATTCACTTCACTGAGACCTGCTCCTATTGAGCCATAATCCAAATTTTCATTATCAATCTCTGAATCCAGAGTTTTTGGTTTGTTCGTCGCCTCTATATTCTTCTCTCTTTTGTAACTAAAAAACCAAGAGATTGTCAAGAAATATGCTGCTTTTTCGTAACTATCCACATACTGTAAATCGTTCGCACCAGACATGAGCCATGCAACACTTTCTATCAACATGTTGAAGCTACCCGAATTCAAAAATTCTTCTATGAATTCTTTGAATTGAAGCAGTACAGAAAAATTCAAAAACTCAGGAACAACTCGTACATATTCATCAGAATCGTATTTGAACTGAGGTCGACTGCTCCATTTCTTGGTGTTGTCAAGTTTCGCTAGTGACAGATTTGTATTTAATAAGGCTTCTTGCCCAGAAACAACATATGCTGAATCGCTATTGCGAATACTTAAAAGAGAGCCAAAACGGCCGTGCCGCGTGGAAATGTTCTGTATTTGGCATTTTTTTCTTCTCGACTCCTCTTTTAAAAGATCCTGTAGCTCTAATTCAGACAATTTGGAAACAGGTTGCAATGATTGACCGTTATCTACGATTAAGTGCTGTGATACTTGTTTGTGTTGTTTTTGAATATTAGGATTGACTATGTCTTTAACTTTGATACCTTTGATGAGTAGATAAATGCATTCCAAGCACGGTTGAGCGAATGTCTCTTTGTCGAAATCGGTCCCCAAAGAATTTGAAATAGTGAGCAAAAACATCAACACCTTGTTTTTCTTGAAACACGTAAAAACGGTATTCATCGAAATATCATCATATGTTATATTCGAAGGCATATTGTTTGCATTGACCACTTGCTTCCTTGCTTTCGAAGATACAGAGGAGCTAGCTGGTTCTATATTCAAGACGTTTCTGATAAAGAAAAGAACTAATCTGAGAATAGCATTATCCCGAGGTTCTCTGTCTAGTCTGTCTTTCGACAAAGTACCCAATACTAGTCTTATTACAGCTTTAAGACATTGTCCCTTGTTGTAGGACAAAATATGTTTTTTGTAAACTATCTGGTTTTTCTTCACGTTTGAAAAATAAAGCCTCTGGTTCTCCGACAGCTCTTGGTTTATTTCCACAGGCCATGTTAACAATACAAGGAGCTCCAAGCATGCAAGCATCACCCTCTCCATGGCTCTGGGGTTTCTTATGGGTTTCTTGTTGGTATGGTCAGAGTCCCACTGACAAAGTATAACAAGAAGATCATTCACAACGAGGCCAGATTCGTAGCACGCTATGGCCACATCAAAGCTCTTCTGTCGCTCGTCCACAGCTTTAATCCACCTTTTTATGTCTTTAAGACATGCCAACGCGTCCAGACCCAATTTGTACGGAGGTGGTGATTTTATCGAGGTGTGATCTGGGCCACCCAATGCCGACACCAAGATCGAAATGTGTGCTTTTAGTATCTTTTGGGAAAACGTCTCGTTGGGTTTCAAACTGCTGTTCATCTCCATAATCCGGTCTTTTTGCAATTCCCCGTCATCTTCATCGTTCCCGTTCCCGTTCTCATTGTCATTATTTTCTTCTCCTTCCTCTTCTGAAACTATAAACCCTTCAAGCTCGCCATCGTCGTCTTCAAAGCTCGGGCTTCGGCTTTCTCGTTCCGATGCGTTCATGCTCTGGAATCACGCCAGTCGTTAAGTATGTGTAGCTTTTTTTTGGCGCTAAATACTCGATTTTGAGAACCTGGCGCGTTATAGAAATGTCGCAACCACTTTATCGTTATGTCGCGAGCTGTGCGACATTTTTGTGACTAGAGTTGGTCTCCGACACACTTTGCACCCAAACTCGATTACACCTGAGCGCTATCTTTAATGTAGTTTGCGGCCACAAAAAAAAGACCAAGAATTAGTAAAAAGCCCAGAAACGAGGTCTGTCGGACACCCAGATGCACACGAAGAGGCATATGACCGTGCTTGTCTCTTCATTTCCTTGATTCTGCCGTGAAAAAAGTTCAACTTGCTCTGAATTTGTAGCACTAGGTTCAGCACAGAAAAATAACAAAAAAAAAAAAATTAAAAAAAAAAAAAAAACGGATCGGACCACAAGAACTCCGAAGTTGTTCCAGCTCAACACTTACCTGTAAGCACCGTATTCTCCACCAACGTAGCAATACAGATGAGATCCTCGAACTTCCAGCCAAATTGCTACCTATAAAGGTCTCGTCATCTCAAAACTCCCTGCCTGTATACATTATTTTAGCTACAAATTCCTAAAATTACTTTGTTGATTATACACCAAAACAAAAAAGAAAGACCAGCAGCGCTTTCTTCTTGAACCAAGGCGTTTGGCTTTTGCATAGTCCTACTTAAAGGATATGTTGATGGCATTCAACCGAAGAAAGAAAAGAATAAAGTGGCAAAATTCTGCCCCAACTTTCTCTCCAGTTTATATAGTTAATTTATGCACGACTTTATACTTCAAATCAATATCTAGACATTTTTAATAGTAAAATAAAAAAAATGGACGACAAGGATGGAACAACCGTATAAAAAACGTAATAGGATCCCAGCATCCTGTTCTGTCTGTCGGAAAAGAAAGTCTAAGTGTGACAGGGCCAAACCAGTTTGCGGGTCATGTAAGAAAAAGTCCATTGTACACTTGTGCTACTACGAGTCTGATAGAGAAAGCGGGCCCGGGCATCAAAGCCAGAGCCAGGGACGAAATAACGAAGTATCGTTACCACACAGTGAATTACCAGAACAGGCGTTTCCATATGAGAATTCGACGCCAGGAAGCGTCGATTATGGGTTTCAAGGACCGAATCGACATTATCTGTATGTTGGGACAAATCAGGTGGGCAGCACAGAGTCGTATTCGCCGGGAGATGGATACAGCGAGACTAGCAGTGGACAGAGCAGAATGATGGTAGCACCGAATGGGGGCAGACCGCCGGTATTTTTGGGTCGTAGTTCGAGGTCTCACTCAGATGTGTACCAATCCAGCCAAAGCTCACCCTCGCTGGTCGCACATCAACAGCAAATGCCATATAAGACACCAGGACAGATTCCTCAAATGGGGCAATTCACCCCTAACATGCCAAAAGCGCAGTATATGGGACATATGCCAGTGCAAGCTCCCCCAGGCCAGTTCACCCAGACAAACCAGTTACCTCCTCCGCATTTTGGACAGCCGATGCAACCAATGTCGCCTTTCCCACCACAACAACCTATCTTCATGCCTATGAATCTGCCGCCTGTCATGAATGTGCAATCTCCATATTCGCACCCATTCCAAAAAAATGGCCGCAAGAGAACTAGTACAGAATACGCAGCAGCGCAATCAGCTCACCCATCTCCGTTGGACGCAGGCAGGAGAAATACTCATACAGATACCAATAAGTCAATTTCAGAACCGCTTGGTGAAGAAGGTACTCAATTCGGACAAGGGCCTGCGAAGCTGAACGATGATTTAGTTACCATAGAGTTTGGTCCTCACTCAATAATCAAGGTCAACAAAAATGATAAAACAGACATATTTCGCAACGCTAGTTTATCCATACAAATAGAAGGACCAGAATGGCAGCAACATGGGTCAATGTCTTATGTGGGGCTCACAAAAAGTGACCCTTTTCTTAAGTTTTTCCGAAACTATGCGATATCGTTGTTTCGTTCGGGAGGGATGTCTGATTTTATCAAGAAGAAGTCTGTTAAAAGAAGCATAAATAAGCACAGGTCGGCGTCGTCAAAGAAAACTCTTCACAACTCACAAGGGAAAATGAAGTCAAAAGACAAATCAAGTGACAACACAGAAAAACCACGAACCAATCCAGCAGATGATGCAACTTTGCCTAACGGAGATGAGAGCAGGAACGATAAGTCAGATATACGAAAATTTGAAACAGATGATGAAATTGAATATGATGAAGGGGAAGATGAAGCTGCAGTTGATGCCGATGACGTAGTTGTTGAAGACAGTCTCATAGTTACAAAAATCCGTGCATCAGATTCAAAAGGCCCCAAAAATGAGACAAGTAGTTCCAATAGCACTGCTAATCCATTTTTATCTCAATTCCAGTCATACTGCAATATGAACAATAGTAGACAAGAATACTATGAAGTGGTTAAAAAAATCATTTTAGATATTCTACCCAACAAGAGTAACATGCCTTTGCTCTTGAATCGATTCTTCACTTATGTTCATCCTTTCATTCCAATATTGGACGAGAAGTCAATAAAATCTGATTTGAGTACAGTTTTACCGGATGACTTGACGTCCAAGAATGACCGCTTCCAAATAATGAAGATACGAAATTTTAATGATTTGATAGTGATGGGCATGACGTTATTGATCATCCAGTTGGGCTACATGTCACTCTTGCATAATGATGAAAGTCTTGATGGATTATACGAAGATGAACGTAAATTGATAGACGATATGAAAAGATTTTCTCAGGAACAATATTTACAGGCAGTAAGCCTTTGTATTCCCAGTGATCTGGTTTCCAGGAAGAGCTCGATAAGAAATGTTCAGCTTTTAACTCTATTGTATGTGTATCGAATGCTAGCTCCTAATGATTGCCATGGCTTAACAGGTACAGACTCACAAATCTTATTTGGTACAATTGTCAAACAAGCTTACTCAATCGGGTTGAACAGAGATCCTACCAAATATCACACACTCGAAATAATAAGTAAGAACCCATCATTAATTGAAACCTGGAGAAGGTTATGGCATTATATTTTAACTTTAGACGCTCATGCCTCAATACACTCTGGTGTACCATTGATATTGACTAGTCTAGATAATAGTGATGTGAAGTTACCTGATATGAAGACTAAGACCGGAAAGATGCATGAACTAGGAGTCTTCAACTTAAAAATGTGCACTTGTTACCGGAAACTAAGCAATTTGATAATGGACGTCAAGAAAAAACCTCGTGTGATTGATATCTTGACTGAGGTTAAAGATTTGGAGCGTATGTTTATCGACTTTTTTGGGGAGGACTTTTTCAGAAACTATATTTGCAAGCCTCCTGTGGGCGCTGACTCTAAGAAGCCCGATTTCTCTAAGGAGGAGGAAAGAGAGGAGTCGTATTTCAAAGTACTAAAATTTATCACTTTTATACAATTACGAACAAACTTATCTTGTATATATCACAAGATTGCAATGTTTTACGAGGATGGAAGGGAATCAGCAGATATCGACTCTGGCAGTTCCGGTATTGAACTTTTCAAGGTTTACATTACAAGCGTGATACAAATGCTTTTTATCAACTCTTACGTGCTTGATAGTTCTGTGAAGTTGTTTGGAAGAAACTACGACTATATCTTGACAGCGTTCAATGAAAGATGCATGATAAAGATTCACGCATTTCTCTCGTCATTCTTCATCAGGTTGATACATCACAAAAAAATACTAGCGACAAAGGACTTGAATGAACCTGGTATGACTGAAGACGAAAAGAAACACAATGCGCAAAAGTCAGAGGCCGTTGATGAATTGCTTTCGGTGGTCTTGTCTGAAGCCGAATTGTTCGTTGGTAATTTCCAAAAACTAAGCAAGAAATATATCAATTCATACCGGCTCCACGTTATGTCCTACCTCGTATTAAAGCAGTTCATGGAGGATCCTGACGTATTCTTTGAGCACACTTTAAGAGACGATAAATTTTATCACAACGGCACTAATGCTCTAGACTTCTTCTCGGTAGAAGACCTCAAGCTTTTGAAGGAGCTATGCGATGAATATGCTTATCCCAAGGATAGGAACGACAAACAAAAGATGCGCCACAGACTCAAGGATTCCTCTCAAGAGTCATCTAAATCTTTTGTTGAAAGTTTTAATTTAGTCAGCTTGATGCAGACAATAAGTGCTACATTAAGCGACAAAAGAGAAAATAAGGGTGAGCTTGATGATTCTGTCGAGATAGATTCGTCAATATTCAACTGGATTCCTGAGCTCGACAACTCTAATTTCCAGAACGAAGACCTAATGAAGCTTTTCGAACTATATGCCAACACGAACCAGACCAGTTGGAACATGTAAAGCAGTCACAAGCTACGGTACTTTTCCACGTTCATTATTTTCACATGTATTATTAAAATCGGACATTTACTTTTTCACGTATACTGTATTATATTCTATGTAGTATCTTTTAGCTTACGCAGATTTAATCGCAATGCAATTTTTAAATTAACAGAATGTTTATTAAATTATCAAGAGATCAATTTATTCCACTTTATTGCTGAAGCTAACGTCAAATAATAGATAATCAATAGTGTGATTAGTGATACTATGTCTTTCGATCAAGCGAAGAAAAGAAATAGAATATCACTCTCTTGTACTTACTGCAAAAAACGGAAGGTTAAATGTGATCGAAAGCAGCCTTGCACCTCATGCACTCGCTATAAGGTGCCTGAACTATGTCAATATCTGTGCACAGATACAGCTAAAGCAAGTAAAGCTGGTTTGATACCATCATTCACGGTTGATAGCTCGGCAAGGGAGACGTCAAAAAATTTGGAGCAACAGTATAAGTTCATAGAGCAAAGAGCGGCAATTCAGAACCCCCCTACTGGAAACTCCACTGCGGTGCAAACAGAGCTAGAGAAACTCAAAGAGAAGATCCGCCAGATTGAGTCAACCATCACATCGCCAAATCAGAAGGAAACTTATCAAAGTCCACCCAGAAAGTCCCATCTGTATCAAGAAAGAGTGCCTCCAAACTATCAGAATGGCCAGTTCTCGTTTTACTTGCAAAACCCAATGAACCAGGAAACGGAGTACCAGAAACAAGTCACTGCTAACGAGCAAGCGTTGAGATCAACTAGATTAATAGGGATAAATCTATATAATTCAGAAAACGACGTGATAAATTTCTACGACGACTACGAGTCTGTGCATGTCAAGCTGACGAAGCAGGTGATTAACTTTGGGCCTTTTGCTTGGGCGTCATTCATGAAAAAAGATATCGGACTAAAGTTGTTATGGGTGTATCTAAGGAAGGGCTCAGACCTCAAAGGTGTGCTTTCACAGACACTACTAAAAGGTAATACAGTGGTTATGTCTCGTTCAAAGACAAATGGGTTGGACGAAAAGGAATCAAATTCGATGAAGGGATCGTATACTACTGAGGGAATTCCAACAAATGCAGAGATAGAGCAAGAGAAGGAATTTCGTAAACAAACACTAGAACGAGATGGTTACAATGACCTTAGATTATATAATGATTATTTGAAAGACAAAGCTACAAACGGCCAGGACAGAGATGCGAGAAGCAAGGAAGTTCAACAAAAGATCAATTTGAACAAAGATGCCATATCATTAGGGTTGACAATATATGAAGGTAAAGCTGACCTGGAGCTACGCTTGATAGAAAGGATCCAGGTTGTTTTACCGAAACAGAAGGTGTTGTGGAAATTAATAGAAAAGTTCTTCAAAGTCGTCTACCCATTCATGCCAATAGTGGACGAGGAGTATTTCACGGTTGAAATGACTAGAATATTGGGCGAAATTGAGTTTAAAGATGAAAAGATACCGAAGCTCAAGATCGAAAAGAGACTTGATTTTGCTCACATAGGGACCCTTCTTCTTGTTATAAGATTTGCCTATTTGTCTTTGTTTTCGAACAGGAACAGCTTCAATGAAGAGAATCTTAGGTCAGAAGATGCAGATCCAGAGGCTCAGGAGTTGAAATACTTGCTTTCCAACCCAATCAATATAGATGTAATTGCGTTGGCCCAGCAATGTTTGGATCAATTTGATATTTTGAGAAAAGCGAATTTTGCAGTCCTTCAGTGTTGTATTTTGATGAGATTATATCGCCAGTTTGCTCCCGAGGAAGGCGATGGCGCTGAAGGGAATGCTTCTCACATTTACAATGGACTTTTAATACAGATGGCGTATTCTATTGGTGTTAATAGAGAACCAGACAATTTTGTGTCTGTATGCAATGATCCTAAGGTAAACAACATCTCAAGAAAGATGTGGTTGTTCTTATCTTTGATCGATATGGTGCAAGGTCTTCAATACGGGACACCATTGGGTATCGATGAGAAGTACTATGATGTGAAAGTCCCCTTTTTTAAACCGGATAATTCCAACGTCAAGGACGTAGAATTGGAAAAGCACGTATTGAGTACTTTTGCGTACTTTCGCAGTTTCTATAGTAAGTTGAAGCATATGCTAGACATCACTTCAACTCTTAATTCATCAACTTCAATCAAAGATTTGACTGAATCTTTCAGTCGATTCGAGTTGTTTGTGGAGGGCCAATATGGTGTTATGAAAGATTATTTCAAACCTTTTAAAGAGGACAACTACAACTACCCATTCATGAAGATCATGAAATGTAAAAATTGTCTCAACATGAATAGTTTCACTCTAGTGATCCTATATCAGCTTTTTTTACATTATGAAAATAAGAATTCCCCCCATGTTGCTTTTTTCTACTTGAAAAAGATGCTTTTGAAAATTTTCAAGGAATTCATTGATAGTATATACCAACTTATCTCCAACAACCATATCAATTTTGGAGAGGGTGCTGAATTGATTATTAATCCAAGTTTGCAAATGGTCATTCATAGGTCAATCCAGGTGCTTATGGGACAGTTGGTGCGTATCAGCAGTGTCATTTACTTTCACTTTAGAAAGATAGATCCTGATGGAGAGTTTTTCATGAACTTGCCGCAGGGGTCTAAGCTTATCAAGTTGAGACAGATTCAATTGCAGATCAGAAAAACCACCGAGCTCTTGATAGCGTCAATGTCAAGGTTGAGCAACAGGTATTACTATGCTTGGAGATTCACAAAGACTTACAATTACTTTCTTTCGCTAGCTTGCAAAGAGGTGTTTTATAAAGAACAACTGGATTGTCCAGCTTTTCTTGATGTCAGTGACTCGCAACTCGATGAACTTTTAGCCATTTTCGAAAAAGGTTTGGAGAAGTTTGCCAAGTTCAAGGGCATACGTGGAGCCACAGAGACCTCTACCTTTGCTCATCCCACTAATGGATACGCTA
Source organism: Millerozyma acaciae (assembly GCA_001600675.1). Classification (NCBI taxonomy): domain Eukaryota; kingdom Fungi; phylum Ascomycota; class Pichiomycetes; order Serinales; family Debaryomycetaceae; genus Millerozyma; species Millerozyma acaciae. The sequence continues at coordinate 879,687 of BCKO01000005.1, read as the reverse complement.
ACGGGCAACTAAGGCCTACGGAACTGAGCACGTCTGCTACTGCTTCTACTCAGCTGCACTACCCCGACCCTCTAAACTCCAACAAGCTGACAGGCGACACTTTCTCGAATTTGACACCACAGTCCAAGAGCGATTCTGTAAATTCCCTTGACATGGAAGACTTAGAGTTTATGAATACGAAAGATATCGACAACTTATGGCTTCTGATGGTGTCGTTCAAAAACGATGTGGCTGCTCTGCCTGGGATCGCGAACGGCGGCCTTGCTCAAGTTCCAGAAGATGTCACTTTTCCCTGGGAGAACACAAGCAACGCCAATAACTCTGAGTCCGCTAACTTTGCTGCCCCAGACCCCAAGCTTGACAAGGAATATTACGACATTTTTGGAGACTTACCCTTTGATCAGATCTTCTAGGACTGGTATGTATACTGCGAAAGGCCCAAAAGGGTCCTCCCCAAAACCGGAAAAAAAAACAATCGGCCGAGATTTCTCCCGAGTTTTGTCGCCACGCGCACGACTCATCAAAGAGGTTACCCGACTGCCAATTTTTCGCCTATAAAAAGTTAGTGACGAAAAGTTTTCTGCTTTTCCAGCTATGCTATTCCAACAACACCATCTTTCACTTCAAGTATGTATCACTGCATGTCCCAGAAGATATAGTCAGATGACGACAAGATCGCTGTGCACCAGTCTGAGTACTCAATTGCATGAAAGACCCAGTATACCCAAATTTCTGATCACACTATATCCTTCACTACAAGACATTGTTCAAGCAACAAAAACTAACATGTTAACAGGAAACAACGAGTTTACGATTTATAATAATACTCTTTTGTAATGTTTTAATATCCGGAGGTGCTATTATTCATGAGTAGAGCGTGTAGTTTAGTTTAGTCTGATTTTCACTCTATTTGTTCGTGATTTCGTTTTTGTCGGCCCTGGTGTTGGAGAAGACTCGATCTCCCAGTGCCTGTCAAGGAAATAACGAGTGGAACGAGTTCAAATCGGTTTAGGCTAAAATGCCCGTCAACGACGAGCCAGCGAACTCCTGTAGCCAGCCTTTACAATAGGCTATTAGTCCTGCTTGCCATCACCCAACCAAACATTGGCGACAAAGAGCGTGTCTGGGGTAGGTGCTGGTTCTTCCACAGGCTAATTTGGCCCAAAACAGCTAAAAACGCACCCAGCTATTGATCTTCAAGGAACACGAATCGCTAGCGAGACATAAACATGCTAGGACCAGGCTATAGGAAATACGTGCATCGGCCTCCAAGCACTGGCAACAACCGTCCAATTGTGTTGTATGGGTTGTTTGTCTAGTCCATTTGAAACACGATTGTCGCGTTCAAACAACACGAAAGTGTTTCGACGCGATCCTTAGAAAGGGTTTTTTGTAGTAACGGTGCAAGACAATTAAGGAGGGCATGTCACAAATTGGGTATTATGCTGGAATTAGAAAGCTGTTTTAAAGTTGTATTAGGAGATGATTTTTATCCCTTTACACTGCCAGTATAGGTCAAACGCGGTAGATGGTGTACCTTAGGCAAGATAAAATAGAATAGGTGATGATGGTTTCATATTTAAATAGATGTATATCCATAGGATATGAGAGACAGACAGTAGCACCCTTTGCTATAAGATAATACCCTTCAGTCAAACGATAACACTACAGTATGAGCGCAATTGACTTGCAAGCCTTGAACATATTTGTCAAATCGCCAGTGTCGCAAGACATGATCCACAAGTTGGTAGTGGCTACTTTACAGGTGCTTCCATGTCAAGACGACAGCAAGATGACGCAGACGGCCAACAAACAAAAGCAGTTACCTTCGTTGATGACATTCCTCACGAAACTCGTTCGCTACACCAACGTGTATACCGGGACGTTGATGGCGACATTGGTGTACTTGCACCGGTTGAAGAACAAGTTGCCCAAAAACGCCCAGGGACTCCCATGCACCAGACACAGAATCTTGCTTTCGTGCTTGATTTTGTCGTCCAAGTTCCACAACGACTGCTCCCCCAAGAATGTGCATTGGGCCAAGTACACGGACGGGTTGTTTAACGTCAAAGACATCAATTTGATGGAAAGACAGTTGTCGTTTTTGTTGGACTGGGACTTGAAGATCACCAACGAAGAGATGATTATGCATTTGAACAAGTTTTTGGTTCCTATCAAGGAGGACTTGATCAAATCGGCCAAGATGAGAAAGTTTTTGAAGAAACAACAGCAGCAGAGACTTCAGCAGGCACAACAGGCACAACAGGCACAACAAGCATACTTGTCGGCACCAAGCATTTCAAGATCGTCATCAAACAGCTCCAACTTGAGCTTGCACTACAGACAGAACTCGTCTTCGTCGATTTCCACCGAGTCATCACTGCCCGAGACGTCCCCCACAGCGGCAAACAGGAAAGTTGCACACGACGCCTCCATGTTGTACTCCAACAGCGTTGACCCATTGATTGAGTTAACTGCCTTGAAGGAGGAGAGAGGCTTGAATGAGATGATTCAAAAATTGATACCGAACTCCATCAGCTTAAACTAGACATTGCATTAAACACTCCCCGATTCATATTCAATTCTTTTCTAGTATCTTTACTCTTGGGTATTAATAAATTCAATTCATGGTAACCTTTGGCTAACTGTAAAATGTCGTTGTAGTAGTAGTAGGTATCGTGATGAGAATATCACTGAACATTGCCAATCTAAGATCACCGAGTTACTGGAACTTAATTTTTGTTCCATCTTAGTTATAGTGCTTTCCATCTATAAATCTCATTGTCCGTATCATCAGGTTAGTTTGTTGTCGTTTTCCGACGTTTATTTATTAAATTTTACTACGATCAAGTTAGGGTTAAACAGTCTATTTAATGATAAGGTTCACAACTACAAGACAACTTTGTTATGGCAAACGGTTTTTTTCATCGTCGTTGAAATGCTTGAAGAAAGACAAAGTGGAGCCCAAGCCGGATCCAAAGATCCAGGAGGCGTATGACCAGATAGCATATATGAGTGTGGAGGATATTGCCATCCAGAACAATTTGGATCAGGGGACCCAGTTTTCATTCCCTTCGGAGCACTATCTAGATCGCAAGGAGATAATTCGAAGATTGCCCAACTCAATCAACCTACTAGACTGCAGCGACGTTGATTTGGACCAGATATACGGAGATTTAGAGAAACTAGATAGCGATAAATCGGTCCAGCTCAAATACTTGAAGAAATACTTGAGAAACTACGACGACCCCCTTGTCAATCTTACGCAAGAGTTCAACGGGATAAACAAGAAGTTCAAGTCACTTAGAAGAAATGAGATGACAAACCTTATGTTGTCCCCGTCCGCATTTTACCACAACGAGAATTTGTTCCATCACGCATACAACGTAGTTGGGTTTGATAAGAGTATAAGCGGGCTTCCTTTGTGGTCCGAGAAGAACAGGCTGCCTGAGGCTTGCTATCCCAAAGAGTTCATTGAGGACTTGCAAATGTTCAGAACAACTATTCCCGTGCACAAGCGAGACTTGAACTTTTTGGAACAGGAGAAAGACTCGGTAACTATCGATCCCAAGTTCCTCCAAAAGAAAATCGTCAATGATGCTGGTGACCCCGACCTAGACAAGTTTTTGGAAGCTTTCTACGATAAAAACGTGCCTGAGTTTACATTGCCCTATGACAATGTTCATCTGTACAGGGTTCTTCCTGCGCCATCGGAAAGCTTGAACGAACGGTTCGAAAACGAAGTGTTGCAGCTCAGAAGCTTTTTACAAAGCGAAATTAAGTTCTACTCTACAAAGAGTGGCTCTAAAATACTCCTTTTCGCAAACCAAGAGATCAAATCAAACCAGTACAAGCTTTGCCAGGTGTCAAAGCCCAACCCCATAAACTCCTCTGCCTTGTTGGTTATAAACTACGACATGAAAGACTTCAACGTTTTCCCAAACTATGCATTGCTTTTGAGATCGAGAAGCCAATTGAAACGATTGTCAAATCATTTGTTCAAGTTATTCCTCATCAATATCGAAGACCAAATCGAAATCTTGATCAAGATCAAGTACTTCAAGTCCTCTGACATGAACAACTTTCTCAAGCACCTCAAGAGCACAATACGAACTACTGTCAATAGAAAGATCATTACGCCTTTCTTGGAGTCAATCAGAGATAGGCAAAATCATCTTCTATACGATGCCTTGACATTCCGCCCTTCTCCAAAAAGCTCCTTTAAGAGAATATACTGGAACGACCTCACAACCTACGCCCAAGTATCTCCTCGGTCTCGTACTTTCCTTGATTCCAAGAGGAAGACTATCATGAGGTTGGGTAAGATGGAAGATTATATGGGCGTGCACGACTCAAGATGATAATTTTTCATAGAATGAATAAAGTGTGTAGACACTGATATAGCATTACTTTACAAACATTGATAGTAACTTCATCGCTGGTGCAATATGGCCTATAAGAAACTCCAGCCTAACAAGAAGCTTCCGCCCTTGCCCAGGTTAAAGATCAGAAGACCCACTGTATCCAAATCGACCAATGAATGTTTTGTTTTAATGTCTTCTCTTTTAAACTGCTGGGCTGCCAATGGGGAAGGATCAGTTTCATGTTCAGGCTTTGAAAACGATTTGAAAGTTTGCATGGAGACTTTCAAGCCTAAGAAGGACACCATGTCAACCATCAATTATCATTCTGCAAGGTTATATCCTAAGTTGAGAGGAAAAGTTAATGATTAAAATCTTTTCACAAACATAACAAGAGACAGGGACTAATATGTACATAGGATGTGGATTATTTATGATTCCAATAAATCAAGAAAGATTAAATTTTTTGTTGTAGAACGTTGTTTTTACATGCTGTTTGACGAGAGGATCCCTGAACAGTTTCTTGGTGAAGAATTTCAAAGCGAAAGAGTTGAGAAACGGGAGCAAGCCAGCAATGGCTCTAGTCTCAGATAAAGCCCCACACACGTCTCGGAAAAACTTATGGGTAAGCTCGTTTGATGGCCTCCATTACCTGCAAAGTCAAGTTCAAGGTCAGTTAAGCTCAAGGTTGGCTCCCATAAAGAGATTTCCTATATTATCTTGGTCTTCACGGGCGCAATTGTAGGCCTCGCTTACACAAAGAACGGGTTGACCACAGTATGACGGCTATTGGGGGCTTCCTCTTCATGTAGTGTCGACGATTTTCTGGGTACTGAAAAGCTCGTTTTCAATACTCTAGAACAGAATTTAGTCTGCTTGTAGACCCTAAAAGTACCTCCGTTTGTTCTAGTAGCCGAAAACATTGCTTCAAATGAAAGCAGACGCCGTGATTTTCCCTTTCTCTCAATCTGTATATATATATATATATCAGTTTTATGATGACAGAGTAGTTAAACACCCAGAAGCTGCGAAATGTTTAAGAAGGAACCCGTCTCAGTGAATGCTTTAAGCTTTAGTGTTACAAAATATGCTGGATTGCTCCTCAAACCTAGCTTTGTTGGCGGTCAAAGCTACAACTACAGTAAGTCAACAAAAGCTTCTGGTCAGGGGAAGGAAAAAAAAATAGGCAATTCGTAGCCTCCTTCGTCTACTTGTACATATACCTAAAGCTCTAGATTTTGCACCATCTACTTGAAGTTCCTTCTTATCGTGAATCTTTCCATGGCCATTGAAGCAAACTATAACGCCTAGAAGCTAGGCTTTTGGTCACCGTACAAAGACTGATATGATCAATTGACAAATTCTCAAACATCTTGTTATTCGCTTTATAGAATACTAACATTAGCGAGACAAAAGATTAGCTCGGTGGAAGCATGACTATGAGTAGCCACAGCATCCATATAGCAAGTCCACCATTCCAGAAGAAACATAGCGGTGGTAATAGCTTCAAATTTTGTGAATTTTAAGAGATGAACATCAAAATTTGTCAGTTTTGGGAATAGTGAGAAGGGGAATAATGAAATTAAATGTACATTAATCAAGATTTTTATCTTGTAGATATTTCTTTATAAAACAAAAAATTTAGGATAAGGAGGTTAGCCTTATACCTAGGACCAAGTTATTGCCAAGTAACAAACCATAGGTTGCTACCATTTAGTCCGAAATCGTTAGCAATTTTTTCGTGATTAGACAAATTGAACTTTAAAAGAACGGACAAGCTACAACGTTTGAATAGAAAAGTGTGACAAGGGTTTTAATAACAAAAGTTCCTTGGGAACGGTAGATATAGGATTTTTCTTATACATCATGGTGCCAGGCTACTTTGTGTATTTTCTTTTGCTATCGTTAATACCGTTCGCTAGAAGTGGGCTTGTCCAGTCATTCGATGATGATAAGTACAACGCATATCGAAAGTTGACTCCATTCATAATAAACGTGGCCATAGATGATAATCACAAGAAGATGAAGTTCTTCATGAATACAGAGGTGATGAGTACAGTCAATATGTCATCGGAAGAAGTTATGATATCGGACGTTAACCATACCTCCAACAAATACACAACACTACATGTGGATGTGAATTTTATGGGCAAGACATTCATCAAGGAGGACTTCCGATTCTGTCAGTTGATAGCGGTCAAGAATATCAGTGAATACGAGTCGGCAGCACGGCGTAAAATTGCCATGGGTTCTTCACAAACTACGAGCAGCACAACGCATCGTCCAGCTTTACCAGACCATACGAAACCACCACAACTCAGAGTGAATCACAAAAGAAACACACAGGATATGGGAAACAGTCTTTTCAAAAACCCGTCTCCAGGGCTGAGTAATAAAACGGTAGAACTGATTTTCAATAATGCTACGGGTAGTCTAGTGCAATGTCCTTTGTACATCAATGATTCGCTCATGATGTATTATGAGGCAGACATTTCGCAGCACTATCACAAGCTTGGATCCTACACTATACAATTCACTGTCATCTCTAATGAAGAGGAGTCCGTACGGATAGGCTCAGCTCGAACATATGTCACACCTACACAATCATCACAAATCTCGAACTTGTTATTCATCGGAATATTAATTTTATTGCTAGTTACTGGAGTGATCAATATTTTCACTGTTGTTAGCTCTTCGTATCAGGAATCATCTAATCCCTTTCTTTTCATTGCATCTACGATTTGCAATGAAAACTTATTGAAGCAATTAGATGCTACAGTAGCTAGTATCATCATTTACCTACAGTTTGCCTTATTTATTGGCGGCCTTGACCTTCAATATCCTGGCTTTTATCAGCCGCTCATAGGCCAGATCAGATGGTGTGCGCTCATGGGATTTCTGATTGCAAACAGGGAGGTAACACGACATTCTTCTGGAGACAATATTTACACTACATTCAATACGGGAGGATTAAGAAGCTTGGCAAGGTTTACAGCTGAACAGACGACTCGATATCTTTGGCCAAATTTCATAGCAGTATTGGCTTTATGGTCATTGATATTCATTTTCGTAGTGCAATTGTTTCTTTTCTTCAAATATTGTTTGGATTTTTCAAAAGGTTGGCAGAAAAGAGTAGCTCTATTTCAAAAGAACGATTCAAAATCTAATATAGTTTTCAAAAACACTTTGAATTATAAATTTACGTGGGCAAGGAATTTTTACTTTACGTTAGGACTGGTATTTCATCAATGGTTTTTACTATTCGGCTTTCCATTCCTCATATTGACTTCATACACCCTTTACAACGCTAATAATTTCAGCAAAAGACACAGAATCTGCACAAACCATAAAATTGAGAGCGACTTGTTTAACTCGTCAATCTCTTACTCGCAAATATATTGTCCCTTCGAGACGCCTCCTTTCAACCATACGTCGATAGATTTGAAAGATTCTATGGCTATGCTTGGCAACACAACAGATCTCAATTTGTCAGGTTACGACCGGAACGTAAGCCGTACTCAAAGTCATCAAATCAGCAGTAGCTCACAATCGTCCAGTGTGCCTAAGAAGCATACAATACTAATGAGGGTACCCACCTCAAGTGTCGTGTTATGTTCCATCCTCTTTGTCGCTTGGATAGGAATATGGCTATTATTTTGTTTCAAATACTTGATAAGCTTCAAAAGGTGGAGAATCGTGATGAACAAGCGCATAACCCTGCTATATACGTCTATGCGGTCGATCTTGATCTGGGCATTTCTTTATAATGAGTACCATCCGGACAGGGTGCTCTTCGTTATTGTCGATTTTTTTTCCTTAATACTTAAGCTGTTGGTGATAGGTCTTTTACAAAATCATGGTCAAACACAGGTTGTTTGCTTGATTATAATCGAATTCACACACTTACTACTTCTCTTGACAGTATGGCCATACTATCTCAAGATCAGCTGGACGACTTTCAAATGGATATTTCCAGTTGCTAGATTACTAGTTACGCTTTTGTGCATCACATACATCAAACATCTTAACTTCAGTGAAACAGCAAGAACTTACGTGGCATATACCCAGTTCATTATCCATGTCTGTGTTGCTTTGATTTTCATATTGAAACTTTTTTATTGTTTGGTTATGACATTGCTTTCAATCATAAAAGAGAGAAAAGGTAATGATGACACGAACAAGCTTAAAAGCGGTACCAAAAGAGGAAGTATCGATGACTTTTACAAAGAGTTTGAATACCTACCAGTAACTGCCACTACTCTCAATAACCCGGAGGCTAGTTCTCAAACCACTAATAAATCTAATAGTGTTCATTTGGTGGAGGATGACGATATGTCAAATGAGTATTACTATAGAGGGAATAGTGAAAAACAATTACAGCCTTCATCTGACAACGGAGAAAGTGATAGCACTTCAACGCCCAAAATTAAAAAAATGTTCGATGTGTCGTCTTTTGACGATAACGCTTCATTCAAAAGAGATCAGAAAGATTCTAATATTCGTAAAAATCAGAATGACTATACATTTAGAGAAGGTGATTTGATTTATCGGAAATATTTTGTCAATGACGATATAGATCCCGAAATCAAAGCTCTTTGGGATTCTAGAAACATTAGAAATTCAAAGATGCGCCGCCAGTCTAAGCAAGGAAACAAGGCACCGCAAGAAGATACAAATGGTGGATTAAATTATCTTTCAAGCACTCTCCAATATATCCTCGGAATTATAAAACCGGAGAAGCATCAAGAGGAGAGGTCATTTCAAGTTTTGAGACCAAGAGCTTTGATCGTCAAAACAGAGGAAAACATCAAGTCTACTGGAGAGGATCAACACTGAGAATACCGACCAAGCTATCTTGATTCGACAATAATGGTAAGACATGCATGTGGGAGATTACTGTTGAAAGTGGTGTCTCGGTCACAGCGATAATTCCCTTTATCAACATTCAATTCTTTCTTTCGTCAAAATAAATGAACACTTAATTTCAAGGATTTTATAGACAAAATATGTTTGATGACTAAGTAAAGTTGGTCTTAAAATTGACGTTCACCAAATTTTTCATACCAATACTTTTTGTAGACTACTTTATCTTTGCTCTCTTGTTCTCGTTGCCAAGCTCCAACACATCATCTTCATTAAATCTCTTCTTAGCGAGGCCAGCAATGATTTTCTCGTCCTTTATGAATTTTGAGATACCATATCCTTTTTCAAAAACCTTCTTCACATCCAAACAACTCTTCAAGGACTGATATTCAGATTTTAAGACTACTTCGGCCATTTTTTTGCGATCTAAAGATAATTCCTCTTGGAAAGGTTCCGCAGCCTTTGCAGGATATTGTCTCAATCTCTTGTTTATTATCGCGGTATAGTTTTCCAAGAAATTTTCAGTCAACTTGTTGGAATCGATAAGCTTATAACACTTCTTGAATATACCACGAATTAAATCAGCTCTATACTTGTGATCCAAAACTTCCATTGGATTTAATGAGTTGATTGAGCTTACAATTGTTAAAATTTGAATTATGAAAATAAATTCAACAATCACTTCGGACGATATAAAACAGTCATACGAGTCCAAAACTATCTTGACGTGGTCATCTTCTTCCTCAGGTGATGCTACGTCTGATAAGATCTCCAAGGTCGTTTTCATAAGCGTCTGGGGAATCTTCTTTTCGTTGATAAAATAGTCCTCAATGAGTGACAAGGGAACTTCACCGAAATCGTGTAGAGAACCATGTTTCTCGACGTATCCATATCTTCTGAGTATCTCGCTGTTTGGATGCTCGAAGTAAGAGTTATAAACTTGATCGCCCTTTTTGATTGGTTTGATACTCACCACCACTAGTTTTTCAGGCGTGTCATTCAAACTTGCATTATGTAACTTTGTATCAGCATTCAAAGTATCGGCTAGCGGTACTAAAGCTTTCAAGCCCTTCTCTTCAACATCATCAGAGTCGTCCTCGGAATCAGCCTCTGAATCATCCGTGTTTTCCTCTTTCTTCCCTGCGTCGGATCTCGACTCTCGTCTAGCTTCATGATCAAAGATATCAAACGAATAGGACATGATTAATGATGCTATCTTATGGAAATCCTCAATAGTCACTTCAGAAAGCTCTGTCAAGCCAAAATCCTCGACGATAACGCTAGGATGCAACTTGTGAAACATGCTTTCTGCGAGCTCTTTACCCACACGTTCCAAGATCAACGAAGGCTTCAACAGTGAGAGCTCGTCATCTGTCCAGAACATTAGTTGATTGAGCTTGTAATTTACTTCATCTATGACGGGTAAAACATCAAAATATTCTCTCCAGGGGCTTTCTTTACCCACAACTTTGAGCTCGTACATGAGAACAGTGATCAAACTCTCCCAAGTTGTTAAATTAGCGATTTTTTCTGTCAAATCAGGACGTCTTTTGATAAGGCTGTTATTCTTTAAAGTGAACGTTGCATCTCGAGGAATAGTAAAAAGCTCCTCTCCTTCATCAATATCTTCGGTTGCTACAACACCTCGACCTTGATCATTTTTTCTAAGGTCTTCAATCTTGATTTTTGATGAAATCCCAAATCCTCTTTTTTCGAGCCAGCTGGTGTAGGCGCTAGTACAGGCAACGAAATTCATGTTCCCTGGAACCAGATCCGAAAATTGGTAAAGTAAGCTAACTTGCGATGGTAGTGAAGTTTTAGATAATTTTTCACTATTGTTATTTTTCTCATCGCACTCGAGTGCTACCTATCAACCTTACACTTCTGAGTAAGAGATCGTCCCATCACCTTATGACTGTTTTGGGGCACATTCGCCGTCTTTCAAAACACGTAGGTATATCTTACTTGGCTCCTTGACTGGAGGAAGCTCCAGGGATGCAGATGCCATTGATTTGAAAGCATCATCGCTTGTTGCGATGCAAAGTAGTTTATCATTATGATTCAAATCACACTTGACTATGCTCTGAGCCATGCCGTCATCATAAGTGAGTTTGGGATACTGTCTCATTCTTTTCCTTCGTTGCCAATTCCAGAGGCACACATGGCCATCAGAGCCAGTCGTGAAAAGCGTACCATGTATTTTACTAAATGTGATAGAGTTTATGCTGTAAACATGATCTATTTCAGACTGTCTGTCTGCTTTTCGATGGCATTTGAAGGCAAACTTATTGGATTGGGCCTCTTCAGAAGGATCGAAGTACTCAATGGCCACCCTCCCGTCCACGCTTGAGATAGCAAATCCCTTCATGTCGGGGAAAACTTTGAGGTCCTGGATCTGGTATCTGAGCCCGCTTTCCCTTATCTGATAAGGCTCTTTCCAGTTCCTGTAGTCATATATTTCTATTCGTCTGTCTGCCATACCCACGGTCAACAAGTCTTCTGTGGTGTCCATGCAGAAAATCTTATTGCACAACTTACGCTTCACAGGAGCGTTCTTCTTTCTCACATCAACGAGCTGTAGCGTGCCATCCATACTGCTGCATGCCAAAGTAGAAGGTTGGCTTGATAACTTGCAAATATTATTTATACCTTTTGTCACATCATCTTCTGAAGTAATGCCAAACTCGTTTCGACCGATCTTCAAATTCTCATAGTCAATGCTTCTAATACTTCCATCTACATGCCCAGTGTATGTCACATTTCCAGGGCCATATGAAATGCTTAATGCAGGGCTCTCCGTATAGAACTCTTGCAATAATGTTGGTTGGTATGGCCTTGAGCAGTCGTAAAGTAAAATTCTACCGTCCCAAGAAGACGCCAAAAGCTGATCCTGCAATGGCGAGAACTTCACATTCGAGATAATGTCCAAATCACTAGGCGTCGGTATACGTACCGGTGCATCTACTGCCATGACTATTGCTTGGTATACACCAATTCTTTATACACATCGTACAAGTATTTTTATGGTTTTTATTTACATACAGTATGATATCCATCTACTTGGGAATCTTCCTAAATTTTCAACTTCACGATCTCTGCCGGGTCTTGATCAGGTTCTACCCACTTAAACAGTTCTCCATGGGTAAGCCAGAACTCCAAGAACATCAATTCTTCTTGCAAATCAGTAATCACCATTTTTCGTTTTTGAAGTTCGGTTTTAAAGTGTTTTTGAAGTCTCTTTAGCTCTTGATCTTCAGTGCGCTCTGGAGTATCACTGAAGAGAGCCAATTGTTCGTTTTCTGGTAATTCTATAATATAATCATTGCTGTGGAATACGCTGAGGCTCTGGGCCTGTCGCACTTTGCTATGGTGAAAGTTTCTGATGGTAACATCATTGTGCTCTTCAAAATGGCTGATGATTTTATTTACTAGAAGGATTTCTTGGGTGTGATGGAGATTTCGAACAAAGTTATTATATGGTCTCCAGCCGATTCTCCCCAAGCACTGTATCAGATGTAGTCTTAGCATGATGCCGTATGTAGCGATGGGAGAAACGAGGTTTAAAACCGCCCACAACATGAACGAGGACTCGGGCAAGAAATGCATTTCTAAACCAGTCAATAGCGAGCCAACGAAACCAAGGACACCCAAATGGTTTACGTTGGAGGAGACGCGGTCCTTTAGGTACTGCGACAGATTGAAAGTCCGGTCTATGAGAGCAAACGCATTGTAGTAATCCTTTTTCAGAAGAAGAAGGTTCATGCCTGTTTCCACAACCTGTCTATTTTCTTCGTCGCTGGTGTTGCTGTGAAAGTTATTTGCAACTATGGATATAATATGCGATGGGGAAGACGGCTTAGGCCGTATTGTAAGGTACGCTTTGGTAAGGTCATTGCACCTAACAACCGAGAGATGGCTTTCCAACGCGCTTTCGATGCTTTGCTCAACATCACGGTTCGAGTATGCCAACTGTAAATCTAGAAAGCTGCTCTTGTTTCTATGGTCGTGAGTCCACTTTACAAGCGTGCTGTTGTAAGCTTGGTTTTTCCTTTGGAGCTTTCTGCCCGCTTCAAGAAGGTCTTTCAAAAGAAAAGGTTTCGGTTCTCGGCCTTTATTGGTGTATGCATTATGGAACTCCTTCAACCTCGTAGTCCATGTTTCGTAATTGAGTGGCTCTCTACTGAAGCTAATTGACCCTATCCCACGGATACCAACACAACGTAATCCAGTAAAGTATGGCCTTGCTGCGGCTATTCTCATCATTCAACGGTGTCAGTCTATCTACATCAAATTATCCTCGTACTCCAGATATTTCATTCTGAGCTCGGCCTAGCTTGCTCTCCGTTATCAGTCAAACCACTTGATATACCTACCTTGGCTTAATTACGTTCCTGGGTTGTGTACACCCGACGATGAGTTACTTGTATGGAAACAAATTAAATATTTCAAGATTTCCTTTTTAGACTAATATCAAAATATTCCTCAGTCTCTATTTTATTAATTTTGATTCAGCCCTTAACCATCAATTCTGAACAAAAATAAGGTTGTCGAGAAAAAGAGTAGCTAGAGATGGATAGAGGACACCTAGTCGATGAAGACGACGAGATAAAATCGGATTTCTCCTTCACAAAATCAGAGCAATCACACCCGTTAAGTGTTGTGAATAAAGATTCTCCGAGAATTGGAGGACAATATGGATACTCAGACATCAACAGTAAGTTATCGAGGGAACAGAAAATGAAGGAGGGCAGTGACTCGAGCGTCAGCAACAGTAGTATGAGCAGTTCTACGAGAAGCTTCAAGCTTGAACCAGTACCCAAGCAGAGAAATTCTGGCATGTCTCACATTTCGCAGTATTCGGGCAGAGAGAAGCATGTTGCACAACCAGTGTCGGTGACGGTTGTGAACCGAAGCCAAAGTGGTGCCCCAACAGTGAGCAAGAAATACATTGAAAATCCCAAGACACAGAGAGGACATTCGATAAAACTCGGAAAATTGGAGACGAAAACTGGTGATTCAATCAAGAGACAGGAACCCGTAATGACGTTCAACACTAATATTCAGAATTCGGTGCCTCCGAGGTCTAACAGGAGACCCAAGAGTGAAATGATAACCAGCACTTACAACGCTGATGAGCATGATATGCACAAGAACTCTTTCAAAAAAGGCCACAGCAAGCACTCGTCGTTGTTGTTGAGTGATGGCCTCGATAAGCTCATGGAAAGCGCCAGCTCCCTCACTCTGAGATCATACTCTTTCGACGAGGACGAGGGCGACAACGGCTCGGACAAAGAGGGCGATGATGGTATGAGCAAAAGCATAAATGACTCCAAACCTGAGGAAGTGGGTGACACTGATGAGGCTGAAGAGCAAAATATCACCAACCAGGCCCAGTCTGTCAAAGAGTCTACCCCCTCTAGAAACCAAACGCGAGACTTGGAAAGCGTTGCCACCAATAGAAGCGTCTCTCCCGGCGACACGCTGAGAGGAACAAGTAGTAGTAAACAGGCGAAGTCGCTCAAGCACTCGCTCCCACCAAGGCCCAGCGCTGAACATTTGAGAAGAGCCAGAGAGGCTTCCAACAACCTAAAAGAACAACATACGCCCGTCCAGCCAGATGACTCTGAAGACTTGCACTCCAATCCTGACTACTCCAACCGTTTCGACCCTAACAACCACCAAGAATCACATAACGCTAACGATGATGATTTTTACGATATAGAGGACCCAGAGGTAATACGGAAAGCCTCCAGAGCAAAGTCTGTCAAAGCATCGACCAGGACCCCAAAAAATATCAAGCATAAGAAGGCGAAGCCCAAGCATCTTCTGTCCAACAGAACCAGCCTAAAGCCTTTCTCCTACCACACCATCATAAATCTTTTAGAAAGCACAAACGGCGCTGTCATTGGAGAAGAGTTTGATCAGTTGAACTTGCCCGTCAAAGAGAAACAGTTGATTGAAAAGATTATAAACTCTTTATCAAAGCTTACTCTGGACATGGTTATCGACGATACACGCTACGAAATCGGGATTTCACGTCTAGAGAAGGCTTTGCGAGCGCTAGAAGGCTTCTTGTAGTGACTCATAGGTCTTCATCCATGAAGAGGCTTTTCATAACATGGCTATATAGAAGATAAGTATGATCAATGCTGGCTCTACCCTAAAAAACAGTTATATACAGAACGTGTATTTTATCAACAACCATTTTAGCAGTTGGATATCTACAAATTGTGTTAGTTGAAGTGTTTGTTCACACACTGGATAGATTGGCGACTAATTTCTGATCACTATTGACCGTCACAGGCTTTTTTTTTCTCGTCAGAAGTCGCTATCGTTGCTAATGGACATTTGGTTGAAGTATAATGAGGGAAGAAGATAAACAAGCTGAGGTTAGTGCTAAAGGTATATATAATAGTAAGGTCAGAAATAACAACAAGTCGCCGTTAAAAATAACAGTATCTACTGACTTGTATAGTAGTGAGGATGAGGATAATGATAAAACCATGGCATTGGGGGACCCCATCAAACTTTCCCCCTCGTCAAACTACAAGGCCAACTTCCACAAGATCACACAGCTTCCCACGCCGGTTCTCAATAACGGATCTTTTACTTCTTTCAGCGGTGGCATGAATGCAGAAGGCGGAATTGAGGTTGCTAAGAACAGAACCGGTAACGTAGCAGGCGACGGGTCGAGAACGGTATCTGATTACCGACCTGTCCCCACTACAGGGAGAGTGAACTCGTTGCTAGATCGCACAGTTCCGTCGAAAAGATACATATCGCTTTCTGCTGGTGAAAACCTGGAACCCGAGTCTAGGGAGCTGGGGGAAGGGGCTCTGGAGGAGGGAAAGGCGTCGCAAACTAAATATGCTGGTCAAACATACACGCTAGGCATTAACGGCAAGCATTATAAAGTCGAGTGCGAGTTGGGGTCAGGGAACTTCAGCGAAGTGCTTTTGGCTAAGAACTCGGAAGATCTGGGTGACGAGATTGCAATCAAAGTGATTCTGATACCCACCGACAACTCTGACGAGATCTATAACTTTAAGTCATTTATTAAAAGGGAGCTAAACATATTATACACCGTCTCCCATCCCTGTATCATCACCCTCTTGGACTACCAAGTGAACATTTCCTTAAACAGAGCAGAGGTTGAAAATAATAAGTGTTTTGGAAGTGAGGACGAAGCCGAAGTGGACCCAGTTGAATTCAAAAATGATCTTTGTAACTTGAAACAAGACAACCAGCAAGTGTTTTTCTTGAACTACTGTCCCGGAGGGGACTTGTTGCAGTTCCTGCTAAAAAATTACAAGTACTCGCAATACCAGCTAACGTACTGGAGAATTATTGAAAGAATCGTGGGGGAAATTATAGTGGCTGTCGCATACTTACACTCTAACAATATTGTTCATCGTGATATAAAGCTCGAGAACATCTTGTTAAACTATGGCTTGGACGAAATGACTGAAATATTCACTTCTGAGAGAGAATTTAACAAACCTCTAATTAATTTAACCGATTTTGGTCTCTCCAGGAAACTCAAGACCCCAGACGAGCTTCTCACCACTAGATGTGGGTCACAGGACTACATACCACCGGAGTTATTAATGGGTCTCAAATATGATGGAAGGAAGACCGATTCTTGGTCTATTGGAGTATTAGCGTATGCACTCTTGGAGGATAGGCTTCCATTTGATATGCCACCTCTATCTGCTCTTAATCTGTCACATATTTCCCCTTCGGTGATTAAAAGAAAAAGACTCAAAAACAATCCTGCCCATAGAATAACAATGATTGACTGGGATTGGTTCCAGGTAGTTGATATGTCAAACAACGCTGCCTTATGTCCATCAACCAAACAAATTTTGAAAAATTTGAAGCAAGTGAGCTCGACCTTCTTAGTCAGAAAAGACAAAAGACTAACTGCTACTGAACTTTTGCAGCATCCAGATTTTTCTTGGATCAGGGCTTGCGTCCCTTCTGAATTTTTCGATTTCTTATAAACCCAAATCACTATTTATTTTCTCTATATTTGCTAGCTCTAGTAACCTGTAAAATTAGTACTTTAATGAACAGCTCAGAAGAATAAAGAAAAAAAATGATAAGAGAGATTGCAGTTTCCCATTACGTCATCTGAAGTTAATCTCAGCTATACCAGAATCTGTCGTAAATCCAGTTGTAGTCTTCTTTCAACGTTACATTTTCGTTAAAGGTAAATTCACTATCCTCATCTTGTACTATATGAATGATTTTCAAGTGTCTCAAATATCGAAAATCATAGTGACCCCTTAAAGGATAAGATTGTGTGAGATCTAATTCTTTTAATGACCTCGGAAACTTGACGTTATTGATTTTGGTGAAAGCATTTCTACTTAAAAGAAGTGTTTCGATGCCAGAAGGGAGCTTCAAATCTGATACTCTTTTAATGTTATTACAATTCAAGTTCAAAAACTTAACTGAAGGCGGAAGCTTTAGCTTATGAATATTTCTCCAATCCTGAGAGTTTATAGTCAACCTAGTCAATTTAGGGGGGCATGAGAAATTCTCGCATTGAAACTTACCTCTTCCACCTCTGATAACCAACGTATCCAAACTTTTCGGAAATCCTATATCTGCAAATTTGAAAGCATACTCCACTTCTAAAGTGAGCTTTTTTAAACCTTCCGGTAAGTTAAAGTAATTGAATTCGATCAATGGAAGATATTGCTCACGAATGACCAAGTCTTCCAAGCTTGAAGGGAAACGAATATCGGAGAAAAAGTACCTTTCCACTGAATCAATTTCTAAGAAGGTGAGCAGGTTCAACTCGTTGAATTGGGGTTCTGAAAACTCTAGATTTATTTCCTGTAGTGTAAGACGTGTCAACAGTCTAGAAGAGTTTGTAAAGATGACGCCCGTGCTGTTCTGAACATTGTGTACACTAAGTGACTTCAACCTGGATAATGCAACAGGACTGCAGCCATCAAGGGAGATATTCAGCAATGTCAAATGCAAAACTGATGCTGGAATGGCAGAAGCACAAACTAGGCCACCGTTCTTCAAAGTAAACGTTTCAATAGTTTCGGGCAACCGATAGAGCTTTATAGGTGATAATGAGCCGTGATAGTCTATATGGACTTTTTTCAATGCCGTAAAGTTACCCATGATAGACTCGAGGCTTGAGTGGAACCTGTCCCCCGTCAATGTCAAGCTTTCGACCTTTAGATGGGAGCCAGGGCGAAAAGCTCCCAATATACGCTCTAGTCTTTTCAACGGGACATTGTTCTGACAAGTCAACTCCAAATCGCAGACCCCTGCAGCCGCTGTACCTTCACATCTGAGTGTATCAATTAGTCGTAATATTCTCTCTTGTGTCTTGACAATAGTGTTCAGAGACGACAACCGTAACTGAACTTTTAGTTTTTGAGGAAACAAGTATCCGGTGTCTTTGTCCCGTGAGTCCAAAACTTTCTCAATAAACCTCGTTATAGACCCTGCTTCGTACACATATTTGTGGGGTATCTTCCCACCATTATCAGGCAAATCTTCCTGTAGCCTCTCGTTGTCGTTGAGTCGGAGAGTTCTTTGCATAATTGATTTGTATACCAAAATGGTGAAGTATTTGTCTCGGATCTTTTCCAAAGCTAGACTTAGTATCATCAACTCTTCGATCAGTAAATACTCATATATATCAAATAAAATCTCTGGGGGAAGCCGAAACATGATTTAAAACCAAATTGACTATAAATGGCTTGGATCAAAAGCCCAACACCAAAGTAAAATCATGTCGTAATATATACACTCACAATTTCTAACATGTTTATCAGTTCGCCCCTAGTAAGCCTAAAAAACTTGATGCGATTAAGGTAATTTTACAACTAAACTGTTTATGACATGCGACATCAACCAATGTCGCGTGTGCGACATTGGTGAAAGTTTGAAACACAATATTCATATAATGAATATAAAGAAGTAGATTTATAATATCTAGTGGAATGTATTAGTCGAACATGCCGGCGGAAAGTGTATCCAACCATGAATCACACACGGGAAGCGTCTCTAATATATCCGGGGGTGCTGGTGGTCTTACGAGAGAGAAACTTCTGGGGAATAGAAAGGGCATCAGTGACGCTCCAAGTATACCTCACATTACCAGCAACATGATTCCGTTGTCGAACATCTTAAAATACTACAGTCAAGAAGCATACAAACAACTCACTAATATAATCGAAAACTTGTCAAAGACTAAGGATACAGAGAGCGATTCAGACAGGAAGAAGTCACTTTTAGGTTTGATTATCTCTTTGAGACAAGACTTCATAAAATTGTACACTTTAGTAAAATGGGCCAGTGCATCGAAGGACGTTTCCAAGTTGATTGATTTGTTAAATTGGATACGTTCACAAGAATTTTTCTACGATCAATTGGGATTTGGGTTGAACGAACTCAACAGATATTCTGGGGCTAAGTTACCAAATTCTGATATTATTACCAGTTTGGAAGTCTTTACAAGAAAGCGGCCTCAACTACCATCATACAACTTCTTGAAGTCAAGTCCGATATCTGCTGAAAAGGTGCTCGACGTTTTACGAGATTTGAACTTGGCTCTCCGAACTCGATTAGCACTCATGAAGAACTTACCTGAGAGGTTTTCCAATAATTATGAAGTTAAGGACGGGCGGATCATTTTCACGGTTCCTAATGAGTTTCGAGTATCTGTGAGCGTGCCGAACGATTGCATTGTCGAGACAGATGAGGAATATTTAAAATCTCCCTTTTGTTTCATCGATTTCAAATTCTTGTTCGGAATAAATCCAGAAACTTCACTCATAACGTGTGATCATCAAAAGATTATCACTCAGCTTCCAGAAAAAGCTTTCAAAAATGTGGAAAAGATCGCCAACTCTGTCCTTTTACATCAAGGGCTTCAAGGATTATACGATTTGTTGCATAGATACTCTATTTCGTTCAAACTTTATTTGATTTACAAACAGTTGAAAGAATTGTCTACAAATAGCAAATGGAGAAACAACATCAAGTATCGATATGAGAATGGCAAATTCCTTTTGATCATTAATTATTGGTCCATGCATTATTTATCGAGAAACTGGAAATCATTCATCGAGCTAGGTATTGATAAATCATATAACTTGAATTATAGATGGTTCAAAAATGGTAAGTACGAACTAAAAAATTTAGTTCATATCTTGCCAACGAAAAATAAAGAGCATGAAGAATACGGTGTGGCTGGGGATGGAACGTCAACTTCAAATGAGTTCGACGAGCAAGACGAAAGAGAAGATTTGAGCATTGACACAATATTGACTAAAGTCGTCAATAATCATGCTGAACTACTCATGAGCAATGTATACAGTAACCTCAAAGATAAATTATCAGATTATGATGGTAAGCTATGTTATCTCGTCACACCTCATCAATTATACTTAAAGCTCACCCCCACAAAGTCAACAATATTTGCTATCAATCCACTTTCAGGGTTTTTCTATTTCTTAGATCCCTCTCCAATTCAAAATCAAATTACAAGGCGAATTAATCTGGTCCCTTATGGTAGTCGTAATAAGCAATTTATACCAGAAACAGATTTGGTTAGCTTTTGCATTCAAAACTTGATACAATTGAAGCTCGAAGTTTTCGGGAAAGAGATAATGAACAAACTCGCTACGAATGGATGGATCAAGAATAACATTATAAAGTTAAGCGATTATGAGATAACAAAACTTTTGAACTTTCTTGAAAATCAAACTTTGGGGGCTAATGAAGAAAATCAACTTTCTTTCTACAGATGCAAAAACTGGCCTTCTAGTTGGTTTTTAGTTAACTCTGTAAGTGGAATCAATTTCGAAACCTTTTGGTGGGTGGCTAGAATAAAATCTGTCAAAGGAGATTGGAAGATTCAATGGGTCCAGAAATTAAAGTTTGAGACCAATATTGAGTCCTTTGAAAAGAGTTCGCCCTTGGACTATGACTTCTTCCATAGCTTATCTGGCATATGCTCGAACATGATCATAGACCACATGATTTTGGAAGAATTGCAAGAGAAAAATATTCGTTTCATCAAAAGCGGTTCAGGGGTCAAGGCAAATCAAATTTTAGATAAGTTCGGACTCAATAATGACTTTCTTCGGGACTCAGATAATAAAGGTGAAAATTCGGCATTTGAATCGATGATCGTAATCTACAACAACAATGATTTGTTCCCCGTTGAGAATTCTTCGACAAGCATGTTCTTGAGTGTCAAATTGATCAACTTGAGTCATTTCACGCAAATGAAACTAAAGCTTTTTGGAAAACTTCGAGATTTGCCGGATTCTCTTTCTGATAACTCTGAATTGAACTTTCACATAAGTAGAGACCTCGACTATTTTGAGATCACTGATTCTGTGAATTTGTCTAATAAGATGAGCAATCCGGCTACAATAGACACCAATCTTCTTGATTCAATATTCTTGAAATTAAGCAAGTTGAGCGAACTAACAAAAATCATCAATCGATCTTCCGATGGTCGCAATAAAATCCATGTCAAATCTATCAATCAAATTCAAGTACAACTCGATAACGAGTTCGGCTCCCTAGACATAAATTTGCCAGAGAATGACGACAAGCTACAGTTGACTTGTGAGCGTAAAAGCAATGACGAGCAAAACCTACTAATAGGCAACTTGAACAAATACTTGTTGACTTCAAGCCTGCCCAAGGAAGATACAATTATTGGGATCTTGAAGTACCTACATGAAGTTTCGCCTCTCGTGAAGACTATTCGTGCGGTCAAAATGCATTTGGAAGACCACAACGTACAGAAGTTGAGCACTGGGCTTCCAAAGCTTAACTTTGATGTCGTTGTTCAAGATTTGAATCTCATTCAGTTTCTTTATTATTTGAACTTTAGTTCCGCTGGTACGAAAAAAATTTCCAAAGACAAAATCGTGATCAGTTTGAGCTTCAAACAAAGCAGGTTCAGCAAAACCGATAAGCTATTGGTCAAGCTTTCTTTGAAAGACAACCTTAACTCCAAGAACTTAAAACACAAAAAGCTTTTCGAACTCATTTTCAAGACCATAAACCGGTTCCAAGCCGGCCCTGATGCCTACTTCATAAGGTTGAATTACGACTTTTTGATAGACAGTGCACCTCTAGAAAAACTAATGGTTGACATCACCAATTGCTTCTTACAGTATCTCAATGAAAATGTTAATTAATTTATGTATAAATGTACAAATAGATTTTTCCTTCATCCATATCCGTCAACCTAAAACCGTAAACCCAAACTAACCATGCCACGAGAACTAAACTCAGAAATTTTCAAAAGTGCAGTCTTGGTTCTTCTTTGAACAGCCTTCACACTTGTTTAGGGTGTTGTTGAACACACATTTTATCTTTCTCTTCCTGCATCCGTTGCATGATGACTTTCTTGGATTTAATGAGGTTTGGCTCTGCTTAGATTTTCCGACTTTAAACTTCGCGCACAGTGCCGTTAACTTTTTCTTGTTGTTGAGCACGATGTCCTCCTTGGTGAAACCCTTCGCAAAAGAGCAGGGCAAGTTCTTGCCGGCGCACGAGGTACAGGCTTTGAACTTGATCAACTTGTTGTTGGATATCACGATACTGGTTTTCTCGTCAAGGGCATAGTGGTGATGCTCGAGGAGCTGTTCTACCTTGTCTGCAGGCACGTGATTCTTAAGCTCCGAGGTTTCAACCTCTTTCGATAACACCACTATGTCAGCATCGCATTTGACCTTTCTTGCCCGGCAATTATCACAGGATGGACCCAACCGCTGTCTTCTCTTTTCGGGCCTCTCATGCTTTCCAGAAGCCGAAGGCGACGACAACTTTGCTGCCGATAAATTGGGAGACAGCGCGGGTGACAGAAGCAGCGACACCGACGACGGGGACGACGACGAAGTTAGCGAGGGTGGGCCTGAGGCGCTCATATTCTCGAGGTTTCTCTCTGTAAGACCCGATGGCACCAAAGGTGGAAGCTGAAGAGGGGCCTTCAAGTGGGCGTGGTGGTGTGTTTGCAGCAAAAAGCCCTGCTGGAACTGATAGCATGGTCGCAAGGGCATGGGCAACGGCATCAAGGGGAGCTTGCTGACGCTGCTCCCCTTGTGCATTATAGAGTAGTTTATAAGGTCGTTAGAGCACATAGTGTTACAATTACAGTTCAAGTAGGAATTTTTCACGCTTTATATAGACGGACATATCTGGGGTATCCCGTTAGGAGGGAACCAACTCCGATGCTCCGCCGTTTGTAACAAAATCACAATCGGTGCGACCCTTTTTTATCGCTAAAGCACCAGGAAACTTGGCTGTTTCTGGCCTGACTTGCAACCTGCCACAACTAACACCTGGTGCCACCCCAGAGGTGTTCGATAACCTGTTATAGCCTTAATGTGATACCTAATGTTGATGTGTGGTCTTCAGAGGGACCACTGGACTGGTGCTTTCCGTCACAAGACCTCGGAAAGAGGCGTCCTGCTAATGAAAGACTTTCACGGAAATTCACGGATGCTTTCGCACTATAATTTCTTTTCAGGTGCCTTTTCCCAAGCGTGTTTTTCCGGCGTGATGTGCTTTCAACCCGAGGAATGGGAAAGATCCATCCATCCGAGCAAACTATCAGATGAAGATCTGAAAGTCCGAGGCGTGCGCGGGGTTAAGACTGGCTCAATTGGGCAGGTCATCGGACTTGAATCACATTCTTGAGTCACCGCCGGAACGGAACACGAGGGGGACGCCTCCAAACCGATTATCATGAGAGAACAAAAACTGGACTCGCTTAGGTAGATTTTTTCGCAGTTATAGGGAAATCAGAAGATCAGGGGGTGAAAAAAAAAATGAATGGAGGCAGGGGCGCGGTTCGAACCCGCGTACTTCTAGGATGTTTTGGCTTTCTCGACTCTTTTCCGCAGAGGTGATATATTTATGTTTGTTCCCAAACGGGAGGTTTGACATAGCACTCGTTCCTGCCCATTTTCTTTGTAGGGAGTAGGGATCTAATAATTCTTAGTGAATAACGTTGGTTAACATATATATAGAGGTTCAGGAGGAATGAATGATGAACTAAGCACACCTATTAAACAGATCAGGAATCTCAAGTTAGTATCACCTCCTCAAGCCCTCTCGGAAGTGGTACATTGCGCAGAAGATGGCACAATTGTGAACTCGATGGTGAATAAAGGGTATTCGAAAAAACTCACCAATAACGTGTTACAGGAGCTCAATGCCAGGGCAGAGGAGATAGCGGGCAAAATGAAGGCGTCTGGGGGTAAAGAGTCGCCGGGGAGTAGAAGAAACAGACGATATTCAGGAATCCACCGTTCACGATTCAACAAGATGGAGTCGATACTTGACCACTACCTGGTGAAAGGCACGGACATTTTCACCCCCCATACAAACGCTACCAAAAAACGCAGGACGCTCACTGGAGTTCAGGCGTCGTCTTCGCCCATGAAGTCGCCCAGAAGCAGCCCTGTGAAAAAAGGAAAAGAGCCAGTGACGTTGCAGAGTAGTCCCATAAAGGCATTTGAGGGCAGCAGTCCGCCCAAGAGAATATCACCATCGAAGAAGTCGTACAATTTGAATGGCTTGTTGAACGGTTCTTCGCAAAAACCTGTGCTAACGCAGTCGGGAAACGATACTTCGATGACTGCTCCAACACGGATAACACACCCTGTTCCTTGTAAGCTCCCAAAACCCGACAGTCACTCCATACCCAGATTCAAACCTTTAGGGTCGAGCGGAACTTTATCTGCTAAAAAGCCAGATTTGAGTTTGCCCAAAAAAGACTCTTCGTCACAAACAGCTATACCTCGTTGTACCACAGTACCGAGATCTGCATCTGCATCCAGCACCTCCAGACAGTCAGCAGAACCAACTGGTAGGCGGGTCGGCTCCACTATGATCCCTCTGCCACTGGTCAAGCTGGTATCATCATCCGCATCTGCTCTGAGGGGCACCCTAAGATCTAAAACCAGCGAGTCAAAGTTGAGTGCTCCGAGAAATTCATCAACATTGCTCCAAGGCACAATAAAGCATAATGATACCCCCATGCATCAAGAAAGTAGGCGTGCTAATACCTTTCCTCGCCAGCTGTCTGTTAGCTCTTTAGCCTCTAACAGATCAAAGTCCGAGGCAGGTACGAAAAAGGTAAACTACACTATCCCCAAACCTTTTTCAGTTTACGACAAACCTACAATTTCGTCATCACAAAAATCACTAAACCGCTTTCAGCGATTCAAAGACAAATTTAACTAGATACGAACACAATGTATTAATTAATAAATGTTTGTTTGCACTTTTATCTCTCCACCATGTGATATAGTTTGAGAACCCGTCCACTTCTCACCCGACTTGAGTTTCTTGAATGACGCAACATGACCAGGCTCTATGCAAAGCATCTTGAGATAGCCGTCCTTAGGCTGAAAGTCAGCCATTCCCTCGGACTTCTTTATCCATGGATTCCACACCACTGCGTCTGGTAAGTTTTCTCTGATAACATTAGTCAAAACTTTACCGAACTCGATAACTTGAAAGAGAATACTGGTGTCTAGTCCCTTGTAGATTCTGTCGAACTCTTCGGTGAAGCCAATCATAGGGGATTTTTCTTTGTAGGACTCTCCTATCAACTGATCAAAGCATTCTGCATCAACAAAGTTGTTGATAACAACGTCTGTGATGTCGGGGACTCTCAAGTACGTATGGAATAACCAGTTAAACTCGAATTCTTCCGACCCAGTATTCTCAACTTCAATGTGCGTCTTCAAGTAGTCGTCACCCAAAGTAACACTTAAAATAAGGGTGAAGTCGTTTTTCCCTTCGCCCCACAATTTGTAGAGCTCTGGATCGACTTGCTCTGGCCCAAGACCAAATTGCACCGTCAATGGGTCCTCCGTAGTCTGTCCAAGAAGCTCCCATGCTGAGTGTCTAGCAAACCCATGTTGAGGAAGCTTGTACGTTGGGTGTGCTTCGTCCTTGCACTTACCAAACACCGGGAAGACTAAGGGGATTCCTCCTCTAACTGGCTTTGAGCCGTCCAACTTGGCTCCGTCAGATAACCAGAGCTTCTCCTGCCCTTTATGCTTCCACGAAATAACTGTTGCTCCATGCTTCAAAATCGTCACTTCGGAGCTACTGTCCTTGGGGTGTGTTAACACAACCTTACTCTCTGTTTCCTCGACACCCATTGAGTTCAAATACCGATACCAGTTGTTGCTTCTGTTGCTTTGACGTCGACGTCGCTGGGTTCTTCACCTATCGATATTGGGATGGTACACATCTCGTACTGCACACAGTTTCACCATCTCCAACTTGGGTAAGCAGAGCAACTTCAGCACCTTTTAAAAGTAATTACTGAGTCTACGAGGGTTTCGAGGTGATCTTCATGAACACTTTTCAATCCTGCTTTACTCGAATTACTTTGCGTTCAGCCGTAATCGTGTTGTTCTCTCTTTTTCTTTCTTATTTTTTTTTTTTGGCTCATCTCGCCATATATTGTAACTCAACCTTCGCATAGGGTCCATATTGAAGAGAAAACCCATACTACTACTACCCCCCAGGTTTTGCGCCTTGTACTTCCAGTGTACACACTCAAACGCTTCCTATTGTCTATAATATGGGACCTCAAACTACTCATACACTAACTTTGCCTGTAATTTTGCTTGTAATTGAATTTTTACACTCCGTTCTCAACCAGTGCCAATACGGGTGTTTCTAGTTTTCAAACCACACAGTAATAAGAATTATAGAATGACAGAACTGCTTAAACTTACACTCATTACAACCATTCCAAGTCGAACCAGGTTTTTTAAACCCAAACAAGTGCCCACCCCCGAATCACATTATAGCTAAGTGTCTCTAGGTAATTTTAGCTGCGAAATAATTATACTGCACTAAAATTCTAAATGACGGAACCTTCATCTTACGAAGGCTTCTGTCCTTATCCGATGAACTACTGGGCTTGATACCTACGCTTAGAAGACAGGTATCTATCTACTTCAAAATATACGGCGATTCATTTTCTTTCTGTTGTAAAATTGGAGGTGAAGGCTCCCAGGCAGACTAGGCCTGTATATCCAGTTGACATTTACCGGTTCCCAAAAACGGAAAAATGGTCCATTGGATTTCCAGGGAAAATATTATATATTCCTCACAAGCAGATGTGGTTGCTAGTATGTTCAAACATTGAACGCCTCTAGAGACACGATTCTTGGTTAACTAGTATGCTAGGAACTACTTTTAGACTGTGTCCCCTATTTAAAAGGGGACATCCGAGAACTTAGTGACACAAAAGTAAAAATTAGACTATGTTACACAAAACCAATTTCTTTTTTTTTTTTTTTTTTTTTTTTTTTTTTTGTAGCTCAATTCCTATATTTTAGAAAAGGAAAATCATAACTCAAATTTATATAGCATAACCCTTTAGTTCGATAGCTAAGTGTATTCACTGGAAAGTATTCTGCTTGTTTCATTCTGAAGATACTGTGTGGTCACAGTGTGCTTATAATTCCAAAGAGGTTTTAGATACACGCCAAAGGAAGAGTAACTAAAAAGTTGCTTTTATAGTCAGCGGCGGCTAAGTAAGAAATTGATTTAGAAATCATTAGATCATAAGTTTTTAGAGGTTGAAAATACAGTAATAGTCGCTATGGTTTCTTCGGTGATATTGAGGTCAAACATAGTACAGAAACCGTACCAATACTTTCACTACTATTTTTTGCTGGAGAAGCAGCCGGGATCCACGCTCTCAGACTTGGAGTTTGAGACGGATATCAATATTTCGATACGGAAGCTCAAAAACCATCACTGGACAGTGTTTGAGGCATGTCACTATGGGTTTTTAGCATCGGTGATACTATTTGTGTTCATCATATTCCCAGTGTCGCTTTTCATTAAGCTTCCCATTCTTCTTGCATTCGGGCTCTGTTTCATGATGCCCTTGACGTCGCAGTTTTTCTTGCACGCTTTGCCCATATTTGCGTGGTTGGCGCTTTTTTTCAGTGCTGGTAAGATACCCACCTCGTGGAAGCCTGCTATTAGCGTCAAGAGCTTACCAGCCATGGAGACTGTTTTATACGGTGATAATCTTTCCAATGTGTTGGCCACATTTGCGACCTCTACTCTCGATATCTTGGCCTGGATACCTTATGGTATTTTGCATTTCAGTGCTCCATTCGTTGTGGCCATCTTTATTTTCATCTACGGCCCCCCCACTTCGTTACGTTCATTCGGCTTTGCCTTTGGTTACATGAACTTGATTGGGCTTCTTGTGCAGATATCTTTTCCTGCTGCTCCACCTTGGTACAAAAACTTGCACGGGTTGGAACCAGCTAACTATACAATGAGTGGGTCCCCTGGTGGCTTAGGCAGAATCGATGAGATTTTGGGTTTTGACATGTACACCTCAGCTTTCTCGAATTCTCCTGTTGTATTCGGGGCATTCCCTTCGTTACATTCAGGGTGTGCTGTGATGGACGCTTTGTTTCTTTGTTGGCTTTTCCCAAGACTCAAGGTTGTGTGGTGGAGTTACGCCGCTTGGTTGTGGTGGAGCACGATGTATTTGACTCATCACTACTTTATTGACTTGATATGCGGTGCTGTATTCTCGGTGGTTGTCTTTACTTACACCAAGTATAAACACTTGCCAGTAATCATGCCTAACAAGTTTTGTCGTTGGTCATATACTGAAGTCGAAAAAATCGACATTGTGCAATCTGATCCACTTTCCTACTACAACGACGTTCCATCGTCTAGCTTCCATCAAAATGGGTTTTACTTGAATCAAGTCGAAACTGGATCGCATTCCCCTTATCCCACTAATCAAAGTAACAACATTTACGAAATGACCAATTTCTCTCGCACCAAGCAATCCTCCAGAATATCAGTGCCAACTGAAGAGAGTGTGGGGAGATCAACATCGTCGGTGAATTTACCTGCTACCAGCGGTACGACTGTAGTGCCCAATGAAGAGTTGGATACATCTCTGTTGGAGAATAGCTCTTCTCCATCAGTATTCGAGGGAGAGAATGAGGACAGAAACAACTTGATTAGTTCTGCTGCCTCTTCAACTTCGCTCGACGAGCTCGAGTCCGTGTCTAATATGGGTTCGAGCTCCCATTACAAAAGCCAAAAGAATACAGTTACTAATAGATAATTTACGAGCAGTCTCACGAGTTTAAATGACCAGTCTTACTTTCTTTGACTAACATTTGATCACACTCAATCTTTAATGTCTAATGGAATACTTAATATATCGTCACTTGTAATTAATTTAATATAATGTTTAATATTTCTATACTTCTTGTCCTACCGGGTTTTCTGGATTTTTCCCTAATCCTTATATCTTGATATGTTCTTTTATTATGATATTTACATGACTATTTAATTGCTGTTGCTTGGTATACTATTGAAAGCTCTTTCGAATGAAGTTCCTGGATTCAAGTTTTTATGAGTGTCTTGCTTGATAATGTTGGCCCTTAACACTCTTGGATCTCTTCTCAACGTACGCAATAATTCCTGTTGCACGTTAGATGATACGTCGAATCCCATGAGAAAATGATAGCCCTGGAAGTGTCTTTCTTGGTCTTTGGAGATGATTTTAGGCAAATGACGAGGTCCAATACTGGTTATGTCTCGAATTATTCCTCTATTATTCAAGATTAATTTTCCTATAGTTGATGCAATCTTTGATGCCTCCTTGCTTGTTTTGAGAGGATCTGAGATCCTGGCAATAGCCATTAATTCATAATACATCCTTGATATGGCTATGAACAGCTGCTGTATGAACAAAAGACTAAAGATTTTATGATTTTTTCTTCTCAGTGTCGAAAATGTGTGTCGCATTCTTGATAATTTTGCGACACAAGTGTTGCGACATATCACGATATCAATTGCTGAAAATTTCCCAGCATATAGCTTCGAGTCGTCCAAGTGGTTGAAAAGTGCAAAACCTTTGGTAGAAACATATTTTTGAAGTAGTTAAAAAAAGAAGAGAATCATGGCTACAAATATCACTTGGCACCCAAACTTGAGCCACGATGAAAGAGCAGCTTTGAGAAAGCAAAAAGGCGCAACAATCTGGTTGACAGGATTATCAGCTAGTGGTAAGTCGACTATAGCATGTGCCTTGGAACAGTCGCTTTTGGCCAAGGGACTCAATTCATATCGTCTTGATGGGGATAATGTCAGGTTTGGCTTGAACAAGGATTTGGGGTTCAGTGAGCAGGACAGAAATGAGAATATCAGAAGGATTTCTGAGGTGTCCAAGCTTTTCGCTGATTCGTGCTGCATCACTATCAGCTCGTTCATTTCTCCCTACAAAAAGGACAGAGACACTGCTAGAGAGTTGCACAAGAAGGACAACTTGCCATTTATCGAGGTTTATGTCGATGTCCCCATTGAGGTTGCAGAGAAAAGGGATCCTAAGGGCCTCTACAAAAAGGCGAGAGAAGGAGTCATAAAAGAGTTCACTGGTATCAGTGCACCGTATGAAGCTCCTGACAAGCCAGAGATCCATTTGAGAAACTACGAGGGACACTCCGTAGAAGAATCGGCCCAAAAAATTATTGACTACTTGGTTGATCACAAATACATATAGATGATCATTACTTTATTTATTAGAATAGTGAATAAAAGTCAAACAGACATTCCTACATCACTTTGAGTAAACATCGCCGCAGTATGGGGTATTGATACTTTCCCCAAATGGATTCTGTGAGCTAACGGTAGCCTATTTTTTCAAGCTATCCAATCTAGCCTGTAGATCGTCCTCTTCGTTGTTACCTCCTACTGCCTCTGCCACTCGCTGGTTCGAGACACCATCGTTAGCCAAGTGAATTTGGTTCGGCGTATCCTTGAGACTTGTGTTGAGGTCGACTCCAATCTCATCCAAAACTTTCCCTAATATCTCATCTGCCTGTTCTTCTTCCCCGAGACCCTCATCATCTTCCTCCATGGCATCATCTATGGTATCATCCATAAACTCTTGTTTTTGGTCCATCATGTCATTCTCCCTTGCGAATTCTTGTGCTATTCTTGATAACTGAGGAAGATTCATCGATCGATTCATCCCCGATAAAAGCTTGGTTGCATCTCTCATTGACATCGTCATTTGCTGATTACTGCGTACAGACTGGATTCTCAATGAAATTGCTTGTAATTGTGCCTTCATGGCATTGAACTTCACAATATAGTTTCTCGTTCTTATCAAATCTTTGGCTTGTATTTTAGCACTTGAAATTTGCCCTTGCTTTGCACTCTTCTTGATCTCTGAAATAAGCTTTTTCTCCTGAGTTTGAAGCTTGGTGGTCTCCCGTGCAAGCTCTCTCTGAGTTTTCTCTAATGCTCTCTGATTCTTTCGGAGTCTCTCCTGAGGAGTGAGCTTCTTTCCAAACGCCCACTCGAGCAATTGTGACATTGTCAAGGAAGTTTTTCTAGTAACTTCGACAGAAAGCTCGGGCTATTTGAAGGATGCCGATACTTGAGGTTTATACAATTTGCTGGTTATCGCTGTTGATATTGAATTCTTCCTGGTAATTATAAAGTTACACAAATTGATTTTGTTCCAAAACATCTTGGAGAGACGTTGTAAGCACTGTAAGATAAGCCGGTGGTAAGATCGATGCCTCTTGAAGCTCTGCAAAGAGGCATTGCGCCTTGAATTTGATGTTCTGTAGAACCAAGGCAAATTCACTGGTTCTTTTCAATGTAAGTGACACTCAATTTTACATGTGAATACAGAATAACATAAAGCTGATACGATAAAGTACTACGTATAATGAATGTTAATAGCAGATATTATTAGCTCTAGAATTTTGATTTGTACAAGTATAGTGCAGCATGATTCTCATGAGCATGAATGTGGAAGTTTCTTCTTTTTTTCAAATATGATTAAGCAGAACCTCTGGAGCTGACTAGAGACCCTTCACTTTCGTCTAGAGCACCATGTGCCTCAAGGATATCATAGAGTCTCTTCAAAACTGCTTCGTTGTTGTCATTTTTGACATCTTCAATACCAAACTTGTAAATGTTGTAGACACCGTAAAGTGCGACCAAGGTACAGATAGCTAATGCTATATAGCCCTTTGGGGTGAATCCTGGGGGAAGGGGGGGAACTTGTAAGTTCTCTCCTGTTAAATCGAACCATTCTTTCTCTGTTGTACCAAATCTACCTGCTGCGTTCCCTTTGTGGGACATTTTAGCTGCACTGCATGCTTTCAAATGGTTACTAGACAACGATTGATGTGCTTGGATTTCTGTAGGTGCTTCTACAAGGGTTATTGCGAGACCTTGCTCCAAATGCCAGTCAACATGACAGTGGAAAAACCACACACCAGGATTATTAGCCTTGAACCTGATAACGATGAAGCCATTGGCGTTCACCATTACAGTATCACGAATCGAAGGATACCTGGGAAACCTATTATGGTCAGGGTTGCTTGGATCGTAAACTAAAGGATCATCTTCATCCTCTCCTTCTGGCGATCTGGAGATTACTTGGAAATTGTGACCATGCAAGTGAAATGGATGTTTACCAGGATCCATATTATTTAGAACAATCTCGATGATATCATTATGCTGAATCACGTAGGTATTCGTGTTCGAGCCGTATACCATTTGATTTGATGCATATTCCCCTGATGACAACACACTCATCAAAGTAGGAACTCTAGGTGGAACGTAAGACTTGCCGTTGAAGAGTGCATAGTTAACACCATTGCCCAAGTTGTCCATGCTGAAATTCAAAACAATCTGATGGTCAAAATCTGGCAATATTTCGATGGGCTTTAATGGAACCAAATCAAAATCATCGACGGGACGCAATTGCGAAATAACCATTTCATAGTTATTTGCCCTTTTGACTGGTAGCTCGCCCTTGTTGTACCTCAACCAGTTGGTGGATACCAATTCCAAATCCTCAGGTTGAAAATCAAGCATATCTCTATCCATAATATTCAAAAATCGATAATTTTTCTGTGTATTTTTCTTAGTATGGACCAATACGCTGAACCGTTGAGCAACTGCGATGTATAGAGAATCAGTCTCCACAGGTTTCACCAAAACCCCGTCTATTTCAACAACAGTAAAGGTGTGATCTTCGATATGTAGGTATTGGGAAACGAACATCCCCATGTTCACAATTCGCAAAAGATATGTGGTGTCTGGCTTCACCTCCCAGGTTGAGTTTCGTGTGTCGTTGAACAATATATTTTGAGGAACTGGTTCAGCCCCGGTAGGATTATACTTGTTCAAGAACTTGCCCATAATTTCAGGATATTCGTCATGATACCAGTCACTCAATGATAATGTAACCTCCTCATCATACTTAAATGGCAATGGCTTATCATCTTCAATTATGAGAACGCCCCTCAATCCATCCGAGTACTGAGCTCCAGAATGGGAGTGGTACCAGTACGTCCCAATCTGGTCGGTGACAGTAAAATTGTAGAGGAAAGTAAAGCCAGGTGCGATTGGACATTGAGTAACCATTTCTGGTCCATCCATAGCATTTGTTCCGTTTTGAAATAAGCCATGGAAGTGAAGTGATGTGTTTTTGTCTCCGAGTGAGTTAGTCACATAGATCTGTAGTCTGTCGTTTCTCTTCACCCTAATCGTAGGAAGTGGCCACTGGTTATTGATGCCTATTACTTTACGTGTTTTCACACCATCTGGTGACCTCTCCACATAACTCACGTTGAACTCGTAAGTGTGGGTCTTAGCAGATGCCTTTAATGAAAGGAAGAAGAGTATGAACCCAAGAAAAAACTTCATTTAGACTCTCCCGTTGTAAGACAGTCGCCTTGGATCAATCTAATTTTTTCAAAAACTTCGCGATGGATTAATTGCAAATCACGAACTAGTATGGAATCTATTTAACTAAATACTTTGAGTTGAATCTCTGCATTTGCTGAATGATCGTTGCCATCTGAGTCAGAATGGCTGGTCTCGAACTTGGTGATTTTCTCAGCTATAAGTCTTTGATCTTGTGTGAGGTGGTTGATAACAAATTTGAAGGCTGAAGGATTCTGCTGGACCAAATATAAGAGTTTCTCGTGCAAGTATCTCCACATAGAGTCTTCAGTTGCATCTCTTCCGATCTTGACTGAAATGTTTATAAGGATTGAGTATACTGATCTTGCTTTTGTCTCGTCTCTGGTCTCCATTTTGGCTAACATGAGCAAAAGCTCAAATGCAATCTTGAAGTCAGGACTATCTGGCTTTTCGACCACTGTAGACACCAAGTCTTTTGTGATCGACCGGACAAGATTTGAGTTGCTTTGCGACTTCGAAGAGTGAATCAATAATGACTTGATGCACTGAGTAGATATCGGCGCTTTCTCTTGACTTTGTAGCATACTCATGAGAGATTTGTGCACCGTGACCGAATCCTCCGGACCTAGCTCCAAGTCTCCAGCAGTGACGAGAATCGTGGTGGTGATGATTGAATTCTCCTCTTGATCTATGGTATAAAAGTGGCGTACAATGTTGTTGAATATACCAACCAAGTTAGAAGAGCCCTGAACCTTCTTGCACTCTGTGATTATTTGCTTCAAATGAGGCAAGATACTTGATATCAAAAGCAGGTTTTTGAACTCGAAGACCTTGGCGATTATAAGCAACATACAGGCGTATAGGTCACATTGAGATGGTTGAGGAAGCAAAGCTATCATATCGGTTGCAATCAGAAAGCATTTTTTCACTATTATCAAATTGGATCCACTGGTTACCTTTGACAAAGTTAACTTTGTCGTCATGTCTGCAGGGTCATAGTCTGATTTCGAAAACGGGAAGGATATGAAAACGGGAAGTAAAATAAGACGGAAAAGCTCAAGTAGTTTAGAGATATCTTGGTTCCCGACGGTTTGCCTATCACTATAACTTTTGTATAGGTTATATGCAAAGTCAATCACGTTGCTCTTGACGTCTGTTCTATCATCAATTAGTAAAAGTCTGTCGAGTAAATCAATCACTTCGACAAAGATATCATCATGAAAGATCAAATCAACAAGTTCAGTAACATGCGCTAAGCGGTTAAGTGAGCTTAACATGTAGGGAACGTCTTTATTCTTCATGAGAGACTCGAAACACTGGCTAAAAAGTATGAACATGAAGTTTTCTGAATCACCCATCAAGTAGTTTCCAACGAATGATGGCTTACTTAAATCTAACGACAACACATTCACGAAATTTAGCCAGTAATCTTCATATATTTTGAGCTCCTTCAGAGATGTGTCGTTGTATTTCGCAAATGCATACTCTCTCAAGACCAACACCCATAACGAGTTGAGTAGACTGGAGTATTTCTCTATTGCTTCTACCAACTCTGGATCGCATGAGTCTGATGCTTCCAGGAAGTTTATTTTGAAGAGAGCCCAGCAGTTCAAAATCGATAGCTGGATGTGCTTCTTGCCATATTCCGACATGTCTTCCAAATACTCAAACTTCAAGAACTTGTTAGAGGAAATCTCTTCTAACAAAGAAGTCAATGTATTGAGAATTCTTTTCTTGGAGTAGAACTTGATTCGAGGCAAATTAATGAACTTGGAAGATACACTGATAGCTTCCACAATTGATGCACAATCATTATCGGAGTTGAAACAAGGCATCAAAGCACTTATAATTTGTGCTTGTTGCTGTTCTAAAATAGACACACCAGGATATAACGGATCTGGCACATCGCCAAAAAGCTCCAAACAATTGTATAAAAGACGTATGCCCAGTAACCTTATTACTGCTATAGGCGACGTCGATCCTAAAAATGAAAGGTTTACGATATCCTGTATTTTATTTTTTAAACCTTCTAGCAACTCTGGTTCCTTTTGAGCAAAGAGAAGAAAGTGATTCATCAAGTCATAAATGAAGAGCTTAAATTCCCATGAAATAGGTTCATTAGAATCAGTAGACTCGCTGGTTTCGGCTACTATGTTCTCGATTTCCTCGTCTCCGAACTTTATTTCATTATGTCCAGACTTCTTCTGTCTTTGTTGCAAAGGTAAAAGTTTTTGCTGGTAGTTTGTTTCCAAAAATGAATTCATTAATTTTTTAGCGGAATATTTGAAAAGTGACGTTAAAGTTGAAAACCAATGTATATCAATACTTGTCTCCATCCAAAGAGTGATAAGTTCTTTGAGTTCCTCACAAGGTTTCGCGTTCATAGACATCCACATCAATCTCACTGTTTCCTTTGTCAAAACGTCCTTACCGTACACCTTGATCAACTCAACATATAATTTATAGGCTAGTCTGTAAAGTCTGAAGGAAGTGTTGAAGGGGAAAAGGGCATCTTCATTCAAAGTTGTAGGACTGACAGTTGTTACTCCGATTTTTATGTTTTTCGATATTGTGAAATCAAGTATACCTCTGAAAAAATTCAATTCCCCTTCAAGTAACTTCAGGTCGTAAATAACCAACTCTTCAAGCAAGCTTAGTAAATTACAATACACGTCTGTGGACTCCTCGATACTAGTACATCCAATACAGAGTTTGGCTGATACTATGAGGTTCTTAATTAGGATCTTGTCTCGATTTGGCATGTCTCGGATACCAGGACCAAGGATAGTGACACATGTCTTTAATAATTCAACGCATAATCCAGATGTGCCATATTTACATCTAAGGTTGACCAAAACATTATTCACGATATTCTGTGCAAAGTTGTCGTCCAAGAAATTTTTTTGTAGTGAATTAAGTATATTTGGAACCATCAGTATTTGATCCAAATTATCTCCCAAAACCAAGATACTCGCCTTCAAAGTGTAATAGTAGACAACTGGGTTAGGATCCTTGAAAAGCTGTAGTAAAACGTTGGCAATGTCACTGAATCCAATTTTCGTCCTTCTATAGATTTTTCCTAATGTCAAGAGGTTTCTTCCCCTTTCATAGGGATTCGTATCATTTACAATTTTCTTGACAAACTTGTCAACTTGGTTATAAACAAAATCTTTTTCATCTTTCATAGCCTCACAAACCAAACTTATCGTGTCACAATTGATTTCATCTAGCTCCTTGTTGGTGGACTTGAGTTTATCCAATAAGTCTAAAATCAAATTTGAATGGTCGATATTTAGTTTTGAATGTCTCTTCATAAGATTAAGGATCATGCCGTGAAGTGTAACTGAAAGATTTACACAAACAGCCTTATGCCGTAATGGATCTACCGCTTTAGCTGTGAGAAAGTTATTCATTTGCTCCAACAAAGAAAATTGAATCTTTGAGCTCAAGTAGGGAAAAGCTAATTGAAATAATTCAATTGATATATCAATAAGGCTGGTCACAAGATTCGTTGAGAATTCATTTGATATCGAGTAGTTTTGAAAAAGGTAAATGGATGGTTCATATATAAGATTATGATCAACTGATTGAAAGCACATGTTTTCTAGTTTGTCGAACCATGATGGGAACTTCACTTCTAGAGCTTTTTCTAAAAGGACATTCTGCCAAGAACGGAACTCGACCTCCTCATCGTCATAAATCTCTTTATGGAAGATACCAGGTCTCTTCTTTAACAGTTCAGACTGATTTAACGGGTACTTTATGAGTAACTCGTCTATATTGGAGCTGTAACCAGTGAATTTACTGGTCACTCCAAATGAGCAATAAAAGGGTTCATTCAAAATTATCTGAGAGGAGTCATAATCTTGAAGCTTAGCCTGATTGTATTTGTTCTTGACAAAGTTTGCTTTTTCCCTTGCTTGTTCTGTGATACAACGTGATAAAGCTTTTGTATCACTGAACAACTTCACTAAAAATATAACTAGGTTTGAATTTATGTCACTCTTTAGGAAGTTAGAAAGTTTAGAAAAACATTGAAGGAGAACATACTTGCTGTATAACAACAAATTAATCATTACTTTTTCAAAAGATAGTTCACCATTAGAAGAGTAGTTTTTGAAATGTATGTTGTTGACCAAAATAGGATTGTACTCATACTCGCTGGTTTGATTACTAGCGAAGTTTGTGACTACTCCAACACCCTCTATATTACTTTCAAGATATGACAAATAATTGTAGGACTTAGTCATTAAAAACTGAAGCTGCTTTAATAATTCTGGAGTTAACTTTGCTGAATTTAAGTAATTCAATAGGCAAAGTAAACTGAAGTTTCTCATCCTCATGTTATCTATTATATCCTTCTGATCTTGGTCATTCAGCGTCAAAGAGGGGCCAATAAACTGAGAAGTCAATAAGCTTTTCCAGAAGACAAGAATTTGAGCTGAATTCAACTTGACGAATTCTGAATCATTGTACAATGTAATAAGTGAAGAGAGAATGATCCAACATGATGAGTTTTTGGCTATATTAGTGTGATTATGCTTCAAGTTTTGAGTACAGAAGCTCAATATCTTCACAATTGTTGAGTTTTGAAGCATTGTAGCATCTGTCTGCTTTATCAAAGACGCTAAAGCCAAAGAGTAGCTCATAAGTCTAACGTAACTTGATCCGCTCAAATTCTTATTAGTATTGAGAGTGGTGCTTGATTTATGCAGTGCTTCGTAGTTTCTAAATTCATTGTTAACCAAATTATAAATGGACAAAATCAATTGATTTGTCTCAACAATATTGTGGTTTCCGAAAGCCAATAATGTTTTGAGTGCATACGTTCTTATATTGTCATGATTGTTGATTAGCAAGCTAACGATCGTATCTTGTAAAAACGAGTTCTTTTTGTATGACTTTTGAGATCCATCGAAATCCTTGTTGGAACTCTCATTCTCTTCGTTCCTTTCTGTCGTGAATGACATGCTTGTTTTATCCAGTTCATTCAATACTACGGTATCGAAATCTAAACCGAAAGGTAAAATTTTCTCAATAAGAACTAAGATTAAGTAACATTGATATGGATTCAGATAAGGTAAAATATCTCTCAGTATGAGACCCTTTTTCTTTTGTCTGTGGTTTTTCTTTGACGATGTTAATGTGAATAAGACACTTTCTCGTTTCTTCTTATCATTGGTCGACTTCCTGTCTTGTGATTCTTCAGAATGTGCGCTATTAGCACTATCAAAATTCAACTTAGAGTACGTATAGCTTAATAGAGTCTCGTGGCAATTAGATCCACTTTCCTCAATAAGAAAATGAAAGATCTGCTCAAAATGTTTCAAGGTCATGTTCCAAAATTGATCTTGAACCTGATTTTCAATGTTACTCAAAGCACTGTACTTAAGAAGTATAAGATCTAAAATGTCTATCAAGTTGGTTGATAGATATTGGCTGTTCTGGAATTGTTCCAATTGAATATACAAAATCAAAGATTCAACAACTCCTGTCTGCTGTAATGCTCTTTCCGTGTTTGCTTTTATGAGAACTTCGCTATCATGAGAGGAAATAGAGTTCTTATCCTTCCTACCTTCGGTGAGAGTCTCGCCTTCTGATGTAATTATAAAATTCAAATCCTTACTCCACAAGTTCAAATCCGGTAAGTCATATAGCTCAAGTAAATACTCGATCGGGTTGAATTTAGAGGTTGGTATGAAGTTGAGAAGTAGATGGGCCAATAATTCAACGGACGCAATTCTGACTTCCTTGCAAAAGTTAGAAAGACCGTATTTTATCACCTTTTCATTATTACTCAAAATATTTTGCTGAAATTGATGTTGATAAGACATTAATGTCTCTGGCTTTAGTTTAGAACCAGATGATGACGATGTAGAAGAAGCAAGTAAGCCTTCGTAATTACTAGCAGCAGACAAGATCAATAAGTTTTTGAGGACTAGAATCCAATTCCTCTTCAATGGTATCGTGGATGACCCATCGTTGTTCTTAGATGAGACATTTGCTGTCATGTCAAACTGTATCGATGAGCTCATTATATTCTTTTGAGCTAGTTTCACAAGTTTTGCTTGGAATTTTTCATCTATCTCAGACTTGCTAGCATTTTTGGTGATGGAGTTTAAAAGGAACACGATGTCACTGTTGATTCCAGGTTTTTTTTTCACTATCTTATAAATCTGAGTAACCGAATAATTCGATAATGAATTCAATGAGTTTGGAAAAGCTTCAAACAAATCTATGAGAAGAATGATACTAATATTTGCTATGAGCAGTAACTCATCTTCTTCGTTAAGTACCAAATGATTGAGCAAACTATTGGCAAAATCATAGATCTTATTTGGTAAATGTCTTAATGTCAAAATTATATTTTTAGATAGAAGTTTGATGAGGTTTGAAGAAAATTTAAAGTTCAAGCTTTCCTGGCTTTCTTTGTTCTCTACTCCTTTCTGTTTCTGTTTCGTTGTACTGCTGTCTCCTTCATCGAATAATCTGAACACCTCAGTAAGTTGCTTGAAACATTCATTATAATCCAAGTCCTCACTCAAGGCACCACCATTTGACAAACTAAAGTTTATCTTGACCAAATGGCTATATAATCCGTCTTTGCTATCTGTTTCTAACAG
Organism: Millerozyma acaciae; assembly: GCA_001600675.1. Classification (NCBI taxonomy): domain Eukaryota; kingdom Fungi; phylum Ascomycota; class Pichiomycetes; order Serinales; family Debaryomycetaceae; genus Millerozyma; species Millerozyma acaciae. The sequence continues at coordinate 839,078 of BCKO01000005.1, read as the reverse complement.
ATAACTATGGTTGTTCCCACTCATAATGTTGTAAGCATACAGCTCAGGTATAAACTTTAAAATACAACCACGAAATATGTACATGTTACGACAGAACGACATTTATGATCTAGGACGACATTTGTAAATACTACTATACACACGCGTTTAGCTACTGCCCATCCCAAATGAACGGATAGTACCAAGTAAATTAACTCTGTGAAGTCGCTTCTTTGAGTCTTTGCGAATGGGCACTTGAGCTTTTCGCTGACCAGTGTCTAAAACAGTTCTTTTCTCATGCGTTTTCCGCACACTTTCACGTCTCGTCGGTCCGTTAACGCTCTGTTCTTTAGTGTCAGGTCTTAAGAGTCTTTCTTCATTATCTAGTTTTGCAAATAGGTCAACCATGACGGGCGACTGCGTAACCCGCAGGGCCCTGGCAGTAGGGTCAATATTTTCTTTATCGTTTTTCATGCCTACGTCATTATTTTCCTTGGAAAGCAGAATGGTAGAAGAGGCTTTCAAAGAAGGAATGCTTTTGTTTCTTTCATAAAAGGAAAATCGCAAGTTTTGAGCCTTATTTGACATGGTCTCTGACTTACTCGTCAACGCATGTAATTTCTTGAGAGACTCGGATTTCTTCATACTATACTCTGGTTTCCTGCTAGTGTCGAATCGAGACTGTGGAGGGCCAGAATTTAGTATGTCTTTGATGCTCAAGATCAGAACGTCCGGGGTAATTGCCTTTTCTATATAGCTTAACCTGGCTTGTTTTTCATGTCGCCCTTTCGCCCTTTCGAGTTCCTTGATTCGTATCTCGTAATTACTTATTATCAATTGTTTCTGCATGTTTATTGATCTTTCTCTTTCGTTATCATTTTCCAATATAGCGATTTTCTCAAGTAGTTCGTTGTTGAATTGATTTGCAAATTCGAGTTTACTGTGCAATATTCGCTCGTACTCTGCCATGCTATCATTTGTGCACTCAACAGAAACCACTTGTTGCCGCAACGCCGTCATTTGCTCCTCCATGTCTTTGCTCTTCTTACTAAAATTCTCATTTAGCTGGATTATGGTGCAGTTGAGCAGCTCTATTTCTCTTTTCAACTCCTTGATTTGGCTTTCCTTCGTCTCCAAGTTATGGTTGCGTATTATGTTCTCTTTTTCTAGCGCCTCTAGCTCTTCTTCCAATGCTTGTTCAAGCTCTTTACTTGATTGTTGAAATTCCTTCAACTCATTTTCGAGTTCGATTACTCTAGATACAATTTCTTCTTTGGATAAAGCGTCCAACTCGTTTGTATCCGGATAGTACAACTTGTCATCTTCATTCTCGATGCCTGTTGATACCAGACAAATAGACTCCATCTCCTTAAGGTGTAGATCAATCACTTAGAAAGTTTATGTTTTGATATTACTGTTTATATACAGGATCTGTCCTTCTAACAAAGCTGTTGCTTTGGTCCTGAAGATATATAGAGTCGACCTTTGACCCCAGAGTTGCTTTGTCTTGTTGATATGCCTCTGAAGCTTCGAACAGTGGTCAATTTCGGTATTTCGAGGACTCACTTATTACAGTAAAACCAAAAGAAAAGAAAAACTCTAAAGAGTGCTAACTAATGAGAAAAGTTGCAAATCCCCGTATTAAGAAGTGAATTGAATCAATTATTTCTACTTAATGGCAACATGAGTAACAAAACACAATAACAAACTAGGGCCATAACTTACAGCATATATAATCTTGAACTATTCACAATATTACAATTCCTCATTTTAGCCGTATGAGAACATACCTGGATACATCAGAGGATGAGGTATGTCTAGTGTGTTTCGTAATAAGCAATTTATAGTTTTGACTGTCGAGTTCAATTGTCCCACTATCTTCTTCCTCGACAAACACCAAAAGCATCGTATACTCAAGTACATTGACAAAATCTACGTTACTGGTGCACCCATTGGTCTATAGTACAGGGTATGAAGCTGAACAACGATTGCAAAATTGAGAACGGGCGTTAAGTAAATTTTATACCGCTAGTAAATTTAAGTACATAAAGAATCAACAGTTTTCGTAACTACATCAAAAAACACCATTTTAGTTACCCTACTTTTTTTTAGAGTAAAACAGCGGGTAACCCTAAGCTTATAGCGGTAGAACAGAAAGTCACGGGTCAGATATGGAGCATCAACAGGATATTGGAGGAGCACAAGCGTTGCTTCAGCTCGGGTCAAAGTCAAAGAGCGATGATGAGCAGGATGGCGAGAACGTGGAAGGCCAACAATCGTTGGGCGGAGGTCAACAAAACATGAAGTTCAATGACAAAGGAGAGGAAGATGCCGGTGAAGTTGGAGGCACTCATGAGGTCAATGATGTTGGTGAATCGGACGACGAGATGCTGGGAGGCAAAACAACACATCAGCAGATTAATGATGCTGTCGAGGCTGCTGTGATGAGGTACGTCGGGGGGACCTTAGACGGCAACGAGACGCAAAGCAGCAGAAGGAACAAAAGAAAGATGAACCATGATGATATCATGTCGAATATCAATGAGTTCAACCAGTGGACGGGGTTTTTGGACGAGGATATTGCTGACAATCATTCCGAATTTGGTTCGTTTGCGCAGAATGCGTCTCTTCAACAACTGAATTCGCCAAAGTCATCTAAGAGAAAAAGACGGAAGGCGACAAACATACAGCACACTCACAATGAAATTGATCCAGAACTCACGGGGATAGACTCGAATGCCGAACACGACCAGTTGGTCCAAGCAGCCATCATGGATGCTAGGGAGTTAGCCAAACAACTCGGGAATGGTCCACTCCACGAAAACGAGCAAGGGGGTGTTGCTCATAATAATTTAAACAACTTGCCTCCTCACCAAGCTCAGCAGGTTCTAGCTGCTGCATCGGCTGCTGTGCAGAATCAAGGACATGCGAGCTCAGAGTCGATTGCTGCAATTAATCAACTAGCGCAAGCGGCCTCATCATTATCGAATGGGTACAGCCGTGGCACTAGGACTTTAAAGGGATCTAAACCTAAACTTGACGATGAGTCAATGAGTTTCAGGACTAATAAACCGCCTGTAGAAATTCACAAGGGGAAGTTCAATCATTTGACTTCGATAGATGCATTAGTTGAAGAAGCTTCAAATCAAGCCTGCAGCTGGTACAATAGCCTTTCACATACTAACGGTGATGGTCCCCGTTTGTTCTCCCCTGAAGAGATTGCTGCTGTCGACCATTTCATCACTGGGTATTGCCATCTACACAAACTTACTAGACAAGATATATGTAATCGTATTTGGTCTAATGAGCGGAAAAAGGACAATTTTTGGGAATCCTTGACAAACGTATTACCTTACAGGTCCAGGGCGTCTGTTTATAAACACGTTAGAAGACAGTATCATGTGTTTGAAGTCAGAGCAAAGTGGACAAAAGAAGACGATGAACTACTTCGGAAGTTAGCTTCCACAAAGGAGGGTAATTGGAAGGAGATTGGTAGCACAATGGGGCGTATGCCAGAAGATTGTAGAGACAGATGGAGAAACTACGTCAAATGTGGAGATAATCGAGTTCTCAACAAGTGGTCAGAAGAAGAGGAAAGGAAATTAAAAGAAGTCGTTACCGAGATGTTAGCGACCGCCCCTGATGATAAAAAGACTCCAGCCATCAATTGGACAGTCGTGAGTGAGAAAATGAACGGCATCAGGTCGAGAATACAGTGCCGTTATAAATGGAATAAACTCGTCAAGAGAGAGTCGGCAGTGAGGGCTTCTTACATGGACCAAAACACAAGACTTTGGTTGTTTCAACGTTTACAGAGACTAGACTTTCCTTCTGTGGAAAGGATCAATTGGGATTATATCGCCCATCTATACAACGAAGAGCATAAAAATTTACAGATGAAGAAAAGCGATGACTCTCATAATTGGATGGCCATAGACTTCAAAGTCGGATTCGAAAAGATGAAGGCTGAAGTAAAAGATCATCGGAAAATGTCATTATCAGAAGTGCTAGAGAGATTGATCGATGATCTCTACATTCGTCAAGGCCAAATACCCCCTAGATCGCTGGCTCCCAGCAGTCAAAAACAAGCGGTAGCATCACACCAGCAAGTCTTACCAATTGACGATTCTCACGGTGCTTCCCACTATGTTTCTGCTCGTTCTCAATCGCAACCGTCTAATGTACAAGAAGAAGACGACGATGCAACTTCAATTGCGAACGCTGCAGTAGCTGCTGTGTCAGCATCTGTCAACCAGGAAGACCATCAACAAGAATACTCTATGTGGAGGTAAAACCTCACAGTATATATTGATAAAGTGGTATTCGTAACAATAATATTTGAACATTAATTAAATACTCGATCTCGCGCTCAAATTTAAACTCAAATGTTTACTTACAATATACTTGTCCCGTAGTTGCCTATTGAGTAACAATGATCAACTATGATGATAGTGAACTGAACATCTTATCGTTTTACAATATCTCTTCTGTTGAGCCTAATAGTAAAGATGAGCTAAACTCGGGTCTGCTCGAAGTGATAGATGCTGAGGAAATTGATAATTTATCCACCGATGAACAATTCAACTTGTTGAATAAGTTGATCAACATCAAAACCAGTGAGAACAATAACTTGAACTACCGCTATAATATTGACGATAACGAGGATCCCTTGCGTGGAAGGGGAACAAATGTTACAGAGTATCTTTTACAGCAAGGCATTATTTCGTCACCGGACGATCCAAAGTTAAACCATTTTCTAATATCCTCGCAAAACTTTGATTCCCAAGAGTTCTTGAAGACAATACATAAGGATACTTCGCTTGATGATTTGGCAAACTCACTAAGGTATTTGGAGAGGAATATACAGAACCAAACTACACAGTTAAAGCAAGTCATACATGAAAATTTCATTCAATTTATCGATTGTAAAAAGTCTATGGATGATATTCTAGTTTGGTTCAAAGAGCAAAAACCCAAAGCATTACAGGAAATCGAAAATAGCAAAGTTTTCAATCCTCAGAGACACAAGAATCTTGGTAAAAACGATACACTAGTATCGCAACTAGAAGAATCGATCAAAAATATAAATTTGGCATCATCTTTGATAATACGTCCAATTGTGGAGCACAAGAATAAGGAACAAAAGCTTTGTAAGCTTATGGATTTTATCAAAGCTCATGAATTCTTTTTTGACCTTCCCAATAAGTTGATTCAGTATCTCATCAATCAAAATCATGAAGGTTTCATTGGCGACTACTACCGATATATCGAAGAGAAGAATGCCTTCTTGGAAGAAGAGAAATACAAGAGGAAAAAGCTTGAGTCATACACATCCCAGAACAAAGATATCAACGAGGCAAAGAAGGTTAGAGAAGAGCTTCAATTAATAGATACCACCTTGCACAAAGTATTTGAAGAGGTTGACAGAATAGCTTTGGAATACAAAAAGAAAATTTACAATGAATTGTTGAGCTTAGATAATGACGATACTTCAGGTAGTGGAGTTGTAAGCACAGAAAACTCCAAGTTCATTTCATTGGTTGACAAGTTATATGAGTTGAACAGATATGGCGATAACACCCTGAATCCAATACGCGAGTTTATGGAATCGCAGTTGCTTGGGCTTGAAAAAGATTTCAGTTATCAGACAAAAAAATTTGATATGAAGTTCAATTCTATGCAAAACAAACTAATAGATTACATGACTTCTTTGTCCGATTTCAGGGAAGGAGGGTCTAATATCGCTAATATTGGCGATAAATACAACAGTATAATTGACTTTTTAAAAGCGTCTTCAGGATCTTCGGGTAGTAATTACAAAGAGAAAGAAAGTTTAGTGGTGGACTTATTCGGCAGCAGTGAAAGTTTGGACTTATCTTTTATCAACGAAACCTGGTTGGTCCTCTTGAACTACATACTTTACATGGATGATTTATTTTTGAAGAAAATAACTAAGTTTGTTAAAAACTATATACATTATAATGACGTGGACAGAGGGTTCAAGTCTGATAATGACGGAAGGATCAGAAGCGCATTTTTCAACTTAGTTGACAGAGTGTCCAATAGGTTGGTAAATTTGTTCAACAATGAAAAGGAAAATGTGAATCAACTTGAGTCTAATCCGGGAAACTACAGCAGATTCCTACCCTACTACACAAACTCACTATCTACAGTTCATTACTTGAGCAGTATTTCGCAGAAACTTAATCATTTATTAACAGAACTTGGGAAGTCTGTGACATCAGTTGGAAACATCAGTAGATCAACGGAAAGCAATAAATTAATAAAGGCATTGAGGTCAGTTTCGGCATCCTTGAAGCAAAAAATTGTCGAGGCTTCTTGCTCTGTTTGGGTAAATGACTGCTCCCAGTTTTATGATTTGGAGAATTGGGAAATATACCACCCAAGTCCTGGTGAAACGTTAGATGTCACTTTCACAAAAGCAATGGACATATTTGAATGCTACGAGCTTTATATGTTGAACAAATTAAATGAGTTAGTGTTCACTAATCAGATGAAGGACCCCGAATCGGAAGCTATTCGTATAGTGGCAGCATACCCCAGTAAGAGAATACTAGTCAGCATTGAAATACAGTTCATGAGAAGTTTGAACATCTTTATAGATTCTTTGATGAAGAAATATACTATTGAAAACACTGCTTCAAAGTCCAAGAAAAATTTAACTATCGAAGCTGAATTATTCAAGGTGTTGACAATGAACAATTTTGACAGACTCTCTAGAATAACTTACCCTATACTTATCAAACGGTTCGACAGTTTATTCGATAAGAATTTGCGTGAACAGAATTTGAAGTTGTATGCAGATATGGATAAAGCTGCATTGACTATACTTGATGACTTCTTGCTCAATGAAAAGGCATGGATTGATGAAAAAGTGTCTAGCTTTTTCTTGAGACTCCCCACAAGGGTATTAAATTTAGAGAGCGTAAAACGCTTAAAGGTCGAGGGCTTCATCTATGAGATTTTGGTGCATTTTGTCAAGCTCGTGTATATTATCAAACCCTTGACGGGCACAGAAATCTTCACAAGCATTGCTAACGAGATACAGCACTATTTTTTGAAAATATTCTTAGATTATTTGAGATCGAGTCAAAGTGAAAACTTGAAGTTGTCACTCAACAATTTAAAGTTAAGTATCACATTCTTCGTGGAAGTGTTTGAACCTAGCAAGTATTTAAAACTAAATGGGCATAGCATGAAGCTCGTGGATGTTATCTTGGATACTATAGCAGAAATCAGCCCCGTGAACCAAATCTCTGACAAAGAGTTTGAGAGCACTCTTGTTGAGAGTCTTCATGCTTCTGAGAATGAGTTTGCTTCGCTTTTATAAAGAACCCCAACACATCAAGATCTTTCAGTAAGTACTACAGAATTATTTTAGAATTAAAATATTAAACCTTTATACCCATTTACCCTATATATAAGATACCAATAGCCCGACTCTAACATAGAAAAATTGAAAAAAAAAGTATTAGTGATGACTGAGTAGCATTGAAGATGGCTAGACCTGTAAAGTATGAGTGATACCAATCAGTTCCTTTGTGCAGAGAAAAACACTGTGTCTGTGTTTTTTTTCTTCATATCGTCAGCAAACAACTATAAGAACTTTGTGTGTGTGTGTGTGTGTGTGCTTTCTTTTGTTCTTTGCCAACAGGTAAGACAACTACCACCCTCTTTAAACTCTAGCTTCTTTTGTAGCTCAATATAATTCAATTTGAGATAATGAAAAGCTTGCAGTCTTACTCAAGACCACCTTTCTTCTCACCCTCGACGGTTTGTTCCTTTTGTATGACATCTTCCTTTACAGAAGCGGTGGACGTAGACTCATCGTTAGCTGCAACACCGTCTTCGCCAAATCTCTGGTTACGAAGTTTCTCGAATAACTCATCCTTCTCTTGTTGCGAGAGCTCATTCTTCTTCTTTCCCTTGATGTGATACATGGGATTCAACTTTTGCAAAGTCAAGTTCTTGGTGAATGGAAGATGTCCATGCTTTTCTTCGTACAACATCATGACCAAGGTGAAAATGACGCAGATCCAGTAAACATTGTATGAAATAACGGAACCATAAGTTGCTGAGTTTTGCCAGCCCAAAAGAGCATTGAAAACATCCCAACCATTATCTGTCTCGGGGTTGCAACAGTTCACATGCCACACCGACTTCTTGATATCGTAAGTACCGGGGCCAGAGCCATTTTCAGACGCATCACCACCGGTTGCATCGTTGAATATCTTGTTTTCAAAGTACCAGACACCTCTTGATAACAAACCAGCAGAGATAAGGTACAAGATGCATGTGGAGATGATCAAAAAGATCTGCAACGACACAGTGGAACCACCGTAGTACAACACGACACCAACAGCACAACCAGCCATCAAACCCGTAATCACAGGAATAGGAAACGAGGTGGCTGGACTGTTCAAACCGACACCACCAACGAAGACGACTGCCTCCAAACCTTCTCTGAGACAGGTGATGAAAGGCAAAATGAACATACAGTACTTTTTGGTCAAGTACCCAATCTTGTAAAGGTCCTTCTTGTTCTTGGGCTTCTCCACGAGAGCTTGAGCCAACTTGACTCTCCATTTCTCCTTCATCTTGTTGATTCTCAACATGGCCACCCCCATCAACGAGATCAAGATCGTCGCTATGAGACAAAAAGCACCTTCCCAGATGTCCTCCGACTTGGCCCAGGCATCATTTTTCAACGAGTAGAAGGCTCCGATGAAAGCACACCCAATGATCAAACACAAGATCACTCCCGATATCGACCCTGCCCAAACCTGTCGAACAAGTTTCTTGTACACTACGGGGTCGTCGGTGGCTCCTCCCAATCCTTGTTTCAAGAACGCAAGCAACACCGAAACAACAACGACTGCTTCCAACGACTCACGGAGGCAGACGAAAAAAATTTCAACGTTAAATACATTCACCATCTTTCCTACACTAACTTCCAACTATTTACTCAAGGGTCGAAGTCAAGTAGGCCGCAGCTTGCTGTTTGCTAAATGTACTTGTTGCTGTAGCTGAAGTTGTTCCTTCTCAACCTCGGGTTCTCCCAAGATTTCTCTCTTTATTTATACACCTGCTATCGATGCTAATCCCCAAAATGGCCATACTACCGTACTGCCTGAACCGGAAAACACTTTTCAACTACAACCTCCTCCGTTCAGACGAACGTCCCGCAATGCATTGCAGATCGTTAATCCTGAACTGTGCGTGCTGTAGGCCCAATAAGACACTGTTCCTTTGGCTGGTTCCATTGATGGTTTTGATTAATTCGTATTTATCTACTGTACGGTGCTACTAACCAGCAAACTAATATGGTGACGATCAGAACAGAACTGGGTTTCTTTTTCTAAGGCATCAGGATGGCTAGAATCCGACACCCGAAGATCTGAAATAGCAACAGCTAAAAGTGGCCTTGGATGTAATTTTTCAGTGCCAGTTTCGACTCTTGTTGGAACCTTTCTATGTAAGGTGCGAAAAGTGCGACCAGCCTACGCCAAGTTGACGGGCTGTTGACAGGTTTATGACAGGTTTATGACAGGTAAAGGGTAAGTAAGGGCAGACTTGGCACTTTTTGACAGGAGCGGGCACCACTAGAGATGAAAAGAATTGACCAGAGACACTCAACAAAAGGTGCTTCTGATTACATGGGGGTGAAAAATTTTTACTAGTGGGGCTTAAACGCACAGAGGCTGTTCTTCGATGCCTTGAAAAGCAGGTATTTGGGTGGGCCTCAATTATCTGATCGATCAGAAGGAGGTGTATAGGGCAAGCAGGCCAATTGGAGACAGAGGTAGATGATTATGCAGATAAGAGAATGCAAGTCTTTCGGTGGTGTTCTACGGACGTATTATTGTTCATAGTCAGGCTCGAAAATTTTTCAGTGAGTAACGCAGCGATGTCACCACTGAACCCTAAATGGCACGGAAACGGTGGCAGAAGTCGAGGAAAATCGGCCTAGATACGGAGTAGGATCGGGAAAGCCGTAGTAGGCTTTAAAAAGAGCTTAAAGAGCACAGCTTGTAGCCAGACGTAGCAGCAGTAAAGCGAACAACTGCCAAATAGCACCCAATTTTTTTTTTTGATTGCTCATCGCAAACTAATTGGGTGAAAAATTATAGCAAATCATATGAAGGTAGACAGACAGAAGGTGGTAGGCCAAAGTGAAAGCAGCTGATGTATCCTGCCCAAGTATGCAACCTACGGGGGCATTTCAAACCAGTAGTTAGCGTCACCACATTTTTCAAGGGAAACCAGAGGACGTTGGTGAGTGCAGACACTGATGGATGGGTGATATGGTGGAACGTTGAAAGCAAAAGGCCGATTGGAGTGTGGAAAGGACATGACGACAGCATCATAAGCGTCAAGCAGATCTCGGGTGGTTTGCTCTTGACCCACTCGAGAGACTCCGACATCAAGATCTGGGATATAGGCGGTTTCACCAGATTTTGTCGGAGCAGCCCCAGCGAAGAGTTCACGCTGGTGAAGTACGCCCGACAGGCATCGGGCAATGGCGAAGACAAAGTGGAGGACGATCGTCGGGTGCAAGAGTTGCTTGAGAAGTATCCAGTTCCTGAGTTTGTCGTGATTCCAGTGAACGCATTGAGTTTTTGCAATGTCGACTATCGGGGTGGGTTGTTGCTCACGCCCTCGACAGTAGACTCAGACAATCTTGACATTTTCCGGCTATTTGGGGGCAGCACGGCTGAAGGAAGTGTGCTAGAAGGCAGTCTGCTTGGCGAAAGACTCAACTTGAAGAGAGTGGCAGCTAACGTTAGCGGATGGAAATTGCGGAACAAAGCGACTTCTTCACAGGAAGACGTTGAAGGCGAGGTTGGACTGGACGCCAGTATGGCCAAAAGAGACAAATTTGGTATCGTGATGCGTGTTCTCTGGGTGTCAGATAGTGTCTTTTACGTGGGGTACGAATCGGGCCATTTGCTTGGATTTGGCATTGATGCCAACGAGACTGCCAAAGACTTGAACGGGAGGCTGGGAAAGGGCTTCGATAGAACACTTCTCAACAGGGACGCAAAAATCACGGTCCTTTCGTACGAGGAGAGCCTCTGCCCCAATCCGGTCCTCTCTTTGGTTTCAGATCCAACTAGACACAAACTTTACGTGGGCTCTACTGGAAAGAAGCTACTCGTGTGCGATATGGTGGGATGTTCTGGCGATGTAAGCAAAAGTCTCAAATCCGAATTGCATAATCTTCGGCACCCAGGCTTAAACTCGGTTGGTGTTAGCCGAAATAATATCATAGTGGGCTTTTGGGACGGAGTGATGAAAGGATACAATTTTGCGATGGAAGAAGTATTCAAAATGAAAAGGGACTTACCAAGAGTAGAGTCGGTTGTTTCAACTAGTGGACAACAGGAACAGGAACAAACAAGCATGGCGGTGCTGAAGCTACATGCTTTACATGTTTTGACGAATAACGATAATGAAGGAGAGTCGAAGAAAGTAGTTACCAGCTTCAAAGCTGCAGTAAAGGCAAAAAGCGCTTTGAAAAGTACAGAGGTAGTCGCTGCTTGCTATAACGATGGATGTATTACCCTATATCAACTTTGAATGTAGAGACTATAAATAATACAACAATGGAAAATATCCAACAAAGACAACCTCACTATGTAACTCCAGCTCATTTCACCTGTTGCTTTGAGTTTCTTTGAGGGGCACTATTAGGATTGCCGTATAATGACCTCCTTTTACTCTTATTACTATTACTATTATTATTAGTATGGTTCAGCCCTCTTTGGTTGCCCTTCGCTGATTCACCACTTAAGCTTCTTGTAGCTTCTATAGCTCCATCTAATGATCTATGTTCTGGTGGTGTTGGCACACGAGCATGTGCATCATAGGAATTTTGCTTTGGAGGTTTTCCAAAGCTCTGACTTCTTCTGTTGGATACATTCGATGGCTGTAAAGCATTGAAGTCGACGCTGGACTTGGAGTCCACCCTGAGAGAATTACGTTTGTTCTTCCTCTTTTTCGAAAATATTGCACTATTTCTGTTGCCAGCTTTATTGCTGACAGAGTCACTCAGGGTATCGGGGGAGCTTATGAGAGTTGATTCTTCATCAAAGGAGGTGCTTGACAATGTATCATTACTTTCGTTGAGTATATTTTCTATGTCCACATCAACGTTCTCGTGCGTGTTGAGCTTGAGCTGCAAGTCTGGATATTTTTCTGTTATTAAAGTGAGGGTGTTCACATTATCGTGAAGAATGTCTTTTGATTCTTGTCCGTGTAGTTTAGCAACTCGGGCCAATTTTGACAACAAGTCAACCACAAGTTTGTTCTTATTACCGTATACGTTTTCAATTGTTTTGGTCTTATTAGTCAAGCTATCGAGCAAGGCCTCAACATCTTTGTCATTGCTAGTCAATTTCTGCGAGAGCTCGTTATACCTTTCTGAACTGGCCCTTTTGAGTTGCTCCAATTGATTTGTCAACTCCGCTACTTCTTTTTCATAGTGTTTTTTGTACTCCACCTGTGATGCCATCAACGCATCATATGCTATTTTCAACCGCTCATATTCCGCCGTGGACGACGCCGTCGATTCTTGCAAATTATCGCATCTTATTTTCATGTTTTTGTTGTTCAAAGTCAAAGATTCGTTTGTAGCCAGCAATTCGTTGTACAGATCTTCGAGATCAAGAATACGCCTTTCTTTTCTCTTGAGAAGCGCATTAACCATATCATTTTCGTGCTTTGCGTTGGCCAATTGGTCGACATACAGCTCGTTCTTTTTGCTCAATATAGAGTGCTTCTTTTTGTATTCATCATGAGCTATTCTCATATCTTCGAGCTCATTTTTCAACAAGTCAATTTTGGAGTGTAAAGAGTCAATGACCTTCGAAGTAGCCTTATGCTTGATAGGACTACCTTCTTCCATCTTTCATCAAAGTTTATTAATTGGGGAAATTTTTGAAAGTGAAATTCAACCAAATTTTGACCAGATTTGAACTAAATGGCAGATATGAAGTAAAAGAGTGACTGTTAAAAAGTTATTTGAAAGCTTTATGGATACAAGTAAGTAAATAACTTCACTTTTACCAAATTAAAGCCAGATTGTATAATTGAGTACTTATAAATTATTAGCTTTATGGTCGTCTGTTATTGTAAACAGGATGTAAACAAAAAAAAAAAAAAAAAAGAACAGAAAAAAAACTGAGAGGTCGTACCAGGATTCGAACCAGGGTTGTTCGGATCAGAACCGAAAGTGATAACCACTACACTATACAACCTTCTCTGTTGTTTTTTTCTGTGGAAACTCAGTATTTATAAAGTTTCTTAATTGTTTTTCCGTACTTTTAACACTAGTTCTTGTTCACGGTATGAATTGCAATCCGATCAAAGACATTAAAGGCTTATCCAGTTCCAGCTTGCTCGCTCAAGCAAGGGAGATTATTGATTCAGTTGAACACTCTTGGAAAAAGGACGCTGTTTTCAGTTACAGGCTAAAGAATGGTCGGAAGGTTGGGGCACAAACATATCATAATGAGAAGCTCAACAACAACTACTGGGTAGCACGGGTGACGGACTTCAAGTCTTTTGATGAGGAGTACCAGAGGAAGACACATGAAAAACTTCTCAAGTATGTTGGAGGATCCACGGTGGAACTGAAAGGAAGCCATACTGATTTCGAGAAGGAGTATATTCACGTTCTTAGCAGTTACAAGTTAAGCCCTGTCAAGTTGGCCCAGGAGAATGAAAGAGATATCACCTATCTAGCACTGATAACTTACAAGTTCAAGTTTCCTGTGAGTGCAAGAGTATTTTACGAAATGGTACATGTTACGAGAGACGAGGGTAATGATGATGCCTTGTATATTGTATCGCTTCCTATAGACCCCAAGCTTCTTGACGATAAGCTCACAGCACCCATAACAGGGAGATACGCTTCAATTGAGAAAATTGCCATAGACAAACAGTCAAAGAGTTTGAAATGGCTGATGTGCACAAGCTCCAATGCTGGGGGCTGGATCCCTCAATGGTTGAACAAAATGAAGATAAACCAAGTGATCTCCCAAGATGTCCCCAGTTTTTTGGATTGGGCTGACACAACGCCAAACTAGTTGTCTGCCCCAGCGAGACTCTCCAACCAGGATTTGACATCTTCGCCAAGATTGTCCAAGAATCCGAAATTCGTTAGTTCAGAGAGGTTACCGATTAATGGATTTCTAACGTCACTCCGAATTGAACTTGATGAAGTAGCGCCTTTGCGCTCTTGGAATCCTTTAGTAGGTAGGCTTTTTTTCCTAAATTTTTTATGACTATGTGTTTTCACGATTATTATATACTTCTTCTCAATTTTCATGTAGTAAAACATCCAATCGAAAGCTTTTATAGAAGTGTACTTGTAAAAGTATTCATCCATCCCGCTTTCCAGAAAAAACTGTTTGTTATTCTTGACAATGAAGAAGTCACTTAATTGATCGTGTAACCGAGATAAGGTATTTCTTAGTTTCAAAGATGTAGGGAGTAGGTCTGGCGAAGTATTTCTACTGGATTCTGATTGATATGGAAAGAATAAGTTTGGAATGCTTGATCTAATGTAGCCGTCTTCAGGTTCGAACACAAGATAATAGAAATCTTCTCCCCCAACTTCCGGTGCTTGCTCCAAACCTGCCTTGGAAGACGTAGCTAGAGAGCGAGGAAGAGAGCAAAGACTCTCGTTCAAGCGGTTTTCCTCGCTATTATCGAACAATATGTCATCCACGATTGGATCTAGCACTTTTGCCTGAAGCTGCAAACGTAAAGTTTCGTAATCCTCATCTGCGTTAGAAAGATCTAACAAAAGAGATACCACAATGGCACCCTTTCGGTATGCAACTAATTTGAACTTTGAAAATTCTTCATTGCCAGACTCACTTGCCTCTGAATCGTTCACTTTCATAGATACCACGCTACCCAACGTTTCACTTTCACATTGGAAGTTGACAATAAACTCACCTCTCTCCCTTTCATTAGACTCATGGATTGACGAGCCAGCAGATACTGAGCTCAGAGGTTGAGCTTGAACATCGGAAATATCGCTAGACCCAAATGGAAATCTCAAATAATTAGGAAGGGACATCCAATTAGTACCAGTGGTTGTTTCTCCGAGATTACCACTAGATTGCGAGGTATCTAAAGCCCCACCTGATGTAACATAGTTGACGGTGGTGTTCAAAGGCGAGATAACCAAATTATTTGCAATATTCAAAGGATTGATTACATCAAGAGTTGAGTATGCAAGGGATTTCATTGCATTCAAGTCAACAAAATCTGCATTATTCTTTTTGATATCATCTAATGTAAATCCGATGTTGATGCCTTGTTGACTATGCCCTGCGGCAGAGAATAGATCAACTGCGTTCTCTGGGAAGAGCCCAGCCTCTAGTTTGTCATGAGAATCGCAAAACTCTAACAAATTATGGAGTATGCGCAATGACGAAGACGATATAATCTTATTACCAGTTCCATCATTTACTACACTATCTGCGTACACCATGCCATAGTTCTTTGTAACCTCTTTATCAAAACAGGAAATGACGACTCCCCTAACAGCAAAATCAGATCGTGCTTCCCCTTGAGCGAGATTAGCTTGCAAATTAAGCACACTTGAGTGACTTATATGCATTGAAGATTTTTTAACAGTTTCGATATTGCTGTCCGGCAATAGACCGAGAAAACCTTTGTAGTTCAAGCTGTTTGGCCAGCCCAAGTCTGGTGGAAATTTGAAGTTTTGTGAATTGTATGCATTCAAAAACCCTCTCCAGTACGACGTAAGCTCCCCTTTTAATGAGTCTTCAGATAGTCCCCATAAGGTCTCGAATTTCGAATTTAGTATTATAAAGTAGTTGTAGGCCATATCAATTAGATTTGCGAGCTGATGACCTAAAAGTGGTAATCTGCCACTGGAAGGTGTAGGCTCTGAGAGACAAATGCATATATGGAAGTCCGCTTCCAATCGTTTAGTCACAGTTATAGAATCAGCCGACTCAATAACCGTGTCCCTTTCGTTAAGCAGTGAAAAATCTTCACTGAAGCCAATGATACCTCTAAGTAGGCCTAAAAGGCCCAATTCTTTATCTCCAATTGAAGTTGGTAGATTGTCACCTTTATCATTTGACAAGAAGCAAAGAACTTGTTTTTTTATTTCTTCACTAAGTTCATCTTGATCATTCGAAAACAGAGGATTAAATATAATCAAATATTTCAAATATGGTGTTTTCGACTCTACGATCTCACTTGCCGAGGCCAGCTCTTGCTCAAGGTCTTTTCCCAATTGCGGAATAAGCCTAGTTAAGTACGTAGTCATAGATTTGTTGCATATCAAGACGCTTTTTTCTATATCTTGAATACAAAGTAGAATTACACAAAGCTTTTCTAGACAAATATCTATGATATTTATTACTATACCCTTTTTTAGGCCCATAAATCGTGCCAACCGATATTCTTCCTTACCGCATTGGAGAACCCTTCGTTATATTTGACCCATATTCTACTAGAATTATCAGAAGTTTTAGTTTTTTTGTTGGGTGACTCTTGAAGTTGACTGGACAAACCATCGTATCTTCCTTTGAAAAACTCAAAACTAGCCATTCTTGCTTTCTTTTTCTTCGCTTCAGAATCATCTCTCAAAGATGCAGTTTTAGTAGGCTCCACAAAGGTTCTCTTTGCAATCAAACCTAATGCCTGTTTGTCGAGTTCATTTTGAATTAATGGAAACAAAGACAGTCTTCGCAGCTGCAAAAGTTTGAAGCGGCCAGCAGAATTCGTTAAAAGATTGGAATCAAATTTTGATAACGAGTCCCAGTTGGGAGAATACAGGAGTGTTATTTGATTAGTCGTGATATCTTGAAGTTTTTCGAGCCTCAAGTTTATACCTTTTACAAGACTAGCAATTCTCGTGGCCTGAACTTTTTCGAAATCCTTCGGGGAAGACGAACGAGGTTCAGTCAGGTTTGGTGTTAAATACTCGGTCAAGTATGGCATGATGTATAAAAGGAATGTATCATTTCCCACTGAGTCTCCACCAAGAGCCACTTTCAAGTTAAGAGGCAACTTGTTGATTAAACTTCTAGTCGTTGCTCTATTCTCTGAAAGACGCTCGTAAGACTCGTAATCAATGCTCCTGCTATTTGGAATCAAGCTCTTATCAGCACCATATCTTTGTGGATTTATCTCACTAAAGAGGGACCATGCTTTCAAGCACGTTAAATTTGCATACTCATTCACCTCATTCGAATTGGCAAAGAAATCGTAAAAATATAGCCAGTCACTGAACTCACATGGTTTCCGTAAAGTGTCATCCTGGAAATGTACGACGTCTAAGTATCTATTGAAACTTCCTAATATGACTTTGTCAAGGGTACCGCCTTGACTGTTCGCAGTTTTACCATTACTGTGTAAGAGAAGTTCAAGCAACTCTTGTGCATTCTCTTCTTTTGATAAATGAGGCTGCCTTTTGAACAATGTATCGACCATTGCAAGCCAGGAAACTTGAGTATCTTTATTGCTTCTTCTGTCAGTACTAGTTTCGTTCAGTGATATCAATGAATCAACCTTTCTACCATTAAACTGTAAATAGTTCAAAGAAGCTCTAATATCCCCTTCACAGATCTCAACGATCTCGCCTATTTGCTGGAAGTCTAAGTTCAATTTCTCCTTTTCATTAATAAACATGATGTGTTCTTTGACAGATCTCAATGCATTGCCACCATACTTGCGTCCGTTTGAATTTTGTACTTGAGAGGGCCTCTTGAAGCTCACAATCTCACACAAGGGTCTCAATTTTTCCATTGAAGAATGTCTATTATACCTCGAAGAGTTACTCTGGTAGATGTCGTTGGCAATACATATTATCGGCCTGTTCAACACGAATTCAGTCTCTTTTTTCTTGCTCTTACTTTTTTGATTCTTGCCTAATTTATCAGCGTATGTCCCATGTTCATCCAAATTCATCTTCCTAAACCTTCTTTGATCAGCATGATGCAACTCACAGAGCACCTTAACAATCTCATGGGAGTTGATACTGGTGTCAATCTCGTCTATAATCAAGCATGTTGGTTTCCCATTTGCCGTTATGGAGTTAGAGGTCAATGCATTCATTATTTTGAGTTTCAAAGCGGCGCTAGCGTTAGTAAAGCTGTTCGACCCATTATTACCGCTCATCGGAAGGATATCCATGCTATTTGCAGCGTTTATTTCTTGCACGGCATATCCTAGTTGCCGTGCTAGTATGTGACTTGCTGCTGTTTTCCCAATACCCAGAGGACCTGAGATCAAGAGAAACTTCTTGTGAGGAGCGAACTCATACTCGTTCCTTGGTGCTTCCTTGAATACAGTTGGCGACCATCTTTTCAACCAGTAAAGAATTGAGCGGTACTGTTTGTCATTGCCAGCAGAACAAAGATCCATAAAACGCATGGGTCGATACTTTTCAACCCAAAGCTTATCTGGCTGTTGCTTCCGGGGTGGTTTCTTTTGCGTTTTTCTGTCTTCCTTCAACAACTTCTTGATCTTGACCTTGTTGAATAGTTGATCCATGTCTATTATGCTCGATATTTCATCACCTCCAAGGACTGCGTCTTTAAGGTCCACCTGGACTTTAACTCTAGGCTTGAGTCTAGTGACGTAGCCATCACATAATTCCACCTCTTTCGTCCCTACTTCCAAATCCAACCCTTTTTCAAGGTCTATAATATCTGTATTTCTGTGCTTCTCACTGGTGGTCTTATCTATGCCCTCACTAGTACCTTTGCTCGTGTCGTTATCTGGCTCAAAGTCCATAGAGCTATTGAACAAATATGATGTTCCAACATTCAAATCCGTCAATTTAGTGGCATTTTGAGCTGAATCTCCCTGGTTTTGGGAAAGAAATGACTCCCGAAAAGATATATCCCCAAACAGCATCGATACAAGCGATCATATATTCAAAAGTACCTTACTTGTTTAGTCACAGGTCCAAGTACGATCTATCTATGTATAAAGATGAAAATACAAGCAGCGCGTATACATTTATGTAGCGCGTTGATTTTTCAAATAAACCATCATCAACTCTTGATGGCTTGACAGCCATGTACCAAGCTGTTCTTAGGGAAGGAGTAGCCAGCTTGCTCCCAACTAGTCAAGTTTGAGTCTGAGTAGGCATTTATGTGGTTTGCAATGTAGTCTGTTGTGGGATAATCTTCAGGATCACAGGTGATTGAAGTATCACCTTTAGGCTGATATATTCTGATGTAGTCTACTTCTAAAACGGCCGGGAAGGCTAGGGAGGCGAAATCTACCTGGAGCCAGGTCTCTGATAAGCCCAAATTTAAGATCAAGGACATGGGTTCTTTGGAAATGTGTCTCCAACCAACATCACCTTGAGGATGTAAAGCGTCTCCATAGACGGTTAAAGTTGGGGAATCGGCAACGAAAAATTGCAAGTAGGAGTCTCTGTCTGGTGTCTTTATGCTCAGGTACTCCATTCCATACTTTTGAAAATGAGTGTCATAGGGTAGTTTTTGAGAATGGTCAGATGGGTTCCTTAATGTATGGAACCAGGTGCTGTTCAAGACTGTTCCGGCAGCAATCGCCTCTTGGGTCGGAGTGCCGGTGTCTTCACGCATGGCGGTGATGTTTGAGTTGTGGATAGACATGTAGCCATAGTCCGGTTTCCACCAGGGATCAAAAGGTGCTACTTGCAACGTCTGGGCACCGATGGCCCATTCATTCCTCAAGTCGTGAGTTCCTTCGAGGATATCAATTTCCGGTGCCCCTCTACCCACGCCAGGATTGGGGTGGTCCTCTCCAAAACAGGTGCATTTGTTTAATTTCTGACCTGGTAAGTAGGATATCCCATCTGGTGATGACTGATTGGGTGTGATTCCAAAATCACAGTCGTCATAAGTGTAGGGCCAGACTCCGTCAGTCGATGCCATGTAGCCGGGTCTTGCTAGGTTACCCAATGCCCATACACCAGGCCAGAAACCCCGTGATTGGGAATAGGCCGGCATTCTTAGGCTTACTTCGACAATTGCATGTTTACTAAAGCACATCTTGTTCCACGATTGCAACATAGCAGACCTATAGTTGAGTCCATTCGTGGGAAATGCGTCCAAAGTTATCTGTAAAGTTCCATTTCTTGTTGTAGCCATATCGGGGACATAGGACTCAAGATCATCAGTTGCAGCATAATGAATATCAACTGCCGTGAAATAAGGGTCGTCACCCTCATAAAAGCTTCTTCCGTCAGCATTGAACTCATCTGAAAATACGAGCTCCCATGTGGTGTTGGAATCTTTAATGCTTGTTTTGGAGTAGTATTCTTTTGGTGTATCTGGATCTATTAGACCTCTCAATGCAGCTAGCTTAGGATATTGATAAGGACTTAAAATCTCACGTACTTCGGGACTCTTAGGCTTGTAATATCTATGAGCAGTTACAATCACATAAGCCATAGATCCAAACACAATCACGCTCAATAAGATTGCAATTGCAATGATTCTACCCCAGGTGCAATTTTTGAGCCAGAAATGAAGCTGATTCTGTCCCGAAATGTGTCTCTGTTTGCGTGAAAATTCTTCTGTCTTCTCATTGGGGCTTTCACCTGGTTGGTCTTCTAAATCGTTTCTATTTGCAGCTGGTGCTTCGTGAGAATCTTGTTGCATTGTCAAAGACTTGTCCAACAGAAGCAACCCCGAGTTAGAGAATCGCCCATCGCATTTGCTCTCTTCATTACCACCCACAGTGACACTGGAGTAACTTGTAGTAGGCATATCATAGTAATAGTATGGTGTCTCCATATCAAGCAAGGTTTTACTATGCCCAGGCTGTTTTAGAAAATATCTAGAAAACGGCATCGCCTTCAGTGCTATGTTGAGCTCTGAGTCTGTCAGACTGACTTTGTTGCTCTTGGCATAGAATCCAGGATGATGGTCTTTGGTAATCCCAATATCGACGCTGCTCGAGCCCACTGAGTTAAGGGCTTTTGATGAGGATGTAATGTTAGTATTTTGATTAGTGTTGTTGCAATCGTTGCCTAAGTTTGAAGGAATGTTCTCGTCCTTCTTGTCTTGATCAATTGTACCATTGTAAGTCGCCGTGGTGTTCAGGCCAGACACAGATGCCGTTTTAGAGGATGCACTTTTCGAAAAGTTTGGTTCAACAATCAGACTTGAACTCTTGTCAAATGAAAGTATGGCATCTTTCGAATTCCTACCTTTCTGTTCATGCATCACAGTCTTGCCTTGTGTGTTGGTTCCCAGCTTTCAATCTTCTTGGTGATGGCTTGCTCTGGCTTCAACGGCTGCTTTGCAAGTGTTCATCAAAGGAGAAGATATGTTTATGTAGAAGTGAACAAATTTGTAAAGTTTTTGAATCCAAACAGATTGTTCTCTATAGCCCCCTTGCTTCTAGTGCTTAGTCTATACTAGCCTCTTTCATTTATATTCAAATGAATTTAAGCTAATTTAAGTTACTCGAGTTGCCGCAAAATTTTTTTATGCTGAAATATTGCAGCTTTCCTTTTTACATAGCAATTGGGTCTAAAATCGAACAGCAGTGTATGTCGAGGCATGCTTGAACTGGTTAGTGTTTTAACTGAAAAGGCACAAGTAGAAAGCAACAGGTGTAACTGGAAAAGAAAAATCCTTGAAGAAAAACACCAACAAAGAAAGTTCAACGACTATCACTGACAGTTGAGTAGGATATAATATGTATTTCGATATATGTTTGGATCTAACAGGATATTGCAATTAGAGACCGAATTTGCCAAAAAATTGGGCACATGTCTTAAAAGCAGTAGGTGAAATGGAACAAATGAGCTACATAGGTATAAACTCAAGCCAGGAAAGCTCTAGGTGCTTCACCTTCTGGTCCAATGTACTTTGGATCTCGCCAAGGACCATAGTCGTTTAAGTAAAGCTCGTCTTCAGATACGTCGGAAGAGCCACCGAACTTGACTGGTAAGTTTTCCGCTGGAATTTGCTTCAATAACTCCTTCTTGTACGAAGAGCCCAAGATATGAATTTTGGACACCGTGACTGGATCCAAGAAAGGCTTAAAAAGCTTGAACGCAGTGGAGAACCCGAAAGGAGCGTTGATACAGTAAAACTTACCCATTCTTTCGGGATAGAAGTCTTGTCCGATATGCGAAGCTTCTTTCACGTAATTGACCACTTGGTAAGCGGATGAAATGGAAATACCCTTTAAGTCCATGATGGTACAAGAGGTCTCAACCAAGTAGCCCTGTTTACGAGAGCATGCTGGCAATCTATATGTGACAAATGACTCATACTCCCAAACCAAGTTTTTCAACATTCTCTCCTGGGTGGTGATCTTGAGCATTTCGGTCAAGTTGACCTTGCCCAATTCTTCAAAATACACCGGACGTCCGTCCTTGTCGACCTTGTGGTAGTATTGGGGATACAACTTGGCAACCAATGGCTTCTCGTCGTAATGGAAATCCTTCAAAATTGTGTTTGTGCCGAATTCCTCTCTCCATTTCTCACACTTGATGAACATCTCCTTGGCCTTGACAACGTCAAACTTCCTGGCCCTTAAAAACCTCAACAATGAAGCGTCATCTATTCTATTCTCGTAACCCATAGCTTGGAGCTCCGTACGTAACATATGAAGCTTCCCCTTTTGCTCATCAGTCAAGTTTGACGTGTAGCCTGTTTGATCGCTAGGGGCTGAATTTTGTGGAAATGATTCCAACAATTCCTTCTCAGATACCGACATCCTCTATAAATTCTATTCCTCCAAGAGTTGTCCAAATTATTATGGTTTTAATGACAAGAAGGGTACACAAGTCAGGAAAAGAACGTGTTGACTCTTTACATCAACTTTTCAAAAAAGTACAGATTGCTGTGTCCGCTGTTGGTGAGATTACGTAATATACAAATACATATAAGCCTTAAGCTAACATATTGAAAATACAAACTACTAAGTTTTTCTCAACCACTTCTTAAAAGGGTTTTTGGCTGCTGGTCTCATGAGGGAGCCTAGAGAGTTCTGTGTCTTCGACAGGGAAGCTTTGGGGCCAATAGCGAAAGAATCATTGTCAAAATTGGCGGAGAATTTCAACTTCAATGAGTTCAAAGTGCTATCGGTGAACTTCTTTAGTTCGTTGGTTGTAGGAGAGCCGAACTGATCGACATGGACGAGGCATTTCCTGCCTGTATCCACGTATACCCTAGATAGGATGTCGGTTATGAAAGCGTCCCACAAAGCCTGGTCGGAAGAAAAGTTGGACGGGAACTCGTAGTTTTCCAAAAACACTTCCAAGTCGCTTATCTTCTTCATGATTTTAGTGCTCTGTTTCTGCAAGTCCTTGATGGTGATGTTGGATGTAATGAATGAGAAGATGTTTTCGTCGCTGCACAAAGACTTGATGAAACCTTCTGTTTCGTTGTCCCCTGCTAAATCCAAGAACTCTGCTTTCTCGAACTCTAACGAGCCAATCTGGTATGTGTTTTTATCGTCGTTGATGCGCACGTCGCCGTTGGACTCCCGTAGAGGGCGAGAGTCCGGCAAAGAATCGTGGCCATTGCTGGAACCAAGTGTGTGGATGCTGAGGGAAGATATGCTCTCTACAATCTCGCCGCCGTTGGACTTCTTGTGGAAGTGGTACACAGAGCGAGACTTGTTGATGTCCAAGAGCTTGATCAACTCGGTGATTCTGAGATACTTGTCGATAAGGTAGGGTGTAGTGGGGAGTTCCAACGATGATGCATCTCCAGACAAGCCCAAGTCGAACCTCTTAACCTCATGAGACAAATCCAATATTTTTTGATTGAAATCATTCTTCCGTCCCGTTATCTTATCAAAATAGTCCAATAACTCCTCCTGGTGTAACTTCAAGAAATCGTTCATTCTAACCAAGTATGGTTCTTTATGAGGAGAAAACTCTTGACGGTTGGACAAGTTTAGAAGTATTTTCGCTATCAATGTCAATGTACGTTGTGATTTCCCACTTTGATGATTCTTCGCAAGGTAGAATAGCTTGGGGTTTAATATCGCTGGACAAAAGAACCTCAAGAATATGAAAGCACTTATGCAATTCAACGAAGTGACCTTATCTTCTGGGTCGCACGAAAGCTCGACTTTCGTTCTAAAGTTTTTCAACTGATGCTTTATTTGCTGTGGTAAATCATTGCTTGTGATATAAATCTTGTGCCAAATCTCGTTAACATACCGGTGCAAGTTATTAAAGTTAGTTTCGACTCTCTCTTTTATGAGTCGGTCCATGTTTGCTTCTTCTTCCGGGTTACAGTCCGATTCAGAGTCGCTGTCTCTATCTGAATCTGCAGACTTCCCTCGTCTTTCCGTCTCCAATTGTAATTTGATGTATCTGGGGTCAATCTCACAATCTTTTCCTTCGTCCGTTATCTTGTTTATGAATTCGCCGAAAACCTTCTCCAAATACTCTTGCCCGATTCTCAAATTGTACTTCTCCAACGCTTTGGAGAAAATCGAAGCTCCTCTGAATAAAGTATTGAACACATTACTTGCTGAACTATTAGAAGGCTTTTGTCCTCCATTTTGACTCGCTCTCTTATTAGATATGTAAGTCTTCCTTGTCATGATATCCACATTAACCAACTCTATCTCAATTAATGACTTGAACCACTCATCCTCAATTCCCAAGCTCTGGACAATATCGAGTATTATCAAACTGACATTTTCAATATCAGATGGCGCAACACGTTCATTGCAAAACTTGATCAAATCTTTCATAGGCACATTAGTGAACATGTTCTCAAATGGCCTATACATCTTAGGGGGTAGTATGTGGTGCTCTCGAAGTAGGACAGTAAGAAGCAATTTCCCGATTGGCAAGTTAGCTGAGTCATATATTGGCAACCTTACAATATCATTGTAAGGGGTGGGCTCGGGCAGATTGGTACCGTTGCCACTGAAGTCTTCGGAGCCTATACCAGCCATCATCGTTGAGGTTGTGTGTAGGTGTTTTGTTAGTATATCAGGGGTCAAGTAGACGGTGCCCAAAACTTTATCATTGAGTGATGACAGTTCTGCTGTTGTTTTCTTGATGAGTATGTGAATCATTTGAGTCAGAATGGGTAAATCAGTTGCAAATTCTTCTTTCCAGAACGGGTTTTTGGAATGGGGGACAATAGCTGTCCTGGACCATGGCATCCCCCACATTAGTACTTCGCCGTACACTCCTCCTACCTCGGAGGCTTCCGAGTCGAATTTAGCTTCAATTATATCAATCTTCACTTTCTTGGAGACCCGTAGACTGGCTTTATTGTAATCGGTGATCAGATGCAGCTCGTTATTAGCATCGGAGTTGTTGTTTTCCAACCTACTTGTGCTACCAGGGTGAACTTGATAAGCACCGATGTATTCTCTTAAAGAAAAGTAATTGAGTCCTACAAACCAATCTTCAAGATCGATGTGAAGAGGGAACTCAATAAAGACTCGCTGATTGTTGCTGATGGGCTTACCCTCTTTAGTCAAGAACGACTCCTTCGGTTCATAGTTTATTGGGTTCACGGTTTTTATGCGGTTATTACGTCTCAACTCTTCAATGTAACCAACAAAAAGAATATTTGAATTATCAAAAAGAGAATGATGAACCTCACGTATTTCCGACGACATCACTGACTTGATGTCTATAGAGTATAGCAAAGCACCATCTAACTCAGACACGAAGTTCAAAACACCGTTTGATTTGAGAACGCCAAGACTATAGAACCAACCTTCACTGACATGGTCTGACTGTAAGTTTATTAATGAACCGTTGGTGGTGCTACCGTCATTGGTGGCCCCTTCCATCTCTAGCTTGGGTTCGTACACCGGTGCTTTTGGTCCCTGGACGATGTTCAAGTTCCGCTGCTTCGAAGGCAACGGCCCGTATACTTTGAAGCGACACACCAATACCTCATGTGTTTTGTCTGAGTCTCTTATTTCCTTTGGCACCATGTTCTTGCAGTACCATTTTTTGGCAAGTCCTTGTGGCCTCATTCCCTGCCACACGATCAAGCTGCTCATAAGGGCGACAAACGTCGGCCTCGAAGGCACTCTGACGTAGAATTTCTCATTATCATAGGTCTTAATAAATACGATCGGTGGCTCGTCTGCTTGCCCCGACTCCGAGTTGCCTCCCGTGAGCGAGCTGCTCTTCCTCAGTAGTATTCTCTTCCCACCTTGGTTCGGTGCAGCCTGTCCTCCTGGGTTCCGTGGGTATATCTGAACATAGCACGCTTGCAACGAGTTTAGGTAGATGTGCTGTTCTCCGTCATCGTTGTAGGTGATCAACTGACCCTCCGCCGTGACTTCTAGCGTCTCTGCAATGTGCCAGCTGACCGTGTCCAAAGACACCACCAAGTTCTTGCCCTCAAATATCCCTTTGTCCCTCGACACTATCTTCTGTGCTTGCGATTGGAAGGACATGTTTGCTGGTGTGGTTTCTGGCCTGTTTTTCTGCGTATGTTGCCTCTGATGAAACCTCAGCGTCTCTGTTTGACAGCCGATGTGCGTCTCTTTAGACCCTGGCGCTTAAAGACTAATCTCCAAAAACCGTGTCCTTCAGCTCACGCCAACTACTTTATTTGACCTCTAGTGTATACTTCAACACTAGCCTGCCAATTCACGTCGTATTCCACTCTTGACGCCAGTTACTGTGTTTGATGTTTGATTTATTAATGTCGTACCTGTTTACTTAGCGCTGGCTCCTCTACAAACGTTTTCTTTTTCTTTAATGATTGACTACCACACTGTAATGCTTTCCTCGCTGCTATACTAGAGTCGGCGAATGCTCCTGAGTGTGTTTAATTGAATTTCTGGTATCAAGCTGAGCTAGAACTCTCTATAAAACTTTATAATTAAACTATTCCGGGCATATTCACATCAGGGTAGTACGCTACAGAGAGTGTGCTTGGTTATATACAGGCACGAATTTTTTTTTCAACATTTTCTCTTTGCCCAGGTTCATATTTGACCCCAGAAGTCGGCGAAAAGTGACGCTAAAAGGGAAGAACAAACGTAGACAGTAGACATTACCTTTCTGCGGAGCTTGTAGGACTTGCTCCCAATACGAATGGCCTGTTGAAGTGGACATTTCCCAGAGGGAAGTCAATTACGAAGAGTTTCAGTTAGAAAAGGTATATGCAAAAAACCATCCAAACCTCTATAAATTTTTTTATCTGCACCGTCCGGTGGCTAGGTTGCTTGTGACAAGGCCGTAAGCGAGAAAGTCCAAGAGTCTGAGGCTAGGCGCAGGAGGGGAACACAATAGAAGTACGTGGGCATCCGCCATCTACTAGAAAAGAGAGCCGGTGTGAAGGGGAGGATATTTCAGTCCTTGCCAGCTGAAAACAGAAGGAGGAGTTTGAAGTGGGTGTAAACACACCCAAGCCGAGTTGGAACAACAGCGAGGTATTTTGCTGCTTGTGCATACGAGCGAGAAATGGGCCAGTGTCGATTCGAGCGGAACAACAGTGAGCGGACTAAAAAACAACTGATGGCAGGTGTCACAATGGGCGTTAGGCGAAGTGGGCTTGAGTGGTCGCGCCATACCGGTAGGTTAAAATTCCTTGGATTTGAAAAATTAGCCAGCAGCCCAGCACCAGAGAAGCAACTTGAACCAGCAGACAGCCGATCGCTCTGATGGTAGCGAGAGAGTGTGCCTTTTCGCTGGTGGAAGCGAGGAATTGGAGGTGTTTCCAGTTCAATTTCTTTGAGATGGGGCTACCCGAGCGAAAAGTACAGCCTTGGAAACCTGCGGCACCTCAAACAGCGGACTGTGCAATTGGCCGTCTTGAGAGCCTGCTAAACGGGAAATGGGCCTTTTGCTTGTACAAGATGGGTGTCGAAATTGAAGTTTGAAGGGTTTGGGACCGTAGGGACACCGCTGGTCGCATAGAGTTTTAAACCGTGCATAGAAGAGAAGACAAATAGGAATAGGTTTTGCAAGAGTAACAGGTCGTATGTTGGGCCTTTTTGAAGTAATTACGTTTCCTCGAAAGGTACCCTTGACAAGCTGATGATGCAATACTGCCAGGACCCACTTCATCATCAGCCTTGATGCTCGACCGTCCAATAAGTGTACGCGAAATGCCCATTAAATCGGACAGAAAGTTAGATTCAAAAAAGAGATTTGATGTTACATCGTATTCCTATTTCTGGGGACATCATTATTGGACATCTTTAGAGCATTTTTTTTTGTTGGAATGTTCCGAGAAGCCAATTAAAGTGAACAGCACCGATTACGTCTTACACAGTATTCAAGAATCACTCTACCTCGTTCTCCGTGCTAGTGTCCATGGCATTGATTCTATTTGGTGTTCCCGATTGTGAAATGAGCATGAAAAAAAGGATTGGATTGTGCTGCTATGGTGGAAAAAGGTGCCGGATACGATGGACACTCATGGAACACCTTGAGACAGTTATTTTCCTCTTTTCACCTTTTGCGAGAGGAATAAGGGCAACAAAAAATAGAACCCACAATAAGGAGGTAGAATTTCCGCCTTGGAACGTACTTCTCCACACATACTCAGGCTTTACAAATTCCTAGTTGTTGCAATGTGGAAGAGGAACTAGCACTGGATGTTTGGTTAGAAGGGTGTTTTCCACTAATTCTACGTATACGCACGCCTAAAAGCTTAATTTTCTAGCGATAGGAGTTCGACGCAGAGAAGCTCACAAAGAAGCAGGGATCCAGATACTGCGGGTTTTTGTGAGATTCACTTTGTAGAGGTGGTGTCATAATTTTTTTTTTCTCCTTTTTTTTTTGTTTGTTTGAAATGCCTCTGCTGGTGCTCTTTGCCTAGTTGTCGTGGTCCGAGTGTCGCAGTAACATGTCGCATGAATATGTCGCGCAAAATTGAAGCACAATCAAATGTCGCACAAAAAGCTAAATAATACTACTAGTAAGAGACGGGAATAAAAGAAAAAGGAGTTGCACGACAAAAAAAGACGACATTTTTGCTTTTTTACTTGTGTTTGTATCATTTATATCAATATGCAGTATATGCGATGAACAGGCTGAATAACTAGAAAAAAATGTCGTGTGTTTATTTATTTTTTTTGTGTGACTTTTGTTTTCTTGTTCTCGTTCCTCTTCACAATAAGCGCTCTTGTAGAAGACTTGGAAAATCGCATTTTTGTGTCATCGATGATATCAAAAAAAAAAACGAATAAATTGCACGTGATGGAGCATGTGACGTATAGTTTACTTTTTTTATGATGAGGACGACAATGATGATTTTTTGTTACAATTTGCGACATGGTGTAGCCCATACTACTTGGTACTAGATACTGGTGGGTCAAACCTCCAGGCACCCACTGGTCCTCCTGATAAAACCTTTTCTAGACTCTGTTGATTCTCTTTCATGAGCTGTATGCATCTTTCGGGTCTGTGGCGAGTGTGCAAGTTGCAATTGTGTGGTTAAAAGTATTGTAAGCCACGCACTATGCTAGGAGAAGGTTGAAAGGGTTGAGAGGGTTGGACAGGTTTTAAAAATTGGTTTCTTTGTAGCGCAGCTCATACTAATATATGGACTGCCTTTTATTTCAGTTTTGTTTTTTTTTTTTTTTGCTTTGAACAGAGCCATTTCGTCAGGAAGGCAGTAGTAGCTAGATACCTATATACGTCCACTGTGCCCTATGCCCAGACAGATCAGGTGGGAAGCGACTTGTCGAGGTAGACAAAGTGGTGTTGGAAGATCCAGAAAACGGCTGCTACAAGAAAGACATATGGTGCATAATGTGCAGGATTTTCTTTAAAGGAAGAGGAATTTTCACTCTCTTGTCGTTTGCGATGGTAAATCCCATATCAAACAGGTATAGAGGGTTATATTACGCGTAAATGGACTAACGCACTGTACTGTGAGTCCCTGGTGTGTTTACTTGAAGTAATAGAGAAAAAGCAAGTAATCTAGCTGCCTATGGCCGATTTATTGTACAAGAATTTTGACCAAGAGTCAAAGATTGGATCTGAAAACAATTCTCTATTGAATGAAAATTTGGAAAATATAGAAGACAGCGATTACAGCGGATCAGAAGCTAGAGTAGAGCTTCCGGAGCATGCGTGTGCCTACTGTGGGTTAGACTCTACAAACAGTGTTGTCAAATGTAACACTTGTAATAAGTGGTTCTGTAACTCCAAGTCTCATTCAAGCGGATCGCATATAGTGACGCATTTAGTTCTCTCGAGACATAATGCTGTATCTCTTCACAAGGATTCTGATTTGGGGGATACTACATTAGAGTGCTACAATTGCGGGAACAAGAACGTTTTCATATTAGGTTACGTGAGTGCTAAGCAGGAGTCTGTCGTGGTGATTCTCTGTCGTTTGCCCTGTGCTCAACTGAAGGATATCAATTGGGATACAAGTAATTGGCAAGCTCTAATAGAAGATCGTCAGTTTTTACCCTGGATCGCATCAGTACCGAGTGAGGAGGAGCTCATCAACATCAATCTCATCACGCACCAACAAATCATCAAGTTAGAAGCACAATGGCGTTTGAATAGAGAGGCGACCATCAATGACATAAAAAATGAGTATGACGACGAGGAAGAGGTTTTACCGGTGCTCATGAGGTATAACGATGCTTTCCAATACCAGAGGTCATTTGCTCCATTGGTTAAGTTAGAAGCAGACTTTGATAAAAATCTAAAAGAGTCACAGGCTTTGGAACACATCCTGGTGAAGTGGGCCATAGGCTTGAACAACCGACATTTGGCATCCTTCACCTTGTCCACGTTCGAAACAAACGAGCTTAAAGTAGCAGTGGGTGACGAGATCATCCTTCGTTACAACGGTATCAATCACGAGGCTTGGGAGGGAAAGGGTTTTATCGTGAGATTGCCAAGTGCATATCAAGAGGACTTCACTCTAGAGTTAAATCCTTCCAAGGTAGCTCCACCTACAGACTTAACTACTGATTTCACTGCTGAGTTTGTATGGAAAGGAACCTCATATGACAGGATGCAGCAAGCTATGAAAGACTTTGCTTTGGAAAAAGAGTCTGTATCAGGTTACATCTATCATAAGATATTAGGACACGATGTTGCTCCTGTGGAATTCGATATAAAGCTTCCCACAAAACTTTCTCATCCCAACTTGACAGAGTTGAATTCATCACAAAAAAATGCAGTCAAATCAGTTTTGCAGCGTCCTTTATCCTTGATCCAAGGTCCTCCTGGCACGGGTAAAACAGTCACCTCGGCCACAATCGTATATCACTTATCTAAAATCAACAAGAAAAAAATTCTTGTCTGTGCACCTTCGAATGTTGCTGTTGATCATTTGGCTGATAAACTTGATACTTTAGGTATAAGAGTTGTCAGATTGACAGCAAGATCGAGAGAAGATGTCGAAAGTTCTGTCAGCCATCTTGCCTTGCATAATATTGTTAACAAATCTGCTAAAGGTGAGTTAAAGAAGTTGATTAGACTAAAAAATGAGTTGGGCGAATTGTCAGAAGCTGATTCCAAGCAGCTTGTTAAACTCTCTAGAGTCGCAGAGATGAAAGCTTTGAACAGGTGCGATGTGGTATGTTGCACTTGTGTAGGTGCTGGTGATAGAAGGTTATCAAGCTTCAAATTCCGTACGGTATTGATTGATGAAAGTACGCAGGCTTCTGAACCCGAGGTATTGATTCCAATTGTGAAAGGAGCAAAGCAAGTTATATTAGTTGGAGATCATCAGCAATTGGGGCCAGTCATTTTGGAGAAAAAGGCTGGAGACGCTGGTTTAAAGCAGTCTTTATTCGAACGTTTAGTTGTATTGGGACATGTTCCAATTAGGTTGGAGGTGCAATATAGGATGAATCCTTGCTTATCTGAATTTCCATCTAATATGTTTTATGAGGGGTCGTTGCAAAACGGTGTCACTTCAAAACAGAGACTTGTTGAGCATTCTACATTCCCTTGGCCTGTAATCGACAACCCTATGATGTTTTGGGCCAATTACGGCCGTGAAGAGATATCCGGCAGTGGGAATTCCTTTTTAAACAGAGTTGAAGCTATGAACGTAGAGAAAATAATCACCAAATTGTTCAAGGATGGAATCACGGCGAGCCAGATTGGTGTCATTACTCCTTACGAGGGACAAAGGGCATACATCATCCAGTACATGTCGATGAACAGTACCTTGATTGAGTACAAAGATCAGTACTTGGAAGTAGAAGTAACAAGTGTTGACGCATTTCAAGGGCGTGAGAAAGATTTTATCATCTTGAGTTGTGTAAGAGCCAATGATCAACAAATTATAGGGTTTCTCAGTGATCCAAGAAGATTGAACGTTGCATTAACTAGAGCAAAGTATGGATTGGCTATTCTAGGCAATCCTAGAGCCTTATCCAGGAATACTTTGTGGAACCATTTACTCTTACATTTTAGAGAGAAAGGTTGTCTTGTGGAAGGCTCCTTGGATAATCTTCAATTATCAATGGTTCAATTGAGTAACATCAAGAATAATTTGAGTACTATGCAAAATTCAAAGAAGTTCAGGAACACATTAAAAGCAGATTTTGACTCTGCGAGTGTTTTATCTTATGTTCCCGGTGGTCAGAATTCATTTATCAACAATGACCAGTGGCCAACTTTAGGAGAGCAGAATGATGAAGATGAGACTTATGCAGAAGGAAAGATTACCTTGAATTCCAACTTTGTGAGTAAATTGTCATGTCTAGGATCTTCAAATCCTCAGGTCCCTGGCGAATCCAAACTCTCCGAACAAGATATCAGAAATATAACAAGCTCTTTCTCTGCTGGCTTAAATTTCGACTGATTGAATCATAGGACGTATAAGTAAATATTAAAAAATGTATTATTCATATAGATTAAACTACAAGCTTTAACTTCATAGTCGCTTCTCAGATATCGAGAAATTCTTTTTGAACCTACAAAACTGTCTAAAGATCGAACAACTAAAGTTCAAGTAGAGCATGTCCAATGACAAGGATGAACTACTAGCCACTGGAAACATGCATATTCAGAATGGCATAACCCACTCTCAAGGGAGTGATCATTTCAAACCTGTTGCTTCTGGCATCTCCAATGACGCACAAACTATTACATCTCAACATAAAAATCAAAGCGATATGTCCTATTCAAACACCAGTATAGAGGAAATGAGTCCCAGTCAGACTACTAATGGATATGACTCGCAAGGTGACTCGTCCTCTATGGTGTTTCGAAACAATCATAGAACAAAACTAAACGGTCAAGATATAAAATTAATTCTCTACCTTATAGTGAATATTAAACCATTCAAGTATGTGGGTGATCGGAGTCTAAGTCAAACAAAGAAATGGGAGATAATACAGCTGCGATATTCTCAAATCAAACGGAAGGATATGCATGGGTACGCTGATGTTGTTGTGCCCACTGTGCGTACATTGCAAAGGCAATTGGCAGCAGCAGTAAAAAAGGCAAAATCGAAGAGAAATCTGCCTAGTAATTGTGACTCGAGCGAGGTTGATGAAGACAGGCTACATCGCATGCTAAGCTCTCTTAATAGGGAAAGTAGCTTAAGCGAACTAGAAAATGCTGTTCTCCAACTCCACAACGTCAGTGAGAAATTGAAATCGGGTAAAGGCATTGCAAGCTCGACACTCGCTGGCAGTGCAAGTGAAGCTATACCTCAGACAGAAAACTCCTCGAACTATGCTATTCATAGACCAGAAACTTCCCATTATTCAATCTCAAGCTCAAGCGAGCCGCTGAATGAAATGATTCAAAATGAACTATTGACTAGTTCTTTTCAAAAAATAGAGGCAATAAGAGCTAGGATACGATCCAATCTCCTGAATAGTAACAACAGTACATCAGATATTCAAGACCTACTTGGTGCCTTGGTACATGAGAATACCAAATACCAAAGGTTACAGCTGGAGGAGAATTCAAGACTATTGCATGAAACTTTGCGAGGGATAAAAGAACAAGAGGAAAAGTGTTACAGACTAATAGAATCAACAAATAAGTTTCAGAAGGAGCAGGCGGATATCAATAGACATCTTATCTTCGAAATCGTAAAACTTTTGTCAAACTCGAATGCCCAGGGCGAGGCCTTCTCCTCATTACAAAAACTCAAAGATCACATATAGTTCATAGACTCACCAGCTACAAATCATAGTCTTCTGACTGCTTTGTAAATAGAGAAAGAGGATTGATAATTCGCAGTCAAAATCAAAATAATGTACCTCAGCGGCTAATTTTTCAAAATATAACCATCTTTTTCTGATTAGGTCGAAAGAAGGACTCCAAGAGCACACCTTCGGATTGAGTGTTACAATGGGTGTCTTGGTAAACATAACTCTTTGTTTCTTCTTAATTGAGTACGTTTTCGGTATAAACTTTTATGATCAATCATTTCATCATACAAATTGGCCACTGGTTGGATTGATTTTGAATGATGAGGAAATTATTAGGCAGGGCGTCTTTCAGCTACATAGTGTAGAGTCAGCGGGTGACCTAGACGAATGTTTAACTTGCAAGACGAGGTTGCAAATTGGAAAATTTATAGCATTGAGTAGACCCGATCTTGTTGCTCAAATTTTTTTGACGTGGTGCTTAGAAGAAGGGAACGACCAGACTCAGTGCTATCTAAACTATGGATACTCTTCGAACGGTATGTCTTCTACTGGAAGTGATTTCGCAAAAGTTGTCCTGCTCATGAATCCGGAGAGTATAGATGGTGATTATTTTTGTTATTATCATGACATCAAATGTCATGTTTTACCAAGGACTCCTGAGATTGATTTGAGTCTGTGGTGGCCTGCAAAGCCAAGCTCATACGAAGCACCTCCGCCAAGTGGCAATTCTTTTAATGTACTTCATATCAGTGACATAAATGTTCAATTAGACTACCAAATTTTGAGTGAAGCAAACTGCTCTCAAAAGCTTTGTTGTTCGCCACACAGCTTCAATGATGAAGATCCCCCGGTGGGTTATGACTACTCTAGCTTACATGAGCCTTCGCATGATCTTTCATTCTATTCTAGTAAATATGACGAAGGGGTATTTTTTAGAGGTCCATACATTGACCAGTATGGGGTTAAAGAGTTCAGTTGGCTTCCTGCTCATGAGATGGGTTCATATTCATGTGACACACCCGCATTATTAATGAATAACACATTCAAAACCATTCATGATTATCAAAAAAATCAATTGAAGTTTGAATTTGCAATCTTTACTGGTGGTTCGGTGGACCACTCAGAAGGTGAATATATCACGAAAGAAAAAGTCATTGAATCACAGAAAGCTGTTTATGATAGCTACCAGTATTTCCTAGGCCATATACCAATATTCCCGACCATTGGTACCAGAGACACGTTTCCAGTCAACCAGTTACCTCAGAAAGAGCTTCTCAATTCTTTCTTTTATCAATGGCTGTTTGATCTTCTCGCAGATATATGGACAGAGAATAGTGGGCTTGGTCTAGATTCAATCAAACAATTTCGATACTCACTGATAGGCTACTCTGTCGTTACTGAAAGAGGTTTAAAAATTATTTCATTGAATTCAAATGTATGGAATGTTGAAAACTTGTATGTGTTTTGGAACACCACAAGTCTTGATTCTTTCGGTGTATGGAAATTTTTGGTAGATGAGTTGCTCGATAGCGAATATAACCAGCAGCGAGTGTGGATCACTGCTCATCTTCCTGTAAGCGAAAAGGCTCTTCCCATTCCTACTACTGTATTCGTCAAAATCGTTGAACGATTCTCTCCCAAAGTGATAGCTGCTATATTCTTTGGTCATAGCGCTAAAGATGAATTTACTGTTCTTTACAAAGGAGAAAAAGACCGTAAAACCCTAAAAGATGCAATAAATTTTGCCTTGACTGGGCCCTCAGTCAGCCCTTACAGTGGAATCAACCCCGCGTGGAGGTACTATTCTGTGGACGAGAACACATTTGACATAGTGAATTCGTTCACTTACTATACGCCATTGAATGAAACATTCATTAATGGTGGTGAAGAGCCAATATGGGATTTTGAATATTCTGCCAGAGATGTTTTTGATCAGGACAAATCATGGCCATATGATCGTGCATTGGATACAGAATTCTGGCACCATGCTGGAGAAAAAATAAGAGATCAAAAGAATGCAAGCCAAAGATATTCATCGCTTAAGTACAGAAAGTCCCCTTTTGTTCCCAACTTGGATGAGGAACCAGATACTAATTACTGTGAAATCACAGGATTCACTGTTATCGAAAGAAAAAGGTGCATGATCACCGATGACCAAGATGATTACATAGAGCCAAAGACGGCTCTAGAGTACATTCATTTGCTTACACCAGAAAATTCACCTGAGTATAAGCTTTTTTTCGAAGAAGAAGTACGAGAGCCCCAGGTCTATGATGAATACGATGACATGTTTCAACATCGAAAGAACTACGAAGGGTTTGATGACGACGAGCTGTCCTTCGATAAAGAAACGGATGAGAAAAATTATATATCAAAACGATCTTTGAAGGAAAAAATCACTGATTCAATGAAAGGCGTCAACGCTGAGCTTTTCAAAAGAAGACGTAAATAGAGCTTTTCTACTTAAGAGGGAAGCTTTGCTTCCGGTACATCCCTTCTCCTTTCGCTATGCAACTAAATCAATCTAATAAACGACAACCCAATCAATCCGGCTTGTTTCTTTTTTTTCATTCAAAAAAGTAACAGCTGACAGGAGGCTTTGAGTCTTCTCTCTAAACCTCTTCACCAAGTCCACGCCTCTGCTATAATGTTAACATGCCTTATTTGGGCTAAATCTTTAGACTGAAAAGGTATTACGTCTCAGATCATTGAAAGAATACCTTTTATGGTAGTTGCAAGTGTTCTTCGCATACCGTATTAGGAAATTTTGATGATATAGATATTTGAAGCTTTTTAGGACTTGTAGGTGACTAAACGAACTTTGAAGAAGCAGGGATACTTATATATGTCATGTATGTGTCTAGCAGCCGAAATTATGCTGTTTTTTAGGCGAATGTGAGGGACGATCGAGATGCATGTCTAAGATCAAAACCGTTGAAATAATTTGATTAAAATGTGTTTTGACACAAAAGTCAAATTTTATGAATTTATGCCATAAAATCGCCTACAAGTGTAGATCTTGATACAAATGAATGTCAATTAATATACATAAAAGCCCATTGAATATAAACCATAAAAACTGAGAAGCCACAAAGAATTGTAGTCTTCTTGAACAAGAAATTTCATTTATAGTCATGAAATGCAAAGTTTGAAAATCCAGCAACCCAAGGGTCAAGAAACGAATCATTGGTAGGTATTAAAATCGTAGTATGTTGAAGCAAAGAGTAATGCTTCTAAAACTGGGTTGGCCAGTACGAAAAGGGGAATAAAAGATGCAAATGAAGTGAAATGAAAAGTATTAAGTGCTCAACTCATTCGAGCTGGCAATAACCGAATATAGTGCCAATGTTCTGATTTACTCTATTGGATGACTGGATGATCGTGATTAGAAGGTGTTTGGTCTCAATGATGATCGTAAGTTTTCGTAGATGGTGATCGTGTTACATTATGGCAAAAGGGTCAAGCTCAAACTCTGGTTGGTTTTGCATCATGAACATACTTGTGCCACAGCTGTTGAACAAGCTGTTATCCACATTGTACTCTTTTGATGGGTATAAATCTTCGACTTCTGAAAGATCGGTGCTAGGGGTGTAGCTACCTGAGTAGTTGGACAAAGAACTACCATCTTCGGAACCGGACTCATCATTGTTGAAAGATACTGTGATCTGTTCGTTGAGTATCATGAAATCTTCTAATTCATTGTTCTTAGGCAAAACTGCCAGTGATGGCTCTGAAACAGTTGCCCTCTCGTTGGTTCTTTTTGAGGCTTTCTTCAAGTTCAAATTTGGTGCATTGTAGGACTTGAATTGGAATGAACTTCTTCTCTTTTTAGAGACACCAGATTCAGACTTTGATCTCTTTTGGGTAGTGGGAGCAAAGTCTTTTTGTACGGGTATTTCAGAGCTTGTATTGGCTCTTTTGATCTGGTGAGGTTGTGGGTATACTACCTCGTTTTGAGGAATTGGTGGGTATGAGTTGATACTGCAGCTGTATTCCATAGGCTGATTAAGCAAAAAATCAGGGCCTGGGTATGATGGGGTATTATTGGTAGACCAGGAGTCTTGGACATTTGTAGTCTGAGGCATGAAGATCCCGAGTCCGAAACAGTCTTGCTGTGATTTTGCGAGGGAATTCGTCACAAAGTCGTCAAGGGAAGCGATCGATGTTGATGCCGTCACATCACCAAAACTGTCATTTGAGCCATTGGTCATTGAGGAGTCAGAAAAGTTTTCACCAACATCGAAGAAAGACTTGTCTTCCATGGTCGAACTGACGGGCGAGCTTTCGACACTCGATTCGTCACTCTTGACTGGCGACAAATCAACAAAGACAAAGTCCTTGGGCATTCCTGGCTTATTCTTTGGTCTCTTCAATGGTGCCCTTCTTGTCAGATACTGTTTCGCAGCAGCCAGTATTCTCAATGAGTTTTGCCAGCACTCAGCGTAGCTTTGGTTTTCAGTGTTCTCTTTAGCAGACACCGATCTCTTGATCCTCCATAACTTCTTACCGTTTGCTGGTGGTTCAACCTTGACTGTTTGTTTGTCCATCGTAGAGTATGTGAGTTTATGTCCTTTCCTTTCTAACTATGACTGCAATTGCTTGCTTAATAGTAGATGTCAGCTAAATTTCTGTTTGTAGTATACTTCGAGTTGGAAAGCGAATTCTGCTTTATTTATTCTCTTGAAAAATCTCCCAAGCGGGTATAGTAATATGTGCTGATTCCGGACTTGTTCACTTTGCTGCTGTCCGTTTACTCCTATGCGTAATCGAACAAACGCATTGGTCTCTACTCACATAAGAGGTATACTAATTGAAATTTACCTAATTTTCACTTTAGGAAAACATTCTATGTGCAGGTTTCCTTTGGATTTTTACCCCAGATTCACTTCCTCAATTGATTCACAGCGTGCAAAGTCAGTCATCCGGTGATCATTGGGTGAAATGACTCTCCAACGTAGCTGCTGCTAGGTGCCCATGCTAGAATTGGAGAAAGCTCGACTCAGTTCAGCCAGATCAATCACTACTGGTGCCAGGAAGTTCTAGTCAAGCTTCTAGGTGTGAAGAGTGCCCTCACCGAGAAGAAAGCAACTGCTGCAACAAAGCCTCTACCCAAACAGATGCAAGAATGTAGCGTTAGTCAATTTGGTTGGGTCCTTTCAAAGAGTACGTCAGGAGGAACATGAAAGGAGAGAGAACGGACAGGACCTCCTTGTTGGCCTAATTAGGCAGAAGCATAATGAATCAACAGAATACTTTCCTAATTAGGTGTATTATATACATATATTCGGCTTATTTGGGTTTAATCGAATTCTCCTCGTTTACCTAATTAGGAAAGCAAATAAGGACCGGACAATAGTGAT
This sequence comes from Millerozyma acaciae, assembly GCA_001600675.1. Taxonomy (NCBI): domain Eukaryota; kingdom Fungi; phylum Ascomycota; class Pichiomycetes; order Serinales; family Debaryomycetaceae; genus Millerozyma; species Millerozyma acaciae. The sequence continues at coordinate 799,659 of BCKO01000005.1, read as the reverse complement.
TTTTTCTGCCGCTAAGGGTATATGCCATACTGATGCGAGTAATAAAAGCCACTCATTAGTGGAGAAGTCTACAATAGGAATTTTCATCAAGTGCATATGTTGCAATAACATTACCAGAATAGGAAATGATTATATATCAAACTTCACTCTTGTAGCAACGTTCGACAGAGAAGGGCAATTACAGTGTGTGCGGATGTATATACGCCGATTGTTTGCATTATGTTCATCGTTCATGTACTCCTTTTCTGGACGGCTAAATTGGAGAGAGATAGCCCCACCAAATGACCTTTCGTAGTGTTTGGTGTCCGTCAGAAACGAAGCGCATGAACTGGAACGAAAATTGTGAGTCGTCAGCGCATCCGCACGTAAAAGTAGCGAGCGACGAAAAGCCATTTTTTTCCATTTGCTGCAATGTCAATGGCCAGTGTTAGACACTGTGATCCGAACAAAAAGTTGGTCTTGTTGGTTTGATGATGGTGCCCAAACTTCCGAAGCTTGAATTCGTTGGGAGTCCGTTCCAACTTTGATTTATTTCACCCTAGGTTTTTCTCGTAGCCTGCCCTTGCGATTGTAGATATGTCTGGCTGCTGCCTAACGGTTATTCGAGGTGGTGATAGGTGGTGTAATGTGAAATTTTCAGATGCAATACTTTCCTAGTGTCAGTACAAACTGCCTCTTCTCCTCACAACCTTGACGGAGAGGGTATTCGTAATAGACAAGTGCAGCATTACAGACTAATATTATCAAGGTTAGGAGTTGCTACAGGACCTGTTAGTGTGACGGGACGACGAACCGGCAGTGAAAAAAATTCACTACAACATATTTCCTGCATGATGAGCACCACTTCGATATAGTTAGAGCGTTGGTGGTGCAGAGCTCTGTCTACAAGACTTCTCAAGAAGACTATCAGTCCCCTCCACTTTCACAGCAGAACAACAGACGAACGCTGAATTCCTAAATAGACCATGGAACTGGACTAGTTAGGTTGGTTGCTGTGGTACATCCTATCTAAAAAGGAAGCAGGCTCAAGCACCGTAACTAAAATGGACCTCACTCACCAGGCTAGACTGTGAGGTCTAATTTCGCTTGTGGGTGCATGCTTGTAGCAAAAACTATGCTGCGAAGCAAGCGTGAGGACCTACAGTAGTTTCTAGCTTTCCTGGTGCTTAGGGCTACATGGGAGAGATTTGATAGCAAGAAAATTCAGCAACGACAGGCTCAAGTGTTGCCCCAGTCGACTGTTTTTGTTTACCAACTCTCACTTACTGAATATAGCTTCTGGGTGTGGGCCAAAGACTTGCAGGACAAGAATTACGGTGAAAATGAAGGACAGATGGAAGATGAAAATTGAACCTCGCTCCAAAAATCACAGCTGAGGAGAAACATGGTTAGTTGAACTGCAATCGCTAAATTAGTGACAAATGATGTCTAGATAAGATTGCATAACGTAAGGGTTGGATGCTAGGTAAGTTCCCCCTTGGCGAACTGTAATTACACAGACAAGGGACGTCTTGAATTAGTGCTTGAAGGAGTCCGTCCTTACAGGCTTACAGGGCTTTGCTGGATGTACTTCGCGGGCATGTTCATGCAAAAAGATGGAGAAGCACTGGAACCCGGTGCCGACACAACCCTTATCCCACTCCTAAGGAAGGGTGCTAGTTTTACATATGATAGAAGGTGGACGAAATCTTGTGTCCCTGCCGGATCTTACAGAAGTTACACAAAACCCACCAAGCGAGAATAAAGTCTGGGGAAGACGATGCTCAGCTCGGTCCGTTTACAATCCTGTTTGACGCTTTTTACAAGATGATGTATTCATTTTAGGTACAGTAACAACCACACCTGAGAGAATAAGTAAACACAGCTATGTTTGGGAGTGCCCTTTTTCGAAAATGCCACAACTGAAGGAGCAAAGAGGGACAAACGTTGTGGTGGAGCAGCCAAGGCTGTTAAAGTTCGGCATTTTGGGATACGGTTATATTGTACAAAAAAAGTCTGTTTTGGCTTTTCGTCTCGTTACGCCAGTTTCCAATGGTCTTGGGTCTCTATTCAAGGGAGGAAATGTGTAGGTGGGATTTCCTGTCTGCGCTTGGTGTCCAGGAAAGGGAAAGAAGACTGACGCCGTCAGAACAGATATATGGTGAAGGTCATGAAACATACTGCAGCATGGTATTTAGACGCTCGTTTTACCACTAGCTCGGAATGATGAATTGTGTCTTTGGCAGTTGTATTTTTGTACAACTTTTCCTTTTATTTCACAAACTGACTGCTCAAGTCAGAGACAGGGACAGAGACAGATTCGGAGACAGCGGGCCCTTTTCGCCAGCACAAGACTCAGAAAGTTCCGCTTGGGTGGCTTTCTGTTGACTGACCATATTCTGAAGTCTCTTTTTAGCTTCTGGTGTGTAGTCCAAAGTCATCGAGTCCAACTGGCGGATCGACAACCCTGGGTTTTCCTTCTTCCTGCGCTCGACTTCCTTCGGCGAATGTGGTGTGAACTTGATGAACTCGAAGTCCCTTCCCGTCCGCCAAGTCACATAGACTCCAGCAGCAATTGCAATTGTTCCTACAACAATCCGGCTCGAAAACAGAGGTCCTGACAGACCCTTAACCACCATTTTTCAAAAATTATCACTCTGGATGATACAGGAAGCAAATTTAGCCGTAAAATGGATTGTGATGCTCTTAGAATAGTATTCGAACGAGTAGATCAGATTGGTGCTATTGTGCGTGATGACGACTCGACTTTCAGCTCAGTGTAGATAATCAGTCTAGCCAGATGTGGTTCGGAGCAAGTATCGTGAAAGAAACAACAGCGATGAGCTCTACACAGTTCGCGACGTCTTTAGCGATGGTATTAGCAGTAGCAGTAGCAATAGTATTAGCAGTAGTAATGGCGGAAGACTACTAGAGTTGATGAACCTATGAGTAAGAGGCGTGCCTGACCCAATAAAATTCAATGTTACACAAAACCAAACAAAGGTCGTGCGCTCTGTTACAGAAAAATCGTAGCGGTGGTTTCAGTTCCAACTTCCTTCTCGCATCAACCTAGGGGCACTGAAAGCTAACTAATCATCCTCTGAGGATAATTTAATTATAGAGAGATCACAGATATCGGAGATGGCGGCGCTTCCCAAAAGAATCATCAAAGAGACAGAAAGGCTTGTATCCGACCCCGTTCCAGGGATAACCGCTACACCATCGGAAGACAATCTCAGGTATTTTCAGGTCAGCATAGTAGGGCCCTCCGCATCGCCCTATGCCAACGGTATATTCAAGTTGGAGCTCTACTTGCCGGATGACTATCCAATGTGTGCACCTAAGGTGCGTTTTCTCACCAAGATCTACCACCCCAATATAGACAAGCTCGGAAGAATCTGTCTCGATGTGTTGAAGGACAACTGGAGTCCTGCTTTGCAGATCAGAACAATTCTCCTTTCGATACAAGCATTGCTAGCTGCGCCCAACCCAGATGACCCTTTGGCCAACGACGTTGCTGATGACTGGAAGAAGGACGAGCAAGCCGCTATCAAAATCGCTCAGGAGTGGACGGCAAAGTATGCTAGTGAAACGGCGTAGGCGTTCTCTCATCGCTGAAGGCATCAGTCGATGCCTTTGCAATGAAAGCTGAGCTTCGCCATACGCTACACCAACTTTCAATGGATAAAGTTGCCTTCATTTAGCCCAGCCTCGTCTTGGTCCCAGCACTCGAAGGGCTTTCGGTCTCCTTCGCCACACGCAAAGTCTCTGCCCAATCCAGAACCGGCCAACAGTATCCAGCGGTTTGGTCGTTATGATTTCAAGTGCATAACTGCCCAAGTTCCACTGCGTTTAGACACGTCTGCGCTAAATATATAGTATCCTATGATTCACGATTATGATTTTTCACAGCTAATCAACATCATCTCTATGAATAGATTCGTTTGTCCAAGCCTGTCAATTTCTCTTGGCCCATTACCCAATGTATAAGCCTGCAATACATTTAGCCTACAACCCGTTCCATTTCACTTGATTTCCCTTGCCACATCACGTCTTGATTACTATAGCCTAAAATCGGCCGTACCAACCGTGACGAAAATTTTCACTCCTTGGATCCAACACTGTCGCGCTCAAATTCTAAAAGGGTTCTAAAACGCTTTTTTTAAAAAAAAAGTCATCCCTCCTTTGATCTTGATCCAGCATTTATAGAGTTGATATAGCTGTTTAGCCATCGGGTTTGACAGAATTCGTTCGTTCATTGTGCATTGATATATTTTTAGTCATTGACGTTTACCCATAGAGAGAAAACGGAAGCACAATATAATGACTAGACGAAATTTGAATTCAGGGAATGAGTCGGATCAAAGTCCTTTCAATGATGAAAATGAAGAATCTTTTACAATAGGCACCGCTATGGCAAATGAAAGCGGGGCGAATGAGCAGAAGAAACAACGACGGAATGTCAGCGATGAGAGTTTCATGTCTGCTAGGCTGGCGTCTAATTCGATTTTGCAATCACCATCCGAGCTCCGTTTTGCCATGAACGAGCATGCATCAGACACAGAGAGCACTAACAGCTATGTGCCTACCCCAAACATGAATACAGTGAGTCCGCCGAGTCGAAAGACGTCTCTCCGATTCAAGTTACCCAGCGGGTCGTCTACACCACCCTCGACCGCTTCATCGGACGGAATGTATAAGCCGGGATATCACAACAGAGTCGGGTCGCCGTTCATGGACAACAACGTAATCTTGGAGGACGAAGTGTATGATAGTACAAGGTCGCCATTTGCTGACCCTAACGACAGCACAGACAAGTTCGAGGATAACGGAGAATTTCAGAATGTAGATATCGGCGGCATGAATAGAAACGAAACCGTGATGAAAAGGCATCGGTGGGGCACCACCAGGAACAAGAAGGGAAGACCTAGAAACGAAGTTATGGGGAGATCCAAGACCATGAGACGGGTGCTCAACCCCAACAAAGGCGTCTTCAGGTCGATGTCGAGAAGGAATACTCGCACGCGCCTGGACTCCATTCGCAAGCCCAACACCAACAACGACCTTCCAGAGGATTCTGATTCCGACACAGATGAAGTCAAGGACCCAAGAGACAAGAAAGATGAGAAGAGATCGATTGTTTTTAATAAAATCTTACCAGAAGAGTTTCTAGATCCAGAAACAGGAAAACCAAACACATCATACTCTAGAAATAAAATAAGAACCACCAAGTACACCCCGCTATCATTCTTCCCCAAGAACATACTGAACCAATTCATTCATAACATCGCCAACGTTTACTTTTTGGTTTTGATCATTTTAGGCGCGTTCGATATATTCGGTGTGCCTAGCCCTGTTTTAGCAGCGGTTCCATTGATTGTGATTGTCATCATAACATCAATAAAAGATGCAATCGAAGATTCCAGGCGTACTGTGTCTGATATGGAGGTCAACAATCAAATCACTCATATTTTGGATAATAATCCATCAGCAACACGTCAAGAATATATTTACATCAATCAGAACACAAGTGACGAAAAAATTTCTCTATGGAGAAGGTTTAAGAAGATGAACAGTAGATTACTATTCAGGTTTATCGATTTCTGCAAGTTGAATCTAACTCAAGAGGGCAAGGCGAAAAAGATGCAGATAAAAGCTAACGAAGCTAGGAATCTGGCGGTACTTAATAGAAAGAGCTTTGATAGCGATGTTTTCCAGTCTCCACGACCTTCTACGAATGATGCAAACTTGAGAAACTCATTTCATATGAGTAGGAAGTCTTACACTCATCACGAAAAGCAACTCAAGTTTTCCAGAAAATATTGGAAAGATGTCAAAGTTGGAGATATATTACGAATTTACAATAATGACGAAATCCCAGCTGATGTTGTCATATTATCAACAAGTGATGAAGATAATTGTTGTTATGTGGAGACCAAAAACTTGGATGGGGAGACAAACTTAAAAGTCAGACAAGCATTAAAATATAGCTCTCTTGACAAAAAAATTCAAAGGGCCGATGATTTGATAAATCGTCAGTTCCAAATCGACAGTGAAGGTCCTCATCCCAATTTATACTCATATCAGGGCAACATCAAGTACATGGATGAAAATGATGATAAAGTTTTACAAGAACCAGTAACTATAAATAATCTACTTCTCAGAGGTTGCTCACTCAGAAATACAAAATGGGCTATAGGAGTTGTTGTTTTCACCGGGGATGATACAAAAATTATGCTTAATGCCGGTGTAACGCCAACTAAACAGTCAAGAATGTCTCGTGAGTTGAACTACTATGTCTTGATGAACTTTATCTTATTATTCATCATTTGTTTCGTGTCGGGTTTGGTCAACGGTGTATATTATCGTAAAAAGGGAACGTCTCGAGATTACTTCGAATTCGGCACAATTGCTGGCTCTCCATGGAAGAATGGGTTGGTTGACTTTTTTGTTGCTCTTATCTTGTATGAGTCGTTGGTTCCAATTTCATTGTATATTACGATCGAAATTATCAAAACAGCTCAAGCATTTTTCATCTATTCAGACATTGGGATGTATTACCCAAGGTTGGATTATCCATGTACACCAAAGTCATGGAGTATATCGGATGACCTCGGTCAGATAGAATATGTTTTCAGTGATAAAACAGGAACTTTGACGCAAAATTTGATGGAGTTCAAAAAATGTACCATCAATGGGATTTCATACGGTAGAGCTTATACAGAGGCTTTGGCAGGACTAAGGAAAAGGCAAGGTGTTGATGTGGAATCGGAAAGTGCAAGGGAAAGGGAATTAATTGAGAAAGATAGACAGGAAATGGTAAACTTGTTACGTTCAATGTCAAAGACTGGTCACCAGTACCACGATGACTTGACGTTTATCTCCAGTGACTTTGTTCATGATTTGCAATCTAAGAGAGGCGAAAGGCAAAAGAATTGCAACGAGCATTTTATGTTAGCTTTAGCTTTATGTCATTCGGTGCTTGTTGAAGAAGATCCTAAAAACCCAGACAAAATGCTTCTCAAGGCACAATCCCCAGACGAGGCAGCTTTGGTCGAGACTGCAAGAAGCTTGGGTTTTGTATTCAAAGGAAATACTAACAAAGGAGTTTTAGTGGAAATTCATGGTGTCACCAAGGAATACCAGATATTGAATACTTTGGAGTTCAACTCCACTAGGAAGAGAATGAGTGCTATCGTAAAAATTCCAAGTGAAGACCCTAACGGCGAGCCTAAAGCATTGTTAATTTGTAAAGGTGCAGACTCTATTATATACGATAGACTTTCCAAGACAAACAATGATAGACAGTTGTTGGAAAGCACTTCGAAACATTTGGAAGAGTTTGCAACCGAAGGTTTGAGAACATTATGTATAGCTCAACGTGAAATAAGCTGGTCGCAGTACCTGCAGTGGAATGAAAAGCATCAGGAAGCCGCTTCATCGTTGGATAATAGAGAGGAAAAAATGGAAGAGGTGGCTAATTATATAGAACAAGAGCTTGTCCTTTTAGGAGGTACAGCGATTGAGGATAGGTTGCAAGATGGTGTTCCTGATGCGATAGCATTATTGGGCCAAGCAGGTATCAAATTGTGGGTGTTAACTGGAGATAAGGTTGAAACAGCTATCAATATTGGTTTTTCATGCAACCTTTTAGGAAATGATATGGAACTCTTACTTTTGAAGAGTAAGCTCTCGCCTGAAGAGAACCTAAAGTATCATTTGAAAGAGGGACTCAGCGAAAACGAAACTGTCGACACTTTGCTTTCAATATACTTGGAGAAACATTTTCAAATGCAAGGCACAATCGAGGAACAGGAGGAGGCCACGAATGATCATTCGCCTCCTAATGAAGGCTTTGGAGTAGTCATTGATGGTGACGCTCTTAAGTTGATTCTTCTCAATCCCGATTACAAACGTAAGTTCCTTCTTCTATGCAAACAGTGTAAAGCTGTTTTGTGTTGCAGAGTTTCCCCAGCACAGAAAGCAGGTGTGGTAAAGTTGGTTAAGGATACATTAGATGTTATGACATTAGCAATTGGCGATGGATCTAACGATGTAGCTATGATCCAAGCGGCTAATGTAGGTGTCGGTATAGCTGGTGAAGAAGGTAGACAAGCTGCCATGTCTTCAGACTATGCCATTGGTCAGTTTAGATTTTTGGTGAGGTTGTTATTGATTCACGGCAGATGGTCTTACAAAAGATTTAGTGAAATGATTCCGAGCTTTTTTTACAAAAACGTCATTTTCTCCATCGCTCTCTTTTGGTATGGTGCCTTCAATGATTTTGACGGATCTTATTTGTTTGAATTCACCTACTTAATGTTCTACAATTTGGCCTTCACTTCGTTGCCGGTTATCTTTTTGGGTATCTTGGATCAAGATGTCCCTGCCAAAGTTTCTCTTTTGGTTCCTCAATTGTACAAGACAGGGATCTTGAGGGTAGAGTACACGGAAACCAAGTTTTGGTGGTACATGATAGATGCTTTATACCAGTCGGTGATTTCATTTTTCTTCCCTTACTTGGCGTACTACAAAGGGTTCCAGTGCATGCAAGGATTAGGGCTCGACCATAGGTTTTGGATGGGTATTGTTGTGACGTCAATTGCTTGTATATCCTGCAATTTGTATATTCTTTTGCATCAGTACAGATGGGATTGGTGGTCCCTGTTGTTTGTTGCGTTATCCATCCTCATAGTCTATGGTTGGACAGGCATTTGGACATCTTCTTTAGCCAGTGCCGAGTTCTACAAAGCTGCGGCTCAAATCTTTGGCTCTGCAATGTACTGGACTTGCACGTTTGTGGGTGTTTTGATCTCGTTGATCCCCCGTTTCTTCTACGACTTTGTACAAAAAATATACTGGCCCAAGGACGTGGATATCATCAGAGAATGTGTGCAAAGAGGCGATTTCGATCCCTACCCCGACAACTACGACCCCACAGACCCTGACCGCATCAAAGTCAGCCATTATACAAATGACAACGTCAACAGAATGAGCATGTCTGCAAACTCGCCCGGTTCGTTCAAGTCTTTCACCAGCACCGATCTCGAGCAGCAGAATGGTGGTTTGGCTCAAAGTTCGGCTACCAGCGTGCCCCCTAGCGCAGAGCCCTCGCTGGTCCAGGAGCTGACTACAACTGAATCTCTAGTTCGCAGAAAACGCGCTAGTACCAACCGCAAGTCGCTTTTGAGTATGTTTGGTCGCAGCAATGTCAGATCTTTTTACGACAATGGCTCGTTCCTCGACTCCTACAATACTACTGACGACACATCTTTGCAGACGGAAGAAATTGCCATGGATCAGTTTGGCCCTTCCAAAAACGATTCGCTGCCAACCAGGCTCCGAAACAGACCCTAGGCAATCACACTGGCTACACAATGAAACCGCCCCCATGCAAAACCGTATAGATTGTACAGAATAATTGTATAGGTATCAGTATATATACGTTGGTACGATATTGAAAGAAGCGCAACAAAAAGGATCAAAAAAAAAAAAAAAAAAAAAAAAAGGTAAACGTCTCTGGAACAGCATTCCATATGCAGGCTTGTATAAACACACAAGATTTTTCCGACAATCTACGGGTCCCGCCGGTACAAGCTCGGCAGCAAAACTACACCGTTGAAAAGGGGTTGGGCGGGAGAAACACCGCTGAGAAAGCTATGGCAGGTCTCGTTCAAACTAGACAAATAGCGTCTCCATCCCGCAAACAACATACCCACGCGGTTACGACAAGTTCCGCCTGGTTTCCAATCCACCTCCAACCACTGGTGCTCCGGGCTCTAGCGCCCTTTCTACAAAACCCCGATCTCGCCCCGACCGCGTTTGTGTAACAAAAAAAACTTTTTTTTTTCTTTTGATTTTTTTCCAGTTCTTACAACCGATCTGGATTTGCAAGGCCTGTTGCAAAAGTTTTCCATTGATCCAGCGTCAGTGAAAAAACTGGCGAAAGCGTGTGCAATAGAAATAGATATCGATGCAGTAGATGGCGGTAGCTAGCGCTGTAGAAAGCTACAAGTTAAGCGCCGTGGTAGAAGTGGTTGTAAAGGTGGATTCAAGCAAAATGAAAAAAAAGAAAAAAGGGGTTACCCTCCCACGGTAGCCGCCATGAGAGGCGAATTGGCCAATGAAAATAGCGCAAGGAAAAAAAGAGTCCCGCCGGTGAAAAATATATATAGAGGCCAAATTCAAGGAGACAAAAAGTTTACATTGGAGTTAGAAATATTCTTTTCTGTAGAAGTTCTATATATTCAATAGATTCAAAGACTAGCAAGGACAATGAGTGATTCTTCTTTTATTATTGACTTTTTGATGGGTGGTGTTTCCGCCGCCGTCTCTAAGACTGCTGCTGCTCCAATTGAGAGAGTCAAGTTGTTGATTCAAAACCAAGATGAAATGATAAAGCAAGGTCGTTTGTCAAGAAAGTACGATGGTATCGTGGAATGTTTCAAGAGAACTGCTGCTGAAGAAGGTGTGACCTCATTCTGGAGAGGTAACACTGCCAACGTTATCAGATACTTCCCAACTCAAGCTTTGAACTTTGCTTTCAAGGACAAGTTCAAGGCCATGTTCGGATTCAAGAAGGACGAGGGCTACTGGAAGTGGTTCGCTGGTAACTTGGCTTCTGGTGGTATGGCCGGTGCCACCTCTTTGTTGTTTGTCTACTCTTTGGATTACGCCAGAACTAGATTGGCCAACGACGCCAAGTCCGCCAAGGGTGATGGTCAAAGACAATTCAACGGTTTGATCGATGTCTACAAGAAGACTCTCGCTTCCGACGGTATTGCTGGTTTGTACAGAGGTTTCGGTCCATCTGTTGTCGGTATTGTTGTCTACAGAGGTTTGTACTTCGGTTTGTACGACTCCTTGAAGCCTGTTGTCTTGATCGGTCCATTGGAAGGTTCTTTCTTGGCCTCTTTCTTGTTGGGTTGGGTTGTCACCACCGGTGCCTCCACCGCTTCTTACCCATTGGACTCTATCAGAAGAAGAATGATGATGACCTCTGGTCAAGCCGTCAAGTACAACGGTGCCTTTGATGCTTTCAAGAAGGTTGTTGCCGCTGAAGGTTTCACTTCTTTGTTCAAGGGTTGTGGTGCTAACATCTTGAGAGGTGTCGCTTCTGCCGGTGTTATCTCCATGTACGACCAATTGCAAGTTATCCTTTTCGGTAAAAAATTCTAAATTTAATCCCTGATTAATATTTGTATAATTTATGTATATATTAGTGGTATTAATTAGTGATTAATTTATTTATTAAATTAGTGGACTAGCCGTGGTGGTGCTTCTGTAGGTTGCTGTCGATGTCACTGGTTTTTTGTGTATTGACAATCGTTTGGAAGATGCTGTTTTCGAAATCGATGGTCTCGCTGTAAAGGCTAAATGCACTTCGAGGGAAGCAAACCAACGTCTTGAAGTATTGAACAACTAATTTCTACAACTCGTTAACAAGTTAGCAAATAAGGCATACCATTTAAGATGTATATAAGTATCATCAAGAGATCAACAGGCAGTCTGAAGATTATGTATTAGAAATAGGTGTTTTCACAGAAGCTCTGACCACCTAAGATATCAATTTCTTACAGAGCGGTCTGTTTGATGCTCACGGCATCGTAGAAATACCTAGTTCTAATATCCCCCAAAATCTTCAGGTCCTAATTCTTCCGTCTTGCCAAATTTAAATACAACAACTTGTAGTCGTCGTTCAATTCGTACAAAGCGTTTTCACGCTTCTCGTAACCAGCTTCAGCCAATTCAGAGACATGTTTCAATAAAGCTCCGATGTTGTGGTCCTTGTAAAATTCCCGAGATTGAGTGATGAAGGCCACAGAAAACTTACCTGGCCTGAAGATGTTCAATACCTTTGCTAAAACATCAGTAATTTGAACTTTACTGTCCTCGCTGAAAGAATAGTTAGTTTCAAAAGAAGCATATGACCACCCTGACTCCGGAGTGATATGCATAGTGTAGTAGCAGTCACTGGTCGAAGAAATAGAGTTGGAAGAAAACCCGCAAGGCGAGAATGAGAACGCATCGTGAATGAACAGTCCCTGATTGCCACTTTGCTTTGGTTCAATGTTGGGCTCATCTGCACCGGGAGTTGGCAACTGCTCAGACATATTACCAAAAAGCGAGGCTTTAAAAATCGAATCTAAAGACGTCTTCATTAACGTTTTCAGACCAATATCATGGCCCAAGTCATGATCATCAGATCCCTCATTCTGGATGAGTGACTCAACGCCTGGGTTTCTACTTGTAACAAATTGTTGTGCTTTGGCAGGGTCAAGCTCAGTCATAAGGATCTCAAATGTTTGATCGTCCTTCATAGAGTTTCTTTCTTTCCTGCTATTTTCACCGCCAGTGTACAAGTACCAGTGATCATCACTGTTGAAGTCACCTACCACGTAGCATTTGCCATTTTGAAAATACTTGTTCAATACAGCGACTTCATTCTTCCAGTTTCTGTGGACATATTTCTGTTTCTCAGGGAACATGAATGCCCTTCGAGAGTAGAAAACTTTTGCAATGGCATGCTTAGTACTTTTTGCATCTAAAGCATACTTTTCAACAGTCTCAAAAAGCTTATCAAGACAGGCTAGAGTGGTAGTAGTACCACAAGTTTTCAAAATCATCTTGTGTCGAAACACGAATAACGATGATTCCGATAACAAATAAGCGTCCATGAACCGAGAAGATTTCATTGATAGAATCTTACAATTAACCATGTCTAAAATCTTTACCCATTTTTTTAAGGGAATGGCTCTCAAACCTTCAGACCACTCGGGTACTTCATTTTCAGACTCGTAAAACCAGATTTCAAGAAGTTTCTCTGGTCCTTCAAACGCGAATGTGGAATCTAAGTTGGCAGATAATTCACTGTCGATGTATGTATCCTCGACGTAAGCTGGTGCAACCATTTATGAATTGACGAAAGTGGTGGACTTGTATACTTTAGTTGGTTCTTTTTTTTTTGGTCAAACTTTTGTTCGTGATGAAATCAAACAACTGACTGATTCTTCTACCTTCAATGTGAAAATCGACACAATCAGTTCCTAAATCTTTTCTATATCAAGATATTTTTTTTTTTTTTTTTTGGTTTTATAAATTATTGATGTTGACTTTTTTTTTGTTTTCTTATCAAAGGTGGATTGGAACTTACTCTAATTTAACTGATTTGTGCAAGTTTAACCAAGTATTGAAACGAAGAGAGAAGTAGCAAGAAACGTTTCAATTACGTGTTAATCTTATCTGTTGTCACTGGTGGAAGGGGGAGGGTCAACAACCAAGTGAAACTATCTCAGTGATATGGGTTTGAATGCTAAATTTGATGTTAAGTAGTCTATGATACTCAAAATTCGACAAACTTAATGGCGGTTTCTAATCCAGTTCTGTTGCTCTAAAAAATGCTATCCAGGCTCGATTGTTCTGTTGAAAAACAAAGTATGTCGTGATTCTTTCTTAGGCATATAACTTTTGATTTGACTGCTCTCCAAATCTAGCACTAATTGTTCAAGTCAGATATCAGCTTACCCAACTTCAGTTTTTTATGCTATAGATCAATCGAAATTTTACTCTTTAATCGCCTTGTAAACTTTGTCTTACTTGATCCTTTTGTGACTTCTTCTTGTAAGGGATTGAAGACTTGAAATGATATTTGATAAACTCTAACGATTCGTAATGTAACCTAGTCGATTATGTTATAAAATCCCCTTTTTCTGTGTGTTTTTTACGTACTTAAGAAAAAGTTGCTTGATAAGTTGTCTGAAAATTTTCGTCTACATGACTCTAATATTGGTGTCTAAGAAATTGTGACACAAAAATCAAAAAAAAAAAAAAAAAAAAAAAAAGAATTAAAAGGATAATCTTGGAACATATACATCTTTAAGCCTAAGTTTTATATATCTAGCAGTACGAATTTGGTAGGTTGACAGATTAAAAAGAAGCCGTCAATCACATTGTAATAACCTAATATAATATAACTCATACGCTTGAAACGATTTCGCTTGCATTTCTCAAGACTGCAACCATCTTTAAGCAATCTTTTCTCTTCTGTACAGTCATTTCGTTCTCCTTGACCAAGTCAGCCAAGTCCGGAGAGTTGTACAACTTCTCTAGAAGCTCTTTCTGGATACTGTCCTTGGACTTGTTTATCAACTTGAGCATGATGGCTTTTGGCACCACGTCTGCAACAGTACGCTTGACAATGTTGAAGTAAGAAGAAATGAGCAACTTGATGACTTCGGTCTCCATTGTTTCCCTCTCTGTCATGTTTCCAGTGGCACGCAAGACTGGTGGTGGAGGCTCCATCATTTGAAGTCTCTTCTTGTTTTTGGAGGAGAAGAAACCACCGAAGAAGCCATTGGTCGACTCGTCAGAAGGTGGGGCCTGTGCGGTTTGTTGAGATGGAGGAAGTGGTTTACCGGTTTTAGGGTCGACGGCTACTTGTGGCTTAGGATGGAACTTTTCCTCTACGATAGCCATCGCCTGGGAACCCTTTAATAAGTCAGGGTGAGCGGTATTCACATATGTTTCTTCTGCCTTGATTATGTCACTGACAAAGTTATTAGTTGGAATCAACTCTTCTCTCAAGAATTGGATAAACTGGTGCGAGAGCTGTTCTTTCAAAGAAGGGTACCGTGAGTATTGTGGCAGTGAAATAATCTGGGACAAGATTCTGACCAACTCATCGAAGATCAAGTTTATACAACGGAGGGCTGGTTCTTCCATTCTATGGATCTGTTGTTTCACCAAAACTTCAAATGCCTGTGTACCAACGAACAATGATGGAGCCGAACCCGAAGTATTGTGCATTATGGTTCTTATATCGGCATCCTTTATTTGGTCAAAGGGATCTAACGCATTGATACCATTCTTGAAGATTTCATGGAAGACGAAAGATATACGCGCACCCCCACTTAATTCTTGCGAAGTAAGTTCTCTAGCTTCACCATTCAAAATTCCATTGTAGTCTTTAGAGAAATTGGTAATCATGTTCAAAGCAATGGAGGTTGGAGACTCAGACATTTCTGGACCCAACAAGCTCAATTCGTTTTGGTACTTTTTCAAAGAGTGCTCGATTCTCATCTTGATATCTGGCAAAGTGCTTTTGATATGATGCAACAAGATACCATTCAATTTTTTGGCCAAATATGGAGTACCGCAGTAATGAGCCTTGGCCTTGTAAGAAGGATGATTCTCAAAAAAGTTTCTCTCATCTTGCAAAGCATCCTTGATAGTTTTTTTGGCCTCAATATCTTTTTGACCTCTGTTTATGACTGGAACATAACCGAACCTTAAAGGGATAACTCTTCCTGCCAAGATATCGATCACATCGGTACCCTCGTCCATCAAATCGACTTTAGTCAAAACACCAATTGTCCTCGAACCTTCAGGATCTACCTCCCGTGCCAACTTCAAACCGTCAGAATTGGCCAAATCGGTGTTGGCGGCGTTCACAGACAAAATAATGGCATTAGGCTTTGCGATGAACTTGATGATCATTTCCTTGATTTGCCTCTCGATGTCCTTTGGCTGGTCTCCAACTGGAACTTTTGTTAACCCTGGCAAATCAACCAAGGTCAATGTTAATACATGTGGCGAGTATATACGTAAGTTGATTGGAACTGGCGAAATACCCAAGTTCTTCCCCGTCTTGGCGTCGGTCTCTCTCACGATCTCGTTTCTGATCTCCTCGAAGTTAAAAAACTTCTTGTTCGGCAAGTGCAAAAACTCCCCCCATTCGTCTGCATTGTTTTCAGATGTCTCTCCTTTGTCGTTAGTGGTGTTTATTTCAGACAAATCTTTCGCCGATTTTGGCGATGATCTCTTGTTAATCAACTGTAACACCAATGGTCTTCTCGTCACAATACCGGTACCTCTTGGAAGAAAATCTCTTCCAACTATGTTTTCTAAAACTGACGATTTACCACTAGATTGTGATCCAACAACCGTAATCTGTGGCAAGTCAACAGGAGAGCTTGACCCACCACCCAAGGGTGCTAAAGCATCTTGCAACTTATTTATAGTAGCAATTAACGTCTCATCCATTGCTATCTCTGTTTTCTACTAATTATCTATACAAATAAAGACAGTATCAGATGTAATTATGGGAATATATTGGCTTTTTATAAGGCTGTCATTATCTCAACTCTATACGTGTAAAATTGGTATTTGGACGACCATTTTTCGACTAGTCCGTCAGCAGAACTTCTCTATGTAACTGGTGCTAGCAGAGTAGCTGAAGCCTTTGAAGTGGGGATCTACCGCAGAGAGGGAGCTCGAGATGTATTCCTGCTCGTTTTTGGGATCGAAATCGCTGATTTTCATGCTGGTAAACTCTTCCAAAAAGTTCTCAGCAAGAGCAGGATCTGTGATCAATGGCACTATAGGGGGATCTATTGACGAGTCTTGACGTTCAAGCTTGTCCCAATCAATTTTGCGGAAGAACCTATGGTTTTTAAACGCTTCCCACTTGGAATCGACTTGAAAACGCTTCGAAGGGTTTTTATTGAGAAGCTTCACTATGAGGTCTTTGGCATCCAACGAGAAATAGAAGGGGACGGTGAGTTTTTTCTTCAAGATCTTGTCTTGTATGGCTTTGTGGGAGTTGCCGGTAAAGGGTGGATTTCCTGTCATCATGTCGTAGATAACGCAGCCAAGAGACCACCAATCGACGGGGAAATCGTAGTTCTCACCTCGCAACACCTCTGGGGCCATGTACTCGGGGGTTCCAATGATGGAGGTGCAGCCACCTGCTGCATCGTTTGTGATAGTTTTTGAAAGACCAAAATCGGTCAATACCAAGTGGCCAGCACTGTTCAACAAGCAATTCTCGGGTTTTAAATCTCTATAAACGATACCTAGCTGGTGCAAGTGTTTCAACCCGAGCGCCATCTGGGCCGCGTAAAACGCAACATCGTCCTCCTTGAATACGTTACCTAACGAGTTGTCTGTCGTTAAATGACGAAATAGTTCTCCACCAGGAATATACTCGAGCAAGAGATAGAACTTGTCTTCGTCTTGAAGCGCGTAAAAGAGCTTGACGATATTGGGGTGGTGTGTGATATTGGAGAGAATTTGTCTTTCAGAGATCGTTCTTTTCACGTTCTTGTCAAACTTGTCTGGTTTTTGTTCTTCGTATATATTTACTGTGGGCTTCCTGATCTGCTTTTGGGCGAAAAGCTTTTTCGTTATCCTATCTTGCACCAAGTAGACCTTACCGTATGCGCCAACACCAAGGACTTTTATAGGCTCAAAATCTTTCAACACCCTTCTGTGTGAGATGCACTGCTCTTCCTCATCAGATGAGTTTTCATAATTCGACGGAATGACAAGCTCACGAGGTACGGTTGACTGAGTACTTATCGATAGTCTTCGATAAACTGAGGAACGTCTTCTATCCCGTCCTGCTTTGCTGTGCCGTCTTGCGGAAGCCGGTTTCAATGAAGACATGGCTTCACTCTCTATCGGGTCCACTTCCTCAAAATTATCTTCCTCGACCACCACATCAGAGTTTGGTCTGCCCGAGTTGAAACAGTCTTCATCAAAAGAGAAGAGATTTACCATACCAGCACGCTCTCTTAAATACACCGTTCAACTCTATTCATTCACTAGACACGAGAAGAAAAATCTAAAACATAAAAGTTTACTTTGAGTGCTCGCTCAAGATTCAACCATGGGGCATTACTCGGTGGACTATACAACTAAACGACTATAAAGACTAATCGATAACATATACATTAATATCAAGGTTCTCGTTACTTTTGAGGGCAGCCTCTGTCTCTTCCCATGGCACCTCAAATAGACCAGCGTTGATCTTGGGCATGGTGACAACAATCTTGTTGTTCTCGCTTCTTTCGAACTCAATGGAGCCGTGAAGGGCTTTCACTTGTCTCTCTAGGTCATGCATCGATCTGGTGGTATTCTCGACTATTTCTTGTGACAGAAGCTTTTTCGCCCCGTAGAAGTCACTGGTGAATAGACATGCAATGTACGCAACACCAGCTGCAGAGGTATTGCCTGGATCGCTCTTCTCTGAGGCAATCAAGAGAGTCGTCCCTAAGAGCTTCGATGGGTTTGCTCTGTGCTCATTGCAGTATTTGACGTATTTTTCATATGTCGAAGGGTACTGCCTCTGAAATATCTTCGCTACCCCTGCTCCCCAGGACCCACGACAATTGCAAGCATGTGCTAGGATTGCACTGGTGCTAGAATTGGATGGCTTGTGGGAAAACAAATCTCCTTTGATGTACTTAATCATACTAATTGTTCAAATTGACCTGTGTTTCTACTTAAAAACGGTGATTCTTTGACTCCCGCAACCACTTTTGGTGATATTTCACGATTTGAAAAACATAGCATTTAACTTATATACAAGAATTACAACGCTACAGACACCTTATCACCATAGGACATGTACATGGTGTCGTTGAAGGAGAAGCCTACTTCGGAACCACAACCAAAGGTGTCGTCCAAGACCAGCGCAGGCTCTTTGGTTGGGGCGTAATACGATCCTTCTTCAAACGAGCATTCTAGCGTAATGTGATTTCGCAACGTCTCGGACTGGACCACACTATCTTGTTTGAACCTGTTTTCTGGAGTAAGCATGTAGAAGGACACTATGTCACCCTTGTGGACACGGGCCTCGGGCGAAAGAGCGAGAATGTTGGATTTAGCCCCCCATTCACCTCCACCAGCTATCACTTCGAATCTCTGGGGGGTTTTCAGATTGGGCTTGTGCAATTTTACAAACACTTTGGTGTCTTTTGATGCAATTGTCATGAGCTTGCTGCTCTCTTGTAGGTATCTGGAAGCCGGGTTGCCGTTGATGTCCTTTATCAAGTTGCCGGTGCTTTTTGTCACTACGAGCTGTTCGTTTTCAGCTTGCAATGGGGTCCATCTTTCGAAGGTATCGACGGTTGCGCCTGGTTTGACGAGACCCCTAGGCAATTTAATTTCAAGTTCGCTCAAGGTGACGCCTGACGCAGCTTGCTGGTTCAAATGCTGGGGTTGGAAGTAGAATAGCGTTGCTTGATGACCAGTGTGGAAAAGAGTGTTAGCCAATTGCATCTTGAAGGCCACATTATCAGCCATATCCACCTTAAGATGGGCTTTGACAAGTTTCCAACTGTTGATGCTAGCATTAAACTCTCTGACGTTGGAGGTATCATCTTGCGGTGGCATTTCGCTTTCTTCAAGCTTTTGAGAATGCTTAATCTCCATATCTTCACTGAACCATATCTCACTGACTCCGTTTCTGTGTGAATTTGGAACTACCGTATCTACCCCGGCTACGACTACCTGGATTCCATTATCCTGGTGTATATGAATTGCCTCTTCGATCACCGAATTCAATGTCGATGGTGTACTTGCGATTAGCACTGATCTTGGCGTAAATTGATGGGGACGAAGTAACTTGAAATCAACTGGGTTCAAAGTTGTCCTTGCTTGATGCTGCAAAAGTAATGGCCTTGCCGTGGAAAATGATCTAGCTACTAGCTTCAAGCATCCTCTCCTAGCAAGCATGTCGTCTATTATTTTGGCAGCGAAGTATTACAATGTTATAATTTTTTTATATATTACAGTGCGATGCTAAGATTATCTATACAATCGTACTCTACTTTGAATCGTCGTTAATGCGTCTTCTCTTGGCGTCATCACCTTCTTGTTCGTCTGGAGACCTAACAGTCTTGCTCTTCTCGGTGTCAGGTTCGATTTGTGAGTCTGCTGTCTCTACAGCTTTGTCTTGTTTCTCTGGTGCTGGTTTTATTTTAGACTCCAATTTTTCAAACTCCTTCTTGATATCAACGGAAGCACCTTCTTCAAGTATTTTGGTGAGAACCCTGCCCCAGACTCCTTCATCTCTGTCTTTGAAATCAGAGATTTTGAATACATTTTTATTCAATTCCCAATCGGACTGCTTCAGCCTGATAAGTTCGACCATATACGCAGAAGACTCCAACGCTCTCCCAAAGTCACTCACTAAGCTTCTGATGTATGTGCCAGATGATACATTTGCAGTCAAGTGGATCAAGGGCAATTTTTCTGGTAGCTTTTCACCTTCACCCAAGAGTTTAGAAGGCCCAACTAAAGAGGTGAGTCCCTGTTTTTCTGCTTTCTCCTTGTACTGATCTGAAAAATAAAGTGGCGCATCATGGAGGGTTGGATTGTTAGCCAACATATGCTCTTTTGGTTCCCCATTCTCGTCAACTTGACTTTGCAACGCATCGAAAGTATGGTCGGTCGTTAAGAGGTCATCTTCGTGGACCTTGAGATCATGAACCTTAACCTTTCTCAGCTTTATGGGCATTGGTAAAGGAAGACCTTCCCTAGCATAGTCATATAGAGGTTTCCCATTCATTTTCAATGCAGAAAATATTGGTGGTGTCTGCTCAAGATCGCCTATGAATTTTGGTGCCGTATCCATCACCAATTCTTTGTTAATATGACTAATGGAGTTCTTGGTTATTATCTCACCTTCTGAATCTCCTGTGGTGGTCGATATCCCGAGCAATGCCTTGGTTTCGTACGTCTTGTCGCACTCACCCAAGTAGTACAGAAGCTTTTTAGTACCCGTGCCGACTCCAATTATCAAGACCCCACTTGCCAAAGGATCAAGAGTACCTCCATGGCCCATTTTGACCTTCAATCCTTTTACTTTCTTGTTGATCCTCTCCTTGCTCCATTTTTTGTCTGTTCCTAAAGCTAATGCAGTTTTAGATTTGGCATCATTTAAATCTTTTTCAAATACCTTGGAGTTTGTGAAAATATGTTGTAAATCCCCCAAAAACTTAGATGATGTGACACCAGAAGGCTTCTCTACTGCAAATATACCGTTCATACTTCTTGGCCGGAATCTCAACATATAAAACAAGAGGTCTAAATAGGGTAAATATTTACTGATGAACTACATTTTTTCCACTTTTTAGTGCGATTTGCGAGATGCCTTATGTTGTTGATGCTGAACTTGTTTTCATACAGAGTGGTTCATCTTGGTGGGAACAAACATCTATAGGCCAGGTCAAACCTAGCTCAGTTCTTGTTTGACCAAGGCGTTATCCATTTTTTTCGGTACTTGTATGTCAAGCTAAATGTTAGTATTCATTGTGCGTAAAGATTACTTCAAGCTGTTCAAACTTACTGATAGATATCCACTTCTCCGTGGTGACATCACTCCAACAGACGGCCTGTCTTTTAACATGTTGCCATTGATCTCTTGTTCGATGTAGTTTTCCAACTCACAAAGCTTTCGCTTGCAGTAGGACTCTCTCACAAACTTGCAAACAACTTTGCTGTACAAAGACCCGGTGAAAAACTCTAACACATTGTCGACAAAGTTCCAGACATTGTAAGGGTTAAATGCGTCGTATAAGTAGCGGTTGACCGTAGAAACAATCTCGGTGAATTCTTCCTTTGATATCATTTCAGGAACCAACGGCGTCACTGAAGTCACGCCAAAGACAGTTTCGTCATACTTTCCAACAGGTCTGAATCCTCCCTCAAGACCATCCTCATCTGCTAGTGCTGCTGCTTCCGTTCCAGGAACAGATTCCGAAAATTGTGGAATAAGATCAGACATCACCGTGGAATGATAAACTCTTGGAACTCTAATGAGTCTCGTGCTTGAATAGGTGGCAGAATCTGGTGCTGCATGATTGTTAGGGAAATGGTTGATTACCAATGCCTTCTTGCGTTCATCGTCCTCTAATAGTGGTTCGTATTCATTACTTAAGAACTCATGATAGTTGAAAAAAAGTGGTGGTTCCTCCTGTCCTTCAGTATTATTTGAAGTCGAGTGCTGAACATTGTATTTCGTATTGGGATCATTCATCAATTCGCATGAAAGGTTATTGTATAGCGAGCAACAAATGAATATCAAACATTTAGAGTGGGTATTTCCATTATCCTAAGGAAGTAGCTATAGCTATGTGTGCAATTTGTAGATGTACAGATATGACCAAGTAAAAAAAAAACATTTGATTTTGCCCAGGATCGAACTGGGGACGTTCTGCGTGTTAAGCAGATGCCATAACCAACTAGACCACAAAACCAATTCTTGTTATACTTTTCTCTCTGAGCATTTATGTTGCTCTATCACGTTATATTTATCACGTGCACGCCTCATTGGCACCTTAAGTACAATTTTTCAGCACTAACTTTTTTTTTCATCTTTAGTTTCCTACCAAATGTTGTATGTTCTAGTGTTCTCTATATTCGGTTTACTCTGCGAATATCTAAGTTCAAATCCTGGATGATGCTAAGGATAACGGTTTGCTGGTCAATCGTTTTTCTTTTGTGGCATACAGTTGGTTCTATAGGGATCAGAAAGGTATGTATCTGCTAATCCTTTTTCTGGTTATATATTTTGTGATGATATTGAGTCCAAATGGACTCCAGCATAAACCCAGCTCAATTGATAAATCTGTTTCATGATACAACTTACTAGATAACTGAATTGAAGTTATAACCAGAAAATTACGATTTTCGGTATAGATTTAGAGCCAAATCGATACTAACTTAGTAGTTTTGCCAGTAACATATACAGTTCAGGCCTTGATGCGTTTGTAGCATAGTTAGCAGTGTATAAACGATAATAGAGGAACATATAGTCACTTTCGTCTCTATAGAGCACTGTAGTAACGTCCAAAAGTTCGTGTATTCGAATTCGCAAAATTTTTCAAACATTATATTAAACCATAAACCGTCGAAGTTGTCCCACACAACAACATCAGAATATGTCCCTCTTGAGAAAGGCTGTTGTGAACAACATTGCTAAGGCTGGTTCAATGAAGAATGGAGCATTTCGTTCTGTTTTGATCCGTTACCAGTCTACAGTGCCCCAGAGTGAGATGGAAGAACCAACAAAGGTAAATACTCTATCACCAGTAAAGGCGGACGAAGGTGCTCGTCGTCCAAGACAAAAGAGCAGATTCCCGCCATTGAACAACAAGCTTAGAGATATCAGCTTGCAAGTGAAGAAAACGGTTGACTCTTCCCAAGACGATCTCACAGAGTCATTTGAAATTTTGGAAGAAGGTTTGAGTTACTTGAGAGGAATTCAACATGCTGAGAATATTAGTGAAGAAAGCTTGTATTCGTTATTCCAACCCATTACTGCGTCCTTGATGAAGAAAGCGCAAAGGGCTTCCTCTAAGACAAGCTCCACTTCTATCGACGAGTTGTTGGATATGTTGATCAAGTACAATGTTGCTCATGCATTTCATTTCACCCAAGCCATGGTAAATGAGCTTAAAAGCAGCGAAGATTTGGCTCTTATTTATCACAATGTCTTGAATACATGGGTCAAGTACATTGAGTACTCGAAAACTTCTAGCAATAACTTTTTCAACAGGAATTATCATTTCTTGAGGGAAGATGGATTTCGTTTGAATGACATCAAAAACCTTGCATTTTACGCATACATCCAATCTTGTTTGAAGCAGGGAGTGAAGTACGATTTTAAGGATGCTTTGAAGCTTCTTCAATCTGACACTTTACCGGAAGCTTTTCAAGTGAGAAGAACTGTTACTGCTTTGGGATTAACTAAAGCTTTGAAGCTGGAGTTTGAAACTTTCAACAGAGACTTGGAAAAAGTTAGTTTAGAGTCCTTAGATCCAAACGGACCGTTCATCATCAACAAGATCAATACAGCCATCACTCATAATGATTCCAATTTGCTTGACAAAACTTACGAGCAAATTCTTGATGCTTCTGCAAAGAACAATACATCCATCAATGAAAAAACCTTAATCAAATTACTTGATGGTTACTACGAATGTCAAAACCATTCCAAAGTTTTTGAAATGTTTCAACAAATGATTCAAAACGGAATTACCAAACCTAGCATTTCCTCATGGGAATTTGTTATTAGGTCTATGGGTCACCCAACTTATATCAGAGACTTGAACGATAATCAAAAAGATGCTTTGGTAAAGAATATAGATAGAATGGTTGACACTATCCTCGAGAATGGAACCGAGTTGACTCCAAAGACATTATCGATTCTTGTGGGAAGTTTTGCCAACTTGGACCGATTCGATAAAGTTGATGATGTTTTGCAAAAATTCAGTGCAGAAGGAGAGGGTAAATTGCCTGTCATTCATACGGCCAAAAACAACATTTTGATTGGGTTATTAGTTAATGGCAAAGTCTCTGAAGCTGAGGCAAAACTCAAGGACTTTATGAGCAATGGGCCTCAATACAAACCTTCTAGCACAACAATGAATAACTTTTTGAACTATTATGCTAAAAACAAGAACTATAAATCTGTCGATGGTATTTTGAAGTTCATGAAAAATAACCGCATTCACTACGACGTGGGGACATACACAATCATGACTGATGTTTACTTCAAATTACATCGTGAGAAAGGTCTTGTTCCAGACATTCTGGAGTTATTGAGAAGTTTCGAAGCAGAGGGCGCGGGAGATGTCAAGTTGAATCAATTTACTATTTCTACTATTATTGATGGTCTCGTGAAGGATGGTTCCAATTTGGAGGCTGCGAGAACATTGTTGGATCAGACTTCGAAGGCTTTCAAGCCTTCTGCGGAAACTTTGACTTCGATGATCAAAGGTGAGTTAGATTTCGGGTCCGTGGGTAATGCTCAAGTCTTGTTTGAGAAATACATCAACAGCGTTCGTAACGAGAGTAGAATTTGGAACTTAATGATCAAATCACTTCTCGCCAAACATGAAGGTTTAGCAATCGAGTATTACGAGAAGTTTAAGGAAGCATCGGTGCTTAATAAGAGAACATCGCCAAATTTTTACACTTATTACTTCTTGCTTACGCACTTTTTAAAGAGAGGTAAATCTGAGCAAGTTCAGTTTTTTCTTGATGAGCTTTCTGATAAGACTAGAGAAGAGTTGGGGTTCGAATTGCCAAAGATTATTCGCTCTGTGAGTAACAAGTACAAGATTTCAGAAAATTTGTTACGTGAAATAAATAAGAATAGTATATAAATGCACAAAGCTTGTATATAGATGAATCATTATCAGTCATTTGCAAAGGTAATATGTACAGTAAAGTGACCATAGTCGTATGAAAAGCGTTCCCAAATTATGAAGTACCTACTGGTCTTCGAAGTTGCCCATAGCTCTTTTCCAAAGTGGATTGAACCACCTGGTAAATCTATCACAGGCACTGCCTGGACTATCTAATGCTGGTCTAGTATCAAGCATAAAAGCGGGCATTCCGGTTTCCTCGTCATCTGGTGCACTGTAGTAATCAATGACATATCTTACCTGCTTCCAACCATTCTCCCTACCTAATGAACGCAAAACAGTCCAATCATGCCTATCAAATGGAGGTTGCGTATTGAAAGTTTCTGGGAACATGCGTCCTAGCCAAAGGTACATTTGAGCTCTAGGACTTAAATCGTGTGGTCTTCCAGTGAACTTGAGAAGACGTGGTTCAACTTTCGTTTCCCGGGTGTGTTTATCTTCCCATTCCAAAATTTGTTGCCAAGCACCTTCATTCAAGAAATTATGCACCTCCACCATCGATTCCACTGCATCTTCAGGAATATCTTGGGCTTTCCCCTTTCTTGCCATCGCGTTCAACATCTGCTGGGGCGATGGATATTCCCACCACCCCTGGTCATCCAGCTCTCCGCGAGGGATCGAGGAGATGGTCCTTTCTGTAGACAATGTAATTTTCTGTCCTGGCATCTTTTCTGATGAAAGCTCCACTGGCATGTTGTTCATTGGGTTCAAGAGCTCTCCTCCTATAACTGGGCATTCACCCTGACCACTTCCTGAGTGCACCACAGGACACTCGCCGCCCTTAGCACTGGCTTTTGGATCCTGAAACTTTTTGTGATTTATCGGGCAAACTCCCCGTTGAGAGCCCGCATCGCTATCTGCCCAAAACCAACCCATATTTATTGCTGTGCCGAGTTACAAATCAACGTCAATAGAGATAACAGGGTCTTTTCAACTGCTATGCTGTGAAAGACCTTTTGGTAAGTAATGGTGGAAAATTACTATATGAAAAAAAAAAGAAAGTAGTGAGCAGCACGTGATTCCATCAAATTTTTTTTTTTAGAAAATGTTATGATCTGGGGTTCGAGTCGCTAGCGTGGTGTCAAAAAAAATCGATTTGAAACACATTCACTGTGAACGTCAATGGTTCCAAACTCGTAGTATTTGATCAAACTTGATAACCTCGAGACAGCAATTCCATATACGACGGTGATTCGACAGCTGAGACACAATTGGCTTTAGGTTTAAGCCAGCCAAGCTTGTTCTTCGGCGACTTTATTTTTTTTTGCTGCGATTGCTATTACGAAAGCGATAGCAATGGTTCCAAATAGCCAAAAGATGTCGTAATAATTAGTACTGTCGTAATTTAGTTGTAGTCAGCTCATTTCTTTGAGCTTTGTTAAAACTCGCTGAGATTGCGTATTATAGTGAAAGAAGCAAAGAACAAGACAGAAGTTTAATTCGATTCGGAAATACTAATGTGAAATCAGGATACTTCCAATAAAAATTGAAACTTTTAATTCACTCGAACCATAAACAAATGGGTTTAGGAATAGTAGCATAATGTCCGTGTAGGACTTTTCATATCAAAATCCTGTCAAGACGATCTTTCGTAGTGTCAATTATTGCCTGCTTTGGAAACGGTTTTAGGTTGAAATTTGTTACTTTAGCAAGACAAGGAGAGGTATTAGAGAAATCTCAATTGAAGCCTTTTATCTATTATATCCGTCCAGAAAATATAAGCAGATGAGCAAGATATTGCTCTAAGTTTTACAGGGATAATCAGCCGTTGTAGGCACCTCTGCAATACGGACAATTAGACCGTCAAAGGAGCTTTCACTAGAGCGACAGATAAGCTCCAAGTCGGAACCCCCTTACAAACCAGGAAGTCTCAGAATAATAAGGCTGGAAAAGAAAAAAAAAAAAAAAAAAAAAAAAGAAAAAGGCAAACGACATTCTTTGGGACATAGAGATAGTGGATCAGCAGGAGTCGAAGGCGTACCCCTGTCTGTTTCCTGAAGGCACGACGACATTGGCAGGAGGAAAAGCGGGCAAGAATTTGCAGAACACCCACTAGCACTTTTCATGCAAGAGAACGGCCCACCACTAAGGTCAGTACGACTCTTTTTGGGATAGTCTGTCCGAGGAATTTCACTAAAGACTCAATCGAACAAATACTACGAATTGTCAAAACTAAATGGCTTTTAGAAGTTGTACGGCTGGAATAGACCAATAACTAAGCAGGCTAGATGGCTACTAGAAGACGCGAAGGAAAGAAAAAAGAAACACAAGATATGCCTGGAGTTCCCGGAATTTCAACGGCCGGCCACTTGAAGGGGCAGTACAAGCTAACTTTTAAACCTGGTGTTCCCGAAGATAAACTAAATGCTTGACAGTTTGAGTGTGGAACGCTTGTGCTACAGATAGCAGCAACTATCTGGAGACTTTCCTTCTTTTTTTTTTTTTACCTTCCTGTTTTTTTTTCCTATTTTTTCCAGCAGTAACTTGGACTTGGTAAAAGAAAGAATGCGGCGATGTATACTAGGATGACGACACGTTTCCGACACAGGCAATAAACTAAATTGTATTGTTCGATCTCTGCGCAGATGATGCATGGAAGGCAAATGGGTACGTTTCGCTTAAGCAGTACTGTGCCTACCCGTACATATGTTACATATGTATGCATTAGTTTTGTATTGTATTATGTGGGTAGTCCATGCGGGTATTACGTATCGTATGTATGTAATTTTTCCAAAAACAGGATTTATCCTTTGTTTTCATTTGGGTTCCCATTTACCAAAACTACGATGTGGGATGCAATGGCACCAATGGCACTGAAAGCTTCAATGGGCTCAATGGGTTCAATGGTTACAATGGCTCCCAATGGCTCCACTGGCTCCATTGTAGACCCATTTGAGAAGAGCTGGTGATGTCTTGGTTCAGCTGAGTGTCACTTAGAAGCGGCCACTATCGACACTTGAAACCTTCACTGTCTTGGTGAAACAAAGTCGCATTAAACAAACTATGTAAATCAAAACACGAATGCCAAAGTGAAATCGAAGACCTGGTTAGACCTCATTTCGTCATGGCCAGAGAGGTATTGAACTGGACGCCAATGGTGTTGTATGCCAATAGGGGAACTAAATCGCACCCAAGGCGCGGGTATTTTCCCACCCAAGTCGTATTTCCAGTACTTCTTTCACTGACGGCCCAGGGCCTATTCGTAACTCAAGTCTCTCAACGAATTATAGTGCTCTCCGAGCCCGTAACTATGCTTGTAGAAACCTATTTTAAGTTCAGGGTTAGACCCGTCTTCATTAATGCGTAAAGGTGCGGATCCAGCCACAAACACCACCACTGGACAGTCGTAGAAACACGCAAGAGCAAGCACTTCCATGTCAGAACCCCAGAGTGATGTTGTAGTGAGCTCAGTAAGGTACTCTTCTAGATCGCGAAGCGAGTTGGTGTTTTCGTCAAAGAGAAAGGGCACAAACAGATCGGGATGCTGTCTCATGTACCCAGCAGCGTTTTCCCGCAATTGTTGGACCTCGACCTCGATGCCGTGGCGAATGGCAAGCTGGTCTTGAAGCGACGCAAACAAGCAGTGTCCATCGGGTCTGATCTCGTAGAGCTGGAGCCCATTCGAAGCCAAAAGCGCCGCCATCGACTCCTGCTCGATCTTGCGATAGTCAACGGTGCCCGCGGCCTCCCGCCGGGCGTCTTCCTTGACCTGCTCGATTTTGGCCTGGCGACGAGCAAGCCGTTCCTTTTGTCTGTTTCGTTTCCCGCCAGAACCACTAGAACTGGCGCCAGCAGAGGCAGAAGCCTCTGTCTGGCGATGGTTCTGCGCCAGAACCAGTGTGTTTGTCTCTGTCTGCCCCAGAGTGGCGCTCTCGCTCTCAACCCGCTGGTCCCCTTCAATGGCCTTCAACAACTCTTCAGGGCTCACGTCGTCCTCCTGGGCCCCGTCTCCACCGTCAATGCCAGCGATCTCTGCCCGGTGTCGACGATCCAACTCCTCCTGCATCTCCTGGCATCGATTCAACACCCCCCGACGAGTCTTTTTCGTCGCCTGCTTCTTCATCCCCGTCATCGTTGCAACCAACTGCTTCTGCTCCGCCCGGTGCCTACTTTCCATCTCCAGTCTGCTTTCCATCGTCAATCTGTCTCTGTTCAAAAGAAGTCTGCCCTTGTGCTATTATTGGTCTTGCGCTGTCCTCCAAAAATCCACAGAATCCCGTTTTTGCTGGTTCAAACTGTTTGTCTCACACAATGCTCTCCTACTATGGCAAAATCTCCTTGTATCGATGCTGCTTTGTCCACCA
Source organism: Millerozyma acaciae (assembly GCA_001600675.1). Lineage (NCBI taxonomy): Eukaryota > Fungi > Ascomycota > Pichiomycetes > Serinales > Debaryomycetaceae > Millerozyma > Millerozyma acaciae. The sequence goes on along the minus strand of BCKO01000005.1, from coordinate 770,378 downwards.
ATACCTATTTCTGCTTCGTTCTAGTCTTCAAGACTAACTGTTTTTTTTTTTTGAAAATTCTCTTTTTTTTTTTTTTTCACTATTGATTTTTCCTTATTTCGCTTCTTCCACTCACCTCTTCTCCATCAGAACCAGTGCCTGCTATTCTTACTCTTACTATTATTATCGACGTCCGATTTAGTGTCTGGCTGTAATTACCGCCCGTGCCAGTCCTGTTACTGCTCCAGCGACAGGCCGAATGTCTCTCGCTAGACTATGCCGATCATGCGGTCCAAGAAGGGTTAAATTACTATGGTGAATAATCCCGTCAGGGCTGAGACAGGCTTATGTAATTTTTCCTCTCTGAAAATTTTTACCCTGTTCAATCTGTTGATAGTCCCACCAACGTCCCCGAGGAAGGTTTCCACAGACCAATGAGGTCCGATGAAGGGACCCGGATAATTGTTCACCTTGTTTGTGATCCTAGATAATAAACCTAACAATAATTTCAGGAATGGTGCTTCTCTGGCCTCGATACACCTTCTCTGACAAGAGAAGGTGAATACGGCCGTGGCCACGGCGTGCCATTGGTCTTGCCCTGTGCCCTGGGCAGCTGTTTCCAGCTGCCCAATCTTTTTCCATGTTTCTGGCTACGTTCTCTATGTCTATGTTCAAGTGTCTGTCACCGTCTGCCTGCGGTGCCTTCGAGGCCTTCAATGGCCTCGAAGGCGTCGCCCACGCTCGTCTGGCTGGCCGGCCATCGTTCTACAGGCCTGGTGGTGGCCCCAGGCCTTTGCAACCCCGTCTACATCGCCAAGCAGACAGACCCACCACTGGCCAGAGTGAAAAATTTCGACCGAGAAGAGATGAAAAAAAAAAAAAAAAGATTTCAACCATTCTCTCTTTCCAGTAAAAATTCTCTTGTATTTCGTCAGAACGATCCTCCAACACCACATAACCCATGGCCTTGTCTGTAGCTGCGCTCGGCCTGCTGCTCCAACCTTGTTGCTCAAGTTATCTCTGTTGCCGGAGCCTGTATCCCCCGTCGCTGTGGATGCCGAAGGTCCTGCCACATCCCATGCTCCAATGTTCTCTGGGACTGCCCCAGCAGCATGTAAGCTATTCATGTCCCATCGAACCAGATACAGGCTCTATGTCCATCAAATGTCGAACAAAGTGGTTCTGCCTACATATGGCGTGGGTCCGCTACTGTAGCAGCAACCTCAGTATTTCCAGTCCACTCCTTCTCTGAAGGTGCTCTAGTTACCCGTACATGCACTGAAATAGGAGCTCCTTGAAAAATCCTGGTTCCAGAGGTAAACCGAAAATAGTCAAAACGACGATATATATAGGGACCAAATCCAAGTCAGACTGGTTGGAGTATGGGAGCCATTCAAGACAATTCTCTATGGCAAATACTCAGTAATACATCATATTCATTCGTTCATTAGAAGTAGTATCATATACTCGAGCACAGGTTTTTTTTCTTTCTTCGTTCAGGCATTACTACACAAATATCCACCAAACCGTCACCAGGACAGGACAGGCAGGATATCACTAGCATAGAAACAGCTACCACTACAGCTACCACTACAGGAGCAACAGCATAGCTATAACAGCAGTTACAACAGCTACAACAGCTACAGATACAGATACAAGCATTTCCCGTCATTTTCGTTAGCAGGCCCCAGTACGCCCCATACAAACTTGACCAGAACAGCGAGCATTGACATGGGCATCGACGAATACACCAGCGACATCTTGGAGCACTTGCTCGAGTTGGAGCAGGGCAGCGGGCCCAACTTGGGGCTCATCCAGCAGCAGCCGGAAATCAACTTGAAGATGAGGCCGTTGTTGCTCGACTTTCTCATGGACGTGGTGAACAAGCTCGGGTTGTCTGTGCTGACGTTCCCACTCACAGTCAACTTGATCGACCGGTACTGTCTGACCCGGATCGTCAAGAAACAGCATTACCAGCTCTTGGGGCTCACGAGTCTCTGGATCTGCTGCAAGAACCACGACGCGAAGGCCAAGGTGCCTTCGCTCTTTGACTTGTGCAAAATGTGCTGCAACTGCTACGTCAAGAAGTTGTTTTTGGAGATGGAGAACCACTTGCTCAAGTCGTTGGACTGGCAGATCAGCTTCCCGACGTTCGAGGCCTTCATCGGCATCTACATCGAGCTCGTCAAGGCCCAGGGGTTGGTCGACGGGTGCGCCCTCAAGGACGTGCAGACGTTGGCGGTGTACGTTTGCGAGCTCACCCAGTTCTACCCCAACCTCTACTTCAACTACACGTCGTCGCAGATTGCGTTGGGCGGGTTTCTCACCGGGTTGTTGGTGTGCAAGGTGCCAGTGCCCTTGCTGAGCGTGTTGGCGGTGCTCAATACGGCGGTGCCAAACACCACCTTGCTCTCGTACCAGGCGTTCAGCGTGTTCTACAAGCACTTGTCCAAGGTGTTGAAGTGCCCTCCGCCCTCGTTGCGGTTGAAGTACTTTGACTGCCCTGGCGCCCACAAGCCGCTCATGATGCTGATGGTCAACTTTGTCAACGAGCAGCAGATGGCGGCCACGCCACTCACCCCCAAGTTCTCTGCCCGCGTGCTGCCTGACCTCCAAGGCCCAGCCACCTACAGCGCTACGTACGGTGCCACCTACGCTAGTCTCCCCAGGACCCCGGTGTCCAGCAATATCTCCCCCAGGGTACAGGTTTCTGCCGATGGTGCTGGTTCATTGTCAAGCTGCAAAGCCATAGATACCTCCCTCGTCCAGGTGTTGCCGTCGCCAAAGTCCTCGCCAGACAAGCTCACAGGGCCCTACTTCAACTTGGCCACGCCGTCAGCGGTGCATCCGCCACCACCAGCGCCCGCCTCGTCAGAATACTACCCCAGAAAGAGATCCCACGTCCACTCGCCGGCCATGCCCTCTTGCAAGAAGGTCAAGTCTGACAGGCCCATGTTTTTTGTTTCATGATTTTGCATCTCTATATTTCTCGCCATGACTTCTACATACACATTATTATTATTATTCTTACTCTTCTTCTTCTTCCTACTACTATATCATTACTATTATTATTATCATCATTATTATTACTATAAGTACTAGTATTAGTATCACTACCACTACAGTGCTTGGTCAATACATACCCTGATAATACCCTGATCCGTAGCTTCAACCGGCCTCTACTGAGTTCAACCAGCCTCAGCTGGGTTCAGCCGGCCTCAATTGACCTCAGCTGAGGCCAATTGTCTACAGCTGGCCTCAATGGCCCGCTTCCCAGCTCCAACGCCAGGCATCGGAGGTGAAACGGGCTCAGGTTGCTGGCGGAACCGTCTGGCGATTTTTCTGGAGATGCCCATTGCGAAGTCTTCGCAATGGGCTCTCTTTGCCTTGAAACACTAACCTTCCTGAAAGATCGCTAGCACCGAGTCGTACCACACCGACGCTCCACCCCTTTCTTCAATTCCATCTTCGTGTTGTCCAATTGTCTATTTTCTTGTCCTCCACAACCGCTCCCTTGCTCTTTCGTCCTGCGATGCCCGTGTGCTCTACAGAATGTCTACAAACCTGTGCTTTCTCCCTTGTAGTCGACAACCCTTCCAATCGAAAACCCTTCTACAAGCCTCGTTCAATAACACTTGTCTACAGTACTATAGTCCGCAACTACACCTGCCATTATCTACACCTGTCATTGCCAGCAGCCATACTGTCTGTAGTTTAATTCATGCTCTTCCCTACTTTACTATCTTCGCATTGACTCGAAATCTCCATAGAGGCTTCCGCTTGTTTCTCCTCCACAATTGACCGAATTTAGTCCTACGTCTTGGCTAGTCTGGCATGCTTGAACACAGGCTTATTGTGCTGCTGTCTGAACACTACTACAACAACGGTTAGCTCCTGGTTATTCTCTGAAGGTTTTTTTTTTTTTTTTTTTTTGAACTTTTTTTTTTTTTTATTTCTTTCCACTCTATACATTTTTTCCTCATAGCGATAGCCTGGTTGAAAAGGGTAAAATTTTCATCTTTTGGCACAGGACAATTTATGGCCGGCTTTAGGTTTGGCTAGATAACTGGTAGCATACAGAAGCTTATAATTGGCGGCGAAGTTTTGAGCTTATTGGATAGACCTGATTAAAGTTAAAAAAAAAGTTAGATAATTACAATACTCTAGCTTTGTTCAGACGCACTATAGCAGATTTCTGGTTCCTTTAGAGTTCAGTCCGGAAAATGGTGATAATGAACGAAAAGAAATCGAAAACCAACCACAGTATAGAGGAGATCTCGCATAGGTACACTGGGTTCAGGCCTGTGACTACAAAAGATAAGATAGATGAGGTTGAACTTACCAAAGTTGACCAAAGGGAATTTTTCACCCAATATGTGCTACCAAGGAAACCGGTGAAAATCAAAGGAACCCCCGATGGAATTGACATATCACAGTTCACGATCGACAAACTAGTAGACACGTTGAACTACAAGGAGCAATTGCAAGTGGAAAAGCGGTACAAAGGAGGGTTTGGCTCCGGCCAGCAAAGAACCCATATGACGTTATCAGAATTGGTGCGAAAGCTTCGAGACGGAGAAAACGACTACTACTTAACCACGCAGTACGAACAGGACGAAGAAGACGACGAGGGCGACGAGGAGGAAGACTACGAGGAAGGGGTCGAAGAAGAAAACGAAGAAGAAAACGACATTGAAGGAGCAAGTGCGCAGGAAGCATGCGATTTTCACCATGAAGGTAGCACAGGTTTTAGCGTGGAGACAGACAAGAACGATGATGCATTAGGGAAGAAAGCACAAACAGATACGACAAAACCTTCATTACAGGATGGTTCCAGTCTTGTTGGAGACAAGGAAGAAGCAGGAGACGAAAAAAATAATGGAGACGAGGGCGACGACGCCTCGTCAGAATTCTCGTTCGACCCTGAAAACTTGCACGATGATTACGAGGATGACGACGACGACAACGACGATAATGACGATGGCAGTATGGAGGAGGCGGTCAAACGAGTCAAGGGGCTCTACCAGCCGCCGTTGTTTGGGGCTTATCAAAAGCTTCCCCAATCGCCTGGTCCCCTTTCTAGCCTTATCCCGCAGCAAATCAACTTGTGGATGGGCTGCTCGAAGCAATCAAGTGCTCCTGCTGACCTTGAAGACCTCGAAAGCCGTTTTGTCCCTGGGAACGGAAGCTCGTCGGGGTTGCATCACGACCACGCCGATAACCTCTATATTTTAGTGGCCGGCCGTAAACGCTTTACTTTGTTCTCTCCTTACGATGCTGACAAAATGCTCACTGTGGGCACGATTTACCATATCTACAGTACCGGTGTCATAGACTACCTTTCAGACGAAAACGCTCCCGGTTGGAAGCATGTCAGGGACGACGGTGCCCTTGTCCGCGAGGTGGCTCGATGGCAGCTAGCCAACGGCCATGTCAAGGACTCGGTCAAAAAAGATTTGCAAGCTATTTTGAACGATTCCAGTCCACTGCGTGAGCCCTCTGCTGGAACTACTCCTCCCTCGTTTTCGAAAATTCCACCCGTGTTCCTCCACTTGGACGAGCTTCTGTCCAGCGATCGTGACCGTCTAGTTCGCTTCAGTCATGAACACTTTCCTGGCTTCTTGGAAACCCCTAGACTCACCGTGTGGTTGGAACCGGGCGAAATGCTCTACTTGCCAGCAGGATGGTTCCACGAAGTGTCCAGTTTTGCAAAACCTGACGCAATCTCCAATGACGACAACATCCATATCGCCTTGAACTACTGGTTTGCTCCTCCCAACGGTACTTCTGAGAATCTCCCTTACAAGGATGCATACTGGGCCGAGGATCATAAAATCACAAACGAGGCCATCGAATTCATTTACCATGCTCAGTAACTGTTCACTCTGATGCCCGAGTAACTCTACCCTAGGCCACACCACCACCGAACCCGTTGGACCCAAACCGTCTCCGCCTGCGCCAGTAGTTGCATCAGCACCAGCACACTCATCTCGCCATCACAGTTGCCTCGCCAATCACCCTCCAATCACCCTGCCGGCTTCTAGTGAGCTGACTTGACGCCAGTAGACGTTTTCAGTGGAGACATTATAGCTGCAAAATAACTTGCCTAAAATGGAAATGTAATTAGTCTCTTGCGCCCTAATTTCGTCACGTGCATATATCGTGCTATACACGTGTTTGTAGTATGACATCCGCGTGATGTGGACTGCTTGTGGCTAGGGCGGTTTTGGTCAGATTCCACGACCACGTTTTGTTCCTTATCTATGATTTGATCAATGGAGGTTCCGTTGCTGGTGGTCTTGGGCACAATCGTCGTTTGCAATAAACATCACCGTCACTAGATGCGATTCACCACCCGTAGACCTCTACAATAGCCCTGACTGGAACTTTTCCAGCCTTTAATCTCTCTATCCCATCGCTCTTCCTTCTTATCGGCACCAGGGGAAAGGGTTTGCGCGATTGAGAATGGCTGCAATGTTTCACTCTATGCGAGAGAAGAAGACACTTTTTCATGAAAAAAAGGCCCAGCTAGCTACTCGAAAGTGAGCTCTGCTGTCGGCAGACAGCAGAACCCAGATCTCGGATATGTAAGAAGTTGATTTGGTCTATGGTCTAATGGAAAAGTAGTATTTGAGATTCACTAGTAAAAGTGCTGCTAAAGACAAGTTTTTTTTTTTAATTTTACAGGTTTCGTTGCTTCAACTGAAAGCAAGTGGCGGGTCCAAGAACGATTTACAGGTGCCAATGTGCCAATAGACGGCTTAAATTACAAGATGAGGGCTGTAGACTCTGTCAGTTTGTCGGTCTTTTTTTTTTTTTTTTGACTTTTTTTTTTTTTTTTCAATCATAGTCTGCGACCTCACACTAATCAAAAATTTCACTTTTGACCTTAATAATTTTTCATTTCTTCCTCTAAACTGCTATAAAAGATATTTAAAGCAAATTGAAAGAAAGAAATCGTATGAATATATTTTAGACGCTTTTCGTGGGTGATATACTGGTACTCCTTGCAAGTTGAAGGGGCTCATTTTAGTTGAAGAGGGTTGTATTGAATAAGGGTGAGAATTGACAAAACAATGGAACAAGGACCCAGTATATTTACACCGAAAAGCAGCAGCATTGCTTAGAGGTGCAACTCTTTCGGAGCAAGATATTAATGTTATGTGTTTAGTTTATTTTCCTTTCAGAGTTTTCTTTCCTTTCGCTTTACGAATTATTTTTTTTTTTTTTGATCTGGTTTTTGTTCAAAGATAGTCAAGCAGACTGTTGTGATTGTTTGGGCCTTTGAATATAATATTTAACTATATTTGTATCAAGGCTAGTCGCAAGGTTTACCAAGAAGATTGCGATAAGATATTTCCACAAGGGAATAATATTATCAGATTTAATTCCATTCAAAATATTCAGCTACTTTCCTCGATAATATATGGGCAGATTCTATTAGCAAACTACTTGACACATCTCATAGTTTTTGCAAGTCCTCAAAGATATTTGAAAGAAAAAAGTGATTAAGGAAATGGCATTGGCAGATAGAAGACCTCTTGGGTTCCCAGTACCTTCAAACACAGCTTTGCCCTCATTCAACCCAAAGACGTTGAATGTGCAAGCTGGTAGCTCACGAAATGTTTCCAGACAGGCCACTGGCGACCAAGATGCTATTGGAAATTTGAAGGAAAATAGAACCCTGAGTGATATTAAGCCATCGACTCCAGAAGAAAGCTTAAGTCCCGTTGAGTTATCTCCTACCCTGAGAAGTATCTCTCCTGACTCCTTGGTTAATGCAGACTTGAATAGAAAACTCAATTCTACAAGTATCGGAGCTTCAACTTCGACTTCCATTACTTCAGCCAGCTCTCGTGGTTCTTCGCCTTCACTCAACTCTGGCAATCTAAGCCAGTTAGTTGCGAAAAAGTCGAAACCAACTACTAGAGTGCCTATAGCTACCGGTATTTCAACGAAAATACCTGTAACAGGTGAAAAACCAAGACCAAGCCAAAAGAATGATCCGTCTTTGGAAGACGACGTTTTGTTTGCGATCTTTCTTATCTTGTACGAGAACGATCCTGAAGGAAGCGGTATGACAGTGAAGCAGATTTGTGATATTTTGGTTGAACAACATCCAGAAATGGCCAACTTATCTACAAAGACATCCAATCTTGTTAGTGCAAAATTGAATGCCTATGTGAAAAGGGTTGAGAAAGGTGATTCCACTCTCAAATATGCCTTATCTAGAGACTGGGCAGATGCTTCACCCAAGAGAATGGTTTACGTTTATCGTGGTCTCTTAGCCGAAGATTTCCACTTGCATGTAAAGAATGTGATGGAAGTCCAAAAGCAACAACAAACCACCCTCCCTAAACGTTCAGAAGAACCACAAGGTGATGTTGATTCAAGTATGGAATTTGCCAAGCAAGAAAACTTTTTGAAACCGAGAAGACAGACAATGTTTGACTTAGGCGTGACAAAAAACATTTTCTTGGAGGGTCCGCTTGATAAAGCAAACTTGTTTGTTCCATACTCGTCTGCTCCTGTTACAGCCTCATTGACTGAAGGAAATGTGGAAAACAAAAAAAACAGCAATAATGTTCCCGAGTCTGACTTGGAAATCGAAGATCTTGAAGCGTTCCAGGATAACGTTGATGATGATGATGACAATGTCTTCGATTTCCAAGGTACCGATATTGACATCGTCAAAAAGAACGGTAAGCGCTCCAAGTCAATGTCCTACCTTTCTGTCAATAAGAAAACCAAGATTCTTACGGCTGCCGCTGCTGCTCCTAGAGCCCCAAGGACGCCATGCTCCCACAGTCCGAATGCCGCTGCTGCAGCCGCCGCTTTACACGCCGCTGCACTTAAGGCAATCTCGTCCTCGTCTACCCAAGAATCTGAATTTGACAAGGATGAGAATACCAGTGAGCTGTCTTCAGCGTCAGAGAATTCTTCTGGATTAAAAAATGGTAAGTGTAAACCTTGTCTTCACAACAAAAAGTGGTTGAATGTCGTAAGGTCTGGTTTCCTAACTCAGGATATTGGAACACCGGAAGATTTAAGTTTGTCTGATTTAGACAAATTTTTCACGTAAATTTCTTTGGTACTTTCAGCACATCGGGGAATTGTGTTTAATACTTAAGTATTACTGAAGTCTGTTGTTTTCTTACCTATTTTATCTATTGAGGTTGAAATTACAATTCGTGATACATTCGTTATGCTGCGTCATTTGTGGTCAATATCATAATCTTAAACTATACTATTGATGGCTAAGAAGAAAACTTGTTGATTATCAAAGACTTACATGCGATCAACTTAATGGTTTATTTGATGAACATCTCGAAGCGCCAAAAAACGAATTCGATTTCAACTGTGTGTACATTAAAACTCTTACTCTAACGGATTATGATTCTTATAAACTTTTCCTTCCTCTTAAATCGGTTTACTTCAGTTTGGATTACTATATTAAAAATTTTTAACTAGTCCTTGGTAAGCGTAGTTGTTTAATAGTATAAACTTCGTGTCTATTAAATCTAAAAATCATTGGCTTTGTTGACGCCTTCTATAAGGATAACATACAGGTATCTAATTCTGTATTGTACATCCGCTAGGTAATTGTGTTCGTCGAAACTAAGTCATGTAATACTTTGGACCGCCGCCACCTTCGGGTACGCTCCAATCGATATCTTGTGTTGGAACTTTGATGTCACAGGTCTTGCAATGAATGCAGTTTTGACTATTGATTTGGAATCTGACTCCCAAAGGTTCACTTTCATCCTCTGTATATTCGTAGACACCAGCGGGACAAAATCTTTGCTCAATACCTTTAAACTTTGGAAAAGCAGCATGAGTATGTTTTCTGTGATCTTGGTTTGGGATTCTCAAATGACACTGTTCATCCTCATCATGGTAAGTACCTGTTCTGGATACCGAAGTCAAAAGATCAAAAGTGATTTTACCATCGGCTTTAGGGTAATCAATAGGTTTGAATTCAGATGCGGGCCTAGTAGCTAAGGCATCAGTATGCTTATGATTCAAAGTCCATGGCTCACTTCCTTTCGTGATCATTGTAGTAATACCTGAATGTATGATACCACCCAAGAAACCCAAAGGCCCGTTGAAAGAAGGGCGAACATTACGAACTTCGTATAACTCATCATAGATCCATGATGAATTGAATGCATCTTCATATGATTTGAGATCTATTGCTTCCGCATCATCTAGGTCTCCCTCTTGCACTGGTTCCAACTCTTTTATCTCATCATATATACTTTCTGCTGCTAAAATACCCGACTTGATAGCTGTGTGGGTCCCTTTCACTTTAGGAACATTTACGAACCCAGCTGAGCAGCCAACTAAAATACCACCTGGGAAATGTAACTTAGGAACTGATTGTAACCCACCTTCATTGAGGGCCCTTGCAGCATATGAGAGACACTTTCCCCCTTCCAACACGTTTGAGTAGATAGGATGTGACTTCATTTTTTGGAATTCTTGATATGGTGAGAGGTACGGATTCGAGTAATCCAAACCCACAACCAAGCCGACAGAAACTAGACCATCTCCGAAATGGTACATGAATCCTCCTCCATAAACATCTTGTGATAAAGGATAACCCATTGTATGGAGAACGGCTCCTTTATCGAAGTTTTCTGGCTTCACTTCCCAGACTTCCTTGAGACCCAAACCGTAAGTTTGAGGGTCCCGGTTTTCACGAAGATTAAACTTTGAGATGGCCTTTTTACTCAACGACCCATGGCACCCTTCTGCGAGCACCGTCATCCTGGCATTGAAAGCCATTCCTTTTTCAAAAGTATCTTTTGGAACACCTACTTTCGAAACACCCATATCTTTCGTAGCCACACCAGCAACATCACCATTTTTATTGAACACAAGCTCGCTCACAGAGATGCCAGGGTACAACTCTACGCCGAGTTCTTCGGCCTTCTCAGCCAAGTGCTTTACTACGTTGTTCAAAGAAACAATGTAATTTTTGCCAGTGTTAACCATCTGAGGTGGCTCTGGTAGGGAAAAGGCGTACTCCTCGGTCAAAAATTGCATTGAGTCCTTCTTGACCTTTGTTACCAAATCTTCAGGCAAAGGAATAGTATGCTGCTCGTTTACATACTCGCTCTCAGGAAATAATTCCAACAAAGCTTTGGGTTCTATCACAGCTCCACTAACTATATGTGATCCAAAATCACCTGCCTTCTCCAAAACTACCACTCTCAATTCGCCTGACCCTTGTTCTTCGTCGAGTTGTTTCAACTTTATAGCGGTAGCCAACCCAGCCGGTCCTCCTCCTACTATGCAAACATCGACCGAATCCACTGCTCTTTCTTCCCTCAATACTTCTTTCTCCTCCTCTGAAAGCTTTTCAAAGGGTACCTCTGATGAACCGTTCTTATTTACTCTTTCATTACCTAGCCATTGGCTTCTTGAAAAATTTCTGTACCTATTAAACCTTAATCCTTTTGGAATCTGTTGTCCTTGTCTACGACAAAATAAGGAGAAGTTTCTGGCAAACAACCTACAGCGTACTCCCAGTATCATCCTGCTTCTTAGCATCTTGCTCTATACCCTTCTGACTTACCACTGTTTTTAAAAAGTTGTGCTTCTGAGTCAGATCTTATCAAAACTTCAGTGCGCTCTGTTTTCATTGACGAATCAAATTGCAAAGATTGCTAAGCACTACGTTAAGTTGGTTGTATTTTAACTTGTATTCGTCTTTTGAAGACTTTCCTTGTTGATGGGGAGAAGGTGGATGGGTAGAGGATGATGAAAATCAAGTTGATATTCACTAACATTATTAATCTATGTAAAGAATCATCAAGATCGTTAATTTTTTTTCTCAAAATCAAGAAACCCAAATAGTCAAACTGCGATCCTTGGAGTTTGTGGTGTCCGCGTACTCATCAAGCATATCAATGGCAAGCACCCAGTCATCGTGTGAGTCCATGACCACGAAGTCGCCATCTTCATCTTTGTATTTTAGTTTATTTACCATGATGTCATCATGGACTTCGCTGCTAGACGCGATCTTGGATGAGATCTTCGAGTGTAGCTCACTGTAATTTATCGAGGTTGACACAAACAAGGGGTCGGGTATTTCTATTTTACCATAGATCAACTTAATGGCGATTGTTGCATGCTCGGGCGATGTGGAAGAAGACAGGAAAGAAGAATCGTTTCTCTCTGAAAAGCCACTGGTGCCCGGGTTTGATAATGAGGAAGAAGAGAAACGGGAATTTGGGTTCGAATTTGGTGCTGAGCTGGGGTTCTCGTTGGTCGATTTTGTTCTTGCTTGGCGCATCATACTGAACGTAGACGAGGACGAGTGATGTCTGTGAGAGGAACCATTCGACGACCGCCTTGAGTAAGCCTCGTGGTTCAATATGCTGCTGTAATTTGGTGTGCCTGGTGATGTGTTTGCGTATGCAGAGGTTAAATCGTATAATGACGACTCGTTTGTTGCTTGGGATAACTCGGAGCCGTGTGAGTTTCTAAGCTTTCTGTTCAACAGATTGTTCATCTCATTGGCCTTGAGTCCCCTCAAACAAGTTTCCCATTGGTTTCTTATCTCTTCTGTGCGATATCTTAACGTGAATGACCCGCTTTCCTTCTTTCCCGACCAAGAAATCACTAAAGTGTAGCCTTGGTTGTTAGAAATAGATACATTGTAAATCTCCAGAATATACACCCTTCCCTTTAATTCTAATGTTGTTTTGTCCTTTGCATGATGTAACGAGTCGAGTAGGTTGGATGTGGACATCGCATTGGTAGATGATTTTTTCCTCCCTGGTAGAATTTCTCTCTTTTTCTTCTCCTTCTCTTTCAGCCCACCAGAGTTTGCGCCGTTGTCAACAAAGAAAAATATGATTTTTTCGAAAAGATACGCCACATACTCTTTCTCACTCTCTGAATCCTTTACACCAACAACAGAATGGTGTAACAACTCTCCCTGGTCTTTCAAGTCAAACCCTCTCCAATTGTGTACACGCTCAATCAAGCTTTGTAAGTAGCCAACGTTCTCTGATCTTCTTTGGGCCTCGTTTACCTGATTTGCAACTTCTTTGACTGCCCCATCAGCCACAAGCAACTCGTTGAAAGCCGTAGAGTATGGAGCATTGTTGTCCTCGGCATTTTCTGGGGAAGTTTTAATCAAGCCTTTTAAGAGTAGCGGATACTTACATAATCTCTGTATGGGCTTGATAATATATGACTGAAGCTCAAATCCTGGGTCCAACAAACTTGATGATTTTTTAAGATTGTTCAGTTCTTTATTTATCAAATCAATGGCAGATAGTTGACCTATAGTCCACGGCTCGTAAGCCTTAAAGGGTCCGTTTGCAGCATGAATAAATATGGAGCCTATACGTTGGAACTTGTAAGGAACATTTATGTTACACTCCAAACCTATTAGAAGCCTCCTTTGAAAATCTATGATCTCATTTAGATTGGGGAAAAGGATGTGAATTTGTTCACTCGATATCAATTCAGCCTGCTGTAATTCATTCTTGTACTGAAGAAGAAGCTCCAAATCTTGGACGTACTTCCTCTCTGTTTCAATCAATTCCCGCAACACTTTTGACCTTTCGTCAGTTATACTCAACTCGCCGATAGCTAATTGGTCCACCTCGAAGCTAGCTGGGAATTTAGAAGTGTTCAACAGTAGAAGTTTGTTTACTACCCTTACTACTTTTATCAAATCATGAGAGCTGTCAGAGAACACGTTAGATATCGTGAACATCATGTCATCGTCAAAATTTAAGTGTGTTTTGACGGCAATCAAAAAGTCGTACACCGATTTTTTGCATACTCTCAAATCATCGCTGGCCACAACTGATATAGAGTAATCTGACACGATAGAGTTGAATATGAGACAAAGAGGCGCTCCCTGTTGGAATAGCTTCCATAACTGAGTAACTGGGTCGACTCCAACACAGGCAGGAAGGACACCTGCCGTGAAGGTGAAGATGCTATCTCCTGCATTTGAAGTTCCCCCTATCGACGTTGCAGAAGACGAGTTCGAGTGGATTGACATCCCAAACGACCCCATCGACGCCCTGAACTCGTTTTGTTCCCCGTTGTTTTTAGGATCTTTTTGAAGTTTCTGCGAAAGCGCTAACGCCTGTTGTTCAGTGCATTGTTCTGCTGCTTCGAATGCCAAATCCATGTATGGCTTCATTCCTTCTATTTTATCCAACCTCTGCTTCAAGCTGTTGCACTGGTAGTATAAATGCTCTTCTTTACTTCCCTGTCTATTCATGTTGTTGTGCATTGCCAACATTGGTCCCAGCGCTACTCTCGTAATACTAGTTGATGATGAGTTCAAAGACGTACTTGACGCCGCTGAAAAAGAGCGAAAGGGTGGTCGTGGAACCTGGTTGTTTGATTCCATACTTTTAGTATCACTTTGTACTATTACTTGACCGTATCCCTTAGTATAATTCCTTGTATTTAACTAAGCAGTTGTTATTTTATTTTTTTTTTTAGTAAAAAACCTTATTTCTACTACGGAAATTTTTGATATTACACGAAGAACCAAAGGCATAATAAGCTTTTACGTGTTTATAAGGGTAAAAGGTAGGAAGGTCTATATCAAAGGAGGCCGAGAGGTTACTTCTCTGGCTTCTTCATCAAGGTCATGAATTTCCCGCTGTCGCTAGTGTAAATGAATGCTGTTTTGGAAGGAAACCATGCAACATTAGGGCGAGCAAGTTTCCCAGGAACGCTGTTTTGGGCCTCGTAGACTTGCTCAGTAGTTTCGTAGTCGAACACCTTGATGTTCGATCCGCTGTCGTAGGCAACGGCGATGTAGGTGCCGTCTCTACTGATACTTATATTGGAAATAGGTTCGTCAGTATTAGAAAGAACTTTATTGCAAAGCATAGTAGACGTGTTCCAAAGAGAAATGACCCCTTCATTCGAGCCTATGGCAAAGTACTTGCCTCTCGGGTCAATAGAGGCACAAGTGGCAGACGACCTGTGGCCAGTGAGGGTGTGTTTTACGTCAAGCTCAAGAGCCATTCTACTGTCTGAGTCGCTGTTCCCTTCTAGTAACTTGCAAACCACCACCGAGCCGTTATGCAACGCGCACAAGAAGAAGGTGTGCTTGTGGTTGAACCATTGGAGATCATATATGTGGTCCTTGAGCTTTTTCTCGCAGATTTTCTTGTAATTATCGTTGACAGAATAGAGAATGACGGTTGAGTCCCGATCTACGACACTCAAAACCTCTCCGTCTGTTGAGTAGTTCACCAATTGGCACGTCACTTTGCTTTCGGCATCCTCTTTAGTTACCTTGAACTCTTTTTCTAGCGCCCCAGAACACTTCCATATTTTTACCACGTCGTCCTTGCCCACAGTAGCAAAAGTAAACTCAGTTTGTGGGTTCCAAGCAATCAGCTCCACCGCCTTGGTATGTGCATGTTCTATCGTCAAGGGATCGAGCACCCTATCTTGGGTACATTTCCAGATCCGCAATGACTTATCTGTCCTAGAGTTGACTAACCTGGTACCAGTCAAATTTATAGAGAAGAAAACCACCTCCGAGCCCAGGAATCCAGGAATTGGTGTGTCCTTGATGGGTACGGCCTGGAAGTTCTTGAAAAACGTTCTGTTGCTCGATAAGCTCATCTTGAACTTGATTGCATAATTGTTAACATCATTTTGAAAAATTAGATGTACACTCATATTATCAAAAAATTTCACGTCCACGTAGTTTCGATAAACAGTTCTTGAACAACTATACAACTATAACATGTCTGCGAGACCTAAGCTTCTTTCTATAGATGCTTTTGCAAAGACGGTTGAAGATGCTAAAATCAAGACAACTTCGGGAGGAATAATCACATTAATTTGTATATTCGTTACCTTACTCTTAATTCGAAACGAGTACAATGATTACACACTGATAATTACCAGACCAGAGTTGGTGGTTGATAGAGATGTGAATTCAAAACTTGACATAAACCTCGACATATCGTTTCCCAATTTGCCCTGTGATGTTATAACCTTGGATATATTAGACATCAGTGGAGATATTCAGATGGACATCTTGAAATCAGGATTCAAGAAATTCAGGCTTATTCCTGGAAGTAGGCAGGAAGTCCTTGATGAGGCTCCTCTCTTGAATGACGAAGTGTCTTTGAAAGAAATTGCTAAAGGAGTTGACCCCAGTGACAGCAACCAGGAATGTGGTTCATGTTACGGTTCATTGCCTCAAGATAACAAAGAATATTGTTGTAACAGCTGTGAAGCAGTCAAATTGGCCTACACGAAGAAGATGTGGGCTTTTTACGATGGTGAAAACATAGATCAGTGTGAAAATGAGGGTTATGTCGCAAGAATTAAAGAGAGAATAAATAATAACGAAGGATGTAGAGTTAAAGGAACGGCACAGATCAACAGGATTTCCGGTAATTTACATTTTGCTCCAGGGTACGCTACCACTGCCCCTGGAACCCATTACCATGATTTATCCTTATATGAGAAGTACAAGGATAAATTCAACTTCGACCACATAATAAATCATTTGTCCTTCGGATCTGACCCCCACCGTGAAGATTTGCTTCAAAAATCTACCCATCCCTTGGATAATCACCAGTTTATGCAACATGAGAAGTACCACGTAATTTCGTACTATTTGAAAGTGGTCGCTACTAGATTCGAGTATATGAAAAATTATCAGCCATTGGATACCAATCAATTCTCAGTCATTTCCCATGATAGACCATTGAGTGGTGGCAAAGATGACGACCACCAGCACACGATGCATGCCAGGGGTGGAATTCCAGGAGTATTCTTCCACTTTGATATATCACCTTTGAAGATTATCAGTAGAGAACAGTACGCCAAAACCTGGTCTGGATTTGTTCTTGGTGTTGTCAGCTCCATCGCGGGTGTCTTGACTGTGGGAACCCTCTTGGACAGATCAGTGTGGGCCGCTGAGAAAGTATTGAACGCCAAAAAAGAGTTGTAACTCACAAAGTCCTATCAAAATTCTGTATTTTATTTAGATAGTCTATTTACATGCTTAGATGATATATACTAGATTTCACTTAACAAGTGTTCAATATTCTTGTAGTATTCTTTATCCAAGTGTTTCTCCAACTCTTGTTTTGTGAGCCACTTAAATTCAGCTCCGTCGTGTTTAGGTATGAACTCACCGGACAAAATGTGTGACTTGATGAAAAACTCCTTCTTGCCCTCCGAGTCATTCAAATGACATGGTTTGTTGGAAACATTGAAGTAGTTGATTTTATTACCTCCAATCTCATACAAACCTTCTTCGGCCACCTTATGCAATGCTTTGAGAGACTCTCCGCTCTGAACGTCGAAGCTTGGTAAGCTCCACCCTTTTGCCCCGCCAATGACCAAGTACAAGGTCCTGCTAAGCTTTCTCTCTAAGCTGCTCATGTCGCCCTTTTTATCTGCTTCTGTAATTCTCAGATTTGGCTCGATTTTACGCGAAAGGTTGTTTTTCAATGCATCGCTCTCTTCGTCGTCTGCTTCGTTGTTCTCCTTGTACGTCTTTGGTAACTTGATCTCCTGCTTGAATCTTCTATCTCTGTTTTGTCTAATTTCAGGTCTTCCTCTGGGAAACTCGATATTGGGGTTATTGAACACTGGATTTTTGTTGAGTTCTCGGAACTTCTGCTCTGAAAGCGTTCCCTCCCTGTAGTAGAACCATTTAGGAAACGTCCACATTAATCTCTTCCATAACTCATTTTGGTACTTGTAGTACTGGTTTTCAAACTCTGGCAAGTCCGCTGTTATCACAGGGTTTCTGGCTAAAATCAATGTTGAAAATATCAGGCCCGAGCTCGAACTAGTCGCGTACGCTCTCCTGACGTTTCTACAAAGCATCTCTCGTTGGTATATTGGAAGAATCACTCTCTCTGCTACTAAGCATCTCTCAAGACCTATATTGTTGGAAATTTTCACCCCAGCGTATATTTCAGAATCTTGTGCATAAATTTGAGAATAGTAACTTGCGGGTAACTGTCGATTTAATTTTTGTATATAAAGGGCCAGAAATCCCTCTTTTTAAGCAGACAAGATTATTTACATCAATACCCAGATATCTGTTCAATAGTGAAAAGGCAAAACTTGCATCAAATAGGTTAGTAAAGCATTTCTCAAGCTAACAATACCGAATCAAAAAGACTAGTAAACTTAATTAAACACTGTTTTTTATTTAGTAGACCTTACGTATTTTTGACGTTTCATCATATTGAGTTGATTGGATAGGTAATTCTGTAAAAGAACTGAACTATTTTGATTAGAACAAACCGTAAATCTTTGTGGTGCCGGAATAGTGCAAAATTAGAGCGTAAAACATCATATCTGAAATAACATGTCAGCGGTGGAACAATTTGAATCGATCTTGAAGGAAATATCGACGTTGAAAGCACCAGGAGTGTCAGGGTCCCGTATAAAAAAATTGAGTGAGATTGCTGTTAAAAATGTAAACGAAGAGTCCAAGCTTATTACTATTTTGTATTCTAACTGTAAGGCTACTCCTTCGTCTCATAAACTTGGGTCTTTATACGTTGTGGATGCAATTGTAAGGGCATACATCGAAGAAGCTAAGAAACTCAACCAGGAGATCAACTCGCAGGCAGCGGAAGGCACGTACGCTTCGGCCGTCAATAAAATAAGTGAGTTGATTGAGTCGTTGATTGACGACGCCATGGAGTTCACGGTTAGTAAATCTCAAGTCGTCAAGATTGGGAAGCTAGTAGACATTTGGGAAAGAGCGGACACGTTCAGGCCTGAAATCATCGAGAGGATAAGAGCTAAGCATTTTGCATCTACTACTCCTCCTGGCTCACCTCCAGCGAAGAAGATCGAGGTCAAAAAGGAAGAGTCTGCCCAGTCGTCCAGTAATGATTCGGGTAGCATCTTGCTGGCTTTGGCATCCTTGGCCAAACAATCGAGCATCAACGGGTCCACTCCTCCAGCCGGTCAAGCAGCACCTGTTCTGCAGTCACCTCAAATCCAGCAGTCTGAAGTGCAACCACCATCGCAAACTCAAAGCCCTCCAGTAAATAATGCCAACGCAATTCTTTCACAATTGTCTGCTATGGCAGGTAACAACGGGAAAGCTGGTGCAAGCAGCTTGCCCCCACAACCACCACAACCACAACAACAACCAGTCGGCCAACCTGCTTCAAATGAGCAATACATCTTCAACATGTTGCAACAGATGCAGAATGGCGGTGCCAACAACATGCAACAGTTCCCTCAAAACACTATGCAGCAGCCGGATTATGGCACTGGTAGACGTGGACGTGATGACAACGGAATCACATCGTACTCAAGAAGGAACAGATCCAGATCTCCCAATCGCTTTGGTAATAACAGAAGAGAAAGATCTCCCCCAAGAGGTCAACAATTCCAACAACCTCCTCAATTTCAGCAGTTCAATCAACGCAACCAACAGCCACAACAGAACAACGCGGGTATTGGTTTCAACCCATCCGGTCATGAAATGAACTTGCCAAACACTCCACACTACCGTCCTCGTAATGTTGGGTTTGACCAGACGTTGCCACAAGGTTCTTTCAAAGTGTTGTCAAGAACTTTGTTTATTGGAGGTGTTCCAAGAAATATGGATGAAAAAGAATTAGCTACCGTTTTGAGGCCATATGCCGAAGTTCAATCGGTGATTTTGAACAGCGAAAGAAAGCATGCTTTCGTCAAAGTCTACTCTAGAAGAGAAGCCGAACAGGTTATCACGTCTTTCAACAAGGATAATGCATTGCCTTTGAGAACTCGTTGGGGTGTCGGCTTCGGGCCTAGGGATTGTTGCAACTATCAACACGGAATCTCCATCATACCAATTCAAAGGCTAACGGATGCTGATAGAGCCTGGGTTGTTCAGGCACAATGGGGAGGTACCGGTGGGCAGCCATTGCTGAGTGGTATGGTGATAGATGAACCGGATATCGAAATTGGAACTGGTATCTCATCCAAGGCAATGTCCAAGAAAATGCCAACCAACTCCGCTAGAAATGGTCCAAAGTCTAATAAGCCTGGTGAACCTGATGAAGACTATGTGAAAACTACATTGATTCCACAAAACAACTCCAATATGTCGCATGGCACTCTGCCTGATTTCGCTACATTGAATCAATCTTCAGTTAACCCATTGAGTGGATTGTTTGGAAACGGTGCCAATCCTAACATGCAATTCCCAGGAATGCCTCCTCAACAATCACCTCCTGTCGTCCCCAACGCAGCCCCAGCTGGCTTTCCACAAGTTAATGACTTCATGAACACATTAAACCAAGGTGGTGGTAACCCCAACTTGAGTGCTCAGCTTGCTAGTTTTTTCCAAAATGGTATGAATCAACGTTGATACCACTTAATTTTCGAGTCATGTCTTTATATAGTAGTAATACACAATTTTGATTAGCATATCTTTTTTAGATTCACTTTCACCATAGATCTTGAAGAGTTGCGACTCTTCTAAAATTGTTGATGGGTTTTGAAATAAACATTTATCAGTAGCACTGAATGCCCTTTATATGACATTAAAGAAGACCTACAATAGTTTGAAAGTACGTACGATACGATCCTCGATATTCAGTAATGGCAATAGTTCGAACGAAAGGGATTCTGTTCCCGATTCTGAAGTGAAAAATAAGCTGAAGGTCATAAAAGGACATAAGAATAAGGTTGGAAAACCGGTGATTATCAATAAACTTGGAGGCACTTCCTTGGAGAAAAGGCTTGAAGCTTCAGACACTCATCAGACAACGCATTCATCATTGTCAGAGTCGCTGTCAAAGAAACAGTTGCAGAACGATTCATATTTTGCGTCGAGTAATTCTGCTGCACTGAAACAAAAGTATCGATATGAAGAGATCAGAGCATTACAAAAAGAGCATAAAAGACCTGGTAAGAGCCGGCTGAAAGCAGATAGTAGTGGAAGTGACTCTGAAATAGACTTGATAAACATCAAACAGCTCACAAGCAGTCCCCAGCCTGCCGATAATCTTCTTCCAGAAGACGAGGTTGAAAAGATTGATAGGGTATTAGCTGGTGCCGACGATAAGTACTCCGAGTATATGCGCTCGAGTAGCAAAAGAGGCGAATTGAATGAAGACTTGATCGGTGCAGTAGTTGAAGGCAATTTGTCGTCTACATTACATCATTTGGGTCAAGCTAAGAAAGAGGCTGTTTTGGACAAGTTTAAGAATTACAAGTTTCCGCATCCTATAAGGTCCAAGAAAGAACTCATGAGAAAGATAGAAAAGCACATCTATATTATTCCAAAGATCTTGAACGGTGAGATCGAGCCATCGAGTTATTACAAAGCAGCTCGAACTATTAGCAAGAACTCCAGCCACGAAACAATGACGCTGCAAGAGAAGCTGGACATTGACTGGAAAGACTTCTTTGCCGGCTACTACGGGTTCAAAAGACAGCTGATTGTGGCCTCCATCGTCGCTAGCAGATTCAAAAAATTGCTTCGTTCTTGCATGAAAAAAGACAAAACTATTTCTTACTGGACAATATATGGTTTCTCCAATTTTGTTCTTGCCAATGAATTGATTCTAAGGATGGTTATGGAGGACTACAACTGCGGATTGGAAGAAGCAGAGTCTATTTCAACGAAAAGTACAGAATACGGTATCATCATTGCCGATTCTCATGATATAGAGGACGATCTAGATGTTGGTGAATTTTTAGATCTTGAATCTAAAAGTTTCATGAAAGATATCGGCTTGAATCTAGCTGAAAATCAATGGAACTCCTCTGCCCTGGGTGCAAAAAATGATATAGCTAGCAATACCTCTTTTCATTTAGATGAACCAGAACGAGAGAAAGAACCCGACATCTTGGCACAATTTCTCGATAGTGATTCAGAGTAGCTTGGATACATAGTAACGACACTAAGAGCATCAATGCGATATAGACCCTATTTATTTTAAAAAAAAAAAAGGAAAAGTCTTTCTACGAAGAGCTGATGAGAGTATATAGACCGCACAGAAATTCAAATACTTTTCAAGGTTGAATCGTTGAAGTCTTCATCAATAGAAGTCCGATTGAAGTTTTGAAGGTGTTAAACATAAGCAAGTCCGTAGTGACTTCACTACAGTATAGATCAATTCACAGCACGAGCTTCATGCTTCGGGACAGCGTGTTTATAAAAAACTTGACTGCTACAGCAATAACAGGTAAAGATGCATGGAGTAGACCAACTCCCCAACCTTTGCAGATTTCAGTAAATCTTAGGACAGACTTCCATCATGCATCTTTGACGGATAACTTGAAGTACTCATTGAACTACGCTGTGATTTCAAGAAACATTGCAGAGCATATGAGGGCTAATGAGCATAGAAACTTCAAGTCGCTAGGCAACGTTGCGGAGTCTCTTGCCACAGTTGCGTTGGACGAGGCACAAGGAGGAGGGCCCTATGCTGAGGTGAGTGTAAAGAGTAATAAGTCTGTCATAAGAGCAGAAAGTGTAGAGTATAAGTTGGTACGATCTAGGTTGGAAAAAGTATCACTTCCAGATGAAATAAGAGTTGTTGGATTGAAGCTATTGACCATTATCGGAGTTTTCACTTTCGAACGATTGCAAAAGCAGATTGTTGATATCGATTTGGTTTTGAAAGTGAAGCCCAACTGTGATTTATCAATACAAAGTATGGTTGAGGATATTACGGTGTACGTCGAAAGTTCCAACTTCAAGACGGTAGAAGCCCTTGTCATGAAAGTTGGCCAGTTGGTCATTCAGGGCAACGAGGGAAAGGTTGAAAACGTTGACGTGCGAGTCACCAAGCCCAATGCCATATCTTTTACTGATGGTGTAGGAGTGACCTCTGAGATGAGCGCCGATTCGTTTAAAGAGTGTCCGCCACTAAAGCAGATTGAAGCAAAGAATAACACGGCTGGCTTCAACTTGCCCACGTCTGGTGAAGAAGCAGAAGCCATTAAAAACGTGGAGCACACCGCCTACATTGCTTTTGGAGCAAATGAAGGAGAACAAGTTCCTCAGATCGAACGTGCATTGAGTTTGCTTCAATCTTATGGCATTAAAATCCACTCAACATCCTCCATGTACATCAGCAAACCTATGTACTATAAGGATCAGCCGGATTTCTACAACGGGGTTGTAAAGGTGACGTTTGAAGATAAAAGCCCCCATGAATTGTTGAAAATATTGAAGGAGATAGAATATTTACATGTAAAAAGAGTGAAAAAGTTCGATAATGGCCCCAGGTCGGTGGACCTTGACATTTTGTTATACGATGATATATCTATCAATACGGAAGAGTTGACTATTCCTCATAAATCCATGTTAGAACGGACATTTGTTATGCAACCGCTTTGTGAGTTGGTGCCACCTGATTATCTTCATCCTGTCAGTGCTGAGCCATTACACAACCATTTAAGACAGTTGCTTTCAATTCAAACCGATACGTCGTTACAAGAGTCGTCCAAGTTGCAGCAGATTGTTCCCATCGAAAGGTTGAATGCCGACAAGAATCCTTTAAAGTTTGACCACGTTGACAACAAACACCGAACTTTGGTGATGGGAATTTTGAACATAACGCCAGACTCGTTCAGCGATGGGGGAGCAAACTACAGTAAGGACATAGAGGAAGTTCTAGCAAACGGTAGGCGCTTAGTGAAAGAAGGTGCCGATATTCTCGATATTGGAGGAGTTTCGACTCGCCCTGGAAGTGAGGAGCCACCAGAGAAAGAAGAGCTTGACAGAATTTTGCCTGTCATTCAGGCGATCAGGAATTCCGATGATGAGCTATTGGCGAAATGCATCATCTCTGTCGACACTTACCGTAGCCGAGTCGCCGAAAGTTGTCTCGAGCACGGAGCAGACATGATAAACGATATTTCGATGGGGCTCTACGACGAGGCTATTTTGGACGTCGTCGCGAAGAAAGGATGTCCTTACATTGTGAATCATACCAGGGGAACTCCAAAGTCTATGTCTAAGCTCACCGTGTACGAATCAAATACCAATGACGATATCATCGAGCATTTGATCGATCCGGCATCAGGCAGATACATCAGTATAGCGTCACCAGACGAGGAGAACCTCGTACATGGCGTCGGCAGAGAACTAGGCTTGCAAATGCTCAAAGCATTCGCAAAAGGGATTAAGAAATGGCAGATCATAGTCGATCCCGGTATTGGCTTCGCTAAAAACATGTCCCAGAACTTGTCGCTCATCAAACATGCAGCAAAATTTAAGTGCTTCTCGATGCTGGTCAATGAGCGTCTGCTCGACCATCCTGCCCTAGTCGAGACCTCCTACATTACTTTCAATGGAGTACCTCTTTTGCTCGGCACTTCAAGAAAGAAGTTTTTGGGAACATTGTGCGACGAGCCTGTACCCTCAGACAGAGTGATCAGCACAGCAGCTTCTGTCACTGCTTGTGTTCAGCAAAAGACAGATATCGTCCGAGTTCACGATGTTCTGGCAATGAAAAAGGCTGTCGTCGTTGGTGATGCCATTTATAAGGGCATATAGTCGTTTTTGCGGGTAACTCGCCTAATAAAAAAATTTTCGAATATTAGTATAATATGAATTTTTTCAGTAGTGTTTCTGTTGATTGTCTGACAATTATACGGTTAGAATTAGAGTAGGTAGTGAGTGAAAGATGGCAGCTGTGTTCCCTAGAACTTGTTATAAATGTGGAGAAGTCGGACATTTAGCAGACAACTGTGAGCAGGAGGAAAGGTTGTGTTATAACTGTCGTGAGCCAGGACACGAGTCTGGCGACTGTCCTAACCCCAAGCAAGCCAACCAGAAGCAATGTTACTCTTGTGGAGACTTGGGACATGTCCAAGGGGACTGCCCAACCCAGGCACAAGGTTCCAAGTGCTACACCTGTGGACAGTTTGGACATATTTCCAAGAACTGCGATTCTGGAGCACCAGCACCAGCAGCAAGCAGAAAGCCAGCAGGCGGTAGGTTTTCGAAAGCTGCGACTTGTTACAAGTGTGGAGGACCAAACCACTATGCCAGAGACTGCCAGGCGGGTTTGGTTAAGTGTTATGCATGTGGCAAGACCGGACACATTTCTAAAGAATGTAGTTCAGCATCGAGTGGTGATTTGATTTCCAAGACCTGTTACACTTGCGGCAGAGCGGGACACATCTCCAAGGAGTGTGACGGTGGAAAGCTTATAGTTTGAAGCATGGAAGAGCGTGGAACAAAAACTTCAAGCATTAAATTATGAGGCAAATATGGATAACTTGTTCTTTCATAATCATTTAGGGTATCATATATGGTTAGTCTTAGTTTTCTTTTGTTTATTCGCTCTTTTGAACTTGGCAAAAGCCATCTTCTCTTGTACTGCTCTTTTGGGTCCACTGTCACTGTACCTTTTTGACCGACTGGGAAAAATCCACCACCACGTCATTGCCGTCAATCACGCATCCTTTACTGAGGGTGCTGTACGCCTTGTTTGCTGCCAGCACCTCGTCAAACTCGACAAACCCGTAGCCCAAGCTCTTGTGCGTGCTCCGATCTCTCACAACGTTGCTTCTGCTCACGGTGCCGAATCTCGAGCACACAATCGAGAGCGACTCCGCCGTGGTGATGGGGTTGAGCTTGGCCATGAAAAGGCACCGGGGTGAAGGCTTGATGTCGTAGTACGGCAAGTCCCCCATCAATTCTAGTGTGATTGCCTGGTACGTGGCCTCGTCGCTGGCCTCCTCTTCCGGCTGTGCTATGCCTGGGAAACGCATATTTGCAATCTGGGTCTCAGTCGGCACATCCGTGCTTCTCTTCACCCGATCGAGGAACCCAGGGTCGTCGAATGGGTCCTCTAGTATATGTGTATGTGTGATGCGAATGTCCTTTAGCGGCCTCTTTGTCTGAATGTCGAGAATCGCCTGGTTGATCTTCTCTAGCACCAGATATCCTTCCATCACCCGTCCAAACGCAATGCTATTCTGAGGAAAGTCGTCGTTCCTCTCGGGCGCAAGGCTGATGTTGAACTGCGAACCCACAAGACTGTGTCCTCTTTCCTTAGCCGCCGAGTCTTCGCTGGTCATGAACGACACCAATCCAACTCGATTTCCTTTGTAGCTATTTTCGCATTGGGGCACCCTGAGATACTTACTCTGGCCCAACTCTTGCTCCTTCACCCTAATGTCGCCATACATGCTAATGGCGTTTCCGCCGTCTCCACTAGGGTAATTGGGGTCTCCACTGATGACAAACTGATCTTTGTGGACTTCATAAAAGGGTGTGAAAAAGTAAAAATTGAGTTTACAGAGCTTGATAAAATTATAACTGAGGAGTGGTTGTTCTTCGAAGAACAAGTCAACTACTATAGGCCCTTCGGTAGTTTCCACCACGACACTCATCAAAAAAGTCAATTGACGGGCTGGAATCTCTTGCTTTTATATATTGCCTAGAATTCAATTCAAGGTTATTGTCCCTTTAACCTTATAGGTTATATGGTGAAAAATTCGATACTATGGAGAAAGGCTGAAAAGTTCCGACAGAATTTAATCAAAAAAAAAAAAAGTTGAAAAAAAAAAAATAAAACAAATTGCGAATTCTGTGGATCGAACACAGGACCTTCAGATTAACTGACCGAAGTTGACTTCAGTCTGACGCTCTCCCAACTGAGCTAAATCCGCGCACTTGTTGAAGTTTGTCGCATAATTTACCTTCTTATACTTGCTTCCTGTTGTATACAGGTGTCTCTTTTCCCCTCCAGGTGACACAAAAACCGTAGTTATCTTACCCACTACTACTATCTCTTCTGCTGCTACTGCTACTGCTACTGCTACTGCGGGCACTACTGGCCGCAATCGCAACTAATCCTAGCAGTAGCAGAAGCAGTAGAAGAGGTGGTAGTAGCAGAAGCAGTTGAAGAGTTGGTAGTAGCAGTAGTGTGCTTCTTTCAGTATGGCATATGACAAGCCAAATACCATCCCTGTAGCTTCTTAAAGATCCCGCTAGAGCTCAGCTGTAGCAGGACCATGAACCTTGTTGTGCCACATGAGAAGCGACATGAGTGTAGAGAGATGTATACAGAGGAACGAGTGCCAGTGGGGCTGGATGTAGTCTAGGAAGATCCTGCTTTCCAGATTCAAACTATAGGTATAGAAGTAGAGATAACAAGTTTTTCGCAACTTTTCTTAGACACTGTAGAAAAAGACGATCATCTATACGTGATAAGAGTCCGAAGGAGACTTGGCAGGTCGCCACAGGCAAGAGGCAGGATATCCAGATGGAGGGTTAATCGGTGCTCTGAAGCTCTGGAGCTCTGAAAGACAGACTTCATTAGTGAGCCAGGAACTAAGGAACCAAAGAACCAAGGAACCGGCTGGCAGAGGGACGGATTTAAGAGACGGAAACAGCGCCTGATTTTTTTTTTTAATTTTTTTTAAAAATTGTGTGATCACGTGATTCTTTCCAGACCCAGGATATCAAATATTCACACTGTTTCCTGTAAAACCCAGTCCTAGCTACAGCACCATCATGGAGTATAACGCAGTGGGCTCACCTAGAGCAGACCGCATATACTGGGGCACCCCCCTGGACGTAGAAGGATTCATGAATGGGAATGCAGAAATGTATCAGGGGCTCGAGCTCAACCAGGAAAACATCAGAGCCTTTAATGGCAATCAGTACGTCTTGACAAACGAAGGCACATACAGCCCAGCATTACAACCGCAAACAAACAGCAACAGCGTGAAGGACTCGCTCAGCTCGATGTCGTCGCCGGGACACAGGTTGAATGGAGCCGTGGTGGCCGGCGCCCATGACACGCTATCCCCGTCGTCTCAGACATACGAAGAGAAGAAGAAACGAGGCAAGAAACAGCAGCTCAGCGACCAGGACGCTATTTTGATCAGCAAGGACGACTCAGAGCTCACGGAGGAAGAGCTCCAGCTAAAGAGGAAAGCACAGAACCGCGCGGCTCAGAGAGCGTTCCGTGAGCGGAAGGAAACCAAGTTGAAAGAGTTACAGGCCAAGCTCGACAAGTCGGAAGAAGAGAAACGCAACCTCTTGGAGCAACTCGAGCTTGCGAAAAGGCACAACTACTCCATTCTCAAGGAAAACGAGCTCTTGAAGACGAAAGAACGGTCTGGCGACCGGCACTGCAGCGATAAGGATAATAGTTTTGTGTTCCCCCAGAACCAGAGCGAGTTCATCACCGGCTTGTTGTCCGAGACGCCCCACCAGGTGAACTCGAACACCATAAACAAGGTCTACCAGGCCCCCGACAACCCGGGCAAAACCCTCTTGGCCGTAGGTGCGGTGTGGGACTACTTGCAATCAAAGATCGACGAGAACGAGTCTCACTCAAACATAGATATACTACGTGTCATGCTGAAGCTACGCGGCCACGAAGTGTGCCATGGCTACGGGCCTGCCTATCCAAAGGAGACGGTTGATTCTGTTATTCGCATGTGTACAGACCTCGACTCCTAACAAAATTTTTGAACTGTACTGAACTCACATTTTATGTCTTTATCTACGTCTCTATCTACGTCTTTTCACGAGCTTTACTTCGTCTTTGGTGGTTAGAGTTCTATCGGGACTTCTTTCTGTTTCTAAACTTTTTTCACAAATTCTTTCAATTTTTTAGTCGTTCAAATTTAATTGAGGACAGAATATTCTAGAAATATGATCCTACTGACACTATATAAAATTTAAACTTTAGCTGTACTCAAGCAAATAGACCAGATCGATAACCTCAAGTATAATGTCAGCCGAAGAGTATAAAGCACAAGGTAACCAGTACTTTGCATCGAAAGATTTCACCAAAGCAATTGAATTTTTCACGAAGGCAATTGAAGCGTCGGAAACACCAAACCATGTCTTGTATTCCAACAGATCAGCGTGCCATGCGTCTTTGAAGAACTTTAAGAATGCTTTAGAAGATGCACAGGAGTGCGTCAAGATCAACAGCACATGGGCAAAAGGATTCAATAGGGTTGCAGCAGCACAGCATGGATTGGGCAACCTCGAGGATGCACAAGCTGCTTACAAGAAAGCATTGGAGTTGGACCCAAGTAACGCTATGGCTAAAGACGGATTGAAGAGCGTCGAGGACAGCATCAAGTCGAGAAACAGCCAGCCAGACTTGGGATTGGGAGCAATTTTCTCTGACCCCAACTTGATCACAAACTTGAAGAACAACCCCAAGACGAGCGAATTGATGAAAGATCCAGAATTGGTTCAGAAGGTGATGAACATCCAGCAAAACCCCAAGGCCAATGCCACTCAATTCTTGAGCGATCAAAGGTTGATGACAATCATGGCTGCGTTGATGGGCATTGACATGGATATGCCATCGAACCCTCCTCTGTCTTCTTCTCAAGCCGAAAACAAGAGCACCCCACAGCAAGAAAAACCCAAGGAAGAACCCAAGAAGGAAGAGCCAAAGAAACAGCCAGAAACTGAATCAAAAGACGTTGAAATGGAAGACGCTGAATCTAGCTCAAAGTCAGCCGCAGACGAAGCCAAGGCCAGCGGCAACAAGTTCTACAAGGAAAGAAAGTTTGATGAAGCTATCGCCAAATACGATCTTGCTTGGAACACACACAAAGATATCACTTATTTGAATAACAGAGCAGCTGCTGAGTTTGAGAAGGGCGACTTGGACGCTGCCATCAAAACCTGCGAGCGTGCCGTTGAAGAAGGCAGAGAGTTGAGAGCAGATTACAAGATAATTGCCAAAGCTTTTGCCAGAATGGGAACCATTTATCAGAAAAAAGGTGACTTACAAACAGCGGCTAAGTACTTGGACAAGTCCTTGACTGAACACAGAACACCAGACGTTTTGAACAAGTTGAGAGCGCTCCAAAAAGAAATCAAGAGGCAAGAAGCATTAAATTATGTTGACCCTGAAAAAGCGGAGGAGGCCAGAGTTGAAGGTAAAGAGTACTTCCAAAAGGGTGACTGGCCCAACGCTGTGAAGGCTTACACAGAAATGATCAAAAGAGCACCAGAAGATGCTAGAGGCTATTCAAACAGGGCAGCAGCACTCGCCAAATTAATGTCTTTCCCGGACGCCGTTCAAGATTGCGATAAGGCAATTGAAAAGGATCCTGAATTTATCAGAGCGTACATCAGGAAGGCAAACGCTCAGTTAGCCATGAAAGAATATTCTCTGGTTTTGGAAACTTTGACCACCGCGAGAGATAAAGATATGTCTTTAGGTGGTAAAAACGTCTCCGAAATCGATCAGCTCTACAACAAGGCCATGTCTCAACGTTTCCAAGCTATCGAAGGTGAAACTCCTGAACAAACAATGGAAAGAGTATCGAGGGACCCAGAAGTTGTTAAAATCTTACAAGATCCTGTTATGCAAGGAATATTGGGACAAGCTAAAGATAATCCCGCTGCTTTGCAGGAACACATGAGAAACCCAGAAGTCAGCAAAAAAATTAATACTTTAATCGCTGCTGGTGTTATTCGTACAAGGTAATTATAGCGTCAATTCCGATCTATTCTTCTTTTAAATATAAGTTTCTATAATTCCATACTATTGTCGAAAAAAAAATTCGGTAAGTCGTTCATATCTGGAAAAGGCATCGAGCTTAATACATCATTGTAGACATAGTCCACAATCATATCAGAGTCAGAAGTAGAATGCGTATTAGTTGGTGAATCATTTTGGGATTTGCTAGTATTTCCTTTTGAGATGAAACCAGCATCCGGATGTAGGATATTCGCCAAAGATGGATATAATTTATTATTGATAGGATCGGTGGACTGACCGTTTGCGTTAGGAGTAAAATTCATGTCAACAACGTCTGATGGCTCCACTACCCTATTCACAGTAAAGTATCCACCCGGCCTAACATTGAAAAGGTTCAGTTCCGAATGATCGAAAGTTTTAACTTTTTTGGTATCAGTGAACTCCTCAAATTTTAAATTGATCTTTGGATGTGATTTTGGCCATTTTACATATAGTTCCGGATAAACCTTCTCCCATTGTTTTACATGACGATTCAACTCTTCTCTGTCTCCGGAATAACGATAATCCGTCCTAGCTTCCATTATCTTTATAAGAATGTTTAGAAGGATCCTTGCAGTCAAATCTATGAGCGACTCTCTTTGGCTATATAGTCTCATATTGCTTTTTGACTCAGAAACCGGGTAGTACTTATTTGAGCGAGCAAAGAAATTCATGGAGACATCTATCAACAAGTCAACATCTTTATAATATTCTTTGTTATTCAATTTATTGATACAATTACTCAACAAATTCAAATAGGCTGAAAACGGATAGAAAAGTACCCAATTGACACAAGAGCTGGGTGTCGTTTGCAAGTCCATACGCTTCACTATGTGGAGAATGGTTCTTGCGCTATCCAAAGATAAATTCTTGAATGATGAGCAGTCAGTGCTGTTTTCATCTTTCCCAAACATTTGAATTTGTGGTAACTTATTTATAGTCATGAGGTGCAAGAAAAAGGTTAGTTGATTAGTGAGTATATTTTCCTGTCCCGAATCTCCTCCCAAACTTCTTGACTTGTTAACAAATACTGAGTATTTCTCAAAATCAGGGTCATTGTAAAGTCTTGGTCTTACTCTGGCATCCATGGATTCTGCTAGGTGAAACATATCACCATTCAAAGACCGCAAATTTTTCAGTAACTCGCAATAATTGCCATGTTGTGCCGACGCACTGAACAATTGATTGTAGCATTTGGCTCTTATTCTTGTGAGCAAAAGTAAGTAATGTGAGTGATACAAATGAATACCTTTGATCTGTGCCATGAAATTCATCTTTTCTTTGGGGATACAACTTTCGTCTTCTCCAGCGCAATCAGGGTCTTGCTCACAATTAATCTGGAAACGGTTGACATCTCTATCAGAAAGGGTTGAAACATCAGAGTCATTAATAACAGGCGGTTTTCCAACCCTGAAGCAAACTTCCATATCAAAGTACTGGCAAAACCACCACACCCTTCTTCTCAAATCAGCTTCCTCTTGAGTAATACCTCTAAAACTTTCAAAACGGTGAAGTCCTATCTCTTGAGCAAAACGTATGGCAATAGAAGACAAGATGTAGCTCATGTGACACTTGATCCAGGATGTCTCGAGGAATATTATCAAAAGTAAAATTCCCTGAATGGTTCTTATTCCCTCGCTGACAATCAGAATCGACTTGAAGTAGAAAACACTATCATAGAAAAGCTCATCTTGCAAATGAACAAGAGACTCAATTGAAGTGTTATTCAAAGACGAAGCAGTACTTTTCTCATGATCAGCCTTCTTGTTGGCTCGATCAATCATCCTTTCATCTATTACAACGGATATGCAAAGAGCAAGAGAGATCTTCATTATGAGGAGCTCCGATATTTTGAGTACTCTACCTTTCTTTGCGCTTTTCTGGTTTCTATTGGCGTAATAAACTCCAAACAAATCTCTTACCATATTAGCACTGCAAAGGAAGCTGGCGAGAAAAATGGAGTCAAAATGCTCTAATAACTGGAATACGAAATCTGAGTCTTCCGGAAAATGACCACGTAACAATTTGGTTCTCTCTTCACTGGTGACGATCCTATGTTCTGCCCAGGAGTTTATAAACCTGCTGAAACATTTGTCGAACACTAATGGTATGTTCTCTAGCGGTATTCGCAAATGGCTGTCTTCTGGGAGCAACTTCGCCTGTATCCATGACAAACTTTTCTCTGAAAAGATACTGAACGTCGCATGTGTTCCAAAATAAGACTCGTCGGGCCCATTCGTGGGCTTTTTTTCATCCACCAGCTCTTTTTTAGATTCGGGCTCTTTTGAGGCTGATTGTGACAAAAACCCCGAGTAAGCGTTATTTTCTTTCGTATCACTATCTTGATGTACTTCACCGTTAGGACTTTCATTATTAGCATCTTTATCTTCGGCTTCTTCATTTTGACTAGACTCTGCCAGTGGTAGAGAAATCTTTGAGGTAGCATTTCCATTCAACTGCTCAACCAATCCTTCGAGAAGACCTTCTAGCCTTGTCATTCGCCCATGCAAAGTTTGTACCATATCTGAGTTACTCGTGAAATCATTATTCTTCTTCGTTCTCTGTCGTTTTTTAGGTTCCAATGGATACGAACAATCCACGAGATTTGAACGAAGGCAATTTGCACATGGTTGTATCCCATCACATTTTATTTTCTTCTTTCTACAAGTGAAGCAGGCTTTCGAAACCCGGTGCCTCTTCTGGGTACTTGAATCACTCATGCTTCTTTCTTTCACTAGATTGATTAATGTAGTTGTTATTGAGACATTAGATTTCTGAATGATCGCTTAATTTATTTTTCTGGTGTTTTAAAGATTCTTACTAAACTTTTTTGGAATCTAATGATCTCGATTGTTTTTGCTACGAAAATGGCTTCGTCCCGAGACGATTGGATGTGAATGTTCATTGCAAACCACGTGCTTGATAGTCTTTGAACGGAATGGTTTGGGCTTTTTTTATCTGAGCCCGAGAGAGCCGAAGACGTGGAGCAGAGATAATGAATTTACCGAGTTGGGCTCATGATGTTGCAACCTGAGCATCAATTTAGATAGGGATAATAATCAGTTGAAGTTGAGCTGGTGGAAATGTATGTGCCCTTTCATTTTCGAGCAGAATAAGGAACGTCGATGTGGATGATAGTTGAATGTCTTATTTTAGACTGCGTTAGAAAGAGAGAGAAAAAGAGATTTAAAGAGGAAAAATAGTAACTTCTCTTTGACAGAGGGGTTTTAATGGTCTGCTGTTGCTTTTGAAGCGTAAAGAAACATTCTCGTCGTGAAGAAACAAGAGATAAAATAAGAAAGCGATTCTAGTACATCTATTGTTTGACTTCCTGTCGAGTAGGATTTCAAGGACATGGAAGTTCACGAGTTGGTTGAGCTTTCTATCAGGGCGGCCATTGAGTGAGCGAGCCTATGTTATGTAGCAGGATCGTGCTTGGGCTTGACATGCTCTCTCCACACTCCATCTTCCGTAGTCACCATGAAGTGATTCTTTGCATAAGAGTGTTCGCTTAGCAAAGGTAGCTTTCATTTTGACAAAGGATGGAAGGATAGCGCACGAAGTTACGTCAAAGAATAGCCCTAAAGCCCCTTGCGCCTTTGGATACATGCTTCTTTGCTGGCACTCATTCCAAGGTAAGTATTTGACACAAGAAAGCGCTTGTAGCCATTTTTTTTATGCTATAAACTACTGGGTTTTCTTGTATGTCCGCTGATATGCATAATAACATATCTAACAAGGCTAACTTCAGTTCAAGTATGCTTTCCCTGAGTAGAATGCTAGTTTCTGACCTCGATCGGTGGAAAGCAAAGATTTCGCAACAATTGGTCCTCACCAACCTTGTCTAGTTTTTCAAGATTTTCTTTCACAGTCCATTTATAGCTAGGTACAGAAGTATTTTCACTGCCTATGATATCTCTATGCGCCTCAACAGACGACGAGAGCCCATCCTTCACTCACTTTCGATTATACGTCAAGCTTTTGAGAACTCTTCGTATGGTAAATACGTAACAATAGAGAAATAAAAAGAGGAAGAAAACTGATTGTTGACAGCAATGCCCAATACCGAGACATGTAGAGAGTAGGAGGGAAGCTATCGAGTCTGTCTGTTGTTGATGTACAATAATTTGCAAGTTGTTGAAGAAAAGTGGTCGTGTGGAAATGGTCAACATAATCAAGATTTTATAAGAAAATTCAACTCAATATAAGGTTATCATACCATTGGAACTACAAAACAACATGGTAGCGAGAAACGGACCTATCTTTGCTAGTAAAGAGGATGCCAATTTCAAAGAGGCATTGAAGTTGTACGATGCAAAACAATATAAGAAAGCGCTTAAGTTAGTGGACGCTACTTTGAAGAAAAATTCTAATCACGCCGAGTCGTTAGCGTTGAAAGGATGTATATATCATTTCACTGGTAACAAAGATGAGGCCGAGGGATATATCTTGAAAGGTATCGCCAAAGGCTCATCCAATTACTTGGTGAACCACCTTGCTGGTATATACTACAGAGCTTTGGACAGATACGAAGATGCTGTCAAGTGGTTCAAAGCTACGGTCGACAACGGATCACCAAATAAGCATCTCTTGAGGGACTTGTCAAACATGCAAGTGCAAGTTAGAGACTACAAGAACCTCAAGGATTCGAAACAAGCATATTTGGAATTTCAGCCCGGGTACAGAGCGAACTGGACCGGGTTGGCCGTAGCTCTTCATTTGAACAAAAACTACTCTAGCGCTATCTCCACCTTATCGAAAATAGAGGACATCATCAAAGACCATTTACAAGAGGCAGACAGATATGAACAATCTGAGTGTGTCTTGTATAAAAACTCTATTATGGCAGAAAGTGGCGATATCGAACAAGCTTTAGAGACTTTAGACAAAGATGATGGTGAGATAAGGGATAGATTGGCATTCTTGGAGTATCGTGCGAAATACTTAGAATTGTTAGACAGAAAGCAGGAAGCATCGATTGAATACCGTAAACTTCTTCAAAGGAACCCAGACAATGCAAGCTACTACAGAAAGCTTGAATCAAGCTTGGGTATTGATAAGCTGAATTATGAATTGAGAGTGAAATTGTATGCTAAGCTCGCTAAGTTTTACCCACGCTCAGATCCCCCAAAATACCTTCCTTTGACCTTCCTCCCAGCATCTCACCCAAGCTTCCCAACAAAAGTCGAGGAATACGTTTTACCTCAGTTAAAGAGGGGCGTGCCAGCTACTTTTGTTAATGTTAAACCATTGTACAAAGATCAGGCAAAGTTGAAAGTTATTGAAGAAACCGTTTTGAAGTTTTACGAGAACGAAGCTCCAAAATTGAATCCTACTGTTGATGTGTGGACAAAGTACTTCTTAGCCCAACACTATTTATATTTGAAGGATTTGGAGAAGGCTACGGAGTTCATAGACGCAGCCTTGATGCATTCACCTACACTAGTGGAATTATATATTTTGAAGGCCCGTATATTGAAGCATTATGGAAAATTACAAGAAGCAGCAGAGAAGATGGAGGAAGGTCGTGCTTTAGACTTACAAGACAGATTTATCAACTCCAAGGCAACAAAGTATTTGTTGAGAGCTAATAAAGTAGATGAGGCTATTGATAGAATTTCTTTATTCACTAAGCTCGACGAAGACGCTGTCAACGGATGCAAGGACTTGCATTTGATGCAAGTCAACTGGGTTCTTTTGGAAAGTGCTGAAGCTTACACTAGGTTGTATCATGAATTAGAGGATAAGTTGAGACATTTGGATGTTTCGAATGAAGAGGAACAACTAGAAGTTGAGAGTGAGTTGATTGAAGCTATCGAGATTTATAAGGGTCTTGCTGTTAAAAGGTACCAGGCCTTGTTGCACATTTTCAAGATTTTCCATAATGATCAATTCGACTTTCACTCGTACTGTTTGAGAAGAGGCACCCCTAGAGATTACATAGACACTCTCACATGGGAAGATAATTTGCATGCTACTCCTATATATATCCGTATTGTTGAAGGTATTTTCAAAGTTTACCTTGAATTACAGGAACAACAAGCTAAGGATGATCAGACAGCGGACTTGGATGCCAAGTTCAAGTCCAAAAA
Organism: Millerozyma acaciae; assembly: GCA_001600675.1. Lineage (NCBI taxonomy): Eukaryota > Fungi > Ascomycota > Pichiomycetes > Serinales > Debaryomycetaceae > Millerozyma > Millerozyma acaciae. The sequence continues at coordinate 733,840 of BCKO01000005.1, read as the reverse complement.
GAATAATAAGAAGCAAAAGAAAGCAAAGGCCCAAAGTATCAAGAAGAGGGAAGAGTTGATTGCAAAGGTTGAATCTGTCAAAAATGACAAGGATCCATTGGGTAGCCAAGCTCTTTCTGATTTAAGAAAGAAAGGTGACAAAATCTTGGATCTTTTGGCTGATCTTGTCAAGCCTTTAACTGAGGAAGTGAAAGATAACAGAACGACTTGGGATTTGGCTTACACGATTTACATGAAACAAGGAAAATATGTTTTGGCTTTACAGTCATTAAAAAATTTAGACAAACTCTCGAAAGGGCAAGAGAGGATGCCCAGAGATATCGAAGAGAAGATTAACGAGTTGTCTAAAGCTTGTAAGGACCCTGCTACCAATCCTGCTATTGCAAAAGTTGTGGAGAAAGGTTTGGAAAGTGCTTTTTCCTGATACTCTAATTCCAAAAGGTAAAGTCGGTTCTTAGGATAATTAGTATTAATATTTAGCTTATCTTGAAAATGCATATACTTTTTATACAATAATAGATCACGACCTAATCCAGCTTTCTGCTTGGCTTCTAGCTACATTGCTGGCCAAGTTCAATGTCTGCTTGCCCATTGGGAAGTAGCTAACAGTATACCACACCGCACTTATCAACTGTACTATGGCAAAGACGATCGATAGTATGGTGCTTTTCAACGACAAGCTGCTGATCAAAGTTAAAATGATGCTTGTAACAAAAACTACGGTGAACGCTATTCTCGTGGACAGGAAAAGATGCTGTAAATATGCCTTGAACCCTTGGAGTACTCCAAAACTCACAAGAAAGAACATAGAGCCCAAAGACCATAGTAAAGCGAACTTTTTGGGTTTCAATGATAGAACTGGAAATAAAAATATGCAAATCAAATAGCAGGACACCGATCCAGCAAACGTTAAACCAAATATCAACATTCTGTCCCACCGAGATAACTCAAAGTATCCAGGGTCTGATGTCACATAATTGTCTTCATCTTCTAGGTATACAGAATTACTTCTAAACGGATTTAGTTTCTTTAACTTGTTCCGAATCAGTCCCCCGTTAGCTGACGACTCCGTCACTGGTCGAGGTAAGCTACCTCCTTCTTGCTCATTTTGGGAGAGAGGGCTGTAATTGAGCGGGTTCTTCTTGAAGGGTTTGAAAAAACTCATTTGTAACGTTTTGTTGTCGATTTTTGGTCTATGAACTTGTCAAATAGAAGTAGTATTAAAATTCCTTAGTTTTCCAATTATTCGCAAGAAGATTTCTGGTAAGTATAATAGAAAGTGAAGCAATACCACCCATTGTAAATGTCAACTACCGTACAGACAGAGAAGGATTTTGTCCTGAACTACTTGAAGTTGATAACGTTGTCGAAAGACGTACTGTCCGAGCAACTTTATTCTACTAGTGACTATGATAAACTACCATCATTAGGTCCCTCACTTCCAAAATTCCAAGTTTCGTTACCAAGGATTGCAGAGAGCCATGTTGGTAAAAAAGTGGAGAGTGCCAATCTCTCCTTCAAGTCGATAAAGCCACCTTACAAGTTTTCATATAACATGGAGAAAGTTCCTCTCTCCTCCACTATCTACAAGGTGAAAGAAGCATTGATTGTGTCATTGGACCAGCTCAAGGAAAATGGCATCGAAGCAGCCGACGTCAAGCTCTTGGTGAAAGGCAAGGTGATTCTGGATACCACAGTGGTGTCAAGCTTGGTTGGCAATGGCGAGGAGTTGTCACTCATGTGTATGATCAACAGCAGTGGAGCTGGAACTAAAGGTAAAGTGACGCAAACAGGACAAGAGAGCATAAATGCCTCGTCTAGTGACGATATCGTTGATGCAGTTGCTCCTGTGGTGCCCGAAGAGGTGAACATTCAATTGTCTGAGCCTGCTTTGGCCAAGATACGTGCTATTCTCGTAGAGGAGTTGAGGTCCGATAAAAAGGCAAACTTGATTTTGCAGAAACTCAAAGACAGTCTTACAGCTAACTGAACAGTTAAATTCATTTATTACATAGTATAGCTGACTGAACTATTTCCTAGGCACTAATTTTTGTAGATTTCAATAATCAGTTACCAAGATTTGTGATCTGATCCCTCGAAGTCAAAGATGGTTGAAACGACTTTAGCCAGCGTGGAATCAATGGCACATTTTAACTCTTATAAAGGTATTCGAGTGAAAGGCTAATGCCTCCCTACCAACTAGGCCTATTTACGATTTGTCCAGCTCTCCATTTTCTTTTTCAACAAGTCGTTCAAGCGATGTCCTTCAGGTCTTTCCACCCGCTTCTCATACATGTAGTATGAGCTTACACCCACCGCAACCGCAAAGAGCGGATCAAGAGTCCTTGACAAGAGATATGGGTATTGCATCGGCTCTGTAATTATGTAGACTGGTGAACTTATCTAGATTTTATATTAAAATACTACCCGATTTACATGGTGCGAAGACTAATCATCGGTATAATTTAGATGAAAGCAGAATAGATAATTATACAGTTTCTATAAAGTTCTATTTGGGCTTTCTAGTGAACTTTTGTTTGACTTTGTTACTTATGTTCTTGTTCCAAATTGCTCCACTCATTATCGGTTTGTGAATGCCATAAATATCATGAATATCATCATCATCAGGGTCTATCAGGGTCCCAGAAGAGATTAAGGTTTCACGTTCCTCTTGACTCAAGTCAGCAGTTAGTAGTTTCTTCCTATGCCTTATTTTTGATCGTTGTTTTGATATGAAGTCTCTGCACTTGTTGATTTCATCTTGCGATAACGAGCCGAAGCCATATCCACCAATTTTTTTGAAGCAGTTATCTATGAGTTCATTGGGGTCCAATATGGACTTGGGGAAGTTTTGCATGAACTGGAAAAGTTCTATTTGCTCCACTTCTGACCCACTACCACTCATGTGCCGTGAATTGTGGAAATCGGGGTGGTCCAAGCACATTTTGCAAATAGTTAGTGAGATCCGGAAAATAGTCTTGGAGCCTTCGTACCACAAGATATCCCACACTCTGAGAGTGGTCTCTATAGGTAAAATATTGACAAAAACAGACATGAACCACGAGGAAGTAACCAAAGTTATAGGAGGGAGTCTGGTCAAGATCTTATCGTCCGATAACTGCTCTCCATCGAAATTTTTGCCCAAGATGGACCAGAGATGAGGTACGTACTCCTTTATGCAAAGCATCAACACGCCCTGATCGGTATGGACACCCTCGAGATTAGTTGAATGCACTTTGGGTATAATTCGTTCAGTGAGGATCACCAAGAGCCAAAACGCTCTTTCTTCGTTCATGAAAAGCAAGAGTAACCCAGCAAGGAAGTTCAACGACTGACAGTAGCCAATCTGGGGTTGGAAATGGGCAAATGCAATGAGTAACCGACGAAGCGACAGCACCAAAACTGTTTCAGCCTTGCTTCCTTCGATATCTTCAGCAGCAACAGTGCGTAGAACATGCTCGTTAAAATGTCTGTTATCTGGAAACGTTCGATTTAGATCTCTTTCAATAACCTCCGTGTCCTTATTGCTTATATTCTGGGTATCACGTACTATCTTCTCGTACACTCCGACATTCTTGTTGAGTTTATCGTATCCTCCAGCATAAAAGAACCAAGCATTCCCTCTCCATTCCGCAGGTATTCCTTTACGAACTAGTTTTTTCACCTTGTCTGACTTTGGGGGAAATCGATGAGGAACTGCATTCTCAGATTCCAATGCAAGCCCGTTTTGCTTCATCACTATTTGCCATCTCTTCTTCTGCTTGATGCTGTACTTCAAGTATTTCAAATACCATTCATTGTAGGAATCTTCGGTTGTTTTCTGGTGTAAAGACACCTTCTTAAAACCGTATCTGTCAAATGGGGACTTGAGGATTTGCTCAAAATCGTGGTCTATCGCTGTAATGAGAACTTCTGGCTTTATCCTCTCTGGTGGTGCCTGACTGTGCTCAGACTCGCTTTTAGTACTTGCTTCTCGACGTTCAGTATTGTTATCTGCGTACTCTTCATTCAAAATTCCATCCAACTGGTCTCCAATCTGGCCATTATTCATTATCTGAGGCGACTCCATTTCATACATGTTGAGCAACGAGTAGTTGTTTGAGTAAGACGAGTTTGATCTTTCATGTACTTTAGGTGCTATGCTATCTCCTTTCAGGTCGATTTCATTCACCAAAACGAAATCTTCGTCCTTTTTACCTTTATTAGACATCGTCAACATATCTCCTACTGCTGTGTGTTCATACGATGCTAGATATATCGGCGCCTGATGGGAGTTTTCTTGCTTCAAGTTATCGTGATGGTTAAACTTCAAATGTCACTAACATAAATGTCGTTATATGAAAATCTTATCAAAAATCACTAGTACAACAATCAAATTTCAGCCCTACTACTTTACAGATGTATTGGAGGGATACTGGATGGAATTCGTGGACATACCCTGGATGTAAGCCAATAGGGCTAGCCCAGGGGCTACTCCTCTCTCAAAATCCAGGATTTGGAGCAGAGCTTTTTGAAAAAAGTGTTTTCCAACAAGCATGCTATAAGGGCAATATACCCATGCTAAACACAAACAAAGGCATATTGATAACTCCAGACCTACCGACGCTACCGATAATAGAAGAGTCTTGGAAAACATTTACAAAGCACGGAGATCGTGGGTCATTTTCATACAGTGTTGTGTCTATCATATATTCGACATCTATCCTGGCAGTTATAACTTGGTTCCTAAACCTCTTTGTCTTCACAAACTACTCTCTCAAACCATCACTATTGATGAAGATCTCAACATCGATGTCGTCGGTTTACTTGCTCTTTGCTATGATACGGTCAATAGTAGAATTGCATAGCCAGCAGCTACAAGGGTATCTTCATGGACAGGAGCTTCTCGATACGTTAAAGTCGTCATTGGCCTTGAACATACTTGATCTTATCGTGGTGTTTCTACTTCAAATCAGCCAGGTGCAAGTAATCATGAGGATTTTCCTGCGGCAGCAGGATAAAAGACTTACATTTATTGTGGGAGTGCTAGCTTCTATTGCTTCTCAAGTAATTTGGGCAATAACCAATTTCCACATCTTCCCAGTCGATAGTGAACAGGCAGACATCCTACCCGCATTCACCTACTTGGTACGAATAGCGATGTCCACATGTTATGCTGTACTATTTTCAGTGTTTTACCTCAAAAAGATACATTATATTGTATCGAACAAAAGCATTTGGTTATTAACTCTTTTAACGTTGATTATGAGTTACAGCCCTGTTGCATTTTTCATAGCTGATGTTTCAAATGCCATGGTTTATGACATGTCAGAAATATATTCGATTGTAACGTATGACATTTGCGTCGTTATACCGTGGGCCTGGTGCAACAAGTTCAGCCATATCATGAAAGCTAAGGAGAAGGAGGGAGTTTTGGGAAGACGATTTTATGAGGATGAGTTGTACGGATTAGATCGACTTGAACTATTTGTAGAGGAATACGACGACGAAAATGGGCAAAATAACCATAATGGAGATGACAGAAATGATGACGATGGCGACGAAGACAACCAAGACCCTTTGTATAACGGTAATAATAACGAAAATAACAATGAAAACTTCAACAGGAACAACAGTAGGGTTGGTGGCAGTGGTAATGGTAATGGCAGTGACAACGATAATGTAAATAGTGACGATTTAGAGAAGAACCAACATAGTACCCTTCAAAGACTAGAAGGGAATGTCCGAAAGGTAAAGACAGTCTTCTTGAACATTACTGACAGTGTTATTGCAAAAGGATTGGCAATACCGAGGTCTGCCAGTACCTCCTCTACAGATACAGATAATAGAGATCACCGCTTCCACAATGTTAGGATGAATAACACTAACGAAAGAAGCGATACGCGAGGGTTTAGAAACACCCCATATCAGACCAATGGTCAGGATATAGGGGTGAACAACACTGGAGGAATTTCAGGAACTAGGAGCTCCCATACAACAAGTAACTCTCAGATGCGCAACAGAAGAGATGTTTATGTATACACTAGAAAAGAGGTGGTGATCAATTTTTCTGAAGAGGAATAAGTAGAAAATTTAATGATAATGACGGATTCTATGACATTCATCTTTTTTCATGGCCCCTTTTGGCTATCTCCAAGCATTTATCTTCGTAGCCGGGTATGTGAATGTATTCCACACCTTTATCTGTTAATATTGAATAACTGGAATTGTTCTTCACGAAAATATCTGGTTCGACAACACCGACAAAACAAGTTTTGATACACGTACTCAAAATTCTCTCCACACAAGGCAAATTACCACTGAGCCTAAAAGAACAAGGCTCCATAGTTGTGTATATTTCTGTCCCTTCGGGAACTTCCCGTTTGCCAACCTTTTCGAAATACTTTTCAAAGGCACACTGCTCAGCATGAGTATTACCTGGGAGCTCTCGAGAGTGGCCAGTCTCGAGAATTTTTCCCTCATGAACAAGGACTGCTCCGACATTGAACTGAGTTTGAGTTTCACCGCATTCATCAGCTTTTTCTAAAGCCAATTCCATGAACTTACGATGTGGCGATATAGCCCACTCAGGGTAATCTGTTTTATAAGACCAGGATTTATCCGAAGCTTCATATCTGTAGGCATGAAGCCATAAGTCTAAGTCATTGGGACCAGGCTCAGTGTAAAGTGATGTGTCACAGATTTCACAATGTTTATCGGTGAGTATTTCACCATCCTCCTGAGGATGAAACCAGGAAGATGATGCTCTAGTTTTCCCTATAGTATCCAATCGTTCAATTATTTTGTCATAAGATTCTTCACCGCCTTTTCCCAAGTTCTCTCCCCAAACATATCCATTTGAGTATATAGGGTCGTTCGCGATGGGATGTCCAAGGTACTGGAGATGTACCCTAATTTGATGTGATCTTCCAGTGAAAGGCATACACTTCACTATCGATGTGTTAGATTCTGGATCATAGGATACTCTTTGGAAGACAGTTTTAGCTTCTTTTCCAGCTTTGTGATCAACGGCGTTCAAACCATGCTTTGGCGAAATAGTGCTCATAGGCTCATTCACTTCAATTTGACCTGGTGGAACTAAACCCTTCACTCTGGCAATATATTCTTTTCTGACAGTACGCTCTTTAATCTGCTTGACAAAAGCATCTGCTCCTCTTGGATTCTTGCCAAGTACCATTAAGCCACTTGTCAACCGGTCGAGTCTATTACAAGGATGGACAATTTTTCCATATTCATGCTGTAGAATTTTAGTGACGGTGTTATAACGATATCTTCCCGTTGGGTGGGCTGGAATCCCAGATGGCTTATCAATAGCGATCAAATTATCATCTTCGTAAACGATTTTAATCTCCCTAGAACTCACACTAGGCTCATGTCTATGCGATCTGTGACAAATCAAGTCACCGTTTCTAACAACACTTTCCAAATTGGCCGGCTTTTTGTTCAAAGTAACCTGTCCCTCAGATATTGCTTTTCTGTATGTCTCTTTGCTTCGATCTCTGAACTCGTCTGTGAAGATATCTATCAACTTTCTGTCCCTCCATCTCATTTTACAGTAAGTCATGTATGTGAAGAAATATGGCTTCACTTTTCGTAATCTTCCATCAATAGTATAACTAGCTCCTTCAGCTTCCTCTTCGAGGATCGTCTTCGATTTTTGCAATGTTTTTGTCGAGTCTTTAGCATCTTCTCCTCCGAGCTGCTCATATGCTGTAAGTATGCCTTTGTCAATGGTTTGCTTTTTTATACGAAAGCCTAACGAATCTCTAAGCTTGCCTGATTGACCAAAATTGGTCTCTGGAGAATGTTCTCTTTTTGTTCCTTTTACTAACTTGTCTGCCATGCTGTTAAAGTACCTTTTGCTGTCGAAATAGAGGTGAGATAGAGTTCTATTAATGCAATTCACCATTCAATATGCCATTTGCTGGAATTTTTCATTGAATTTTAATTTTTCACATATTACAACAGTTTTCTCACCGAATCGGAACTATGTTGTTCGACAATACTAGACTCTAATAGGCTATACAAATCTACAAAAGGCCCTGCTTCTTCAAATCTAAGTAGTCCTTTTCCGATAAAACGTTTCCTTCTTCATCTTCTACCTCTACTGCATTCTCAGCATCGCCTTCTTTAATACGCTGCTCCCGTCTGATTCTTCTCCAAAGCTCAACAGCCTCATCGATTTTGGTTATATTTTTGAACAAGGGTATATGATCTTCAGTTATCCCAAGGCATTTCAATCCGTGTTGATGCTTAATATTACTAAAGTGCTTTGAAAAAACAGTTCTTCCTTTGTAAGTAATGTTACCACAAATTTCGCAGTCGTATTTCTTATGGTAGCCTTGGAGCTTATAAAGCCAAAAGGGAATCGGCCTACCATCTATGCCTAAGGGGAGATCGTTGTAATCAAGCTCTTCCTCATCAGAAGAGGAGTTATCGTTGCCATCAGAGGAGAAGTCTAGATCAGTGTAGTCTGAATCCTCGTGTGCATCATTCTCAATCAACTTTTCTCTCTCTGTGAGAGAATCGAACCTTTGTAGGTCTGCTATCGTTGAATCTATGTGTGTTTTGACATTATCCACAAGAGACTTGAGCTTATATTCCAAGTACTCGACACTTTGGAGCTTGTCCATGGTACCGTTTGCATTTTGATGTTTTTTCAAGTTCTTCTTATGCTTTTCCCCTGACAAATGGCTTCTATAAACAGTTTCTTTTGCGAATGTTTTTTTGCAGGCTTCACAGTACACTTTACCTTCAGAATCTGGAACACCGTCTTGGACTGATTTGCCGCCACTTAAGTAACCGTCGTCGATTTTTTTTATCAATTCTGACGTGCCATGCAATGGATGTACCCTCTCGTAAAATGTTAGCAAGTAAGATATGATATCTTGTAAAAATATGTGGTACAACTTAGATTCTCTTTTTATGCGTTGAAATGGGAGGGTCTTAAAGCTCGACAAAAACTCAAGGTAGCTAGTCCTTTCACCAGATAGCTCCTGATACCTTTCGTGAAAATCCTTTAAGTCGACATGCTTTCCACCGGCCTCTTCTGGTGAAAATAATGCCTCCATATCAATATGTGATGCAGCTGCACTCAATATATACTTTCTTTTAACCTTACGCTTCCCCTTCCTTTCCTCGATAGCTTCACCTTCAGGTTTGCTCGAGAACATCTCATATAGTGCACTGATGTTTTCTACCTGTTCATACTCTTGTATGCTATGTCTCTCTTTGATCTTTGCAAGTTTTTCATCAAATGACCCAAACTCGTATGAAGGGTCAGTAATATCTCGAAGTTCAGATTGAACCAAATCTTTTTGCTTGTCGACGATGTGCAATAGTTTCTCACACTGCGCCTCGTATTTATCCTTCATAAATCTTAACTCATGTTGTTGCAAGAGCACCTCTTCGTATCGTCTCTTTTTTGGTAAAGATGCCTCTTCCTTGTGCCTATCAGTGAATTCTGGGACCAACAAAGGGTTTCTTTGTATCCTCTTCGAGGCAGAAGCTTCTATCACCTCTAGCTCCTCCAAGATTGACCTCTCCTGCTCAAACAAGGACATACTTGCAATTTTGATATTCTTCAGTGAAAACTCATAGAATTATGTTAGATAAAAATTTTGTGTGATCACGACCAGCAGTCATTTATCAGACTTTATAGTTGATAAAAGTGAACGTAACTCATGATATCTAAGAGAGAGCCTGTAGTGACAGGGAGGCAAGAAAGAAAGGACGGGGTTCTTCCCTTGTACTTATTTACTTATAACTGTAATCACTTCAAGATTAATTCTGATGTTTTTATTGAAAAGATTAAATTATCATTTCCTGATGCATTATCAGTACTATATGTTTTCGGGGTTCAAGAATTTTGTTCTATTCTAGACGGTTGCTTCGTAAACGAATCAAAGAAGGGTTTGATCGTGATTAATGATCTTTTGTTGAAAGCGTTGTATGAAAAGTATCATGATCAGGGTGTGAACTTTCGTACTTTGGGACTTAATCAAAAAGGATCAGTCGGTATCATTGCAATAACGCCGTTTTTCCTGAGATTTAGCTCTGTCAGCAAGGGAGCGAGCTCCTGTGGGTACCTATATTCTTCATTGAAAGGAGCAGTAGGTCTTCGATTGACTTATACGACGACAAGTGAGACAGAGACTGTGCCTCGAGAAGTTGACTTAACTTTTATAAATGCCCATTTACCAGCTTACGAAGGCGAATACTACTACAGACGGAGAAACAATCTGCTTATGGGTCTAATGAGGTCTATTGATTTTGGTGATGGATACGCAGCTTTGAAGCCAAACTCACATTGTTTCTTGATGGGAGACTTGAACTATCGCACAACGACGCACTACAACAAGTCATCAGAGTCTTTGAAAAGATTGATCGATTTGCAGGACCAATCGAGGCAACAAGAAGACATTGAAAAGCTTGTTGATGAATATGACGAGTTAACTCGGGGCAGACGGGAAGGTGACATATTATCTGGTTTCAGTGAAGCGTGTATAAACTTTGCTCCCACCTACAAATATCATAGGAATACTGCCATCTATAACAGCAAGAGACTGCCTTCTTGGTGCGATCGTATTTTTTACCAATCAACATATCACATCGGAGAGTCAAAGTTCATACAGAAGAAGAAAGGGGAGGTACTTGAAGACGTTCCACACATCATTAGGTACAACAGCGTCAACAATTTACTTCAGTCAGACCATCTTCCTGTAATCTTGGAGGTGTCTGTACCAGTAACCCCACCAGAGTCGATAATCTCCTCGACGGGCTATCTCCAAATTTTGTCTTCACAAGTCCCGACAGAGCACCATCACATTAATGTGCTAGATGCGTATAACTCGCAAGGCCCTATAAGTGGCCCTACCCAGATCTATATGAAGCCTACAGTGGTCGACTCGATCATTCAAAATATGGTGTCTCCTTTCAGCGACAAAATAATAGGCTATTCTGTCTGGTTGACGACCACTCCTAAAGGAAGACTAGTAATTTTGTTATTGATACTACTACTTTGGGCGTTGTTTAAACTTATTTAGTCTTTCTTCTAGATAGATTCGATGCTATACTCTTTTGAGCAGTACAAGTGACGATGAAATTTATAATACAATTATGCCACGTCCCAGATAAACAGCATCTGACCATTTTCCAGTATTTGTCTTTGCTTCCAACCGCATTCGTCCTTCACTGCAAGTAATTCAAACTCTCCACACAATCTTGTTTATTGAAAGGTAGTAATTTATCTCTTGTTGGCGTCACCACCCAGCATTTAGTATCAAAGTTAAGACTCTTGCATTGTGTTACTAAAAGATGCAGGTTCTTCACTCTGTCGTCTTTGGCTGCAATTTTGATTAAAAGAAAGTTTTTAGTGAAATAGTTAAAGCCCTGCGTAACTAAAGACGGCTTAAGCAATAGGAAGATGTTGATCTGCACCTGAAGATCTACCTTACAAACAGGTAGAAAACAAAGTTAAAAAACCACAACACAGCAACAAAAAACGTGCGACTATGTAACAGTATGACTCACTTCTTCTAAGTGATTGCTGGGTATATGTCTTTAGAAGCATTAAGCTGTTGCTCTATGAAGATTGGGTCTAAAAGTAACTAACGGTTTCTTTCCCAAAAAAGAAATGTTCCAGAAGGTAGCTAAAACCCTCTCTTTTGTGGAATGCCTTGCAAGGAAGCGCCTTTGTTAACAGGACCTGCCGTTTCCATCAAAAAAAAAAAAAAAAAAAAAAAAAAAAAAAGTTAAGAAATGGAGATACTTCACCCATTTTCGATTTTTATGACTAACATAATTGAAAGAGCATAGTTTCTTCTATCTAATCGTGTAGCCATGTTCGAATCCAAAGACTCGGACAGTGGCCTTGAAGGAACGAGGAAAGGAACAAACTCTACGTACGATGACGAAAATCGCACTAGATGGCAGCTGTTCAAAGATTCTTTCAAAAGAAGTGAACAAGAGAAGGTCGAGGATTACGCCAACTTGAATGAAATAGAAAAGGCTAATTTGGGAGCTTCCAAAGCACCTTTGATGAGGGAGCTTCAAAATAGACATTTGCAAATGATAGCAATAGGAGGAAGTGTTGGGACAGGTCTTTTAATTGGTAGTGGTAGCACTTTGCGGACTGGTGGACCGGCATCTTTGGTGATTGCTTGGGGGCTTGTTGGTACAATGGTCTTCTGCACAATCCACGCTTTAGGGGAGTTGTGTGTAGCTTTCCCAGTGAGTGGTGCTTTTTCCAACTACGCTACAAGATTTGTCGATACGTCATGGGGATTTGCAGTTGGCTGGAACTATGCCATTATGTGGTTGATTGTGTTGCCCTTGGAGCTAGTTGCAGCAGCAATGTCTATACAATATTGGAATGACAAGATAAACCCTGTTGCATGGGTGGCGATATTCTATCTTTTTATTTTGAGTATTAATTTATTTGGAGTGAAAGGGTACGGAGAAGCCGAGTTTTATTTGGCAATAGTGAAAGTGATAGCCATAGTAGGTTTTATAATCCTAGGTGTTATTATTGTTTGCGGTGGTGGACCAACACATGAGTTCATTGGTGCCAAAAACTGGCACGATCCCGGAGCTTTTGCAAATGGCTTCAAAGGTGTTTGTTCTGTTTTTGTAACTGCATCATATAGTCTTGCTGGTTCTGAGATGGTCGGCTTGGCTGCTGCAGAGACAGATAACCCCAAAAAGACATTACCCAAAGCTATAAAGCAGGTATTCTGGAGAATCTTCTTGTTTTACATTTTATCATTGACTTTAATTGGTCTTATTGTGCCTTTCGACTCAGAAAAGCTCTTGGGCTCATCAAGTACTGCCTCGGCATCACCTTTTGTGATAGCCATCCAAATTGGTGGTATAAATGCATTACCGTCGATTTTTAATGCGGTTATATTGATATCAGTCATCTCTGTTGGTAATTCAGCTGTTTATGGATGCTCCAGGACTATACAAAGTTTAGGAGCCCAAGGTCTAGCTCCAGAGATTTTCAACTATGTCGATAGAAGAGGACGTCCTCTAACTGGATTAGCACTTTCTGCCATATTTGGATTACTTTGTTTTCTTAGTGCCTACGACGATGAAGCAGAAATCTTCGCCTGGTTATTGAGTGTGGGAGGATTAGCCACTATATTTTCGTGGTTTAGTATAGGTATGTGTCATCTCAGGTTTAGGTTGGCATTAAAAAAACAAGGTGCCTCTACAAAAGATTTGTCGTTTGTTGCAGTGTCTGGAATTTGGGGTTCTATCTACTCTATGATTTTCCTTTGCGTTGTCTTGGTTGTTCAGTTCTGGGTGGCATTATTCCCAATTGGCAGTAAAGGCAAGCCCAATGCAAAGAACTTTTTCCAAAACTACTTGGGAGTTATTGTCATTGCTATATTCTACATCAGTCACAAGGTTTATACTAAAAATTGGAGACTATGTGTGGACTTGAAAGATATTGACCTCTACACGGGAAGACGTGAAAATGATGTTGAATTAATGAATTATGAGATTGAAGAGGAGAAGGAGGTGTTCCAAAAGTTGCCTATATACCTTAAAATTTGGAAGTGGATAGCATGAATAAGAGACGATTTGCATTTATTCTGATCAATGTTGATGTTAATCTGTATTTGTAGATTTAGCTGCTTGCAGCTGTGGCCACTGTTCCGACACTTTTGGGTCTTTTTTGTCCTTCGTCCTTGGTGGAAATTCTTTTCCTTTTGGAAGTTTTCACGGGTCTTTTCTCTCCTTCAACGTAAACGTCGTTTGGTAGGTCATACAACTTGACATGCTTGATTTGGACGAAATTTATGTTTTCATCATACGACTGCCAACCTTTGCAGATGTTGAAGAATTCGGAGCACGGATACTGAATGTCTAGTTTTTTCTCTCCACCCTTGTTGAGATCAATATCTAAACCTATGTACAATTTTGTCAAATTTAATTCCACTGTATCCTTAGGGACCTCCTCCTTTTTCAGAGTATCAATTTTCTTGAGTTCGCTGGTAACTTTCTCGCCTTGAAGGGTGCCGTAGGCGCTTATGACTTCTTGCATTTGATCTGCGTCTTTGCAAACAAAACTATCTTCAAAGGTCTTGACGTAGGGATGAGCGATTTCGATGCCCTCTGTCAACTCCAATTTCTGGACAAGGAGCCTCAACTTACTTTCCACCATTCCACTCCATTTTTTGTGTTCTTCGCCGGAAGCTTTTGTTGCCGCAACAATGCATAAATAGAATTTGTAGTTGTGGAAAAAGGTGTGTCTTGCTAGCAAGTCGGACCAAGTTTTCTTATTCATGTTGATCTGATTCATGATCTCTATTCCTCGTTTGAACTCTTGCATGATGATTTTTTGTGTTGAGCTAGTGATGTTGTGAGTAGCACACATCGACGGATATGCTGGGGTGATAACAGGCATTCTGTGCTGGCGGTCATGGGGGTACAACCTGGGGTTCCACACCCGCACTTGTAAAGGTCCATCCTCGATCTGTTTGAGGAGCACGGGCTGGGGCCAACTCCACTGGTCATAGATGTGAAAGAACTTTTCCACAATCACAGCACTGACGGCATTGGGGTAGAGCTGGCATATTCTCGCCACTAGCATGGCCCACGCCACCCCTCCAGGGAACCCAAACACATTGGCGTAGATGGCCCGCTGCTGGGCCCACATCTTGATGCACCGAAGGGCATGTTTGAAAACGGTCGGCTTGGGTACAAGAGTCAAGATCTCGGCGTCCACCCGCACACCGTTCAACGCCCGCATGTCTTTCTCCTCGATGTTACGGAGCAAGTTCTTGTCGTCGAGCTTCAAGTCCTTGGGCACCCGCGGGATGTCGAGTCTGGCGCAGTTCAAGTCAATCTCGATCCCGCTGAACACCATCTTGATAATGGGCACAAACGCATCCGGCACCGGCGCTATCTCGTCGAGCTCAGGCCGCTCGCGAAGAAGCTTCTCAAACACATCGAAGAAGTCGCTCCGCAGGACGTGTTTCGGCACCACCACCAACGTATCGATATCTGACCCTGGCCCGTACACCCCAAGTCGGTACGACCCGTACGTGTAAATCTTGCCCCCAGCGTCTCTTGCCATCCCCTCGCTCATGTTTTTTTTGATCGACACCCGATACACAAACTCCTCCGTGAGCTTCTGAAGTATATTGAGCACCTCCACCCTCTTCTTGGTCGCTGCTTCGCTCTCAAACGACCCTCGAGCTTTCAACTCCTTGATCAATCCATCGTTCAAACTGTTTTCTTTCGACGTCGGATTGGCCATAGATATAGGTGGCGTCACTCCGTACATGTGATGGTTCATTCTGCGCTCTATGTCTATCCCTCTATCCTTGAATCCAATGAAAAACCAACTAAAGCTCCTATATTGGCGCTTTCTTTACCAACTTTTGGCCAGCTTAAACAATTTTATCACCAAAATCTAACTTTGTTACCCGCACCTGCTTCGATTACAACGTTTATAAGCACAATATCTAGCCCAGTTGCTTTGAAAACGGGATTGATACGTTACCAGACCGTTGCCACCGATCACAGTTGTCTATAAACCAACTAGAAATTTTGTGGAGGCATTCGTAGGGACTAATCACAGGACAATTGAGTTGAGCAAAGGTGAGCAAACGCTAACATCGCGGTAGTCAGACAAGAATTACAAGCAGACAGAGGCCGTTTTTTTAATATAACAGTAGCAGCAGACTTCAGCAGCAAGTACGAGGTTGAATAGGAAGATACAGACGATATATTTGCCATGGGGTTGACATCTAAGCTAGAAAAATTGAGATTGAAGGGAGAAAAAGAGCCGGAGGAGGACAAAACAGAGCAGCGCAATCCAGGACAGGGAGCAGCAGCGGACGGAGCCAACACCGACGACATTGACGAGATGGACAACGAAGGCCAGTCGATATTGATGGGGATCATATCGCAGTTGCGGCCGGGGTGCGACTTGTCCAAGATCACGTTGCCCACGTTCATCTTGGAGAAGAAGTCGATGTTGGAGAGGATCACCAACTTCTTCCAGATACCGGATATCTTGCTTGAGGCCAACGAGACGGCGGACGCGGTGGAGCGGTTTGTGTTGATTGTGAAGTGGTACTTAGCGTCGTGGCACATTGCGCCCAAGGCGGTGAAGAAGCCTTTAAACCCGGTGTTGGGCGAGGTGTTCAACTGCTACTGGGACGAGCTCCCCGGCGACAACACGGCATACTACATCTCGGAGCAGACGTCGCACCACCCACCCAAGTCGTCGTACTTCTATTTGGTGCCGGAGCAGAAGATCAGGGTCGACGGGGTGGTTGTGCCTATCTCCAAGTTCTTAGGCAACTCGTCGGCGGCGTTGATGGAGGGCTGGGGCCACGTCACGTTGGGCAAGCATGATAACGAGGTGTACGTGATGAACCAGCCCAACGTGTACTGCCGGGGCATTCTCTTTGGTAAGTTGAGGTACGAGTTGGGCGACCATATGGTGATCAAGTGCGACAAGACGGGCCTCCAGGCCGACATCGAGTTCAAAACAAAAGGCTTCATCAGCGGCACCTACGACGCCATAGAGGGCGCCATCAAGAACACCGCCACCGGTGATGAATTGTACACTCTCTCTGGGAAGTGGAACGAGCAGGTCGACATCAAGAACCTCAAGACGGGCAAGAAAGACGTCCTCTTTGACGCCAAAAAGACCATCACATATCCACCCAAGACAAGGCCCCTCGAAGAACAGCTAGACATCGAGTCCCGCAAGTTGTGGAAACCTACCATCGCCGCCTTGAGCAAAAGAGACCATGAACTCGCAACAAACGAAAAGTTCAAAGTCGAAAACGAACAGCGTATCCAGGCCAAGAAAAGACTCGAAGACGGCGTCGAGTTCCACCCAAAGCTCTTCAGGCAGCTCCGCGACCACGACAAAAACTCAACCGATTTGGAGTACGTCATATATAAGCACTTTGACTTATCGCAGGACCCTGAGACTTTGACCCACAAAGTCCTTGATATCATCCCCATTCTCCCGGGACAGAAATCAAATGAAAAATTCAAAATCCCCGCCTACAAGAAACACGCAGAGCCCGAGGAAGACTAAATACCTGGGCCTCCCCAACCCACCTTTCCTTGAGTACTACACCCCTCTATAAAGTATTAATATGTTTAACTTCTATATACATAGTGTGAAGATATTCTTAGTAGAGCGTCACGTGATGGGCACCGTTTTTTTCTCTGGAAGAAAAAGCAGGTTAGCCGCTAGTCGATCCAATAGTTTAGGCCTTCTCCTACAATTGGCAGACAAAGATAGATTCGTTGCAACTAGGTCTGTGTCAGAGGTACTATGGAAAGCGACACATATGGGGAATTGCTAGAGATCGCCGAGAGCCCAAGTTTTAGCGCCCTTCAGTGTATTGATCAGCTTCGAAAACATGGCAACAACATTGGCGTGCATCACTATTTAGTGAAGAAGCTCTACAAGTTCAGCTACTTGGAGGTGGAATTTTTCATTCCCCAGTTGGTGCAGATATTGGTGAGTTACGAGACCGACTCGATGGCGCTCTCGGACTTCTTGTTGGACTACAGCGGCAAGTACCCTCACTTTTGCTTGGTAACGTTTTGGAACCTCCAGGCGTATATATTCGAGCTCAAGAACGACCCGGAGTCCTTCTCGTTCCATGTCGTTCGGAACTTCATCAACGAGCTCCAGAACATCATGTTCAACCAGGAGAACTACGGCGAGGCCAGCTGGAAAGAGGCGGCCAGCTTTCGGGAAAACCTTTTCCCAGCATTGGTGATGAGCGGCGCCATTGGGACTTCGTTTGCCCTTCCCTCCATCAGTCTGTACATAAAGCCGGTTGTTCACTCCCAGGGCAAGCAGCAGAAGTCGCTCTTGTTCAGGTTGGCCAACTTCCACAAAACGTTGACGAGGAACTTGACTATGAAAAACAGAGGCCGTATTGTTTCCGGTGACGATGACATCAGCGACAGAGAAGGGTCCCCTATAGACACACCCGCCACTGGGGTCAACGGGCTGAGGTCTAAAGGGCGCACTGGCCCACTCAGGAAAAGTGAAGAGTTATCGGCCACCATGTCCATGCCTGATCTAGATCCAGGCGATGATTTGAACTACCATAGTGATTACTCGTTGGAACGCAAGATGAACATTAATACAAAGATAATATCCAAAAAATCACTAAACAGATTGAATAAAGTATCCGACACCCTGCGACAAGTGGACTCCTCATCAAACGCCTTCTATGCCAGGCCCCACATAAAAGATAATCAGCCATACCACTCGATGCCTGATTTGAGAGCAAATAATGAAAATGGTTCTATGGAAGATGTAGCCATAGCGCTGATGGTGTCTGACTCGTCCTCTACATCTCTCGTATCGTTGGACCTACAAGACCATAAATCATCGGGCCACCAGAGACTCGTTCCCTTGCATTATAGCCAAAAGGTCAAGTTTTTGCATGTACTTTATTTCAAGAAGGAAACTGAATTCATGATGGGGTTACAAAATATTTCAATGAGATTATCACTGGTGCCGAAAGAGGCGAGACTCACTTCTTTGAGAGCAGAGCTTTCCATAATAAACAATACTCTATTACCAGCAGAAATTGATATCCCCCAGCTTTTACCTATAAGTTCGAAGCAAAATAAGTTCCACCGAATTTTAAAGCTAAATGTTAATGAAGCTTGTGTCCTTAATTCAGCAGAAAGAGTACCATACCTATTACTTATCGAGTATCTAAGTGAAGATATGGATTTCGACCCATCGACAGAATACAATAAGCATTTGATATCGAGTAAAGGGAACAGTGAAGCGGTGTCCACGGGCAGACGTAATAAGAATACGGGTATTGATTCACCTCGTAACAGTGCTGAGAATCAGCCTCCGCAAGAAAGTACCGATATCCGTTCTAGTATCATGGAGACAGATCTTGGAGATATGTCTGTCGTGGAGCTTTCCAATGAACAAAGCTTGATCTCGAGGCATTTCACATCTGGTCAAGTTGACATTACAAATATTAAAGGTTTTGAGGAAATCAAAATTTCTGGCGATAGTAAAGAAAACATTCACTCTCCTTCACCTTTTGAAGACAAAAGAACAACTTCCGGTAAGTTATCTTCCTCTATAGACACTAAAGATTTGTCGACGCAGATGAGGATCGCTGCCGTTATGTTGCAACAATTGGAAAAATCGAGTCAGCCCAATTCGGAACAATCTCTTGCTATCAAGGCTAGAATTATAGATTCAATGAAGTCATTACAAGACAAGTTCGAAAAAATTGATTATGAGCTGATAAGAGGAATACAAAACACCAATGAGAGAGTCTCTACTGACGCCGGGGAGCGGAAATTGGAAAATGATTTCAAATTGAGTGAAGACTGGGCAACAAAGAAAAATAGAATAAGACTGACCAGTGCTTATGGTCATTTGAAAAATTGGGATCTTTGCTCTGTGATAGCCAAAAATGGGGATGATCTACCACAGGAGGCGTTTGCCTGTCAGTTAATTACCATCATCTCTAATATATGGAAAGCGAATAACGTAAAGGCGCTTACCAAAAGCATGAAAATTCTCATCACTAGTGCTAACAGTGGATTAGTTGAGACTATCAATAATGCGATGTCGATTCATTCTATTAAAAAGACATTAACAGATTTAAGTTTGAAAAAAGGTGAGAACCCTAAAGGGAAAGTCGCATCTCTCAAGGATTATTTCCTCAAAGTTTATGGCAGTGAAGACTCCTACAAGTATAAAAAAGCACAAGACAACTTTGCAAGAAGTTTGGCAGCATATTCCATCATTTGTTATGTTTTGCAAATCAAGGACCGTCATAACGGGAACATAATGTTGGATAGTGAAGGCCATATTATTCACATTGATTTTGGGTTTTTACTTTCTAACTCACCGGGAAGTGTTGGTTTCGAGGCTGCTCCTTTCAAGCTTACGTTCGAGTACATTGAGGTGTTGGGGGGCTTGGAAGGTCCAGCTTACAAGAAATTTGAGGAGTTATGTAAAGAGTGCTTCAAAGTTTTGAGACGCAACTGTGATCAATTGATCAACATTGTTGAAGTGATGCAAAAAGATCTGAGTCTTCCATGTTTCAAGAATGGCGATCAAACCAGTGTTTTCCTTAAACAAAGATTACAGCCAGATCTCAAGGAGGAAGAATGTGACGCTTTTGTTGAAAACATGTTGATAGGGAAGAGTTTGGGAAGCGTGTACACTAGGTTGTATGATCAATTTCAACTACTCACACAAGGTATTTACAACTAAATTAATTTGATAGCCTTTTGATAATTAAGCATTAAAGTATGTAGATTATAAGAACTGAAATATGCAATAAGTGGTTGTTTCGTGTAGAAAGACATCTAGCATGCTATATGTATGTTTTAGCAGATGCAGCAGGTGAAGACCAGGAGTTACAGCTTGATTCTTGCATGGGTGAGAATTCTTCCATTCTTTCTGAACTGGGGATATAACTCGAAGCCGGAGTAACACATGTAGATGTCAGGTTTTTATGAGAGAACACTGAATATTGCGAGTTTGCTGATGGAGGGGTCAAGGGGACGGGGTTTTCCTTTTGCTTTTCATTGAACAGGTCAGAAAGCTGGAGTAAGTAGTCAGCAATGTGGCAAAGCTTTGTGTTTGGAATATCTTGGATTGCTAACTCATTGACGAGGTTGTGGTTATCGTATATGACGGAGATGGCGAAACTGTAACGACTGTTGAAATTTTTAACTACTTGCATGACGCCCAACTCTTCGTATTTTTTGGACAACACTTCGGTGACTTTGCCCAACTGGATGATGAACATGAGGCATATTTTTCTGATTGTGTTGAGGGAGTAGGAGTCGAAGCCACTGAGGAAGGGGCCTTCCACGGCGGGCTGTTTGTTTTCCGAGTTTTCATCAAACTCACAGTTACCATCAAAGGTACCATTCTGCTGATGAAGTTTGATCAACTCAGACAACGAGTTGGACGCGCTGAGGATCTGAAGCATGGAGCAGGCAATCAAGTTTGCCGTTATGGAAACGAGTGACGATGGGACAGATAAAAAGAACCGATCATACAATGATAGTTCGCAGAGGAAGCGGCCGACGGCCGTGATGGCAGAAACCTTGGATACGCTGTTCATGGAGCTGGACCGGTCGGAGATCAAGTTGTATTTGCACGGGGTGACGTGGGACGCGTTGTTGTCGCACGAGGAGATGGCCAACTGCAAGCACTCCTCGAGGTTGGGGTGGCTCAACGACCACTCCAACGTCGACAAGATGTGCATTTCCATCTGCACAAACATCTCTTCGTCGTAGGCGTTGCGGCACATGATGGAAAGCTCTCTCAACGTGGGCACCCGGCTCTTCTTGTCCTCGTACTTGCCCGCTATCCAGAGCGCAGTGCACCCCACCAACTGGTAGTGGCGCTTGAACACAATTCTCTTAGCGCAGTACCGGTCAATGATGTTCAAGCACAAGAAAAGCGTCTGCGGCTGGAGCCGAAACGACTGGTGGAGCTCAATGAGAAAATCAAGCAAAAACGGTCTCATGAACCACTGGATCTCCGGCTGCAAGTCGATCATCGACGGGTTCACCCCGCTGCTGGCCTCCATTTGTGACATAAACTGCCTAATGTCTCCCTCGTACTCACGAATAACCTTCTTGTTGGCCTGGTTTTCGAGCAACTCGAGCATCAAATTGTACCCTCTTCTTCTGCTCCCCGTTGGTGGTCCATATTTCCTTTCGTACCCGGTTTTAGTTCGCTGTGTTTGCATCATTTAAACTGAACTATAACTCCCACAATGCTAACTTGCTTTTCTGTTTGATGCCAACTCTGTCCGTCTACTTTGGCTACCAATATTCTCAATCTCTAGTCTTTTCAACTCAATTAAATATATATACCTCCTTTCAAACTTTTCTACGCGTAATCCTCTTTTCATCTTTTCGCGTTAACCGTGAATCGTGTACCACCGCGAGCTCACCGCGGTGAGCCAACTGGGCTCACTATGGAGCAACGACAGGGAAGCAGAGTGGAATGTCGGAGGAGCAGAGGCAAGGGCGTAGGCCAGGGGAGCGGTGGAGGTGGAGGTGGCTAGGATGTGTTGGAAAGAGACGGGATATACTACACGAAAAAAGGTGAAAAATAGGTGGAAAAACGATTAATATAGCATTTGTAGCGCAGACGATGTATATATAGGCAACGGTGACGGGTGTGGGATGTAGTGTTAGGTGTGGAGGTGGTGTAGGGTGTAAAGTTTGTTTTGGAAGTTGGGTGTTGAGAAGAAGGTTTTTTGAGTGGTTGAAAAGATAGGTTTTTTGAGTGGTTCGTGGATGATGGCTCAGGGATGATGGCTGATAGATGGTGGACATGCAGCTAGAAGGCGCCTCTGCCACGGGCCGGTTCCTGGGACAGCTCGTTCAGAATGGTCTCGTCGACAGAGAGAAGCAAGGTCGCAGCCTCGGTCGCAGACAGAAGCGAGTTGATCTTGACGAGCGCAGGCTCCCAGATGAAGCTCTTCATGTTGTTGCCCACGGACTCCTTCTGGAAGTCGACGCCGTACCAGGTCTCGCCCTTGGCGTGGGCGCTCCGGAGCATGTTCAAAAGCTCGATGCCGTCGAGACCAGCGTTCTCGCACAACTGTCTGGGGATCACCTCCAACGCTTTGGCAAACGCGGCCACAATCAACTGCTGCTTGCCCGAAATGGTTTTTGCGTAGTCCCGCAAGTACTTGGAGAGCTCCATCTCAATGGCACCGCCTCCGGCCACCACCAATCTGTGGCGAACTGCTCGCTTGACAATCATGATGGCGTCGTGCAAAGATCTCTCGACTTCGGCAATCACCTGCTCGGCACCCCCACGCAAGATCAAAGTGCATGTCTTGGCCTGGGGGCACCCTTTGAACAAGTTGTACCTCTCAGAGCCTATCTGCACCTCTTCGAAAACCTCGCACGTACCCAAGTCTTGCAGCTGGATCTCGGAACACGTCGACTGGATGCTGCCGCCCACAGCTTTGATCACCCGGTCCATGTCCTCGCTAGACACTCTGCCAGCACAGAATATGCCCCGGTCGGCGAAATACTGCGTCGCCAAGTCCCCAATGGGCAACTTCGACAACACAATGTTAGCACCGCTGTCTTTGATGGCCTCGAGCTTGTTGAAAATGATCTGCCACTCGGCATTGACTATGTCCTGGTAGTCCTTCACCTGCTCGACTCGGACCTCCGCATTGTCCTTCTCTGCCTTCAACTCCAACTCGACATTCAAGTTCAAGATCTTAGGGTGGGCAAGTTTTTTGGGCTGCTGCTCAAACCCAGCGTACGAAAATGTCTTCTTGAACCCAACCCCGTCAACGTACAACGAGTCCTCCATGCCGCCCCCAGGCACCTTTTTGATCCCAATCAACTTCTCGTCCAAATCCTCCTGGTCCAAGCTCAACACCGCATCCACCACCATCTTGGTGAAAAAATCAGAGTTCTTGCTTATCAACTTGGACGACATGGCCGTTTTAGCACATCTCTCGAGCAACTCTCTCGACTCAACCTCGTTGTCCTTATTCACTTCCACTGCCAACTCCTTCACCTTGGCCACCGCAAGTTCGCACGCTTTCCTCAACCCTTTCAGTATGAGGTGCGACGAGATCCCATCCTCAATGAACGCCTTGCTCTCCTTCAAAAGCTCGCCCGCCAAAATGGTCACCGATGATGTGCCATCTCCCACTTCAGCATCTTGCGCCCTCGATATGTCAACAAGCGTCTTCGCCGCTGGATGTACAATATCCAACAACTTCAAGATCGTCGCTCCGTCATTCGAGATCGTGGTTTTCCCGTTGGATGACACAATTAGTATATCCGACCCAAATGGCCCTAACGTTGGCTTCAATGTTTCCTGGATCGCTAAACAAGCATTAATATTATTGATTATTTGTCCCTTCCCTTGCGATGAATCAGTTCCCTCTTTCAAAACAACAATCGTAGGTGTTTGTGTTGAGAATGACATGGTCTTTTGGTCTCTTCTGTTTGCTTTCTATTCCTTACGATTCCTCCTACTATGGCCAACGATTTTTCTCTTAAAAAACCACCAACTTATGATGAAGAAAAAAAAAAAATAGCGTTCACACTACTGAAAAAAAAATCCATCAACTTCTTTGTCAAACCGACGATAGTGACGATTTAGAGGTATATTTGTCGATAATGTTCAATGGTAGTAGCCTCTCGAGAGGCTTTAGGAAGGTGTTGGTGCCCAGCAGCGGTCAAATTCAGTGTCAGTTCCAAAGAAACATCGCTATGAAGGGAGACGTTCATTTATCTAATAGAAGAGTAATGAAGAAGATCAAGTTGGGAAAAGCCAGACCGGCGATTTTCCATCAGTTTGAGACATTGGTAGAGTTGAGCGACGGATCAGTGATCAAGAGAAGGTCGCAGGCCCCCAAGGACGAGATCAGAATGATCAACGATCAGAGAAATAGCACTCTTTGGAACCCCAACCGTTCAGACTTGGTTACGGTGGACCCCAACGCTGCTGGCAAGGTCAACAAGTTCAAAAAGAGGTTCTCTGCATTCTCGGAGCAAGAGACGGCGGCTACTGCCGCCGGTGAGGCTCCGGAGGCTGGCGAGGCCCCAGAGAGCAGCGACAAAAACGACAACTTCATTGAGCTTATGGGCCACAACGTAACCGAAGTGCAGAAAGGTGGTAAGTTGGTCGACAAGAAACTGAACAAAAAGAAGAAATAGACGGGGGTCTTTTTCGGTAGGGTGCCCCGTTCATGAACAAATGAGATCTTGTATATATTACAAATAAACATGCTAATTATTACTGGTTATTGGCGAAGATAACGACGGTTCACGGAGACGGGGAGGTGGCCTAAGAACCGGCTGTCGTGTCTGTTTATGTAGGCGATGATATCTCTGAGCAAAACCCCTTGTATTTGTAGTTCTTCTATCGCCCATTCGACCGTACTGGTATCGCCTTCAGTGACAGCCTGCTTCAACATGATTTTCAAACAGGCAAGCTTGGACCCGTCTTCTCGCAAGCGCAAAAAAATGGAGAACTGGCCAGGGAGCCCGTACTGCTCCAAGTTGAGCCTGTCATTGGCTGTCTCGTGCTGGTTGAAGCTCGTTTCCCTCGATGATGTATTGACCAACTTCGCAAACATGCTGCGACACACTCTGTTATTTACCCTCGTTGATATATAGCTGAATATGCTCTCGGTGAGTTTCTGGATACATTTGTCGTCCTTGTTGAGCACTTTGAATCTCGAGGCAACGTCCTGTAAGAACTCCTTTCGACTTGAAATCTTGGTATGATGTAAAACATAATGCAAAACACACACATAGCCCTCCTTCGCTACTTCTATATTGGTCCTTTTGAGCATGTCAATACTGTAGTCTATTTTCCGCTGCCTCACTAGTTTGGCTATAATTGCATGAAAGTCTGAGCAGTTTATACCCCCTTCCGAATTGAAAATCGATTGAAGTATCTTGTCGGAAGCAGACTCGCTGTCCCTCTCAAGGAAAACTTTGAACAACAGCGACATGGTCAGTCTCTGTAATGGAGGACTCAATTTTTTCACCAATGAGTCGAATCTGCTTGAAAAGTTTTCCTTGGTTCCGAAATAAACTAAAAGAAAATCCGTCATGATTGGATGCGTATATAATGATTCCGGTATGTCTTCTATGATAACATGACTCGCAAGTTCTTCATCCTCCTTCAACAACGTCTCCATGAACTCCTTCAAAATCGTAACACATGTCAGGTCAGGATTTAGCAGAAGCCCTTTTATTGACTTCCATATGTCGTAAGCTCTCAACGTGTTTCCCAGGGAAACGTTCTTCTCTATTAAAGTAAATGCTAGTTGCAAAAGAGCCTCAACACTGCTATTGCCTTTGCTTTTGCCTGTTAGCACGTTGGACAGAATTAACTCTTTGAAAAATGCATTGGCGAAAAACGGCACTTGACTTTCCTCAAGAAGATAGCGAAATATATCAACCAAGTGCAGTTGCTTGATGGATTTAATCTTGAATGCTTTCACCACTTTAAGTATCGTGTAATGATGATATACCTGGCAGACGGAATCATCAACCAATAACGTCTGTATTATGCAATCTAAGGTCTGCGAGTCTATTATCAAGTTGAGTTCTTTGAACTCTAATGCAAAAGATGAAGCCAATAGCTGCTCTCCAGTTATAGCTGCCTCTCTGACGAGAAAGTTGACAAACATATGTTGTATTTTAGCCTCATCATATATCATCATTGCGCTTTCCATAGCATGCAAATGGTCTTCTGATAACACGGACAATATACCATCCTTATGCATATACTGGAAGCACCTCAATGTAGCCAGAAACTTCTTCCTGAGTACTAGCTGTTTCAAATCGTTCAATATAAGCACTTTCACAGAGCCTGATATCTTGTATTGTGAAAAAATGGATGCCAATAAGTCTTCTTCGCCGGCACTCTTCACAAAAAGATCCTCTATCACGCTTGCCTTTTCACCATCATACATCTGTAAGCATTCATAGCTGTTTCGTCTCAAGTCCCTGGTCCCACTGTTCAACAAATGGTACACTTTTGACAATCTTTGCATAACTATAGGGTCTGTCTTCTCTACATTATTGTTTCTCTCTTGACTCCCCGTTTGAGACTCTTTTTCCAAACAAGCTGTGCTGAATAGCCTCTTGTGAGAGCAAGCCTGGCCCCTCAAGATCCTACACCCCCTAGCTATAGTTCTATTCATTACCATAGCTTAGTCCTACTACTTCATTTCTTTAACAAAATTTATTTAGAGTAATCACCTGACTAGTCTATTCATAATATCTCATCACTATATAATCCTACAATCACCAAGACTAAGACCATACATGATCTTCTCGACATCCTTCTTGATGAGAAGCCAATCTTGTCTTCTCTGTACAAACTCGTAGATTTCTTCTTGCCCAAAAATGCCGTTGAATTTCGAAAGATCGCTTACTAGTTTTCCAATGGCTTTAGAGTCGCTTCCATCAATTAAATAGATACTACCCACTTTCTTAAGCGATTGGAATAGTGGCACTATAAGCCTCTTGTTGGTTTTAATGTGCCCTAGAATGAAGTCGTAGTACAAGTTCAAATCAGAAATCAAGTTGACAGCACCGGAAACAGAAATGGTGCTCTTTTTAAGCATCTTGACCAAAGCTTGGAAGAGCCGTTCGGCTATTTCTTGTTGGTACACCTCTACTATTGATTTATCTGTACATCCCACTAGAAGGTCAAAGTTTTCATCTAGAATCTTCTCGACCTTGAGGGCTACATCAGTAGGCCCTTCCATTAAAGTCTTTTTATTGGGAGGGGGGTTGTAGTACTCATCTTTCAAGTGAACGGTGAAGACATTTTCTATTTCTGACACCAAGACGTATATGCCAACATTCAATCCTTCTGCGACGTAATTATCCACCATAACCTCTAATTTCTTCTTGCTCTGCAAGGCTGGATTCAAGATGGAATTCTCGTGCTTGACCATGTTCTTATTGAGCATATCCTCTTTGTAAAAAATGTCGATCATTTGAATGATCATATCGGCCATATTGATGAGTTCACAGAACAACACCAATGGCTCTATGGCTGAGTCTGAACTATCGAGGGAATTTTTCAAATCCTTGGGATTATAGTCCTTGAGATATTTCAAAGCAGTTTCGAATCCTGGTTTGAGGTGCTCGTTCCCGGTTGTCTCTATCACATTGATGAACAAGTCTTGAGTTGTCGTTAGCACATCATTTTTGATCAAGGCAATCGAAAACCCTGTAAATGTCAATAGTCTCTGAAGCGACATTTTAGCTTCGTTTATAATTTCCATCACAAGGTCAAGACTGAAGATCTTGTTCAAAGACTTCAAGTTTTCAGACAAAATCTTAACTTTAGCTTGAAATTCAGATAACTTTTCCTCCTCTTCTTCCTTCTCTTCGTTGTTACCTGCATTAATAGTGAACACTTTTTTGAAACTACTCAAGAAATCATGCTTAGCTTCTACTCTTACATGTTTCAAAATACTTCTCGTCGTTTCCTCTTCTCTTTTCGATAGCGATTTCTTCCAGTCTTCGATGTACTCTCCTGCTGAGACCTTGAATGCTTGAAGCTCTTCACGCATATACTCCGCCACAAACGACTCGAACAGCATATCTATGAGCTCTCGGACAAGGTGGAAGTATGAAGGACCCACATTCTTGCTTTCTTGTAACTTGTCTATGAAACTGGTCATGAGTAATTCATAGGTATATGGTATCGTATCTAGGTACAAATTTCGTTGTTTTGACTCATCTACCAATGTCATTGTTAGCTCCACGAACCTGTTCGTTATGAGTTCTTCGCATACTTTGTACATCATTGGGATTTCTTGCGGGAAGATAAGATCAACAACTCTAGATTCGTAATTGAACAAATTCGCTAGTTGGTCTATTAGCTTTTCAAACTCAGCTACATCGAGCTCATAAGCAAGAGCGTGCTGGGCGTCTGTTGTGGTTTGGTCTATTTTCTTGAAGAACTGAGTGGGATTGAATGAGTCAAAATCAAACAAGTTCGAGTCTATGTTGTCAGACAAGCTTTTCTGAAGGAAAAAATCAATCAAAGTCTGTTGATTTTTCAATTGTATCAATATCTTCACGAACCTGCTTGCCTTTGTATAATCTTGCAAGTCGTAGTGGATGTCAAGCTCCCTCAATAACGCATTTTCAAAAATTTCAAACAAGGCATTGATTTTATCTCGTATCACCATACTAGTGGTCAGGTCGTAGTCCAACTTATTGAAGATGAGCAAGTTGGTCAAAATTTTAGCTTGGTCCTCGGGCATTTGGAAGTCTTTGAATATTTTCAACTTCTCGTACGGTTTGTTGAGCAGCAAGTCGTTGTAGTAGGCATGTAGACACTTATAAATCTTGAGCACTTGTATTTTGGCTGCTTTGGGCGATTTGACAATAGTGTCCATACATGTCAATGGATCCAAATTGTGTAGCTCGATCTTTCTCACCTTACTGGGTGACTCACCCTTGTCCCACAAGTCCATATCTTTCAACTTGGAGATCCATAATTCAGGATTATTCGCTGTCTCAAATGCATTTCTGGAGACAAGACTAAACGATAATAAGTCTTGTATGTCTAAATTTTTCGCTATACACCTAGCAACTGGTATCGGAATGACTTTAGAATCGTAGACATCTATGTCTGAATTCCAGATCACTTGTGCCATCCCTGGAATTTCTGATAGTTCACTTGTAAAGTTTTTTGACTGGATCGATTTTGATGTCTGGAGAGTTTTCAAATTTGCGAAATGATTTTTATAGAGCATCAGAAAGAGATTATAGCACAACCTATGGGAGAATATGATAATGATCAGAGCGTGGTATCGTTGCCGATACTTCAGGCCGAGAAGGATACGACAGTTTTCTATTGTTAATAACAAGGTTGAAAAAAGGTTTAGTGACTATGATTTTCGAGGTAATAGCGAGCTAGACGGAAGTTCAGTAACAAATAAGGTTTCCAATTTCCTAGGTGACTTCATAAGACAAGAAGCAAACATGATTAAGGATAGCATTGTTCTGAAGGAATATATATTACAGCTGGACCGAGAATATAGCACAGAGGAGATATATGAAAAAGCATATCAACAGCTAGATGCAAGCATCAGAAATCAAATACAAGACATTATAGACCCATACAACAAATTATTATTAATACTAACGTACCACCCGGTACAGATCAATCCTTTGATTTACGTTGATCTTTACAGCAGAACAAGTACGCCTTTGGACAATACCACGAAGAAGCTAATACTCAGACGGTTAATCTTCCATCAAGAGTTTGAGCAGTGCTGGAGAGTGGCTCTCAATCCCACTCCGACCTTTGACGAAATGGATGAAATTGTCGGTGCTCTTGGGGAGGAACTAGCCCATTGCAATAATGTGGGATTGGGACTCTACCAGTTGCTCATTTCTTGCGACAGAACCATTTCAAGCCAGAGTTTGAAGAATACCATTACAGATTCAATATGCCACAGCCATGGCCTTGATAGACAGCATGTGCTGCTTTTATTTGATGCATCAAAAGAGCTTGGCCAGTGTGAGTCGATTTCAGAAATTCAGTCAATACGAGAGTCAGGAGTCTACGATTTCGATCAGCTGTCATTCGAAATTTTATATTTGCAACGGCTCTTGGATATCAATAGCATTTCAAAGAACTATGATCAAGAAATCTTACAGGTTGTCATGAAGAATAGAAATCTCGCTGCTCGCCGAGGTTTTCTCTCTTCCGTTTTGCATCGTCCTAGTGTCAGGATAGAAAACCACAGGCATGAACTCATCGCAAGATACTCCGATGACATGAACAAATGCATTGTACATTCTATTCTCGCCTCCGAGGAAACACTATACCAGTTTCAGCTCAATACTTGGGAATTTGCGTGCTTGCTTAAATACGCTGAGCCAAGACACTCAGAAAAATTGCTCAAGATGTTTGATGAACAATTGAAGTCTTCCAACATTCAAACAAATGTTTACTTCATAACCAGAATCTTGACTCTCTTGTTAGAAAACAAGAGCACCAACTTGGTTGTAAAGTGCTTTGTTGATAATTACAAGCTGTTGAAGCCCGAAACATGTGTTTCCGTCTTCACTTTCCTCCATTTTCATTCCAAAGAAAATATACCAATAGTTGCATCTAAGGTGAAAAAACACTCCACTTTGTTCAAAAGCTCTGATTTCTTTTCCCAATACATTGACAACATAGTGTCGAATAATAAAAAAGAACTCGACTTGGAAGACTTCAAGCTTATTATTACCGCCTTCAACAATTCCAATGTGATATCAGACGTTGTTCGGATCGTCTTATCCAAGTTGAGTAGCTTAGAGTTTGCATTACATGATTGTGTATCATTTTACAGGTTTATCTTGCTTGATTTACGCTTGACAAGTTATGATTTTCTCGAAGTCTTCAGAAGTTTCCTCTTGAGAAGAAGGATCATGGATGATGCCCTCATAAACATTACGCTAGACAAGATCCTTGATAGGTGTTGGAACAAGAAGCTCATCTTGAATAGACACAACCCCGAGAAAGCCATCGTTTTGGACAATGATTTCCAGTCGCTATTTTCGTTGGCTACAAAAAAAGAGAAAGCAAGATTTCATAACAGGATTAGAGCTTTGGGTCAGATTCTCTCTTTATTGGAGCCACAAGAAGTGTCTCATGTCTTAAACTGTATGCATAGTGCAATGCTCGGCCCCAAGTTCCAGTTTGTTCTGTCGGAAAGTGGAAGATGCTTTATCATGGACAATATCATATACGAGACTATGAGGTTCACAGGAGGTAACCCTAGAACGAACGGGTTCGCTACAAAATTGGTCAAGATGAGAGATATACTAAGCGGTTTGAACTTCGACTCCCACGCAGCCCAATACTCCATGTACAAGTACATGATAATCAGCGAACCCCGTAAAAGTTTAGAACTTCTTCATACCTACGAGCTGAAGAAATCGCATTTAACAAATAACATCATGAAAGCCATAATGTCTGGTATCCTCCAGACTCCAAAGTTACTGTTGAAGGAAAGGCTCGGGCTTTTCCAAGAGTTTAGGACTGAGCTCAAAGAGTTGGAATACAAAAGCACTATACAAACTGGTACTGCAGTCGAGTTATTGAACACTGTGGTAAGCATTTCTGAAACGGATCCGCAACAATCGACCAGTATCTTGCCCTGGGTGTTGACATTCGCAAATAAGAAGGGAGTTCCCAAGGCTATCATTTTCCAGCTAGTGAAAAGGCTCACGTTGCAAATTCGTCGCTCGAGAGTGACTCCCCCTACATAATTGTTTGAGAAGACGTCCGAGCAGTTGAGCACCGATTCTGTGATAACTTGGTTCATGAGGCAAAAACCAAGACATATACATACGGCATAGCTAGACCAGGAGTTAGCCGCATTCTCCTTGTCTGTCTATTCGCATACTCTACTTCATAGAAAACTTATAGACTTCTCGGTGATGTAGTGATCACCATAAATTTGTACATACTAAAAAGTAACACATTTTCCATGTATAGGAACGTAGCATTAGGGTATACTATTAAGAAAAGGGAATAAAAGGGCTTGATAGTGTGGTTATAGTCCTGAGCTAGAAGCTTTTCCCAGAAAAGTTTGCTAGATATCTGGATTCTAAAAAGTCCCGACCTAAAGAAAGTAAAAAACAGGCGTTGCTATCATACACATCAGCATTTGCTCCGGCCACCAGTGGCCAAGGGGCTAAAAAGCATAGTACACATCCTCAACGGTGCTGTTCATGCTGCTTGAGGCAAACAGCCACTTGTTGTTGCACACCGTGTTGGTGGTGGGAGCAGCAAATATGTCGAATGGGAGCCCCAAGGACTTGCAGAGCCACTCGACAAAATCTTGGCCAGTGGCCTTGGTGTTGTACTCGATGGCGTACCGGTTCCAAACGTCCTTGTTGGGCTCTGTCTGCCAGAGGTTGCCCAAGAGGGACGAAAGCTGTCTCTGATGTTCCACGTTGGAGATGGACCGGCTGTAGAACGACCTGAACGCCATGAACCCGTTGAGACTCCTCGTTTTCTTGAACCGGGGCTTCTGTTTCCTGGCGTTGGGTCTGCGGGCGGCCAGGCTGTTCTCGCACAAGTACTCCCAGTTCTCGACGTCCTGCTCCGGGTTGTTCATCACATTGAAGCTGAAAAGTATGTTCCGCAATTCCATCGAGGGACTGGGCAACGCCGGCAACTCCGTAAGGAAAAGCACCTGCCCCTTGTTGCACCGGGGCTGGCTCGCTTTGCTCTGTCTTCTCGCACTGTCGCTACCAAATCCTGTCGCCCTGTCATTCTTGCAAACCGAAAACCGGCTCACGAGGTTCTTGGGCACAAATCTGCTCTGTTTGCTGGCCATTTCTGAATCTTTTGCAATCTAACTCGCTCTCTCTCGAATTTTTCACCGTTACCAACTGTGCTGATTGTAATTGAATTTTCAAACAAATCCCCCTTTTTAAAAGCTATCGTCGCTCCTGGAAAACTCGCCCGTTGGTCACCTTTTCCCTGCTTCTTCTGTTGCTGTGTTTCATCAATGCCCCATCGTCTATTCTTCGTTCTGTTTCTTAGGCCCACTCTTAGTGTTTTATCCTCATCTCGTGCGGCTTGCTCATAACCTGTGGTAGCTTATACCCCAGAAATCTTCAATTAAGCCCAACTAGGAAGCCTAATTACCCAGCCGGTTTGGGTAATTTTGTCAAATGGTAGGCGATTATCAGATCTTTGATCATTAGTAACCGTTCTAGTTCTTGTTCAAGCTGGGACGTTGCCCGTCTGGTCAAGTCCCAGCGATTGCTCTTCCCACACCGAAAATGCGGACTCGATTTTTGTTACATCTCGAGATACTGGGCTTTAGTTCAATGTAGAGGGCCAAATGCCAAAAAAACCAAAAAAAACCACTTAGCCAGCAGACGGGAGGTTGGCTGTATATATATATGGAAGAGGCATTTTGTAGTTGACATGGGAGTCAGGTAGAGTTAAGGTAAAGAAAAAACACAGAATGTAGTGGAAAGATATTTGTCGTGGTGATGATTTCCTCATTGAGGATCTACAATGAAGGAGTATGGGAGCCAGCTACCACATTATCACGGTCGTCCCACGGTTGAGCTCTGGAGCCAGTAGAAGAGGGCCTCTGCAGTACGGGTGTGGGCACCTTTGATGCAGTATGGTGGATAAGTGCCAGACTGCTGATGAAAGGAGGTAGGCTGGTAGCAGTAGCGACTGAGATGGGATGTTTTAGGTGAAAAACAAACATATTCCTGGCAGGAGTATGGCAATGGTAACAGAAGGGAGGATTGGACGAGGCCTGATTGTGTTTGCCAGCCAGTTCCATCGATTAAAGCCAGTTTGGGCAAGTCGCCATGGTGACTGTGGGATCTGTGGGTTGGGTGCGCCTATCAAGATCAACGATTATCGTTCCTTCTCACCACTCTAACATACCGAGCCACGAAATAAAGAAGAGTCGACAAAGTTACCTGAGTGACAAGGCCGAACCTTCAAGGGAGCAGCTCTCAGCTTATTCTTGGGCCCGGGAAGCTGCGTCGTCGCAGGGCCAGAGGTTGCAGGGACAGAGGGAGTTGGTGTCTTGATGAGTTTTTCACTCTTTTTGGAGTGCTGGAGAAGGTAACATGGTGCACATTCTGATTCGGGGCCGCGGGCCAGACTGCTGTAGGTAGGTGGTTTTTCAAGTAAAGGGATTCTGGGGGCTTGAGGGCGGTCTCGGGTCCTCATTGTGGACTCTAGAGTAGGAAAAGCCAGCTTGAGGTTGTAGGAGACAAAATAGTTCAGCCGCAGGAATCAGAGCTTCACTTACGGCGTAGTTGATGCTGCCGGCTGTTCGAGAAATTATCCCAAAACGCAGAAATTAGACATTCCCGTGCTGTGCTGCGGTACTGAAGTACTTCACAAGGGCAGTTGCAAGGGTGATCTGCTCACATTGTCGCAGTAGGTGAACGAAGTTCGAGTTGCTGCGAAAAGTTGTTGCGAAGCACTGTTAACAGTGTCTTTTGTTCAAACTACACAGAAGAATAGGTGCTGTAGAAACAAGGGCTGGTACGCCTGGTTGCTGGGATCCAGAGGGCGGACGGGGTCCTCTCTGTTGGCAACCGTTGGTAACTGTTGATGTGCAAGGGTATTGTCATGTATTAAAGCAGGATTAAGATTACATGCGTTATGTACTAGGAGAAGGTATTGAAAAATATGTCTTCTGTTACTATGCCAAAGTTGGTAGTAAACAAGGTTTCGTTGATCTTGAAGTTCTTTTGGTAGCTTTTCAACTTGGCCAATTGTTGCTTCTTGGGTTTCTTGTCGAACTTGACGCTCTTGTGTATTCTGAATTTGTTGGTGGCTCTGGGGGAAATGGTGATTTCCCTCTTTAGCAGAGCACAACCGTAGGAGCTACTACAAAGGTCTGGATATGAGATATTCCCGTTCCTAGCTTTTGATATCAAAGGTTCATTTGTTTTACGTGGGGGTCTTCCGTAATTCAGCATTGAGCGCTCGTACCAAAACGTCTCAAGAGTGGACAAATAGTCAAAATAGTCTTGGAGGGACTTGTCGCTTTTCCTCCAAACCTGCGTTGTTAGTATCGCTGTTGATCCTGCAACGGGTATCTTTATTTTATCAATAGGGAAATTACGTACTGCTGACACTATCTTCGACACCTCGGTGCTGGAGGAACCTTTCTCGTACTTCACAAGCTTGCAAAGAAGGTTTCTGGCTATCATAAATTTGTTGCGAGTACGAAAGCTTCCTCTGGCGCCTGCGACCTTGCTTTCCTTCCCGCTCGTCGTGTTGGAGCATTCGATATACTTCTCTTTGGCGAATGACACCTGCTGCTGCACATTCACCGACACCGATGGGTACGATGTCTCGGTCACTAGTTCCTTTATCCTGAATCCTTTCTTGTCGGCCTGATTTGGTCCTGTTGGGTCTGTCTGCTGCTTCAGCTTCATAGGAAGCTTGAAGCTGTAAGTAAAAACCTCTCGTATCTCTGGCTCTAACCCAAACATGCTGCTTTCTTGCCCGACTCTTCTCAGTACTGTGATTGTGAAAAATTTGGATCAATTGACCTCAGAGATCCGCCTCTTTTAAGTATCCTTTGAAACCTTGCAAGACCAACCTTGCTCCATTGCTCTTGCTATGATCCTCTGGGCAAGCCTGTATCAGGCTCGTCTTACCTTCCTAAGCATTTATTGGAGAAGGAGGTTTGTTTCTTGGTTCCCGATGTAGTAAGGTGATACCAAGTGCCAATATGCGAAGTTTGATATGAACGAAGTTTCTGTCAAGCCCAATTAACCACACTTATCCTTTAAAAGCCAAATTATTAACCACATGTTGACCTTCTAGTACTGACTCGTGCTTTGTCTGGTCCCCATTCGCCTCAAGTCGCCTGGGTAGGGCCTACCCATGACGCTCATCCCAACTTCCCTATTACTGTCACCGCTCCCCCGCAGCTCCTTGCCCTTTGTTCTGGTCCAAACTCACAGATAAGAACACTGTCGCACAGTATCTGCCACCAGGCCTCTTTCACCAACGGTCCTGCTCCATCCTCCTTCAAGGATGTCTTCAACTAATCCACTAGCTACTTCTGAGTTGTTGCAATAAGCCTAAAACGGAAATATTGATCTGTTCACGTGATCCAGCCTAATTAAGGATATTACCTGCTTTGCCCGTTATCAGATACGCGAGTCGGTGGAAGACCCCAGGCAAGGGAAGGTAGCCCTCCTATAGAAGGACTCGGCTTTGCTAGCTCGGACCCATCTCCCAGACCGGTGGCAGTTTCATGACTGGCTGCGTCATATCGCCGACGCCAGAACTTCAGGTGCTTCTGAAGCGTTTGTTCATCTCTCATCCGTGATAAGCTCACGAAGTTATCCTGCTCCTCTATTGTCCTGAAACATCAATAGCGTACTTCGAGCTGTCGACACTGATTGCTGGGTAAACAGCATGTTCATGTTTTTGTCACCAGGGCGTTTGCGGCACCTTGGTTTGCAAGAACCCTCTCAAGAGTAGTGCCGAAAAGTGCGTCTGACCACAATTCCAGCTCTCCCTAGACAGATGAGCACCAACTAGTATGCATCTTTTCCACTATTTTTTCCCTCTACTTTTCTGACCCTTGGTCCTGGATGCATCAAGGGTGATCCTTCGTAAACGCAGCCGTTGCGACTAGTCCTTTTCTTCCCCGGAGGTGGTCCTCTCCTGGTTGTGGTCCATCTCTAGTTGTGGTTTTTCCTTGGCTTTGAACCTAACCATCTTGCAAGTAGTTTTTCCAGCTGAATGTGCTTCGTAGAAGCCTTCTTTTTTTTGTTCTCCCCTAGTTTCTTGTGTGCTGACGTTCCGTCTGAACTTGGTGGCAAGGGACGATCTAGGTCCTGGCACTAGGGCAGGAGCCTGGTGTATGTCGTTGCGAAAAAGGCCAGATGCGTTTGTCTAACTTCGATTTTTCCCGTACTTCATTTTTTTTAGTTTGTTTTCTCGTTGCTAGTTTTTCTTAAAATCCGCTCCCGAACCTCGACCATCATTTCTCCTACCGGCCACCTCCTCGACAGCTATGCCCTTGGTCCATTGCCGCCATCAGATCTTAGTTCATGGCGAATAAAGCTCTTAAGTGGACTATAAATATGGTTCCTGTATATAATCACAGGTTTCAACAGTCAAATTGAGAACCAAAACAAGACAGTTCAAGTTAAAAACAACGTAGCGCTTAACACTGTCAACTACTATGAGTGGTGAAGACGAGGAACTCAGCTCAAAGAATTGGGTATGGGTACCGGACGACAACGAATTTTTCACCAAAGGGTATGTTACAGACTATTTGGACGACAACCAATGTAAAGTTACCATAACGGAGGGGAATCAAGAGAAGCAGAAAGTTGTTAAAAGCAACAGCTTGGAGAGTTGCAATCCCAGCAAATTCAACAAATGTAATGATATGGCAGAGCTCACGCACCTAAATGAGCCGTCAGTGGTTTACAATCTCTATTTAAGGTACAATGATGATTTGATATACACATACTCGGGCCTCTTTTTGGTGGCTATAAATCCATACAAACCGTTGCCCATCTACGACGCGAAAACACTCAACGCATACCATCTTCAAGAGGGCGAGCGTCTAGCACCTCACATTTTCAGCACTGCTGAAGGGACCTATAGAAATCTTTTGAGAAACGGCAAAGACCAGTCGATATTGGTGACAGGAGAGAGTGGTGCGGGAAAAACAGAAAACACCAAGAGGATCATTCAGTACCTCTCTTCAATCACTCCTTCAGGTGGGGAAAAACTGCCGCTGAAGGAGCATCATGATATCGAGGCGAAAATACTACAGGCCAACCCCATACTAGAGAGCTTTGGTAACGCTAAGACCATTAAGAACAACAACTCTTCGAGATTCGGGAAATTCATAAAGATTTTTTTCACCTCAGAGGGCTCCATAAATAAAGCAAATATTGAGTACTACTTATTGGAAAAATCAAGGGTGGTGCACCAAGCTAACGAAGAAAGAAACTATCACGTATTTTACCAGATGTTGAAAGGTCTATCTCCCTCCAAAATGAAACAGATAGGCTTGGCTAACGACACCGACAAGTACAGTTATTTGAAATCTTTGAATTCAGGGGTGCCCAATGTTGACGACTCCAAAGAATTCGACTCCCTAATGACGGCGTTCAGTGTAATGGCGTTTAACGATGATGAAATAGATAACATTTTCTCTTTGTTGGCTACTATTCTCCATCTAGGTAACTTGGATTTCAAGTCCTGGAAGTCTGAACAAGCTCATTTCAAAGAAGATGCCCCCGTAGACATAATTGTTAAATTATTGGGCATTTCTAAAACAGACTTTATCTCGAATATCTTAAACCCAAAGGTAAAAGCGGGCAGAGAGTACGTCCAGAAATCGAAAAAAGCACCAGAAGTGAAATACGCTGTTGATGCATTCGCCAAATACTTGTACGAAAAGGTCTTCCAATATGTGATTGGCAGAATCAATGTCAACTTGAGACTGAAATCTAGCAAAGATTCGCAAAATTTTATCGGGGTGTTGGATATTGCTGGATTTGAGATCTTTAAACAGAACTCCTATGAACAATTATGTATCAATTATACCAACGAAAAGCTTCAGCAATTCTTCAATCATCATTCTTTCATTTTAGAGCAAAGTGAGTATTTAAGAGAAGATATAGAATGGGAATTTATAGACTTTGGATTAGACCTTCAGCCGACTATTGACTTGATTGAAACCAAACAACCTATGGGGGTACTAGAGATATTAAATGAAGAATGCAAGCTTCCTAAAGGAAGTGACAAATCATTCATGGAAAGTTTATCAGCTCAGTGGGGCAAAGGCAAGTCAAGTAAGTTCAAAGAGAATAAGTTAAGAACTGGTTTCATTATCAATCACTATGCTGGAGAGGTGGAATACAACGTTGATAACTGGCTTCAAAAAAATACCGATCCTGTCAGTGAGAATATCATCAAATTACTTCCAAATTCAAGCAACGAGTTTATACGGAATATTTTCAAAGATGATCCACACATCACGACTGGAGAGAGTAGACAAAGATCTACGAAATTCAGAACTACATCTCAAAAACACAAAGAACAGCTTTATGACTTGATGGAACAGCTTGGCTCAACAGAGCCGCATTTTGTCAGATGTATCCTACCAAACCTAGAGAAGAAGCCCAACAAGTTGAATAAGACCCTCGTATTGCATCAGTTAAGATGCAATGGGGTTTTGGAAGGTATTAGGATAACAAGAGCAGGGTATCCAAATAGAATGACATTCGAAGATTTCAATCTGAGGTATTCGATCCTAAACAAAAAGGAAGTTTTCACGAAAAACATGAAGACTAACAGTGAGCTAATATTGAAACAAGTGAACTTGAGCCCAGATAGTTACAAGGTTGGAATAACCAAGTTATTCTTCAAGAATGGTATTTTAGGCAAATTGGAAGAAGTAAGAGATTTGACTTTGAAAAGTATTTTCACTGACCTTCAAAGTGTTATAAGGGGTAATACCGCAAGGCATAGCATGAAGAGCAAAATCTCTGAGATACAGTCATCTCAGGTAATATCGAGGACTTTTGAGCAGATAGACAAGTCTCTTGCTACAAATCCTTGGTATGCATTGTTTGTGAAAATCAAGCCTTTACTTGAAGATTCAGTACAAATGCTTGAGTCCAAGGAAGCTGATAAAAATAGTAAATTAATGAACGATAAGTTACAAGCAGTCGAAAAGTCAAAGCTGAAAGTTGAAGAGTTGAATAAAAGCTTGAGGAAACAAGTTACTGAATTGGAAAATGAAATCCTTACGAATACCGAAATGATTAAGAATAAATCAAATTTGGTGGAGAAACTTCAAAAAGAATCTAAGGAAGGAAAGGCTAACGTTGAAGATTTGAAGGCAAAGTTACAAAAGATAGAGGGCGTCAACAAGTCATTGAAAAAAGAGAAGGAAGACACTTCAGAGAAGCTCAAGAGTGAAAGTGACAAGCTCAAAGATATGTCTTCTCAAGTAGAAGAAAAAGAGAAGAAGCTAAGGGATGCTTTAGCTGAAATAGATGCTTTGAAAGCTCTACTTGCCGAGCATCAAAATCAGAAGGAAGAGCAATCTCGAAAAATAGAGCAATTGGAAAAAGAGATTCAGAACTCAAAAAGTCTGTCTGAGATTGAAGTACGTGAGTTACGTGCGACGAAAGTCCAGTTAGAGAAGGATCTCAACGGGGCAAGAAAAGAGTTTGAAGATCTATCTCCAAAGCACGAGACTCTCAACAAAGTTATTTCTGCTTTGAAGACCTCTGTTGCTGCCAAAGATGCAACAATTGAAGAAAAACATAAACTGATTACGTCTTTACAAGGTGACATCAATGAAAGGGAGAAGCAAATAGAAGATTTGAAAGTCAAAATACAAAATCAGAAACAGATTAGTGATGAATTTGAAAGCAAGCTAGCCAAAAGCAGAACTGAACTTGCCGAAACTAATGATAAGAAGCTAAACCTTGAAAAGGAAGTTCAAAAGTTGACGTCCCAGATCAAGTCGTACAGCTCATTGGAAGCTACTTTGAAAGAAAAGGAAGAAAACGAGCACAACTATCTTCAAAAAATAGACATTCTTAAAGAGCGGTTATCAGAATTGTCAATAGAGAATAAAAACGTATCCGAATCATATACAACTTTGAAAGCAAAGCATGATTCAGCTATAAAAGCAAAGAATGATTATTCCGAACAGATAGTAACCTTAAATGAGAGGATGGCGGTGTTACAAAAAGAGATTAAAGACAAAGAAAAGGAAAATATCCCACCGGAGTCTAATTTTAAGTCGGATTATGCAAATATAAAGTTGAAGTTAAATGAACAAAGCGCCTTATTGCGTAAGGAAAGACTTGAAAACAAAAAATTAAATGAAGAGTTGACTTTGCTTCGCGAGAGGAGGTCTAATCAACAAAATGGTGATGTTATGCTGCACAGCAGACGTTCTTTGACCCTAGGTGAGGATCTCTCTTACAAAACAGGCCTCAGCAACTTCGAGCGTGAGATAAACTCTTTGCGTCTACAATTGGAGCAAGAGCAAAACAATGCTCAGCGTGCCGAGAATTATGCAATTCAGCTTCAAAAACAATTGAACAAGCTTCTGTCAACGAGAGGTATAAATAGTGCATCTGACTACGAAAAGAAATTTATAGAATCTCAGCAGAGAGTTCACGAACTAGAGAAGAGATTTGGTGACTTCTTAAACAGCGAGAATTCTAATTCGAAGACCCTTTCTAAAAGTGAGAGTTTTGGAAGAGGCAGCACACTTTCTTTCAACTCTAATCAAGATTTTCTACAGATATATCAAGACATAACAGGAACACTCAAGGCCACACGACAAGAATTGGCAACTGCTAAAAGTGAAATTTTAAGGTTGAAGTCATTATTGAGAGAATCAGAAGACGAACTTTATGACGTGAAGCGTTCGTCTTTCAGATCATCTGTCTCAAACTATGAAGAAGAAGTAGCCCAGCTCAAAGTAAAGTGTGATAGTCTTACTACCCGAAATGCTGATTTACAAAAGAACATCGATTTATATAAATCCCGCTCAGATAAATACTATAAGCAACTCGAATTAGCAGAATCAGCAGTTAGTATATCTAAAAGGCATGAAGAGTTGGCAACTCGTGAGTTAGAGAGCGTAAAAACTCAACTCAAGCTAGCGAGAGATGAGTCTAAAGCTAGTGAAATAGTTATCAAAGATATCCGAAAAGAGAATACGTCGCTTGAAGAGCGTATCAATGATATATCTTTCCAAAAAAAGCAGCTCGAGTCACAAATTGATGTCTTGAACGAAAAACTTGACTATCATACCAAGACTTATGGCAACAAAGAATTGAACGAAAAATACAAAGAAGAAATCAGAAACCTTCATACTGATTTGAATTTTAAGATGCAGACAGAAACAGAGCTTGTTAAAGAGAATAAAAAGCTACAATTAGATTTAGAAGATGTCTCACAAGAAAGGTCTAATTTGTACAAGGAATTGGAGTCCAAAGAAAGTAAGCTCAACGAGCTTGATGCCATGTCAAGCGACTTGTTAAAAAAGTTGAGGGTGTTGGATAATGAGAAGGTGTTACAAGAGCGTAAAATTAATAATCTTTCAAAGCAGATAAACTCTTTGAACGACTTAGTAGGAGATATTTCTAAGCAAAGAGACCATCTTCAAGAGGCTAACGTTTCTCTCGAAAATACGGTATCAAATATGAGTATAAAGTTAGATGATGCCAATTCTCAGATTTGCAAATACGAATCAGATTTGTCTATCCTTCGTGAGCATTTGGAAACTCAAAGAACAGAATTTGTTGACATACGCAATGAACTTAGGGAGTCTAGGAGCTCTACAGCTAACGACATCCAAGACTACCAAAAGCTCAAAAGAGAAATTTTAGTGACATCTGAGGAGAATGACTCGCTCAAGAAAGTGAACAATGAATTAAGTAAAAAGGCTGCTATGTTGGAAGAAAAGCTTTACAGCAATGAGCAGCTTAAGTACTGGGAATCGAAGGTCTCAGAATTAAGTAGGGCTTTGGATTCTTCCCAAAGTGATCACTATGAAGCTTTGAAGACCATCAAGAACTTAGAAAGAGAAGTGAAAAAGCTTGAAATACGAGTTGAAAATGAATCTAAGCTCACGAAGAAGTATAACGACGAAAACTTTGACTATCAGAATAAGGAGAGTCATTACAAAAGCACAATCGATATTTTGCATAACGAGAACCAAGAAAAAGATTTACTTTTAAAAGCTAATGAAAGAGAGACACAGGATTTGAAACAAAATATGTTGCTGTTAGAAAGGGAAGTGTTGGAATTGAGAGAAAGACTTGGTGTGACCTGATCTTCTTTTCAATGGATCCCGTTGTTTTATAGTCTGTTTATTGTCGAATGTGTATTTCAATTAATGATATAATTGTCAATCGAAGCACTTAGGCATCATTCATATATACAAAATACGTCTCTTTATTTCTAGCGAGTCCAACTAATGCAAAAGGGTTAAAACCACTTTCTGATCTTGTTACTAAAGCCAGCGGAGTAGTCTCTGGGTTCTGTGAGAGGTGGTCCCTCAAACTTTCCTAAACCAAAATGACGAAGAATGAATTCAACATCACCAAAAGCTGCTCTATCTCCTTGCATCACAACTGAAGGTTTTCCTGTGCTATTTCCTTTAGTGACCACTTTTCCCGTCAAAACTTTTTCGGCGACTTTCCGTAAGCTGTCGACGCTAAGATTCTCAATTTTGTTGATCATCTCATCTACTGTAGTTAATTTCGATTGGCATTGAATTTGTCTTCCCAAATCTTCTAAGGCAGCAATTTTACTCTCAACATTCATAAGTAGAGAGCTTATCAATTGGTTCTTGGCTCTTGCGACTTCTTTTTCTGTCAATCCACCTTTTTTGGTGTCTGTTTCCAATAATTTTGAGAGCTCAAAACAGATTATTTGAGACATGACGTGAGCTGCATTAGGAGAGCAGGAAATGGTAATACCAAACAACCCAGAATTGACGTATGAATGATTGAAACACAAGCAGTTTTCGACAAAAGCGTATTGGTTCAAAACTCTTGTATAGAGTCTGGAAAACATTCCCTTACCTGGACCACCAGCAGAGAAGGAAGAGCCACCTCCTAAAAGCTTTTGCAAAGTTGCAAGCGCATATAAGTCATCATCCAAAAGTCCTGTTGTTTCAAATCCAATTTGCATGTGGTAAAGCTCAGGTAAATTCCCTGCGATAGGAGGCTGGTATGGCAAAGCGATTTCTCCTCCTGTGTAGGTCACTACGCTCATATCAGGACGTCCGTTTGTCGTAGACTTCCAGTCCCCAAACTGGCTGTTGGCGAGTGATACAGCTTTCTCGTGAGGTACCCCAGTCATCGCAATAACTACATTTTGAGGTTGATAGAATTTCTTATGATAGTTTACAACCTCGTCTCTGTCAATAGTTGCCAACCTGTGTGGGGGACAAAACAATGGTAAGCCAAAGGTGTTATCTGGATAGGCACAGCTGTGCAAAACTTCCGGAAGGAACATTTCATGCTTCAAAGCGATTTCGCCTACCTCATAATCCGCCGTCTGCAAAGCTTCAAATACCTCTTCATCGGTGATCTGTGGAGCACGAACGGTTTG
The DNA here is from genome assembly GCA_001600675.1 of Millerozyma acaciae. Taxonomy (NCBI): domain Eukaryota; kingdom Fungi; phylum Ascomycota; class Pichiomycetes; order Serinales; family Debaryomycetaceae; genus Millerozyma; species Millerozyma acaciae. The sequence continues at coordinate 689,664 of BCKO01000005.1, read as the reverse complement.
TGCTATACATTCGAACATTCTATCCACATCTTTGTTGAATACAGATGCCTGATATATCATAGACTCTCTCTGCGCAGAGCACATATAGTTTCCTCCCAACTTGGAGAGGTTTTCCATCATTTCGATTCCGCTAAACTTCTCACTTGATCTCCATGCTAGTCTGTCAACAATATGCGAAACTCCTGGTTTCTCAGGATCTTCAAACAGGGACCCAGCATCAACATATGCTCCTAATGCACTGAAGTGTCCTGGTGTCGAATCAGTGACTACTCTCAACCCATTTGTCAACGTAGTCATCTCTATCATAGGATTAGCAAATTGGCTTTTCGAAGGAGACGAATATCTCCTCAATATTTGCGGGAGTACATTCGATCTTCTAAGTCCTCTCGTTATCATCTTTTGATTTCTTTTCTATATCTTGGATAAAGACGATGTTACCGTCAAAGCAGAGTCCAGAAAGGCTACTTTTGAAAAGTTTAAAGTCATGTGAATATGCACGTGATTCGCCGTCGCTGGCGAACTACACCTTCCAGCTACACCTCTGTCATAACAAGAGTTGATATTCTACTTGGTTAGTGATGGTAGTTAAAATACGGCGTAGGATGTTGTTGTAGTCATCAAGATTTTCATTCCTTTCTATAAAAAATTTTGAGTTCTTTAAACTTAAAGACCATGTTGGAATAGGGTGCTACCCGGGAACCTCGACACTACAAGCAAGTCGAATAACTGTTCCTGAGCAGCTTTCGCTTGGTAATGGGCTTTGTAGCTTACACACCAATGAATCTGACTTCTGGATGGTAGTAGACTGGGCAGGTCCAGTAAGATCTCTTTATGTCATCCCAAACGGATTCAGACTTGGAGCTTTCCTTGGACTTGAAAGTAGTTGGAGGAACAGGGATCTCTTGGAAGGTACATTCCAAGCCATAGTTTGCTAAATCTAAAGCAACCAACACCTTGTATACCTCGTACACTACTTGCCTGTCGGCACCCAAGCCGTTGAAAAACGAGAAAACACCGTGGGGTTTCAACAAGCCCACAACAAGGTCAAATAACTCAAGCATGTCTTCATAATGCTCGGAATAGGTGTCGTAATAAATGCCGTTAAAGTATACATTGCCTTCGGACAAAATTTTGTTGAGTTGTTCTTGCCATCTTCCTTCTAGAATGACAACATTGGGTTTTTCGTACCAGCCGTCGTCACGAAGCTTGTTCAACACGTCAGGGTGAGCCTCGCAGATGTAGTGTTTTGTTGGTTGTTTTTCGTTGATGAAAGTGTCTATTATGCCCATGCCGAAGCCGATATTGAGAACATTAACCTCTGAGTCTTTCTCTCCGTCGCACTCGGAACCTTTGAGAATGGATGCACTGCCTTGTCTCATCAACTCAGTTTCCCACTCCATCATAACCCCGTCATTCCTGTCGTTGGTCACCAATGCACCGTCTTTGTATTCCAACTTTGTCTTGAGGTATGTCTCTTGGTTGTTGGAAGGGTCGTTTTTGAACTCCTGTCTTATTCTCTCGATCTCCTTCTCCTGTGCTTCTGTGTCCTTGTCTTCATGTTGGTTTTCTTTCCTGTCTTCCTCCTGGTCCTTCTCTTTATCCACCTCTTGAGCCTCCTCTTGAGCCTCGTCCTTGTTCTCAAGGGATGCAAACTGTTCGTGATTGAGCTCGTCCGTGTCCTCTATTATTTCCATATTCGACTCCTCGACTTTACGCAACAAAAGTTCAGCCCTCACCCCAGCCTCCACAATGTCCTTGAAAAGAGGCGTATCCTTAAGTCCTCGCTTGATGAGAATACAGCCTGGGGTATCGTCATTGATATCCGTGTGGCACCAGCCAGCTCCATACTCCAAGAGTACTGTTACCATTTCCCTTATAACCTTTGCTTCATTTTCATCTGCGTTCTTGGGGTAGTGTGTACAAATGATATGTAATGGGGTGGTGGTAGTAGTTGGCTCTTCTTCGATATTGTTGGTATAATTGTAAGCTTCCTCGATGGTGTAGGTTGCAGGAATACCACTCCTGAGGTAGAACTTCAAGGCATCAAGGTACTGCTCGTCCACTGGCCTTTTTTCAAATCTACATAGATCGTGGAGATCGCTCATGGTGTCTTGCGGTGTAACTAGTACTTTATGAGGATGCTTTTGTCTTGGATTGAAAATTTTGAGATGGGGTCGGAATTCGACCGGTTTTTTTAAACAAGATCAGTTCCGGGGGCACTTCTAAATCATACGATGATTCCTAGCCATAGACTGCTAATATTTATTTGACAAACAAGTCCCAGTCGTATATGGGAATCGATTAGTAGGAGAGTAGGTGTAGGTCTGATAAAGATGGCCTTCAAGTTGAACGATTATAATGCATTTTTGAGCTCTTTATTCGACAAGAAGGGGGACTCCAATCAGCAGGCAGATGGCTTCCCAGTAGATTTCAACTTTGGGTTGACGCAGACATCCCCAATTGCTGATGACTTCAAGTCCTACCAAGGACAGCAGGAGCAGGAGCAGGAGACGGAGCAGATGGCTCTGAGCAGCATAGGGAACGGCGAGTTTCTAGCAGAGACGGGAGCGCATAACAATAATAATACCACCGCCAACAACACCACCCATAATAGCAGCAACAACGCTAACAATAATACCAGCAACAGCAATACTAACCCCGGAAACCCAGGCGTTCTGGCGATGGTGGATGGACAACGAGCAGCGGTGATCGTTGACGGCCAGCCGGCGGCAGGCATGGCTGGCATGGCCCTTGACGTCGACGTCAACGTCGATGTGCCCCAAACAGCAGTCCCGCCATCAGACAGCCTCCAGGAACGGCCCCCAGCGGCCAAAGCCAAGTCGTACCCTAGTAAACCCACCAGCGGCCACCCCTTCGCAAACCCACCCGAAGGAAAGCGCCCTCGAGCCAAATCGGCCCACAATGTGATAGAGCAGCGCTACCGTGACAGACTCAACGACAAGTTTGTAGAGTTACAAAATTCAGTGCCCAGTCTCAGAGCCCTCGCCCGCAAGAAGAACCTGGACTGCGCCAACGCCCCCGACGACGACGACGAAATGGGCCCCGATTACACCGCCAGCTCCGACGACGACTCCCTCGAGGGCCTCGAGCTAGCCCGCAACCTAAGCAAGGGTACCGTCTTGGCCAAGTCCGTTGAGTATATCAAGTTTTTGCAACACAAACACTCAAAAATGAAGCTTCAAAACGAACAACTCATCCTAGAAGCTGAAATGCTAGGAATACCCGTAAAACACCTCATCCTGAACAACCCTCCTTAGCCTCTTTAATATTATACGTTTATATCTACTCACCCTGGCCTCACTCCCTTCCGGCCAATAGCTATGCCAATATATATTGTGTGATTACTTTGATCAGACTATACGATGATGTTTAGCGCGTCGTATAAAAAAATTAAAAATCAGTTCAAATAATTTGCACCATATATAAGGAAAGAATTGGTAATAGCAGGCGCAAAGACTAAGTAGAAGGTTATAGACCATAATGGCTCTTTTAGACTATTCTTTACAAGCTTATAGCTATGTTTCCGCTCTTTCTTTAGGGCAAAAAGTGTCGATAATTTTGTTGCTTCCATTCATTTATAATCTTGTCTGGCAGTTGCTTTATTCGCTCAGAAAAGACCGAGTTCCTTTGGTTTTCCACTGGGTTCCCTGGGTAGGGTCAGCAGTGGTATATGGGATGCAGCCATATGAATTTTTCGAGAACTGTCGCCAGAAATACGGGGACATTTTTGCATTTGTGTTGCTTGGGAAGGTGATGACGGTGTACTTGGGCCCCAAGGGCCACGAGTTTGTGTTGAACTCGAAGCTCCAGGACGTGAGCGCTGAGGAGGCGTACAAGCACTTGACGACGCCAGTTTTCGGCAAAGGAGTGGTGTATGACTGCTCCAACGCCCGGTTGATGGAGCAGAAAAAGTTTGCCAAGTACGCTTTGACCAAGGAGTCGTTCAAGACATACGTGCCCAAGATCAAGGAGGAACTTCTCGGCTACTTCCGTTCGTCAGATAGCTTCAAGCTCGCGGAAAAGGACCATGGCGTGGCCAACGTGATGAAAACGCAGCCAGAAATCACCATTTTCACCGCCTCCAGAACTTTGCTCGGAGACGATATGAGACAGAAGTTGAACGCCTCGTTTGCCCAGTTGTACTCCGACCTCGACAAAGGCTTCACCCCTATCAACTTTGTTTTTTCCAACTTACCATTAGAACATTACAGAAAAAGAGATAACGCTCAGCGCACGATCTCGTCAACCTACATGTCCTTGATCGAAAAAAGAAGACGGACTGGGGATATCGACCCAAAGAGAGACTTGATTGACTCTTTGATGACCCATTCAACTTATAGAGATGGTGTCAAGATGACTGATCAGGAAATCGCAAACTTGCTTATTGGAGTGTTGATGGGAGGACAACATACCTCTGCCTCCACTTCTGCCTGGTTCTTGTTGCATTTGGCAGAACAGCCTCATTTACAAGACGAGTTGTTTGAAGAGGTCAAGGCTGTTTTGCAAGAAAAGGGCGGTACTCTTGAAGACTTGGACTACGATGACTTGCAAAAAATGCCTTTGGTCAACAACACCATCAAGGAAACCTTGAGAATGCACATGCCTTTGCACTCCATCTTCAGGAAAGTCATGAACCCATTGGTCGTCCCGAACACCCAGTACGTTGTCCCTAAAGGCCATCACGTATTGGTGAGTCCCGGTTATGCGATGACTAACGAGAAGTGGTTCCCTGAAGCTCTGAAATTCAACCCTCATAGATGGGATGAGTCTTCAAACACTAATAACGAGAGCGAAACTGTCGACTATGGTTTTGGTGCCATTTCAAAAGGTGTCTCCTCGCCTTACCTTCCTTTCGGTGGAGGTAGACATCGTTGTATCGGTGAACAATTTGCTTACGTTCAGTTAGGAACTATCTTGTCTACCTACGTTTACAACTTGAGGTGGACATTGAAGGATGGTAAGATGCCTGAAATAGACTACACCTCGATGGTTACTTTACCTACGGAACCCGCCGAAATTGTATGGGAAAAGAGAGAAACTTGTGTGATTTAGATCATCGTAATGACCTCTCCCTCTCTCTCTGCTCTTAACCTTGGGTTTATTCCTCCCTAGTATATAGTGTTAACGTGTTTGTTCTATTAAGTATTCAATATATGCAAGCGTGAATCATACTATCTTTTCTCGTCCGAATTTTTTTTTTGGTGTTTTTTTCACCATCCAAAGTTACAACAAGTTTTGGGCTAATACTACGTAGAAATGAGTTCTAGTGGGTCCAAATTCAAGATCAGTGTTCCTGCCTCATCAGCAAACATTGGACCGGGCTTTGATGTACTTGGAATAGGTTTGAACTTATATTTAGAGATCAAAGTTGATGTTGACCCCAGCAAAGATACTTCAGAAGATCCCAGCAACTGCTTGATCAAGTACAAAGGTGAAGGGGCTGCCAAAGTGCCAACCAGTTCTGATCGTAATTTAATCACACAAACAGCGTTGTACGTGTTAAGATGTAATGGAATAAACACATTTCCTCAAGGCACTCAAATTCTAGTCGAGAATCCTATACCTCTTGGCAGAGGATTAGGGTCTTCAGGAGCAGCAATAGTAGGAGGGGTGATGTTGGGTAATGAAGTAGGGAAACTTGGATTGTCAAAAGCTAGGATGTTAGACTACTGTTTGCTCATCGAAAGACACCCCGATAACATAGCTGCTGCAATGTTAGGAGGTTTTGTGGGCTCTTACTTGAACGAACTTTCGCCAGAAGAGAACGAGGCCAAGAATGTGCCCTTAGAGTATGTTTTGCCCAAGCCAGGGAAAACTCCTGTCGAGAAATACGTCCGTCAAGAACCTCCAAAACATATCGGTGAGTATATGAAGTACGGCTGGAACAAAAAAATACGCTGTATTGCTATCATACCAAATTTTGAGGTGTCTACTGATGATGCCCGGTCTGTGTTACCAGTCTCTTACACCAAGCAGGATATAGTTTTCAATTTGCAAAGATTGGCCGTGTTGACTACTGCATTGACTCACGAAGTGCCAAATAACGAACTCATTTACGAATCAATGAAAGACAAAATCCACCAACCATATAGATCAACCTTGATTCCCGGTTTGACTGAGGTCTTGAAAAGTGTCACTCCAGCTTCTGATAAAGGCTTTTGCGGAATATGCTTATCGGGTGCCGGCCCAACTATCTTGTGTTTGGCGACAGAAAACTATGAACAAATTGCCAACAAGGTCATCTCTATCTTCAAGAACGCCAACGTTGAGTCCGAATGGAAGCTTTTAGATTTAGCCCATGAAGGTGCAACCGTTAGTCACGATATTTAGATTAGTTTAGAAAGTTAGCATTTAAAATTCGTTCCAAAACTTGACTTCTGTCCCAACCAGAACAATGAGCCCAAAGTAATGTTGAACTTGTAGAAACAGGCAGAAGTGTTTCCAATATCGCTGATACCATACTATTATACCAGACTTGCTAGTTTTTACAAAATCAAGCAATTTTTAAAAAAAAAAGTGTATTTTGCAGCAAATCTAAATCACTGAAAATGCAGTGTTTTTGATTCTAAAAAAAACCTAGTAGAGTGGCCATACCTCTTTGATCCCCCTTATCCTGTCATAAAGACCTCTAAGATCGCTTATGAGTTATAATATTAGGTTTTTGGGTGCTAGAACTATCAACCAATGGCCGATTGAAAATTGCTCGCACACGAATCTAACCAGGTTGAATTTAGTTCTTCAATCTAATTAAACCTAAAAGCAGTATAGTTCACTAGAATCGAAGATGGTAACCGAAGTCGACGCCAGTAGCTCGTTAGATTTATCAAAGAAGCTACAAACTGAATATAGTTTGAGTAGTTCTGCAGCTCAGCCAGTATATTTATCTTCTGTGGAAATCAGTGGGGGAGAATCTTTCTCAAGCGAGTTCTTTCAGAAATTGATATATCCATTGGCAGAGAAGAGTGACTACACATTGAAGACATTGGTAGACAACGTTGATTTGGTACGTGAACGTTTACTCAAGACCGAAGTTTTCAAAAACGTCAATGCTACTTTACTGACAGACTACATTGGAGTTCCCCCTAAAGACATTGTCCGGTACAACAAGGAAGAGCTGATTCCTGCTAAAGCAGTGTTTGATGTGGAGTCTGTCAACTTGAATGGTGGAGATGGGTTTTTTAACGTGAACAACGACGATACATTGAATGTCAATTTCAACTACTTGAACAATAACTTTTATGGTAACGCTGAATTGGTGAACATTGGTGTGAACTACAATCCTTACAAACCCAACCAGCACTTGATTGCCAATGCCAAGTTCTTGGCCAACTTGAATGACCCATCGTTGAAGTTTTTGTTCGATGTCTTCAACACTCACCAGAACAACTCCTCCTGGCAGCACGCCTCTGAGAAATCTACTGGTGGTTTGATTGGCTTACAATATGCCAGCAAAAACAACAAAATACAGTCTTTGACGGGTCTTTCTTTGGCTAAAAGAAACGTCCACGACGTGGAAGCAGGTGCTCGTCCAAGCTTGAAGAAATTCCGTGGGGACTATTTGAAATCCTCCATCGTCAATCAAATTGCGTTTTCCAATGTAAACTACTTGAACACCATCACCAAAAACTTCCCTATATCCGGATACAATTTGGCTTTATCGAATGAAATATCTTCAAGCCAGCCTCAGTCCAATAGTGAGGATCAGTCGGTATTCGCTAGAAGCACTTTATCGACAAACGTATATGCATCTTTTTGGAACAGGAACCTTACGCTACATTTGGCCAATGATTTAGGAGGTATTTACAGTCCTCAACCAGACGCAGTTCATGTCTCTGATAGATTTTATTTGGGTGGTTACAACTCTTTCAGGGGCTTTACCAAAAACTCGATAAATGTGAACGGTGGCCTCCAGTTTTACAGACTTGGGCTCTCTCTCTATGCCAAGGTCCCCCACTTCTTCTACTCGACTCACAAGCATGCTGCTATAAATCGTCCTTCTTTGGAAGACGGGCTTGGATACGAGGCTAACCCTTTGAGGTTCTACGCCACAGGTGTCATCGGAAATGTCTCCAATAGCATTTTGGAGGACAAGTCTTATGCATCAAGTTTGGGGGTTGGCATCAAGTATATCAACGACTGGGCAAACTTTGACATTGGCTACTGTGTAGCTCTGAGAAACACCGGTGACAGAGCTGCTGGTATCAAAGATGGGTTACAAATTGCCATATCGATTGGTGGCTCTAGCCGTACACCTTAGACGTTTGTACATATTCATAGGTAGAATTAGCTGATCTCAATTCTGTTTAGATCTCAAAAGCAAAAAAAACATATTCTGGATATCTATACACAAAAAAGTAGTTTGACTATTTATCGTCAAGGTCCAGGACCGGTCAAAAAGATCAAAAGCATGCAGAAGGCCAATGAGACAATTTCCAAAGTATTGCTTACCATAGATCAGTACAAGGGAAACATTAATTCATTGAGAAGTGCTGTTTGTGAAAATGAATATAGATCAAGTAAAACTAAACATTTCACCAGGCTTTTACTTTGGAAATCATGTTACATCACAGAATCACTTCATACACATACATGGAAGTCTCTGCTAGAGGCGTCAAGAGAGGTCTTTGAGCATTTACAGAATAGCAAAGGTCTTCAAGTGCCGTGGTGGCATTTGGATCCTGATAACACATTTTACCAAAGTAAAGAAGTATCAAGAAGTACAAGCATAAAAAAAGTTAGAGCTGCTAAGAATGGATCTTCTGTAAGTAAGAAAGCACTTACAAGAGTGAAAATGGATACGTCTGAAGCGCCACTAAGTCTGTCATTCTGGTCGGATGATGACAATGAACAGAGTGGACTTTTGGAAACAATAGTCATGGACGTCGAAAGAGTTTTCCCCGGTGATGAATTCTTCAACTCTTCCTCCAAAGAATCTTTGCAATGCAAGAGAGACTTGATAGAGATTCTTTTTATTTGGGCAAAATGTAATTCCCAAATAGGCTATAAACAAGGCTTTCACGAAATCCTAGGCTTGATATACATGAACCTATACAGGGAATCGCTTGTCATCCCAAATACCAACACTATAAGCGAAAACGACTTGCAAATTCTCAATTTGTATGACTTGAAATTTCTACAGCATGACTTGTTTATAATCTTTGACAAGTTTATGGTCAAGAGTAATGTTTTGAGAAGTTACTATGCCGAAGAAGAACTACTCATGAAATCTATTGAGCATTTGAACGCAAATTTAATGAAGGTGGATCAGCTCATACATTACAATTTGATAAGCAAACTAAAAGTTGAGTCTTCCCTCTGGGTTATACGATACTATAGACTTTTACTTTCAAGAGAACTAGGAAGTCGTGAGAATGTCAGCCAGTTATGGGATAAACTCGTCTCCGTACAAACAAGAGATGTGAATATCCCAGATTTGATCATGTTCATCATCATCAATATGTTAATCAGAATCAAGAGCGACTTAGTGACTTGCGATTTCTCCGAGGGCCTTTCAATCTTATTGCATTATCCTGTTGAGAAGAAAATCAGTGAAGCGACCAACAGTGATTTTATTCAGGATCTTTTTGCAGATTCATTAAAGTTGTACGAGAAAAAGGGCAACGATTTGAAGCTTTACGAATGTGGCAGGAAACTCAGTGAACGATGGAATCCAAACATGAGAGTAGTCTTATCTCCTAGCCCTTCTCATTCTGATTCTCTGTCCAATTTGTCTAGCATTTCATCTCAATATAGATCCTCTGGATCAAGTAACAGCTCCAGAGCTGAAAAAATGGCATTTGAAAAGTACAGAATGGAAATGAGACTAAAGAAGAAAGCACAGCTGCTCATGAGACCGTAGGTATGTCTAGGTAAAAGGTATAAACTTTATGTCTAACGCTATACAGTAGAAAGTAGCACAAAGTCATTTCAAAATAGACGAATATAGGTCTGAAAAATCTTCAACATTTTATCATCTACTGTTCGTATAGAGACGAAACGACAAAATGGGTAAAAGAAAATCCTCAGCTAAACCACAAAAGAAGATAAAGCAAAAGTTGGATGAGACCTTCTCTTGCCTTTTCTGTAATCATGAAAAATCTGTCATTTGTACTCTTGATAAAAAGAACTCGTTAGGTGAATTGCATTGTAAAATATGTGGCCAAAGTTTCCAAACTGCCATCCATTCTTTGTCACAACCTGTGGATATATATTCTGACTGGATCGATGCCTGTGAGGATCTTGCGGAAGAAGCAGAGGCAAATGGCGAATTACCTGATGATGACAACAATGAAGAAGAAAGCGATGATGATTACAACGAAAGAAAGAAGGGGAGAGACACAGTGATCGATTCTGACGATGAGTACTGAGAAGTTGATATGAATTAGTATGGTTGTCTACTGGCTAGTATATCATCTAAAGTTTGTTAATAAAAATAGATAAAATTTAGGTCAATAATACGAAATAATGCATTCACAAAGATTAGAAGTTTATTTAAATAAAATTGTGGGAAGACATCACCATCTTTCGTAGGCTCAAAGGGTGTCTAGCCGCTGAAAATCAAAGAACGCAATCACATTAAAGATTCACTCGCCAGTGCTGAGTTTGGCAATATCATTCAAAACGTGGTCATACACCTCATTCATATCTGTGTGTTCGCCTTGATCGGACTTGGTACTGGGTAAGGAACTTTGAGAAGTAGAACGGGGAAGTTTGTTGCTGGCAGAAGAATCCTCATTATTCATCTCTCCATCATCGTCTCTTTCTACTTCCGGCGGTGCATCACTCTGCTTAGTGTTTAATTTTTTCAACTTTCTTTTTATTTCCTCCACCGATAAGCCTTCTTCTGCCTGTCCACTCAATCTGAGAGCGTCCTCTTTGTCCAGGTTGAAAACTTTTTCCAAAGAAACCCCCTTTTCTTTAAGTTCACTAAGATAATGTATCATTTCATCTAAATCACCCAAGTTAATACTCAAAATCTTTTTCCGAATCTCTTCACCTGATAAACCACTAAAGTCGTAAAATAACTTCGACTTGTCTACCGTCGGATTATGATAATCGTGAAGTTTCAGTAATTTCAACACAGACCCTTCCTCTTTATCCAATAAACTTGATTTGGAAGATGTTCTTGATATTGATAACGGTGATTTGCTGGGGGCAATTCTGTTTGAAGATTGTACCAAGTTTTGCTGCAAATCACTTGCATCCTCCTTCATTATGTACTTTCTTTTCTCATCCTCAGCAGAGTGTCTCATGATGAAAGAAGAATTTTGTTTTGCCGAGTTACTATCGACTAGAGACTCGTCAATTAAATGTAATCCTTTTTCAATTGTAGAGTCAATAAATATAAACCTGATGACTGTTTCTTTCCCTTCCAAGTTTAGTTGTCTTTTGAGTTGCAACTTGAGTAGCTTATTTATAGCCTCCCTAAGTTCGATCCTGATAGTTTTTATCTTTTCAACGAATTGTTCTACTTCAGGAGAGTGCAAGTCTAGCTTATGATCCGCTTTTTTTGCTAAAATGACATTCAATTGTTCTGTCAAAGGTTGCAAATTTTTTAATTGACCACCTTCATCTACAGCTTCGTTCTTATCTCCTGATTTTTTCGAGGAATACAAAACCCTCTCCATATTCCTCATAGTATACAATCCTATTCTTTGTTTTAAGAAATCGGGAAGATCTTCATAATCAGCATTTAACGAGAGTAGACAGTTCGTATTCTTCAAGCCTTGAACTAGAGCTGAGCCAGCAGTCAAGTCAATCTTACTTCCTGTTATAGAGAAATAAGCTAAATTTTTGCAGAACGGTAATGTTTGTGCCAAACTGACAATTGAAGGTGTACTGAAGTTGTTGTTCTCCAAATTTAACCGAACTAGTTTTGGAAAAAGTGGGAGCTTTGAAGTGAAAAACTCAATAATCGACCTTTGAGTTGTCAATACTGTAGAATCCTGACTTTCAGATATATTAGAGGAAGACCCAGTCTTCCCATTTTTGTTCAAGTTTTCACCATTAGACACGCCTGTTCCAAATAGCTTTGGATTATTCGATAAATCTAAATATTTGAGGTGAGGAAGTTTCATGAGCACTGACTCGAACACTTCTTGAAATTCGGGGGAGAACCTAGAATTTGTTGAGTTGAAACTCACAAATGCCAAAGCAGAGTTGGCAATGACTTTATCAAATCCTTCAGTGTTTTTCTTGTCTAACAAGATTCTAACATACTGCGAGGACAGGAAATCGTTATAACCTAAATCCAACCCCCTTGCAAAATCATTAAAGAGCCAATGGTCAACTAAAATTTTGAACTGTTTCACAGTTAAGTTATTGTAGGCAAGGCCTAACCTTGAAGTTTTGATCAGGACAGCCATTGTTATTAGTTTTTCGAAGATATAATGGTCATTAATGCAGCATCCTGTCAAAATAAGTTCTTCTATACCTCCACGAGCGACAATGGTCGCAGTGAAAAGAGCCCAATCCATATCAGACCTATTATCTTTATTACATATCATTCTGGGTGTGTTGTCAGCATACTTATCGTTAGCGTCTGTTTTCTTCTTTTTCTTCTTGATGAGATTCACCAATAATGATGGACATTGGGTTATATCAAGCCTAAGCAAAACCTTGTTTCGGGATAAAAACCAACATAGCAAGGACCATCCTTCTTGGTTTATAGGTGTATTTCTAAGACTTAACTTCTCCAAGTGTTTTTTAGCACTCATTGCTGAGAGTAGCACTTTAAACTGTTCTAACGTCAAACTCACACCATCTAACGAAATACAAATTATTGGTGCTATTCTTATAAAGTCTGCGAATGACTGTACTTCGATCATTGTGGGCTCGTGATTTCGTATTTGAAGTACTGGAATAGGTGCCATTGATCCTGGGGGAATCTGTTTCAAAATTGCAGGAATAGGCAAAATCTCTCGAAGGTGGCAGCATCTAGTATACATTAAATCAAGTGCCATTTTCTTTATAGGCTGGGTATATTTGAAGTCCTTATGTGTAACCATCGGCTTATCAATACCTAGCGATCTTGCATGCTTATCGATTTCCTCCTCCTCCTCGACACTTGGATCATCGGTAGTATCTCCGCTGGTAACTTCACTATGATCTGACGGACTTGGAGACTTCTCGATCATGTTCGAGCTATAGCTTTCTTTCCTTTTAAGTTCAGTTTCCCTTGCACTTTCAATATTTGTTGAACTTTCTTTTGATTCAGATGGTCTCTTTGTGGCTAGAGAGCCCGATCCCCCAACAACAAGTCCACCGCCACACCCTGACAATGATCTCTGTATTGCCAGTTTATCTTCCTCTGACAAGGGGTTCACCTTTATACTTCCATCCGACAACACCTCAACGTTGCCCTTTCTGGGAGATCTCGAAGGAATTTGTTGCGGGGGATCAATTAAGAAGGTCAGTGAGTGGAAAGCCACCCTTTTGAAAGGTTTCAAACCATTAAACTCAGGCAATTCGCTTTGACTTTGAGGTGATCCCTCCTTTTCAAAGTCAGGATGAGCCTTATACGAATAAATCTCTCCCCCTCTTCTGTTCATGATAGTTGCTTCGCTAACGCTTGGTAAGTGTTGACTGATACTGCCCCTTTTTCTTAGGAACGACGAAAGTCGACTTGTAGAGGATTCGCCCGAGTTGCCTCGACAATTTCTATAAGTTGTATTCTCTGGGGCATTTACCAAGGCACTGTGCAAGATTGGGCGTTTAGATGTGTTGTCGGTCGAACTGCTACTCACCTCATCTTCGTTCAGAAGCGAAGAGCCAGTTGAGAGGTTTGATGATGTGGAACCTCTTCTCAAGTCCTTTTGTTGGTAAAACTTAATATACTCGTCTAGACGTGGATCTGAAGTACGATCAGTATAATTGGGGGAAGACATGGTTCTATGCAATCTCAAACTGTCAGCCAGTACACTGCTACTACGGGGTCTTAGCGAGGTTCCACCATATCCAGAATTCTTTGAACCTTGGTTGGTGGATACTCTCCTTAATCCAAGGTCATAATTTTCCTTGTAAGGAGTTCCCAGTGCTTTAGTTGGTTTTGCATCGGTTCCCTTGTGGCTGAACTTCTCTTTAAATCTGGAGAAAAATCCACCCCCGCCTCCTGTGCTACTTTTGCTTCCTACACTGGAACTTCTTGCTCTTTTTTGCGTCGTAATATCATTCAATGGTGAGCGATCAAGCGGAGAGACTGTTTCTTCTTGTATCGGTCCCACAGATGGCTTGGATTTCGTCGGATTCCGCTCGTTCGAGCTATTGCTATTTGTTTGAAGATGCGATGTCACAGCAGGAAGATTCGACCTCTTGCTTTCCGAGTCTGACTTCAGCTTTGCCGCATCATCTTTAGTGGAGCTATCGCGAGGGTGTGATGCTGATTTGATATTAGAATCCCTCAAAAACCAGTCTATGTCATTATTACTAACTCCATCCAAGTAATCGTTACTGTCTTGCTCTAAGATGTCTTTCAAAGTACCGAAATCAGGGCCTTTAGAGCTTTGATTAAAATCCGAAGACATCCCTCGTATGAAATTATGCCAGTAGTACTTGTAACGAATTCCCTTTTATTTGAGTTTCCAATGAGTCAATTTGAGATAGCTTTCCACGTCGAGATAACAACTGTGTGCTTTTACTTCCACTATTCACTTCAATGGTCAAATATTTCTGTCTTTGCATAGAAAATCAGCACATTAAAATCAGAACATTTTCTCCCGACTTTTGTATCGCATTATGTTTGTCAAATTACTAAGTGTAAAGATCAAGATATACAGAATAAAAATTGGTATTAGCGCAAAACTATATAGGGTAATTTTGAGGATCTAAAAACCCATTCCACCACCAAACTGGCTCATCATTTTTTGCATCATGCCTGGGTTTTTCATCATTTGCTGAGCTTGTTGCATCATAGCTGGATTCAGTCTCATCATTTCTTGAGCTTGTTGAATCATCTGAGGATTGTTCATCATAGAGGCCATGTCAGGCATGCCCCCCATATTGGGGGCACCACCACCACCGCCACCTAACATACTCATTGCTTGTTGCATGAAGTTGGGGTTCAGTTGGGCCTGCTGCATCATTCTGGCCATTCCATTGGCACCACCAGCTTGTCCCTGGGTAGCATTCATGTTCTTAGCATTCAGAGCCATAGTGCTCATCATTCTTTGTTGCTGTAATACCATCTCAACTTCCACTACTGAGCAACCGGCACCTCTGGCCACTCTGACGATTCTTTCTGGCTGCTGGGTGAATATTCTTCCATCACTGTCCAACTCTTTTGTGGTCATTGAATCCATGATGTAGATCATATTTTTAATCTTGGAGCTCGTTTCCTCTTCGCCAACTTGAGACATGATATTCGACATGCCTGGAATCATTGATGCTATGTTAGTTAATGGCCCCATCTTCATGAAATTGTTCATCTGGGTTTGGAAGTCTCTCAAAGTAAACTTTCCCTCCTTGAAGTTTTCTATGGTCTTTTTATGGGACTCGTCATCTTGTAAGTTTAGCGACTGGACGTGCTCAATCAACGATTGTATATCGCCTATACCTAACAATTTTGAAATAAACGATGTGGGTTTGAAAATCTCCAAGTCACCCACATGTTCACCCGTACCAATAAACACGATGGGTGTCTTTGCTGTTGCAACAGCCGATATAGCACCACCTCCCTTAGCGTGTCCGTCCATCTTGGTCAAGATTATAGATCCGAAATCAGAACTTTCTTTGAATGCTTTGGCCTGCGACTCTGCGGCTTGACCAATAGAGCCATCCATCACCATAATTGTCTGAGTGGGTTGAATCATCTTGGATATTTGTACCATTTCATCAAACAAGGATTGTTCTTGCTTGTGTCGTCCGGAGGTATCCACAATAATTATATCAAACTTTTCCTCCTTGAACTTGGTGACACCATCGAATGCTACCTTGACTGGGTCCGTCTCAACATAAGACCCGTAGTAAGGAATCGAGGACTTGATAGCGTTCTGTTTGAGTTGGTCAAAGGCACCAGCTCTGAAAGTATCGGCACAGACCAACCCAACTTTGAAGCCTCGCTTCTTGTAGTACACGGCCAATTTTGTACAAGAGGTGGTTTTACCAGCACCCTGTAAACCGACAAACATGATTATGTGCGAACTAGCACTGACTTTGGTAGCCTTCTTTCCCCCTTTCAATGTTTTACCTTTCTGCTGTTGAGATAACTTTTTAGGTTTGGGTGGCTCTTCGTTAGAGTCCACAAGAGCACACAACTCATCAAACACTATTTTCTGCAACTTCTTACGCTTGTTTGACGATGTCTCGTTATCGCTGATTTGCTCCTTCACCTTGGCTTTTATGTTGTCTCTCAACTTGGCTACGAGCTTGATGTTGACGTCAGACTCGAGCAAAGCACTGCAAATGTCTTTGATCATGGACTGGATTTCTGCCTCTGATCCAGACTCCACGTTGGAGAGTGCATCTCTCAACCGGCTTCCTAAGTCTGCTAACACCATCTCTGCTAATAATGTGTTCAACGACTAAGGTGGTAAAGTTGGTGATAATTTCCATATATTTTTTCTTCGCACCAAGATTCAACTTTTCACCATAAACCGTTGGTGGTCCAACAACAACATCGCTGTCCTCCTGCCCTTTTCTACAATCCTGAAAGACTTCATTCTTTTCCATTCGTAAGACTAGCTTAAACTAAATTCATATATCTATACAAATGTGAATTCCTGAGGGCAGGTTGCACCTAAGGATGAATTAAATGTGGGGTCCACCATCTGCCTCGAGCAGACTGGTGCTTATGCTGGCACCAGCACCTAACCTGAAGTTGAATTCACCAACGTCATGCCATGCTATGCTATGCTGCGCTGCCTACCGTGTCGACTACAACAGTCCTAGCGCCTGAGAATTATACTGTCAATCATCCGCAAGTCTCTTTCCAAATCAACTTTGGGCACCTCGCATTTGTCCAAGTCGAGAAACAAAAACTGGTGTCTGTTTTCTTTCCGGCTCCTGGCCAGCCTTTCCTCCCGGACTGTCTTCACAGAAGAGGCGCTCTGGGTACAGCTGTTATGCGTATTCAATACGTGGTCGAAATTAAACACATTCTCCATCTCTTCTATAGAAAATGGTGTTTCCGATGCCATGACCTTACTTCGCTTGCTGCTGGAGTTGGCAGAACCAGCACTATAACTAGTACTTTTCATACATCGTTTCATATCATCAGCACTTTGTAGACTCCATATGAACGATTGCACTTGTTTCCTTTGAGTTCTCTCAGCGAAGCCAGCTTTACCTATATACTCTATAATTTGAATATTTCACCGTTATATATATATATATATATATATACATATTTGATTGTTATTTATTTTTCTTTCTCTTGAACCACAGTCATACAAGGCTTGTCCCACCCAAGGCCTCGTTCTCTTACGTATCTTCCTTCTCTGCTGAACCGTTCCGACGATAGTGAAAACGGCAAAACAATGTCGTTCCCAGGGCGAGCGGACAAAACATCACGACTCTGTATAGAAAATGACGATAACGGCTATCTATCCAATGAAAAATCCATAGATACTAGTGCGCACTTGTTCAAGAGGAAAACTCCGTTTATTGTATGTGCCAAAACATTAGGCATCTGGGCCAGTATTGGCACTCAACGATTGCGGTATTGTAGAAAGCGTATCAGGAGGGCAAGTTTAATCTCAAACTGGATTGTCAAGAGGAGTATTTCACTCTAACGGTAACCAAACTCGGGCTAATGTTAGTGCAGTGCCATGGGGACATTAAAAACTGGAGTAAGAGGAGACGAGGGCAAAAACAGTGTTATCAGACAAATCAAATCAGTTGGAATCGAGGACATATTGCTCAAGGTCAGATTCATCTTCGGAGGATGCCTCGTCATCGCTGGAGATGACAAAAGTGTCATCATCCTCATCGGTCTCGAACTCGTAGGTAATAGGCACCCGAACCGGCTGGGACTGGTCTTGAATAAGAAGGTCTATTTCGTCTAAATCAGTAGCCTCTACGTCTTCGTCGATCTCTATCTGCTCTTCGACTAGCCCTTCCCATTCCGACTCTTCGCAGATGGAGTAGTCGCTATCGTGCTCGTCCAGATCGTCTTCGCGACTTTTCTTATCGTGGAGGTCTTTGATTTCCTCGCTGTAGCTGAACAACTTGGAGAACTCGCCCCTAGCGGCGCTGAGGATGGCAGTTCCTCCAAGGAGACAAGGCACAATGTACAACAATGCTGGCTGTCCGTGCTTGAAAACATGTAGGACAGCCATAGTGATTGTAAGACCCACGAGATAAGATATGAGAGCAACTGCGAAATAGGGCTTCAGAAACGGTTGCAAGTGATGAAACGCTCTGTTATTGTTTTCGTGGAAGCAAAACAAGTCAAATCTCAAGCAGAGAGAGATAAACAAGCCGGGGAGAACGATATCACCCAAGCCCAAGAGAGATAACGGAAGTTCCCAGTTCTGAGGGTCTGATAAAAGACCAGCTATGTCAGCGGGAATGGCTTTGGCATACGCCACAGGAACTCCTGGGGCAACTAACTTGAGCGGGAGGTCTATTTTGGTCGCCACTGTCATCATTATCTTTGTGCCAAAAACAAAGTAAATATCGTATGCGAAAAGGCCTATCAAGAGAACCGAGGCCACCTTGAAGTTGGGCAACTTGGTCTTGCTGATACCGAATATTGACGTTAACACGCCTACGAGATTTGCCACGATCCAGTTGCTGCTTTTGAAATAGTATTTGCTGTTCAATATCGGATTGTACCAGTAAAAGGCTGCGCTCACCAACAACGCGATAGGAGTGACAATGAGAAACTTCAAATCGTAAAAGTAGTTCACTATCTGGTCTTGGCTCCTAATAGGGGTGGGCTTGATGATCTTCACGCCTTCTTTCTTCATGTGCTGCAACTCTTTCTTGTATTTTTTTTGATCGATGTGTTCCACAGGCCCCAAAGGAAAGTTCTCGGTGTCTCGAGAGAAGGTGAGCCTGTATCTTTTGAAAATAGGTCTTATCCCAAGGCGGTACTGCGCCGTCCGTGTCAAATAAGTCAACCCGTAATGAAAAGTATGGTAGCTGGGGAAAAAACTGCTCAAAAAGACGTACCAGTTGGCCCACATGGCAAACTTCTCTCGATCTGCATTCTTCACCAACCAGTACAACCCACAGAGAATAATTCCCCCTAGTATGGGCATCCCGACCGCGTGCTTCGTGGTCAAGCTATCATTGTTGAATGATTCCACGTCCAACTCCACCGTCTTGTAGTAGTTGCAGTTATCGTTGTCCGTTGCATCCCACAACTCGCTGTAGTCGCTATTGGGGTCTTTTGCGTTCCTGGGTTTGCTCAAGGACCCGTAGGCGCCAACTACTACGCAAAAAAGCGCCAATCCCACAAGGGTGGCCATGGATACTAGCTTCGGATCCACTATCTTGGTTATGTAGACGTTGGGCTTGTATACCCAGTACACGGTATACAACCCTACTCTGTCGAGCAAGTATAGATCCTCGAACCTTGCCGTCAGGTTGGACACAGTAATGTTCATCAGTGCGGTGGCCTTAGTTGTTGCTGCTGCCGTCGATGGTGTTGACGTTGAGAGCTAGACTTCAACGCAGCAAAGCTCTCTCTGGAGCCAGAAAGACATATAGCCGCGACATTTCACCATCGATGTCGTGTATATCGTCCTCACTATATTTGTCACGTGCTACATTTTTTCGGCGACTACCACCATATTGTCGATCAATTCCATTCATACATTTCTCTCGTGATGTTTGTCACGTTATACGCATCACGTTATATACACATCACGTTGTGATAGTCACGCTATATCAATCACGTTATACATATCACGTGCCAAATACATGTTCCTGTTTCTTGTTTCTCTAGGCGTGTACTTCTGTCAAGTATTTCGTGGTCGCCTTTGGGGCCACCAAAGTAGCCATTTTCGCGGTCGTTCGCAGCTCAAAGCCAAGTTTATATAGTCTAACAACCGCTCTAGCAATTTCTTGTTGTATGGAGTATATACAGGATAGATACATATTAGAAAAAATTCACGATAATTTCCCGTAAGAGCATTTCCGTGTTTCTACGAAAATCTTTTTTTTTTTTTGGTCTTTTTTTTTTGGTCTTTTTTTTCGTTCTCTTTTTTTTTTTTTAATTTTTTTTTTGGTCTTTTTTTTCGTTCTCTTTTTTTTTTTTTAATTTTTTTGCTACTTCGGTCTCGCTTCTTGCCCTACTATCTTCGATGCAGATGACCAAATGCCTTGTCAGGCAGTAAGCCCGTGATTTACTAGAAATCCCGTGTTGCAAGATCGTAGGAGGACGGGGCAACTACGTCGAATATACTTTCCTCTGGTTGAAATGGGCCCACTTGCTTGCCTTCATCTCCGTTTGTCACGCAAACTGAGGAGCACAGTTTTTCTATTCAGACTGTCCCATGCAAGCCGTAAGCGAATGAAAAAAAGTCAGAAACCTTCCTAACGTCTAATTTTCAAGTATTATTGCAGAGCAACGAAGCATTGGATGGGGCAGCCTCTTTTTGGGTGCTGGAATGAGGGGGAAACCCAACTGCCCACCGTACCATCCTCTCAGTGGCCACCAGTGTCCTATATTGTCCTTTGGTGTCCTGTTGTGAACGGTATTCCAAACGACAACACCGACGGATTGGTTAGCAATGCATGCATACACCGTAGTATTAGGCGTAGAGAAAATACTAGGTCCTGGAGTAGCATGAAGACACAGAAAGGAGTAGCTAGAATGAGAGGCAGCACAGGACATACTGATTTAGTTCCCACCAAGTCGGAACCCCGATGGATTGTGCCTCGTGAAGGCTTAGTCGTTTGCGTCTAGTGGTAGCATTAGCTAGAGTAGCTGTTAGATTCGAAATGTATCGAAGCAGGTTATTTAGGCAGGCGTCACAATTTAGTAGCAAAGCACCCGTTTTCTCAAATGGAACACAAGTTTGCGTGATTCTAAACGGGCAAAATAAGGGTTTTTTAATATAGAATCAACAAGTGACTAAACAGGAAAGTAGGATGGAGTGCTCGTTAGTGGGTTATATAACATGGTCATCGAGATGACAAAAAGCCGTCTGTAGTGCCATCAGTACACAAAATCATTAGAGTTTATAAGCTGGCAATTGTATTGAGAGCCGGGAAAGACAGTGTAGTTTACTTCGAGAACAACACAGCGTCATAATTAGTATATCGCCATACCAGTGAACACAGTATTGTTGTTAAAGCTCCATGAAACAAAACTCGAACCATAGTGGGGGATTCCACGACGACGAGATATTTGAGCGGTCGATAGAGTCGCCAACAGGATCGTTAAGACTCAACAGCCAAAGAACGAGCAGTATATCGCTCCACACAGACGACTTGGTGGCGCCAGTGCTCACCAGCACCACCGAGATACTAAGCAACCCAGATATAGGGTACGATAAGGTGCAATTGGTGCGCTGCGACGGGGAACCATACTGCGACAGCCAGGGAGGTTTGTCGAATAGCTGCCATTGCAGCAGCGGTCCAGGCATGAGGTCTCGGTCTCGGTCCCGGTCCATCATCAGCAACTCGTTGATGCAGTGTATAAACGGCTGTGGACACAACAGCGTGGGATGCCAGTCGCATCACTCGGTGGTCTCCAACAAAAGTTGCAGTGCTCACAGGCACTCCGTCAGCTCCACCAGCAAGCCTGGTGACAAGAGTGCATTCTCAGCGCCAGCGGAGTGTGCCCCAAGCAGCGCTGCTTTTGCATCGGAGGGCTGCAAGTCCCTTCCCTCGTTGTCAGAAACCGAGTGGAACAACGAGACCCACAAGAAGAAGAAAGCATTCTGTCAAAACAGAGCGTCGGAGCCTCAGAGCCCCACAGACGGCGGCCGGCCGTCAGCAGCACCTTCCAAAGAAAACTACGTCATTAACTTCTTTTCCTACGCTGACATGCTCAACCAAGAACAAACAGAGGCCTCGGCCTCCCCAGACTTCCAAGACTTCTCCTTCGATGGCTCTATCAAAGACTTAGAACAAGAGCCCGTAGAGTCACCAAGATACACTAGCATTTCCATGAAAGACTACATGTCCATGCTTTAATTCTCGTTGTACATTTTTCCAGTGAATGGACATTTGCTTTTTTAGATAACTAAACAGTGTAAGTTTCACAATTTAGGACGTCTCGTCATTATTAACGGCCACCAGTAGTGCCTCAGACAGCTCCCTTGTGAGTTCCGTAGTCCTATCACCACTAACCCTTTCACTCTCATCTAAGCTGTGGTGAAGTCGTGATTACATAATGTTTTTTTTTTCTGGCTCTAAAGTGTTGAAGTCAAAAATCCAGGATAAATCCATTATCACGGTGAAAAAGAGGGAAAATTAGCAAAATTAAAAAACCAATTCTTAATTGCCAATTATATTCATATTTTTATATCAATCAGAGGACTGCTAGAGGATAAAAATTTTCCACTCCTTCAAATTCAATTTCAAGACTACATTGATCAACTATTACAAATTCATCTACAAAAAATGACTGAATCTTTATTTGATACAAAATTCACGTCCGAACCATCGACAGCAACGACTGGGCACATCACGACAGATAATAATGATACGATACCATCAGAGAACAACACAGGAAGTGCATTGGCTAGTGCTTTGCCATCAATTGACGATAATACAAATGCTGCGGCCCTCATTAACTACCGAGTGTTGGTGTCAGCAAAGGAAGCAGGATGTTTAATAGGCCAGAATGGGTCGGTAATCGACTCTATCAGGGAGGAGACCGCCACCAAAGCAGGAATATCTAAGTTACAGCCGGGATCCCATGAACGTATTTTAACAGTGAGTGGCACATTGGATAACTGCGCAAAAGCATTGAGCTTTTTTGCCCAGGCATTGTGCAACTCCCGCATAGAGAACACAGTCAGCTACAGCTACTTTCCGTTGAAACAGCTTTCCCTGACCCCCTGTGTCGAAGGCGAAACTACAATCATAAGATTACTAATTCCTAATGCGCAGATGGGCACGTTAATTGGATCCAAAGGTATTAGAATACAACAAATCCAATCAATATACAACATATCGATGATTGCGTCGAAGTCCTTTTTACCCGGCTCGAACGAAAGATTGGTTGAGTTGCAAGGTACAGTTGATAATTTATATGATGCCTTACGGGTTATCTCAAGATGCCTTATAGAAGATTTCTCTTCGATAGTGGGCACCAGCTACTACGTTCCAAAAAGTAATTATACCAAGGGCTCGATAAATCAAGGCCAAAGGCGATTTGCTAACCAAAGTGTGGTTACAGCGACCTTATCGTTTCCAAACGATATAGTCGGTGCCTTGATTGGCAAGAACGGTTCTAGAATTCAAGGTGTTCGCAAAGTCAGTGGTGCAACTATAGGTATCTCAAACGAGATCGAAGATAAAACAGAAAGAGTATTCACTATATCAGGAACGTCCCATGCGGTAGAAAAAGCAAAGTCTTTGTTGTATCATAACTTGGAAAGAGAGGAGCAAAGAAGGGCAGAAGTTGAACCCAAATGACTGCTTCGTTCTCTTCTCCAATAAACTATGTACTTTTGATTTTAAATGTTGTATATGTTTGTATAATGCGTTTCAATCATTTCTGTTTTATTTATAATGTTCACTGCCATTCACTGGAATCCAGGATAAGCTTTGCTAGCTTTTCCAACAAGTCCTGGTCAGTTTTATCGAAACCATTTCTATCTAGGCAATCTATATCTAAAACTCCTATAACAGACCCATCTTTCACTAAAGGCACTACAATTTCACTTTTGGTCTCGCCATCGCAAGCAATGTGGCCAGGGTACTCGTCGACATTAGGTACTAATTGAGTCTGCTTCGACGATGCAGCATTTCCACACACCCCTTTACCAATTTGAATTGTTTGACAAGCAACTTTACCTTGAAATGGGCCCAAAATAAGTTCACTGGGCTTCTTCTTGTTCACAACATAAAACCCTGTCCAGTTTACGGGAACGTTCAACGAATGGTAAGCATACCATAATAGCGAGGAACAGTTTGAAAGATTAGCCACCCAGTTATCAGTATCGTCGGATAAGGCTTTGAAAGAGTCGATTAAAGTCTCCAAAGTTTCTGCTTTATCTCCATTAGGTTTGTAGCTCACATAATCTGCGTGATGTTTATCGTTTGCCATCCTTTCAACGTCTTGTCAAGTACTCAAAGGTTATACTTAAATTCATATTTGAATTTATGTGCAAGTTTTATTTGATACTAAAACATCAATTTACTTCTGTACCTTATACAAATTTTTGCAAAATCTGAAAAGCTAACTCGAATCAGATCCTCTCTGTCCAGTATGGAGGAAGGAAATGTCTCTAATACATCATTTTTCCAGCGGTTCGAGAACTTGCTAAACTACAGAGGAATCAAAAGAGTGGGTAGAAGTACGGATCAGGCGCAAGAGGAAAGACAGGTCAGCTCAAGGGAACTAAGGAGAAGTTACAATTTGTTTCCAACTAGTGATGATGAGCCTTCACCACTGAGTAGTAGCTCAGAAAGTCAGAACTTAGGTGTTTTTGAAGTTGATAATTTCGATATCGATATGAATGATGATCGAGTGATAGACTACTTTGGCTTGAGTAGAATTGAAGAGAACCTTGATGCTGATTTATTCTATAATGAACGAAGAGGGAGTGTCAGTACAAACGAAACCGATAGCATATCTGACGAAAGTAAGGGAGGTAAAGAAATTGATGACGATGATGACACTGATGATAATGACATTCAATACGTAGCTGTCAATAAGTATGGCGATAGACGATCCGCAAACTACTTGAAAGAGGTTGACCTTTTTATGAAGCAAAAGACGGCTCCTTGCAACTCTAGCTCGCATGAAAAGTTCCCATCAAACAGTCATGAAGCTTATCTCAAATGGGAAATGCATGATGAGTTGACAATGAAAGAGATAACTGATGACAGTACAAAAATGCCTGACTCCGAAAGCACGCATGATGGCTCTGAATACACTTTCAACGGCGGGATATATGATCCTTTTAAACCAGACTTTTCTTCCATTGAGAACTCGGATCCATCACGACTTGTGGCACTCCCTCCTGGTGAAAAATTTAGGGATTCCATTGCCTTGAGGCCGCTTGGAATTAAGAAGTTAAGCAACCTCGAAAATGTTAGGAAGTATAAGAACAATCTCAGTGCAGTTTTCACGAATGAAAAAGGGATAGATCATTTGGTAGTCAGTTCCAATTCAGAACTAATATTTTATACTTTTGACCCGTTATCAAAACTCCCTACCGGCAGGCCGGTTTTCCGATTTGATACAAGGCCAACATTCACTTCTACGACAGATAGGCTAATATCAACTTGGCCCTATTTCCCTCATACAATAAATTTCATGAAAGTCTGTAATTGGCTCAATAAACAAGTTTTATGTGTTTGTTTGGATGACGGGGCCTTGATGATATGGTTCATTGACACTATTGCTCATCAAATCGACAGATTCTCCTTGCATAGTCGCTTCAAAGTGTCAGATACAAACGATGATAGTTATAATGACGCAAACAGATTTTTTGGTTTAAAAGTAGTACCGGACTTCAAACTCAAGCTAGAAGCTTCCCTTTGGGGTTTGGACTTGCTAACCTACAACGACGATAACACAAATACTCATAACTTGATAGTTGCATCAGACAACTCTCAAAGTGTAACGTTGTTCTACTACCATCCTTCTGATGAGAGATTTTATCATATCAAAACTCATCAAATCCTTCACAATATACCTGAAGTTGCATTCATATCACATCATGTTGTGAAAAACAAGCATGAAATCGAGGTCTCTTGTGCCTCAATTTCAGGAGAGCTCATAGTTTTCCGTTTTAGCTTCAAAATTAGTAGTGGACCCCTAGATCTGGACGAGTATGAATTTTTCAAAAAGGAGTCAATATACTACGTTGACCCCACAATGGCTCACATAGAGAACTGGGGAACAATGACGCAAGAGGAAGATGCTACTGAATCTGAGTTGAAGTTTAAAAGGTTCAATCGTGTAGTATTTAAAAGTCCTTTTGTCAAATCGAGAACATTGCTAAACGAGGATTGTTGGACTTGCAAACCGATCAAGTCAAGCTTTTTCAAAACTGTCCAGTCAATAAGAGCGATGACTGGTGACCCATGGTTGGACGAGGCCCAAGAGGAAAGTCATTTGATGAATGAATCAAGAATTCTTGATATGCAATATGATCCCGTCAAAGTCAGCCATCTTGGTGTCAGCTCCTGTTGGCAATTCTTCGAGTGTCCTGTTTTAAGCTTCTCCAACCCTTCAATGGATGGGCAGAACGCAATATTTGAATCTGCAAAGCTCACAAGCATAGATGACGATTATAGAAGAATACACAAGGGCTTGAAACAAGTAAATCGTCGAAGAAAGCTTCTTTTATCAAGAGAGAAGTCTTTGAATGGGAACCATTACTGGGCTTTAGAAGATACCTCAACTACACTCCTTGCGGTATCAACTTCGAAAAAGCTCGCCTTGTTTCGATCCGATAGCCTATTTTGCAATACCGCAACGAAAAAGGTTTTTGACTTATCAATACCTTTCAACGATGAAAGTAAGTTTTCAAATAGGATTTCCTTGACCTTGGTTATTCCAGAACTACTGTGTATCATTGCTGCGACACAGCAAGGTCTTGTTACCATCTTGCGGTTTTGTACCTATAGAGGATTACATGGCATGAGACAGGAACATATCTTTCCAAATGCCTTAAGCTTGGCGTTGGGTTATCATGGGTATAGGACCATTTGTGGTATCTCTGTGAGGAATGTTTCATTGAAAAGGAACCCCCGTTTCTTTTTATATATCATTTATACAGATGGTATTGTGATAGGTTATGAATTGTCGATATGAATTTGAGAAATTCATGTTTGATTATAATTGCATATACTTCCTAAATCAGTATTCTACATATCGCGTTTTGTGTAGCCTCAAGCTCTGTTTATTTGTTTTCTATAGTAAAGAACCGTTATTGCCATCAGGTTCATGACAAGAAGAGGGTAGATTAACAGTGATAGAGAGATGGATCTTTTGAACCTTGGCTTGAAGTCCAGGAAGACAGGGTTACGGCCTCGAGAGAATTTGAGAAAAGACAAATATGATATGGAAGATATAGATGAGTTTTTTGCAGATGAGGATGATAATGATACAAGGCATCAAAACGAAGGACAGGATGTTGAAAGTAAGGAAATAAGGAGTCAAAATGTCGATGACCTACAGTATCCTAGAACTCATGGTATTTCTGTTAAAAACTCTCCTAAAGAAAATACAAAATTTAATACAGTTGCTAGGAAAATCAATTTTACAGATGCAGAAGCTGAGTCTTTCAATTTATCACCCATCTCCATACCGTCAAAAGATCAGAAAAATAAAAGGTCTCCTTTGAGATCTCCCTTGCAAGAGAATAAAGTCCAAGCATATGATTATCAAGATATCTCTGGCGATAATGATCCTTTCAATTATGATACGAATGATCATGCGGACATGGAACCTTACGAGGAGAAGGATATGAGTTTGTCACCAGTCCAATTATCTCCAATTAAAACCCGTTCAGAGATTAAATCAAATACCAATTCACGAGCACAAACACCTAGACAAAGGCCGTTATCTGAAGGTCAGTCATCTGGTGGGGGTAGTGGCCGTAACCGTGCATCTGGCAAATCTACATCTGCTTTAACTAAAAGTATGGCATTGGCTTCAAACACGAGAAAAAGAAAGGGGCCTGTTGTAGATGAAGATCTGGACGACGATTCCATTTCTTCACCGCCAATTGATACAAGTGAATTGCTCTCTCCCCCTCCGACCACGAAGAAAGAACTGGGAAGAAATAATGATACCAGAACAAACAAAGAGGCTATTTTCAAGCCTTCCCCATTGCCCTCTCCACCTCCAGATGGCCTTCGTAGGTCAAAAAGGACAAAAATATCACCACTAGCATTTTGGAGAAACGAAAGAATAGTATACACCAGAGCAAATGAAAAAGATTTCGATCCAGACAGCACCTTAGGGAAAGATATAAATAAAGTACCTTTGCAAGAAATCAAAGAAGTTGTACATATTCCAGAAGCTGATAGTGTCGGTAAAGCTTCTAAGAGAAGATCACGAAGCAAGTCAAAGACTACACCCCCGAAACTGAAAAAATCACTGCCAAAGCAGCCTCGTGTTTATGATTATGAGTCTGACCCCGAGATTAGCGGTTCGGAATGGTTCAGTAAGAAACATTTGAATCTTAGAGTTTTTGAAGGTCCCCATGATCAGCGTGTCTCTAGACCGATAGCATGGGCACCCAATGAAGGAGAGTTTGTGAATCCTCCAAACTCTGCTGAAATTGAAAATTTCAAAGTAGCTACATTATTTGGTAACGACCGTGATTTCACTGCAGGCGGAATGATCGAATTTCCATATGGTGGTTTCAAAAGTCTTCGGAACTCTTCTGATTCTGTGTATATTTTTCACGTTGTCCAGGGCCTTATCGAAGTTACTTTGAACGAGGATAAGTTTGTGGTAACTAGGGGATGCTCATTCCAAATACCCAGATCGAACTCATTTGCATTCAAAAATTTAAGTCAAGACAAGTCAAAGTTGTTTTTCGTACAAAGTAAGAAGGTTTCCGTGGAAGACGGGGATTGGGATTAGTTTTTAATGTGAAGTAATGTAAAATAGTGTATACAATTAGCATATAGATGGTAGTTTTCAACTCATTTAGTAATATATTGATAAAATTGATATTCTAAATACTATACAATGTATAAATCTGTAATTAGCACAGAAGTATTATATAGCTATGCAACTCGATCTCCTTAAAACTTCGTAACCTTTGATGTTTCCCCATCATAGTACGCAATAGGTTTAACTTTGAATTCGGAGGCAGCGACACCAAACTGTTTCAAGATCAATGCTTGTCTTACATCTAATGTCTCACCTTTTCTACACACAACATAAGGCTCGGAAAGAACTATCTTACCAGCTTTAATTCTAGTAGGAATCTTAAATTTGTTTCTGAAGGTTTCTTCCAAAGAATGAGACATTGGAACATCTTCTTCTATTGGAATTTGACCACCTCTTGAATACACTATGCCTTCTGGTATTGTAAAGTCTATTGGAGACTTCGACTTGGCTCTAGTATAATCTTGTCTAGTGTATGCTGTGAAATATGCTTGCACTGTTTCTGAGGTCTCATTAGTGAAAAGTAATCCACTAACACCAACACATAATTTGGATAATTCTGACAAATTATCTTTATATTCTTCTTCTGCTGTGTCTCCCAAAGCTTTCTCTAACACTCTCCTCTTACCTAATATAAGTTTAGAGCCAGCCCAGTCTGATCTGATATCCTGCAAAACTGGAGTACGAACATCATCTAACTTAAGAATCCACACATAACGAAATTCGTCAAGAGCACTTCTGACCTCATCAAAGATTCTCGTTTTGTTCTCCTTCCCTTTTCTGTCTGTTTGAGCTAAGGTGACAATTTTTGAACGCTTTGATCTAGGCATTTTGGTTATTAGTTATAAAGATAAAGAAGTTATACTCTTCGGTGAAGTAGACGCTGCTCATCTTGAAAAAAAAAAAGGTCACGTGTCGCACTGCGTAGACAAATTTATAGACTGCAACTTGTAATATTGTAATTCACTTGCAATTCTTTCAAAACAGGTGGGTCAAGCATACGCTTGTCATCTTCCACTAAAGGTTTGATATGTGTATAGATCTTCGTTATGAATGTTGTCAAAAGTTCATACTGAATTGATGATGGAATTTCACTGTTATTGAGAAAGACTTCGATAATAACAAGATATGTATCGACAAGCTCTTCTAGTAGTGCATTTAGAACAAAGAGATGTGTACGTTTCTTTTGAGTCTTTGAAATGTTCGTTATAGTTTTCGAAGCTTTGTATTTCTCGTACAGCTTCACCGCTGCCTTGACAATGCTAGAGAAGACTCTCACCAATTGATAGCCAGAGCACTTTATCTTGTTTTCATTAGGATTAGTATTCAACTCACTAACGATCTCCGACTTATTGAAACAAATATAATACTTCAAACTGGTAGCAGCTGTCTTTTGAATTATGCAGCTTTGGTCCTCACCTCTAAATAGTCTACTATACACCTCCAGGAGTGTATTATTAACTACTTTAGGGTTCAAAGCACATATAACTGTGTAGATTGACTGCTGGATAAGCGTATCTGTATTTCCATTCCCATCTAAGATATTGAAAAAAGCAGTCAAGCAGTTGTTGTATGTCTCAAAATTAATTCGGTTACTTTCAGAAAACGACAAGTAATCTCTGACGAGATATAGGATTTGGCTCGACTTAAAAAAGTTCAAGTTATCAATAATCTCACTAATATGTTGTTTTATTGAGCTTTTGTATATTTCAATGATGTGTGGAATATTTGAGTCTTCCCCGGTGTAATCCTTTGAAATGATGTATCTTAGTTTTTTTGCTGCACGATTCTTTTCTTCTTTTTGAGTAGAAGAGCAAAAGTTTGATATTTCAAAGTCTATCATCTTTCTCACTTGCTCGACATCGGAGTCATATTCAAATGAGAGTATTTCCAATGTTTCCAACTCATAAGTAATTTCGTCTTCTACTTCTTCAGTATCATTAATGAAGTAATCGAGTGATAAATACTTTCCATTACTCAATATTTCTCTGGTTTTATAAGACAATTTAAACCTTGGGATTGATGTTTCAGCTTCAGGTTGCGAATCTACAGAGGCTTCCGCTTTTTGAATGGCGCTACCCTTTTCAATCGATAAATTAAAGGAGGAATTGTTAGTTTGCTTTTTTCTCAAGTGTGGTCGACAAGTAATGCTCTGTTCTTTTTTCACATCGGCCTTTTCTGAAGCTTGTAAACAAGTATTCACCTCGTTTAACATTGCATCCTCAAATGTGCTGCAAGAAAAATCATGTAAAGTTGAATCAGTGATAGTGTCATTATAAAACTGAAGTATGCCTTGAAAACAGGAGATGTCATTAGTGTCCTTTGGATCGAAAGTTTTAATTCTGTTTTCGTTCAAGTCCTCTTCAATTGTAACTGGACTGTCATTATCCAAAGATGGAGTAGATTCATGAGACTTGACGAATTCTTTGCAATCAGGAACGATCTCCTTTACTTGTCGCCTCTTCTCATCAGCGTACAAGTCTAAGTTACCATGTTGATTAATGACTGTCACAGATGCACTCTGTATATCATTTGGGGAGATGATGTCAATGTTGTTCGAGATTGAATTAATTTTTGCAGCATAATCATTTGACATTTCGAGAAGAGAACAACCATTCTCTACTCCAAAGTTATGACCCATTATTTCCGCGAAATTGTTCTCATCGTTGTCTTCGCTCTGGCCATATGTATTAAGAAGTGGATGGCCTATGCCATAATATTGGCTACGAAGTTCACCTTGTGGCTGACCGAAAACAGGTACTTCCCGACAACCCAAGCGTTCCAAGATTGACTCATTTGTGAGTCCTTTGTCAGTATCACTTTCCAAGTCACCTTTTCTTTTCTTTGACCCTACAGCTTTCAACATTTTCATCACTTCCTCGTCGCTACCTTCCTCCCCTGACATATAGTTTGTTAGACAATAAAGAACGGCTCCCAAAATCAAGGTGAATAGAAATAATGAAAATCCCACCATAGTTCCCATCATTAAATTCGGAAAAATATGATTAACACGCTTCTTTGGAATCGTAAAGTACCCATTGGATTTATAATGCTCATTCGTATAAAATAGCCTTTCTTCGGAAAATATGGGATTGGAGGAGGAGTCACTCGTACCTTTTAAATCCACTAGTGGTTCTGCTTCTCTAGTAGTGGCAACCTTTTCTTCTTGTGTATCTATTGATAGTCGTTGCGATCTATCAGTACTACCAATTGACTTGATGGTCCTCTTTGGTGTAGTATATAATAAACTTTTCACTAAAAGCCTGAAACGAAACAATACACGTTCCTTCAACGCAAAAAGTAAGCCTTTAATCTCCATAATTAACCATGCTTTAGATGTAAGTGTGAGAAGAGTTTTGTTTGATAATAAATATAACCGCCAAGTTGTTGCAAAAAATCAAGTCTCCATACAGAAAATTTTGAAAATAAAAAAAAAAAAAATAAAGCAGTTTCTATATCCAACGACACTCTTCACTTAGTAGGTATAGCTCAAAGCCAAAGGTCTTTTTAAAACTAGTCCAATTGGCGTTCCCTTTATTATACTAGAATTAAAATGAAAATATGTTTAGCTTTCGTCACCACCCGATTAAAACGTCAAATCTTTTGAAGGAGTTTTTACAGTATGCTGATATACCTGTATTTCAATATATAAACTACTATAACGAGTCTTTGCAAGCTAGGAGTAGTTGGTTTGAATGCTGGAAAACTTATGGAGTTAAAAACTTGTTTGAAAGAAACACTTGTTGCATTTTGCATTTGAAACGGTAAGGAATCCGGCTAGCAATAATGGTATGTTAACAAGTGAACGTAAGTAAGCGACTGAGAAGGTTCCTGCTTACCAATCTCCGGGGACAACCTCACCTGTTGGAGGAGGAATGTTTCTTTGATATTTAGTACCACCTGGTCTGCATGGTGGAATATATGGATCTGGGTGTTTCCATTCAGCCAATTTAGCCTTTGTCTTTGCTATGACCCTTTCCAATTCATCGGCATTGTTGATGTGTTTATTAGCTTCAAATTGTGCTCTTATTTTGATTGTTTCTTGTCTGTAAGCATCGAACTTGACGGTATTATCGAAGGCGGTTCTCAAAGCTTGTCTGAACAAAGAGGCCACCCTCTTGGAGTTAGCCTCAGTGAATGGAAGAATAGTATTAGACATAGTTGCACTTAGACTTCTGTTCTTTAACAAAATTAAGATTTGATGTTCAATAATTTAATTTTCATTGGACGTATGTTCTACAGTATATGTGCAGTCTCACAAAAATATAATACAACCTTTATCAATATTACAAAGCCTATAAAAGGAGACCAACTCTCTAATTTTCAGCCACGCACATCAAACTACCGACAAAGGATAATATCAATCTGCTTCTCACTTCATTGATGTCTTCTGGTACTAACCAAATAAGAGCGCCGATTTTTCTAGCAATCGAAATAGCCAATTTTGCATTAGCATACTTCTCTTCCTCAGAGAGATTATTGCCTTGATAGACTAAATCGTAGTCGACATATCCTGGCTTTATACCATTCAAGACATCCAATAAAAATACACTGTTTGATAGAGACTGGTCTCCGAATGATCTAATTGTGTTGTTCTTTCCTCCCTTCAAAACTTTAGCATTTGCCCATTTCAATATATCAGCATCAGAAATATTGTGGTTTGTACCTGTGCCTAGCAGGGCCAATGTGTTGACTATATTTCTTCTCATTAATTGCCAAACCAAGCCCAACGTTAAAAGTTTATTGCCATCTACAATATCAGATCCTTCAATTCCCACCAAAGAGAACTTGTTAGCTTTTCCGATCTCAACGCCATAATTTGTGTTCTCCAAAGCTTTGAAACGTGATATTTCTGCTCCATTTTCAGGCCTTTTATTGATATGTTTGAATGATACGCTTCCTGGTAACACCTTGTCAAATGCTTGCAATAAAACGGTACCATCTTTCAAATCTTCGAAAAGAGAAACTATTGGAGGGTCAACATTCAATGAATTAAGCCATAATGTGAAGACCCTTGCTTCTCTCTCTCCCTCGGCGTCGAACTCTTCTATTTCAGGCTTCTCGCTTTCCTCAATAGGATCTAACCCTGGATAAGTGTTGAAAAGATGAGCTACAAAAGCTAAGTTCAATTTGGGGTTTCCACTCACCAAAGACTTAGGTGTGAGGTACTTTCTACACCCAATCTTGTCAGCATTATTCAAAACTTTTTCGGCACGATCTAACAAATCCGTCGAATTTAATGGTGATAAATCACAAGCTTCTGGTTGCAATTGATTTAAAAGAACAGTGTAGTTCTCACCATCACTTATATCCTTTGAAAAGTTACTGACACGTCTTTGTGAACCAGCGTTTTTTAAATGATAATTGAACCAACGCAACAAAATCTTCTCTGGAGGCAATCTTAAAAACTGCTCTAAAGTTTCGTCTTCTTCCAATAACCGATACAATTCAGGATGGAATTTAATGTCAACCTTGGATAATAATCCTCTTCTGATAATCTGCCAGATTAATCCTAAAATCAAATGTTCTTTTCCGTCTATGATATCTTCTGAATGAACATTCACGACGACACATCCAATTGCCTTAGCAGAGTTTATAACAATGTTAGCATTCTCTGACATTTGAAAGTTATTCAATGTCTTTCTTTTGGCAGAAGGGAGGTTCAACACACGAGTATCAATGGTGTCTGGGACTGAATCGTTAATCAATTTAGACAATACAAGACCATCACGACATTCGTCGAAGAGTTGAAAAGTCTCTGTGCTGAACGGAAGTCTATCACCAATGTCAGGATCGTCCGAAAGAACCGAATTGATATGTCTGGTGAATTCCGTTCTTTCTTCATCATTGATTGTGTGAGTAGTGCCGGTGGTTTTACCAGTCAAATAAGTCTTGTGTGCCGTGTTGGCAGTTGGTACAGGGGCTGCACCAGCTCCAGACACATTTCTTGAAGGTTGAAAACCACCGGCGCCGCTGTTCTGATTTGTCGACGAAGTAGCTCCTCCGAGCGAAGTTTCCTTCAATTTCGCAATCAATTCAACATAATCATCTAGCTCAACATGACCAGATGCATCCACATCTACGTTCTTTAACGTTTCTCTAGCCTCATCATATGAATATGTCCCTTTTTGTGCTATCGAGTTGATTACCTGTTTCTTTTCAACCCAACCTTTATCATCGGAATCAATGTCTCTGAAATCCTCTATGATAGAGAATAGATCAGATTGTTCTAAAACTGGAAACTTCTTTTGAAGCTTTAGCACATTCATTATAAAAAGTGTCAACTCAAGTTTCCTTGTTATATTGCTAATGCTGACACTTCGAGAATAGTTTATGCTGTTTATAAGGGATTCCTCCAAGAGTTTGCGGACTGTATATAATTTTTCATATGACCAGGCAAGCTACACTGCTGGCTCAGCCAAACGAAGTTAAAGTGATTGATCAAAAGTATAGCTACAGCTCCGAATTGAAGTTGTGTCAGCTCTACACCATGAATCTCTCTTCAGTAAACCTGGTTGAGGAAATTGGTGCTCGAAATATTGTATCATTATTGTTTTGTAGAAAAGTAGCTTTTATGATTATCAA
The DNA here is from genome assembly GCA_001600675.1 of Millerozyma acaciae. Lineage (NCBI taxonomy): Eukaryota > Fungi > Ascomycota > Pichiomycetes > Serinales > Debaryomycetaceae > Millerozyma > Millerozyma acaciae. The sequence continues at coordinate 654,356 of BCKO01000005.1, read as the reverse complement.
AACGTGTTCAGGTAGAGCTTGTTCTCAGGTTTTTTGAATTCGAATCATTGTGATGGGCATAGCATGAGAAGAAAGATTGACAGAACTGACTCGAACTTGAGTGAGCAGTTTTTCTGGGTTCTATATAGTAAAAGAGTACTTATCATAACGATCTTTATTGTGCAGGTAGATATAATTATATCCCTAGTTGATTTTCAAAATACAGATGAAAGAATTTATGCAACTCCTGGATGAAATGGTAGATAAAGAGTTGAATTCCGTTGATGGAACTGAGGGACCAGATGATAATGTGAAATTATCGAAGGGCCCTTCGTTCGATATAGAAAAGGTGCAGTTACAGTTCGATTTGACATATTCATTGAGCAATGTATGTGTTGAGAATAATTTGATGTACTTGATATTAACTTCATCAGTATATCGAATTATGTTGAACAACCCATCCAAGGTCGACTCAATAGCATTACCACAAGAGGGTACCATAAACTCGGCTTGGCTTCACCCCAATGGGCTGCATTTGATAGTACAGGTGAATAGGAAGAGCTACTACTATTTAAACGCAAACAGCTCCAAGTTTCAACTCCTTACTCACTTTAAAAATATAGAGATCAATTTTATCACATATACGACAGCTAATGCTACGAACAATGCAACGGGCGAGGTTTTAATAGGGACAGGACATCATTTGTACTTGAGTTCTATTCTGAAGATTGAGAAAGGTAATGATCAACTATTTCAAGAGAGAAGTCCTAAAGCAGTATTTAAGCTGAGTTCGAAGCTCAAGAACTTGATCATTTCTAATAATAACACACGTATCAACGTGTTCTCGACGACACACTTGTTGGTTTGGGACTGTTTCGAAACAAGCCTTTCTGAATTAATGAAAGTCTTCAAACAACAGCCTCAATCAACCGCCTACTCCAGTAGTGCTGATAGTGACTTTGTGTTGGGCCTGAATGGAGAGTTTTTTTGTGGCTTTTGGATTTCCACGTATGACATCATATCAAACGATCCCGAGCTTGCATTATCAGGGAAGGATAAACTCAGTATCAAACATGGTGCTCCTTTTAATGTGAATAAGTTAGAGGTTACAAAACATCATTTAATACTCTTGGACCGTGAAAATAAAAAACTTCATGTTGTGAATAAACTATCGAATCTGAACACTACTATCGATCTAAAAAATGTGCTTCAACAAGACGAAGCTATCTTAGGTATCACTTCCGATGACATTTACAACACTTTTTGGCTTTTCACATCCAATAGCTTATATGAGTTGATTGTTAGTAATGAATCAAGCTCTGTGTGGTACAACTACTATAAACTTGGGAAATTTGAAGAGGCTTTGAAATGTCTTGAAAAACCTGAAACGTATGATTTTTACAAGAAAGACATGATCTTAAGAAAGCAAGGTTACTTTTTTCTACAAAAAGGAGATTTCGGATCAGAGCTTGATATAGGTACCTTGAATGAAGAAATGGTGCATTTACAAACCAAAGGTGTAAAAACTCTCGCAACCCTGACAGAACCCTTCGAAAAGATTTGCTTAATGATACTTAATTTAGAAGGCACGAGTTACTTCAATAATAGATTCAAGTCTAGCTATATTGCACAAATACTTTTGATAGAGTACCTTTCCAAGAAACTTCAAATCTTACAGTCTACGAAACATAATCAAATAAGAGCTACAATTTTATCCAGCTGGATAGTGGAGTTATTGCTTAGAACCATCAACCAACTAAAAGATAACATTGACACAAAGTCTCACAAGGAAAGTGACAATGCTACTCAAGACATGTCGGTCGATGACAAAAGAAAAAGCAAAACGTTAAAAGAGTTGAATCAATTTTTTGAGACGTTCATAATGAAGAATCATGAGCTCCTTGATACTAAAACTATATATCAAATAATGAAAGAGTCAAACCTGACCAGTAAATTGCTATACTATGTGGAATTTATGAGAGACTATGCTTATTTGTTTGAGTATTATATATCATTGAAATTGTGGGAAGATGCAGTGAGAACAATGATTAGAATTGATTCAAGATTTCAGCCCGAGGAAATGGAACTTATTTACAACAATTCTCTTGTTTTGCTTATCAATTGTCCAAAAATTACTGTCGAAACTTGGTTGAAGATGGAAAACTTGAGCTATGACCGATTACTTCCCTCAATAATCATTTATAACAAGAATAATGGCAATATCAGTATTAAAGAAAATTATAGTATAGTATTTCTACAACGACTTTTCAGTGAGAGAAAAATTAGGAGCAGACCTTTGTACAATTATTTCTTGAGCTTATTGATAACCTATCCACTGAAAACATCCGAAGATTTGTTACAAGCTGATAAGCAGCTTATGAAATTTTTGAATTCAAGATATCTGGACTCGGGTGGCTTAAAGAAGTCTCCCTTGTATGACTCCAACTTCATTCTCAGGCTTTGCATAAATTTCAAAAAGAGTGAAGCTGCAGTAATGATTTTGATCAATGAATTCAATCTTTATGAACAGGCGTTAAAATATGCATTAGAGCATGATCTTCTCGAGCTTGCGGAGCATGTTCTCACAAGATACGAAAATGATGTACATGGGGCAGAAGATGAAATGTTAACAACTATAGAGCCATACGAACCGGAAAGCAAGAGGACAGAACCATCTGATGACTACGGTAATATACTCTTGGAAGACTACAACTATAACTTCAGAAAAAGACTTTGGGTGATGTTTGCCAGGTACGTCATCGATAGTGTCTTCCTCGAAAAGCGTATAATTAGTTCAGATATGTTCGACTCTTGTTCTGTTGAAAATCATCTGAAAGAAACCAGATCACTGCTTACAGATTCCAGTGGTTCAGGTAACTTGGATGAGAAAGCAAGTATAAATACTAAGACTATGAATGGTGACAATGGGGTCCCTCATGACGGGATAATACAAGGGAACTTGAACCAAGTATTGAAATATTTGCTCAAGTTATCCAAGCAGAATCACGGGATTTTGGATTTGAAAGATCTTTTACCTCTTTTCCCTGAGACAATTATGATCAACGACTTTAAAGATGAAATTGTTAAATCTCTTAATGAATACAATATGAGAATTAGTAACTTGTCACTCGAAATGGAAAAGTCGCTCAAAACTACTCGTTCCATTAAAAAGCAACTAGACAGCATGAAATCAGCTGGTACGACAGGTAAGATATTTACTATAATTGAGCCCGGTGAGCCCTGTGGCATATGTGAGAAAATATTGATTTCTAAAAATTTTGCATGCTTTCCTAATTGTCACCATAACTTTCATAAAGATTGTTTGGTAAAATTCTATTTGAAGCTGAAAGGTGACTATCGATTCAAAAAGGTTTTTGACGATTTCAAGAGAACCTCCTCGTTGAGGGATAAAAATGAGTTGGATAATATTATTTTGAAAGATTGCATACTATGTGGCGATGGTAATATCAACTCGATAGACGTGAGTTTGATTGATCTGCAGAGAGATAAAGCAGATATTGAAAAGTGGAATTTATGAAGTTGAGATTGATAAAGCTTTTAATAATATGTGATTTACTCACTTATCGGGATATCAAGGTTAGAATTTGCGTTACTGAAATCTGATCGATTACGGATTGAAAATACATCGTAATTATATCGATGATATTTAGAGTATCTACTCAAAAACTGATTCCTGTATATTTAAAAAAAAAATTAGAATACTCATCTCTATAATTTGAAGCGATAATTTTCAAGACATCTTTACATTGTATCATTCAAGACCAATGGCTAAAACACAGAAGAAGAATAGTAAGGGTCGTTTAGATAGATACTACTATCTTGCCAAAGAGAAGGGATATAGAGCACGTTCCTCATTTAAGATCATACAAATCAATGAGAAATTTGGTCATTTCTTAGAGAAGTCAAAAGTAGTTATTGACTTATGTGCCGCCCCTGGTTCATGGTGTCAGGTTGCCTCGAGATTATGTCCAATAAATTCACTCATTATAGGTGTGGATATCGTACCTATCAAGCCTTTATTAAATTGTATCACTTTTCAATCAGACATTACAACAGAAGATTGCAGGTCTAAGCTCAGAGGACATATGAAAACTTGGAAGGCCGATACTGTCTTGCACGATGGTGCCCCTAATGTGGGTTTAGGTTGGGTTCAAGATGCTTTTACTCAATCACAGTTGGTTTTACAGGCTTTAAAGTTAGCGGTAGAAAATTTGAATATTGGAGGTACTTTTGTCACAAAAATTTTTAGATCAAGAGATTACAATAATTTAATATGGGTTTTCCATCAACTCTTTGACAAAGTCGAGGCGACAAAACCACCTGCTTCGCGTAATGTTTCAGCGGAGATTTTTGTGGTATGCAGAGGATTCAAGGCTCCAAAGAAGTTAGATCCAAGGTTACTAGATCCAAAAGAGGTATTTGAAGAGTTGGCAACAGGTCCAGAAAATAACGAGGCTAAAATTTTTAATCCACAGAAGAAGGTCAGAAGTAGAGGTGGATATGAGGAAGGCGATTATACGTTATATCATGAAATGCCACTTCTAGAGTTTGTCAAGAATGAAGATCCTATCACCATTTTGGGAACTTTAAACAAACTTACAGAGCCTTCCAAAGACCTGAAGGAGTGGAAAATGCTTCGTAAATTGAAGTCTTGTACACCCGAATTGTTAGAGTGTATTCGTGATTTGAAAGTTTTAGGTAAGAAAGAATTCAAGCATATTCTTAGGTTTAGAAAACAAGCGAGGGAGTTACTCGGTTTAGATGAAAAAGATGAATTGGACACCAGTATAAAAGTGGAAAGTTTGACGGAAGAAGAACAAATCGATAAAGAACTTCAAGAATTGAATGAAAAGAAAAAGCAAAAGGCAAAGCGGTTGAAGAAACAAGCAAATGAGACAAAGCAAAAGGAAATACAAAGAATGCAGATGAACATGTTGACGGATATGAGTATAGGTATTGACGCTGCTCAAATAGGTGCAGAATCTTTGTTCAATTTAAAGACCGCCAAACAAACAGGGCAACTTGAAAAGTTAAGTCAAGGGAAGAAACGTATGGTATTTAATAATGAAGAACTATTAAAGGACAATGAAATCCACATCGATGATGATGCTGATGCTAACTATAAGTCTGATGATGATGTTGATGAACTTGAGGCTCAACTAGATGATATGTACCTGTCCTACCAACAAAGAAGAGCTGAGAGAGATGCCAAATATAGGGCGAAGCAATCAAGAGGTGATGACGATGACGAAAAGTGGGATGGTATTCAATCAGAGGAAGATGAAGATCAAGATGAACCAAAAGACTATGAGATGGAATCAGAATCATCTGATGATGATGAGGATGCTTATATTACAGGCTTGGTTGAACAAAAAAAATCGGATCTTTCAAAGGATGCAAAGAGTTTTTTTGCATCTGATTCCATTTTTGGTGAGGTCAACGACGATACTTTGCTTGACTATATGAGAAAAGATCAAGGTCAAGAAAAAGCTTCAAAAGGAAGGCAACATGAGGAAGTTAATGGTTCCACTACAGATGATTCTGATAGTGAAATTGAGTTTGTTCCCACTCATTCTCGTGATGGAGGTAGCTCCTTTTCCTCAGATGATGAAGCAGATGATAGAGATGAGAAGAGCGCGAATTATAAAGAAAGTGTTGATATCGCAACTGTTGAAGCAATGACCTTGGCCCATCAGGTAGCATTGGGGCAGAAGAATAAGTATGATTTAATGGATGAAGGAATCAATAGATACTCTTTTAGAGATCAAGATTCATTGCCTGATTGGTTCATTGATGATGAAAAGAAGCATTCTAAAATAGTTAAGCCAATCACTAAAGAGGCAGCATTAGCCATCAAAGAGAAGCAGAAGCAACTTAATGCAAGACCTATCAAGAAAGTGTTAGAAGCTCAAGGGCGTAAAAAAATGAGAGCGATCAAGAGGTTAGAGAAATTAAAGAAGAAGTCCGATTTGATTAATGAGGATAGTGGCAAGTCTGAAAAGGATAAGGCGGAGGAAATTCAGACTTTAATGAAGAAGTTGACTAAAAAACAAAAAGCCAGACCAAAGCCTACTTTGGTCGTTGCCAGAGGTGCAAATAGAGGTTTGAGTGGAAGACCTAAGGGTGTCAAAGGAAAGTATAAGATGGTTGACGGTGTCATGAAAAACGAACAAAGAGCTTTGAAGAGAATTGCCAAAAAACATGGCAAGAAGTTTTAAGGACATTATGGTATAATATCTTACTATATAAATAGCTTAAACCATCTACTTCTCACAGCCCACTTAGTATACATATTATTTTGGTTATTTCATATCGTTCATCAGAAGAACGTCAATCTACCAAGATAAGTTCTTGCCGTAGTATAATCTGTACTTAAAAGCCTTATCTCTATTTAAATAGACTTGAGTAGTATTGCAGTGAATACGTGATTATCACACTAAATAAAATTTTTCTCATTTGAGAGAAAAAGGAATTTACGGGTGAAGTCTTTAAAACCTCTATTACACGTCATCTTTCTTTACAGAAACATTATACAACAAAATCAAAGGTCATTTTAAGTGACCTTGCACCGTTCAATTCAGACTATTTGCTACAGGTACAGTTAGCGTCCATTCATTTACTTTTTTTCATTGATAGTCATCATTCACTCCTTTAAATTGCTAAAATTGGTTATTCAATGAGTTCTTTGCCTAACTCACATCAGCTTTCTACAACTCCTTGTCGGAGACATGGGCATAGACGGTCTGCTGCTATATCTGGAGATTTCGACTCAGTAGGGTTGGGTTTATTTTCCCCCTCTGGAGTAGGTGAAACGTATAAAAGCACCAGCTCGGTTGGATTGTTGAAGAATCGCAATAATGAAACCTTGCCATCTTTTCAATCCCAAAACATGGATGAGATTGATAAGCATTTCCACTTCGATAATGAAGAAGATTTTTCCCTCTTGTCCTCAAAAAAAGAATTCGCTTTTCCTCATAAATCTCCAGATGTGCCAGTAAAAAGTCGCCGAGATCAGTTTCAATCACCAAAATTTCATACCAGCAATAACAGTTTAAGCTCCCCTATAAAGTTCAATCATAAAAGATCAGTTTCCACCTCAAATTCTCCCAGTACTAGTTTCTTCTTGACTGAAGAAACATGTTTCGATAATGAAAATATTCCCAATGCCGTTATTGATCTAGATGAGATTTTAAACGCAAATAGGCAAAATGAAGGCATACCACATACTCATAAAAGGACAGAGCTGGCTCCTCCTAAAGTGTTTGGATATGATGAATTACTTGCCTCACCTTTTTCCAAGTCGAGCCCACACGTTTCATCTCCACTTTCTACTACTGTCAACCCGCTTTTCCAGCAGCCTATTAGGGAACAAGTAACGGATGATATCGAAGAATCTGATGAATTGGTATTCACTTCCGGTCAAGCACCTAGCATCGATAAATTGAGTGAAAGTGAATTCATAAAAGATAATGTTTGTGCAAAACCACCACATCAAGCTCAATTGTATTCAGCCAACTTTGTCACCTCTTTGTCTTCCATAAATAAATCAAATAAAGTTTTTGACGAAGTGGCCTCGACCTCTTCAAATAACTCGATAAGATCGGCTTCGAACAGCACAACAAGCCAAACAAATAGGAGATCTGGAGCCCAAGCCACAAGATATCAATCATTCTACGACAAGTCGTTTAAGGTCTGTAATAGCTTGAAATTGTCATCGAATGAAAGCTTCGAGTTCGAGAGACCAGACAATATTGACCAAGGAAAGTTACGCTCACATGATATTACGGTGAATAAAGAAACAAAAAATCTTGGACATTCTTCAAGCTTTCCTAGTCTCAAAACAGGAACCTATAAGAACATTTCGTCGATGCTGCGGAAAGCAAGAGACGAAAGGTTATCGAATGAAAGAAGAAAGTTGTCTCCACCTCCCCCTAAATCACTGCTCAATTCTAGCCATGGATTACGTCAAGAAGTAAAATTGAAAGCAGGTGATATGCTGGCACCTACTAATATGAACACCTCAAACAGCCCTATAAGTGTTCAATCAAATGCTTCATCTAACATTATTTCGCTTCCTGGTACAGCTTCATCGACAGATCATTCGTCATTCTCTTCCAATAATGAAGCTTTCACAAAGTTCGGCACTGTTCCAATGGGCAAGTCGCTTTCTCTTACGCCATCTATTGTTGTAAGCTCGGGGCATGAAGCTAACTCGTCGCCGTCTACGGATACCACCTTCGACCAAGAAGATACTATTGATCCTACTGTCAAGAATACAGGTTTTTCAAGTAGTGTTTTGTCATCCACTAGTAGAGGACAAAAAGATTCAGGGAAAAGCTCGGCATACGTTGATACTGACATTATGAAAAGAGATATCTCTTCAGCATCATTGCTGCAATCGAGAAGTGAATCAGTGTCGGTTAGTATTAATGAAGAAACCTCTAACAAGCACTTTTCAAATTCGAGTAATGAACGTAAGAAAAGGCATAGTAGACTCTCTAGTTGGTTTAGAAGAAAATAATATAGCATGTGTCGCGTGTCGCATTTTATGGTGTAGTGAATAAAATAAGGAGACAGTAACGAGAGTGTCAAAGAAATGACAAGTTGAAAGAGATCATGTCTTACGATTTACCCAATGACTTCATTCGCATATTAGACGAAAAGTATCAGACTGCTTTAAAGAATAATGATATAGAGTTCAATGGTGCATCTTCAGTGAATGAAATTGTTAAGGAGAAAGTTGGCGATAGAGAAATTAGTTTTCAGATAACACTACTTGAGTCTTTGAAGCATCGGCCAGAGAAGGGGAACAAAGAAACAAATCCGTTTGCCAGGCCCGAACCCGAACTTACTGTAGTTGATGAATATGGGTCTTTAAAAGAATTCCGCATCATTTTCAACAAGTTCCCAGTCGTTCCAAAGCACTTTATGATGGTTACCAAAGAATTTGTGTCACAGAATACACCTCTTTCCGCTACTGAACTAAGTGGGATTCACTCGGTTTTGAAGAGGTTGAAAGAGGAGGACAAGAAGGAAAGGTGGTTCGCATTCTATAACTCAGGACCTCAAAGTGGAGCTTCACAACCTCATAAACACATTCAGTTTATGACCTTACCAAATAATTTCACGCCATACGCTGATGAAATTCTGAACAATTCTCCATCATTTTTGCCCAACACCAATCAGGAACCATTGAGTAGTCCTGACTTACCTTTCGCCCATTTTATCGCCAAGTTTCCATCTGACGAAGACTTGCAAGTAGATTCACTTGCATTATACTTCGCATCATTACTACAGCGAACTCTAACAATTTTGAAGCTCAATGACGCTCAACATATTTCATATAATTTCATCATGACTTCGACTTATATGCTCATGATACCAAGATCGAGAGGAACATTCAAAGAGCTTATTGGTATCAATTCTTGTGGCTATGTAGGTTTGATCTTATGCAAAAACAAGAAGCTTCAAGAGCTTATTCATGATGAAAGAGCTTTGAATGTACTCGAAAGCTGTGGCTTCCCCAATTCGTCTGTCGACCAATCGTCGGAGTATAATTATTAGATAACTAGAACAGTAAACCGTATATCTAGATTATTCAATTCATGATCATGAAGTTTTGTGCTTATTTCCTAAAAGGGAATTCTAGCTTCTGGCCAATTACAACTGATGAATTTTTATAACTTTCTGATCAAACGCACTCATCAAAAGTAATATTAGAAAGTCTTAAGGACTAGTTCATCAAAGTTAAGTACCATGGCATCATTTACATCTGTTGTGAAGGCAGCTGACTTTATATCTTCAAGGCCAACTTTGTCCAAGGTTATCACCCCAATAGCCAAGACGTTTTGTGCTTATGCCGGTTATCGTGAAATGGGGTTGAAGTAAGTATATCATTTTGTTTTCAAATTCTGAAGCAGGATTCACTAACCTACAGATTCAATGACTTGATCATGGAGGAAACGCCTATCATCCAAAAGGCCATTTCAAGATTGCCAGAAGATGAAATTTATGCTAGAAACTTTAGATTCATCACCGCTCACCAATGTGCTTTATCTCATCAATTATTGCCACCAAATAAGGTTGTTACTCCAGAACAGGACAACCATTACTTGGTCCCATATATATTGGAAGCCGAAAAGGAAGCTTTCGAAAAGGCGGAATTAGATAATATCGAAGCATAGTGTTATCTTTAAAGAAATAGCCCAACACTACACTTCCATAAGTAATAAATGTCAATATGTATATTCGGTGTAGAGCTTTTTTATTCTATCTAATTCTATGAAATTGAAGCTCCTTAGTTGTCTACTTCTTGAGTATTCCAGACATCACATTTTTCAAAACATTCCCACTTTATACTTACGAAGTTGTTCCAAAGCTAAGAATGTGACAATTGTGTGAGGCCCTAGCCTTATGAAAGATGGGAGCCATCCTCTGAACATGAAGCCAACGCCCTCTGCTTTGACAGCTTCCAGTAAGATAGCAAAAGCATTTTTTTGGCTATCCTTTGCATTCATTATCCTAGTTTTCACAACATCTGCAGGTGAACAGACTGTCGTTGCGACTAAGCCAGCCAAAAGTGAGGCACTAAAGTGAGTTGACTTCTTTGATGGATCCAATGAAAAAAAATCAACCAACAATGTTTTTGCAATATCGTAGGTAACCACTTGAGATGCTGTCATCAAAACACCACGCACCAAGTTAGGCACAAGACCTCTGAACAAGGAAGATACGCTCTCGTCTTTGACTATCTTGAAAATACCATCAAAGGCATTACGATAATTCCTTCTTTGGGCTAAGGGCAAGCTAGAATCATTCTGCATCCTTATATTAACAACATCTGATGGATTACCAACAAGACCTCCCAAAGCTCCAGCAATCATTGACATAGGCAATAATACTGACGTTGTTGGTGTTTTTCTCGACTTTTCAGAGTATGAGTCTTTCAAAAACTCATATATTCCAAATCTAACTGTTGAATAAGTGGCCTGTCTAAGTAAGGATGCAGTTAGCCCTGAATATATCTTGAAAAATCCTTCTTTCGAGACTATGTGATAAACCATAGAGACTAATGACTGTCCAGGTACTGAAGCCGTTTGCAATCTTACCTTGGCCAAATCTAAGGGATGTGTAACTAGACAAGCACACATACTAGCTGCACCTCCATACCAAAATCTTCGAATGTTAGCTTATCATTTCAATGAAAAATGGTTTGATCTTAACTTACGGGTAGTTGATTTTTTTCAATTCAGTCATGTTTTTATACACTGTCTAATGGGGTTATAATTGGCGTTGTTGGATCTAAATAAATTCTATTATCGTTTTCAATGGAGATTAGCTAATTTTTCGATGCGAATTTTTTAGTTTCTGATATGATCCCCCCAGTATTCAGTATCATTGATCTTAATTGATTTTGGTGGCTAAGATTCTCACCTTTAGCTCCTTAAACGTAATCGCCTAGCATTCCCATAGGTAATAAGTTACGAACAAGTCAATAATCGAGCAACAAATCATCTTTGATATTTTTTTGGTTCATCGATTTTTTTTTTTTTTTTACTCTGACAAAGTAAACTCCACGAAAGCCCTGGCGGCATTTTAATGTACGTCAATCTCTTCAGAGTCTGAAAGGTACAAGCAAACATTTCCGCTCTTTTTATAAAGTTCTTCATATTCGATCAGGGGTATTTTTCTAAAAGCTGCAAAACTTTGAGAGTTGCAATATTTTTCGAGAAGTAACTTGATTATCTTCAATGAAATCACTACAACTATCTTAAAGTTTACTAGGAAGCAATATCAACAGAACTTCTTCAAACTAGGTCAAGAACGAACATGCATTGAAGGGTTTGATGAAGTTTTGAGAAAGGGCAGAACTATACATGGGATTAATCGAAATTATATATTTCAGCATATGCTTGCTAGGCTTAGTGCACTCACCTAAGAAGAAATAAGCATCAAGCTTATGAGATATATTGTCAAACGAGTAGAGTGAAAGGACTCAAGAGAAAAGCCTGTGAAAGAACCAAAGTTAACCTTCAACAAAGTATGCACGTAACAAAAGATACTTATCTTCTTACATGGAGAATAGAGTAATGGGAAATTTAGTGTTCGTATGAGGTATTAACTCGGCATAGATTTTTGACAAAAGACCGTGATTTTGGTTGCTGTTTTCCTCTCACTAAGTTCATGTTGGTCCGTATAAGCTACAGTCAATAGATGAGTAAATACATTACGAAAAAGATACATATTTCGAGTCAAACATAGCAATAACATAGTTTAGACTACTGTATTTGAAATCACCTCAGAAATCTCGGCAATAGCAATTCAAGACTATCACTCATGATCAATATAATGATAATTGTAGCAATTTCAAGACTGTCAATGTTTCGTAAGCAAATCGGAAGAGATATTGAACCTCTTCAAGTAGGTGAGCGGTGCAGAGATTCAAGCTGAAAAGTTTCATGAAAGCCATTGAGAGAAAGAGGTACGAAGTATACTAAAAAGATACTGGGATGCCCAAATAATAACTCTAACGGTGGAAACGTACCTTCGCCGGCTGAGTGAACCAAAGCATATATACTCTTAAGACATCCTCAACAAAATATTTTCAAACTTCCATCGCCTATGAGCAAAGAGTCCGGCTTGTCTAACGGGGAGGTTAATACAACACTCTTATGATAAAGTGTGTCTTTAAATAAAGCATTACACCTCTAACTCATTGACGATTAATGCTTGAAGAATATGTAAACTGATAGCCAACTACTTTTGCTCAAAATAAAATTCGCAGTGAAATATATACATGACGCCATGGGATGATTTTCTCAGCTAAACTAAAATTTTTGTGATATGTAGATGACGTTGATTTTTATGAATTCAAGAAAAGACATGCAAGAACTTTATCCATAGGGACATCCTTTTTACTTCTCCGTGTTATTTGACTGGAAATGTAGTTAATGACGTGGCTAAGATAGTCCACATGTGAATCAGGGTCTGCATCAGCGTCTGGGGCTACTCAAAACATTTCAAAATAAGGTTTTGTTAAATAGCGCCCTCCAAATATATACTTGTTGAAATAAATCTTGATTCTGCGCGAGCTTTGATCCTTGCAAGGACTTTAGCATTCTTTCAAGTTTTGATTTTCCAACCTTTTTTCAGTTGCACGTTTAGATGTACTGAGATTATGTACTAAGCCTTTGGTAACTGGGGTCGGGTCTTGCTCATTGACCGTTCATGAATACCTTTGGACAGTGTAGCTGCTTGAACCACAGACAACGACCATTATAACCGTACACTTGTACATTTACGTATATCCTCGAAATGGTGAAGTGATCCTTCTTCTCAAGGAAAGTCTGAATCGATTAACACTTTACAAATCACAATTTTGAAATATTATATATCCAACCTTTGTTTGTACAACTTTTCTACATCAGATTTAAGACAATTATAACACCCCAATTTTGTCAATATACACTTTCGAACTTTAATGGAGACTAACTGAGTTATTAAACAGAAAAGCAAGAAGTAAGAAGCGAACGACAATCGAAATCTCGGTGAAGCTCATTTCAGGGAAATTGGGATGTTAGTGAATAGGTGCTAGATTTCTAGTTAGTAGCTAAGGTGGAAACAGAAGAGAATAACCACTGGTGTTTCTGTTGAATTTAAAGTTCATAGAATGAATTACGAAGAATGAATGGAAGGGTGAGACTGATCTTAACTAGTTCGCACTATCAGATTGGAACTGTCATATGCTTATGTACTTAAATTTCATGCCTCTTTATGTAATGAGAGAGAGACTTATCCATATGTTTTAAGTTGGATCTAATAAAATTTATTGAGATGTTGTTTTCGATATGTTGAGGAAGTGGCTCAATTTTCATCAATTGTAATTTTTATAATCTGAAGTAGACTTTCATTCTGTGGTGTTAGGCCACGTCTGTTTCGTAACTTTGTTTTATGTGCGCAAGAGGAAACAACAGATTGATTGGAAGAGGCTACGATACTCGTCGCTAAATGGCTTTTAAGTAATGAAGGCTTTTTGGATAGCTTTCAAGTGTAGTAATTTATAAAAATATCTATAGTCATCTTGAAATGTTTATATTGGCTCATAATTCTATTAGAATGTGATATAGGTTTGAAATACTATGGGTGTTCTCATATTGAAGTGTGTCTGGTCTTACATCAGCTGTAGGTGTAAGCTTTGATGAATGTGTAGGTTTGCAACGTAATACAGATAGCAGTAGAGATAAATGTAGTAGTAGGAGGGAATGAGTTTTTCTTGCTTGAGGCTCTGTAATGTTATCTATCGATTTTCAATTATAAAGATGCTGTTTTTTCGGTATAATTCTAGTTAGTATATTGTTAGATCGGGTCAAGCTGTCTTCATTCCCTCATAAAGGAGTGGGAAGGAAGGACTCTTTTATCTCATCTATCAAATCAATGCCGAGTTTGAAGCTAGAAGTATTGCTTGTGAGCTGGGGTAACCCATATCTTGTAAGTCTGAGTAAGCTGCGTGGAGGATAAAGAAAAGGCATAATAATATGTTTTAAACTTTTTGTTGTGTCTACGGTTTATTTGGTTATTCACTCCATTTCATTCCCATAAAAGGTTGTAGCTGTGGAGGTCTCGTTCTTGGTTGTAAGCTATCGTTTTATGTTCTGAATACTCACTGTAACTATCTTAAGGAGAATATTTTCATGACTCAGGTCGCAGATTTGAGTCCTTACTCTTGAAGGTTATATTCTTATTTGATATGTGAACTATTTGACTCTGGTGGTTGGGCTATTATGTATGATGTGATGGCAAGTTATTTCGAATTTTGATTTTTAAAAAGCTTTATGATATGCTGCTACAAAGCTCCATGTATTTGAAAATTGGTTATAAGGACCTTATTTCAGTAAACTAAAAACAAAAAAAAAATCCTATTTAATAACCTACTTAAAATAGTTGTCTTCTGTAGTTAATTTGAAAAGCTTCTCTGGATCAGTTCCGGAATACCTGGAATAAATCAATATATCCTGGTAGTCCATGCTATCTTTTATTGACGCAACATGGTATTTCGGCGCATTGGTTGTAATTGATAAGATTTTACTCATATCATTCGCAAAATAGTTATAGACCTGTTCGTTTTCAGAAGACAACAGAAAAGAAGAAGGTAGCGTGATGTCTTTCGAGGGAGACAATTGAGAAATATACTCTGACATATCACAATGAGTCTTGTAAAGAGTTTCGTCTTCTTTACTCAACCTTGTATTGTTGAAACACCAATTTTTGTCCTGGGGAAACGTTGACTGATTCTCAGAAAACGAATGAATGTCAATATCTGAATAGCTGTGGTATCCTGTTTCTTGATGTTTGCTTTGTCTTAGTTTTTCTTGGAATTTAGAATAACCTAGTTTTTCAATTTTAGTAGCAAAGAAATTTTTTAGTCTGTTTGGATGAGTTATATTCAAATAGTTGTACGAGTCATTTAGAGGATTGTAGTTGGACTCACGATTTTTTCTTTGTGAGTCAAGAGATGAAGTAGGTGCTCCAGCATGACTAGAGCCATCCAACCCTAACATCTCACTCTCTATTGGGTCACTCTTTGGTGTATCAAAAGTATCAAAAAACTCCATATTTGATTTTTCAATTTCCTCTCCCGAATTTTCTAAATACTTGAAGCTCTGTAGTCCCAGTTTTGGTGCTTTACTATCCCTTTGTTCGCTAAACAGTGTCCTCAAAAAAGGTTTACGGGACTTAAAAGGACTATAGTCGAACTTTTTTACCGGGTCATTACTAAACGAAGTAGGGAAGTATCTCGCGTTAGAATTCATGTTGTATTGAAAAAGCTCATTCATTGATTGTAGTTTCCTGGGAACATAGCATTCATTGAACCAGTTATCATTATAATCTGGAAATGGCTCCAATTTTTGCAGAATAATATTGAAAGCTTCGCTGGTTTCTGGAATGTCGAACCTTTTCTCATCCAAGTACCGATGGTTGTACCAATGGATGTAGCTAGCTTTTAGTCTTATGTCGTTAATATTGATGTCATTATGAAGATAAAAGTCATTTTCTAACTCCCACAATTTTGGTTTATTTGGAGAATATTGATAATTCCCCAAAAACAAATTGATGGCTTCCTGTCTTATCAGATCCATAAAAGAGTTGGAATAAATTCTTTTTATACTGTTAAGAATATCTCTGGTATGCGATGACCATTGGTTTATTCGACGATACGAATCCATCGTGTTCACTAAATTTGAGCCACCATATTGGACTGCTATGGTGTCACCATGATCATGGAAAATTTCCGTTACAATATTGATGATATCTGAATCATAATCCAAACTCGTTGATTCGGCTTTGAGACCTAGACTAGACAATTGATGAGATAATGCTTCTTTGCAGATTATGAATTGTGCTGCATTTGTTCTGTCAAGACAATCAATACAATTCGTTCTGATGATACCTTTCTGTAGCTTGGTTGATTTCAAATCTTTTCCGTTATGAAAGAAACCAATTTTCAGGATTGAGTCAGCAGAAATCCTTTGAAGAGGCTTTATAACATCGAGATGTTTCTTCGAATTTTTAGACATATCAAATGAATGGTACTGAAGCTTGTGTTCTTGCGGGAGGAATTGATTCAAATAATTGATACAGTCATCAAAATGTTGTCTGAGCTTCAGCTCTCGCGGTTGTTTCTCTTTAGTTTTTATCAAATTCAATATTATGATTGGCAGACCATACCTTTGAAATAAATTATTGAAGTGTTTTGCAGAACTTTGGTAGAATGGATCTGGGAGGTTTATTTCGATGGGCGGCTTAGGCAACCTGTTCAAGTCTTGAGTCCAATACAACGGTATTGAGCCCCTATGTTGAACAAAGCTGGTAAATCTGGGGTTATTATAAAAGCCATATCTTGCATCGTGGAACGAGGAGACTAACATGTCAGAAACTATCTGTTCCGTCTCTACCTCATTGGCAACATTTCCTTTATCATTGACGCCTCT
This sequence comes from Millerozyma acaciae, assembly GCA_001600675.1. Lineage (NCBI taxonomy): Eukaryota > Fungi > Ascomycota > Pichiomycetes > Serinales > Debaryomycetaceae > Millerozyma > Millerozyma acaciae. The sequence continues at coordinate 637,368 of BCKO01000005.1, read as the reverse complement.
TTTCAAAAACCTTGCACCTGCAAAATGATGTGAGCGACGAGCTATTATTGTAATATAGATTTTTTTCCCATATATTGATATATTAGCCTGGTCAATGAAACCATGGATGATTGGTTGAAACCATTCATACGTTGCTATGTCTTTGTTTTCTAGAATTGGCTTTAACAATAGCTTGTTCCAAACGAATCTTTCATTGTGCTCAAAAGCACCAGGTTCTTCGGTTTGCCTTTTCTTGTAATTTTCGTGCTTGTACTTGTATTCTGTCGCAAGTTTCTTATGTCTAACAAAGTTAGTTTGTAAAGTATTTGTTATATCATAGGCATAACTGAAATAAAATGTCTTCCCTAGATCAAGATATTTAAAAATAGATAGTAATTTTTCCTCGTCACTGTACTTCTCTGGTCTCTTATAATCAAGATTTAATGGGATCAACTTTGTCTCGTCAACATGGTAGATAAAGTGTCCACCTATTATAGCAACTTGACTACACCTGGTTATAATACTCAAATAGTACTCTTTAGTAAACTTTATAAGACCCAAAAGACCATACCCTTGTGCTATTTTTTGAATTCCTCCATCGATTGACTCGCTCAACCCATTTATCAACTCTACCATATCTTTTCTAGTGTAGAAAAAATTCTTGTCTTCTATGACAATAATCTTTCCATCATCATTGGGATCCTTCAAAATCTCCAAAACCCTGAACAAACTTTCTTTAGCATTGCTCCCTACTATATACATCGTGTTCTTGGAGTTATAAACTGTAAACCTTTGCAATATGATACGCTTGTTATTAAATTCAGATGCAACATTTATTTGTTCAGCTTCGTCATTATCCGAGTTATTCAGATTACCATGCATTGATCCTTCGGCCTCTTCAATCAGATCATGAGGATGGTTACTTTCTAGTGAAACCTTATCATTTTTTATCTCTGCAGTGTTCTTGGTTTTCAGACTGACAAAAGATTCAGACCCCAGATTTACAGCGGATTCCTTCTTTCGAGAATTTCTGTCATTTAGCTCGAAGCTTTTGAACCTATCCGATGACTCACTGTTGTTTTCCATGCAATATAACAAGTTTTCTAGTTTTTGAATGAGTGTCTTATTTGTTGTTTGTATGCGCACTATATATAAAACTGATACGGTTCATACTCTCAATTTAAGATCTTATTGTATGAGCCAGATTGTAATTACAAAATGACTAATGCAAAACATACTATATGGTTTTGAAGAGAGAAATTAAGACTCACAACTCACCTAGTATGGGGATTTTCCACTTTAAGCCATTGATGTCATATGTACATGTTCGTCTACTTTTTACACCTGTGCACTTAGTATCCTCTTCATTCCTGTCATCTTCCCTCCAATCAAGCTCAAAATCACCAAATCTATTGATAAACTGCCTTCTCTGATACACAGTGTTGAATTTAAAAAGCCTTTTTTTCAAACTATTGTTGAAGTAGAAATTACCGTATTGCTCTAGGTCGACTTCGTTCTTCTCATCATTCACCTCTTCTTTTGTCAAATCACTCTCTCCGCAAAAGTTGTAGCCTTGTAGAAATGAATGATCATACTCTCTCCAAATGTCGGTGGGAAATGGTTCGTTATGAGCATGCAGTTCTTTATTTTCTAACGTTAAATTTTGAACGTAGTTCAAAGCCTTGTAAAGGTTTTTCAAGGGGATATTGATGAAGTATCTATAGTCTGTCTCTTTCACAGTATAGTATAGTAAGTCATAGTCATTGAAAAGTAAGGAAGGTTGTGCAATGTCAATGAAGAAGATTCTGAATCCTGATTTTAAGTACAACCCTATTTCCTCCATAGTGAAAGTCACTTGAAAAAGTTCTCCGTTAGTATTCGAATCATCGTCATGGGTTTTATTTGGAATAACAAATTCTCCTATCTTCAATAAGCAGAATTGTTTTTTTGGCAATATCTCATTTATGTTTGTAGGTGGATAAAATGTTTGAACGATCTCCTTTCCTTTCACATCAGCGTATTTGATTTCGAACTTTGTTGTCCCCAAGCCGCTTCCATGTTTCACTACTAGACCAATATTCAAATTGTATGTGCCCGGAGTTAACCACAAATTTTTTGTATATGAGAGTAGATATGACCTATTCACCTCAACAAAATGATTGAAAACGTAGTTTGTTGGCTCATCTATCTTATAATCATTGTACTCGGCAAAAAAACGTTTGTTTTTCAAAATTGAGTAGATATACTTCCAAGAATCTTTGACATACATACAATGAAGAGGGTTATTGTGAGGCGAGTCTCTCCCACTATCCCCATCATCGTCCTTCAACTCTAGTCTTGATGCAATGATATTTCTCGAGCTATATCTGAAGGCATCCAAAGTTTTTATGTAAACCTTAACCCACGGTAGGATCTTGAGCAAAATTTCAATTATGTCCTCTCCAAAAGTTCCGATGATTTTATCATAGAACAAGTCATTGTATAGCATGTAAAAATGGGAGTTAGAATGTTTTAATGCAGACGATGGATCAATTTGAAGCAAACGAACTTGAATCTCTATTGGAAGCTTTCCTATCATAACTTCTGGTACATCGACAACATATCATTAAAAACACATTATGCCTTAGACTTCAGAATAGTTGCGGTAACCTTACCCCAGTCGCGTGACTTGGTGATCTTTCTGATAAAGAGTCAACACAACAAAGTGACTTATATTGTGGACTACGAATTGTAGCGATTGAGCAGCACAACTAAAACACTGCTGTGAGCCTCGGTGCAAAAAGAGATGACATAGTTGGTCTGACCTGACTTGTATTTTGGAGTTATGGTCCTAAAATTTCATACCTGGTACTTCAAGCTTTTTGAATAAAAATTGTGTATAAACAAGTGACAGAAGTCACTACAAGTGAAGTAGACTGGGTGAGGCATTAAAGTTAAGTCACACACATGTAGTAAGTGATTGAATACAGCTCCATTAAAATTTGCCTTGCCAAAATTAAAGCCACTTATTGCAAAATTTGACAAAACTCAAAAACGTAAAATTTATTACTGGTATCTGTAAAAAATTTTGGTCAACTAGAAAACAGAAGCTTCTACGAGACATCACTTCTGATAGCACTGACAACTATATAGAGTGTGGTCTCGCTTAATGCTTTATTCCTTCAAAAGGACATGAAAAATCACACAAATAAGAATTATGAATTTGAAAAATGAAAAGTTATAAAAAGGTTCATCGAAGCAATTTTAAAAATCTTAGCAAATCAGCTTCTATCTGACTTGATCTGCCGTAATCGACTTAGTATTTCTGGTTTGGACAAAAGCCAGTAGATCAATTTGCTGCAAAAATTGGTCTCCTACAGTAGTGTATAGATCGAAAACATTGGAACGTTCGAGAAAATTAAAGGAAATATATATGAGCGACGTACTAATTCTAACAAGTATACTATTTGATAACTTTAATCTCGTCATTGAAACACGGTCAAAAGAAATCAAGCAATTATGAGTACTATTACACCATCAGTATTATGGGCACAGCGTTCAAGTGAGAGTGAACCAAGTAAGAATGTAATCTACTTAACAATTGAGGCATCAGACCGTTCAGATGTGCAATTGGACTTGACAGCTACAAATTTAAAGTTCTCCGCCAAGTCCCAGGATAGCAACATCAACTATGATTTGAATTTAGAATTCTACGACGAAATTGATCCTGAAAACTCACATAAAAATACTGAATCAGGTAACCATATTTACTTGGTTTTGAGAAAGAAGAACTTAAAGGCAGAATACTGGCCAAGACTAACCAAAGAGAAGTTGAAATTGCACTACATAAAGACCGATTTCGATAAATGGGTAGACGAAGATGAGCAAGATGAGCAACCAGAAGAGGAGGACCTCTCAAACATGATGAATATGGGTGGCGCTCCAGGTGGACCTGGTGCTGGAGGACCTGGCGGTATGGATTTCTCTCAACTCATGCAAGGCTTGGGTGGAGCCGGAGGAGCAGGTGGTTTTGATGTCAGTCAGTTGGCAAGTCAATTGGGTCAGGCAGGTGGTAACCCAGAAGGTGATGAAGGTGGTGAAGACGCCGAGGAAGACGATGGTACCGAGACAAAGACCAAATAGATGGAAAATTAAGCAGCTAACACTATAGTATAGCTTCATAAGTTGATCACACTAATATAAGTAGTCTAGTTAGGTTTTGTTGAAATGAAGTTTATTTGTATCAAATAAAATTGATCCACTTAGAAAGCACTACTCCGATAGGGATGTAACTGTTCTCATCAGTGACTTGGGAAGGAATAATGCCATCATCTGCATCAATTTCTTTGTTGCTTAAAAGATCACTTGCTTCAATGTGCAATGTTTTGAAACCCCAGTTTGAAGTATATGAGGTAGGGATTAGTTTGTTCCAGACAGTGTTGTCATACAGACTGTCCTTTGAATCAATACTATGATTCTTTGGTTCACTGAAGTAAAAATCAAAACTTTTATAAAAAGACAAATTGTGCATTAAGTAGCAAAGTGCGTTCAAAGTTTGAGCAGAATAAGTTTCTCTCCTTACAAAGGAGTCCTCAACATCAAGACCCTGTGTCACTTGCTTTCCACTCTCTACAAAAGTAGAAAACACACCATACAAAGCGATTACTTTAGTAACTTTTGGTTCTGCTGATGGGCTTATTTGATCAGTTATTTTTGACCAACCCAAATATTCCAGTAAAACTGCCTCAACTTCTTGAATGTTTTCAACCAATATGACGTCAATGCAATTGAAAGAGTTGATTAGACTCAAGTTATAGCTTTTTAAGTCGAATTTATATTGATCATAGATTTTGGCATCAGTAATTATAATATCAGCATCAAGGCAAGATTGGCTATTTGACGAGACCACACCTACAATTCTTTTAGAAAAGGTTTCGAAGTCACAAGAGCCATCTTCACATACAAGCATAACCTGGCTTCGTTGACATAGCTCTTGGAATTAAATAACGAAACTTGTAACATGTTCCGTTTTGTTGATTGAGTCGTGCGACATGTCCCCAAAACTTGTACATAAAATTTTTGAATTCGAGTTTTCCATCAGTTCAAGAGTTTAATTTTTCGATTTCGAAGTTGAGTTCTAGGCTTTAGTATGTTCACTGCGACTTTGAGAAGGACTAATGTCCAAAGGCTTCACAGGCTATCACTAAATAGCAATCCTTTTTCGACCGCAGCTGTGGAACAAGAAACTGGATTAACTCAAAGAGAATTACGTGAAAAAGCGATTGCAGAAGCTCTTGCGAGAGAAGAAGAGGCAGCAGCAAAAGCAAAGGCCCTCAGAGAGTTGAAAAACACAACAAGGGAGCTCATCAGTACGTTAAACAAGACCCCATCTACTTTAGTAAATGAAAGATTGCAGAAGTTACAAAGAGATTTGAATAATCTTGAAGACCAATCCAAAGTCAAACAATTGGATCAGGAGTTAGAAGAATTCATGTTTGAAAAGATGAACTTGCCATACTCTGAAATAATAAACAAGCCTTGGGCAACCAAAGGTCATATTGAGGCAAGATCTCAGGAGGGTGAAAAGGATGAACTCTCTAGAAGTATTAAGTCCACAACATCGGTTTCCTTCACCAGCAAATTCCCTCACTTGAAGGCTACGCCAGATTATAAACCGTACTCAGATCAGGAATTGTATTTGAGGCAGTTGAAGCATTCTCGTCAATCCGGTAACTTGGGATCTAAATTAGAAGATATATATGTTCCAAGAGATGAGGTGAGAAAACCACAAGATGTTTCAAATGTATCTATTTCCACCCTCATGGCCGCAGGCTGTCACCTAGGTCATTCTAAATCCATGTGGAGACCATCTACTCAACCATTTATCTATGGGGAATATGATGGTATACATTTGATTGACTTGAACGAGACTATTTCGTCTTTGAAAAGAGCTACTAATGTCGTTAGAGGCGTAGCAGAGAAAGGTGGTATCATTTTGTTCGTTGGCACAATGAAACACTGGGAGCAACACCGTGCATTGGAGGAGGCAGCAAAACGTTCAGGTGGGTATTATGTTTCAAAAAGATGGATCCCAGGTACTATTACAAACTTCACAGAGGTTACAAAACAAATTAAAGAAGAGAGTAGAATAGAAGTGGATATGATGGATTTGCCTACCGAACGCAACTTGTCTTCCGAATCATCGGGAAATCTTATCAAACCAGACTTGGTCGTATTACTCAATCCTGTTGAAAATAGAAATTGCATCAACGAATGTATAAAACAGAGAATTCCTACTATTGGCTTGTGTGATACAGACATGGAACCCTCATTATTGACATACCTGATTCCTTGTAATGACGACTCAACTAGGGCGTCATCTTTAATGACTGGTATCTTATCAAAGGCTGCGGCAGATGGCCGCCGTCACAGACATGAAATGATGAAAAACTACAAAGACGTTCAGTTGAAAATGAGCAAAAATATCGTAGGGAAAACAGAATCATCATTCCAAAACTAAGTAATTCAGCTCTATGAGTTATCGTGATGTAGATAGTATTTTCGATGTATTTAGTATTAAGTATCTTTACAAAAAGAATCCAATAGTATTTGAAAGAATGTTGTAACTCAGTAGTCCAACGTTGGGTTTTTTGTTTTCATATTCAAACCTTTTTTCTTGATTTCTTTCATGAATTCAACACGATGTGATTGCTGGAACGATATGTATTCTTGAATGGCGTTTAGATCTGCCGCTTTAGTTGAGACAGCTTGACGTTCTATATTTTCAGGATCAACCACCAAGTTACTCAAGTTGATACTTTGCGATGATGAAGATCTACTGTCTTTCTCTGCCTTCGGTATTTCTTCTTTTTCTGTTTTCAAAAGAGCTTTACAGGAAACAGCCAAGCTCTGATCTATACAGCCTTTCGGAAGAGCGTTTTCATTCTTGCCGTCATAATTATCACGGTAAAAAGCTAAAAGCTCGCTTTTTTTAATGAATATTACCATGTTTAACCAAAAGCTAAATCAAAAGATATAATTTATGATGTTTATTTTCCTGTACATTATTTATACATGGAGATAATAGAGACAACATAAGGATGTATATTAGTAGTGATGAGAATTTGAAGTATAACTTGCTATGCTGTACCTACTTTTGAAAGTAAGTTGATTACTGTGATTTTTTGTTTTCATCGGCACTAGATTCTTCATAATCGTCATCCTCATCGTCACTTCTTTCGTCTTTGGTAACTCCAACCACAACGTAACGATATAAGATACGGAAGATCAAGAAAAGCCAATAAGCATTGACTATCTGTAAAGCACCGATTAAAAAGAAGACTATGGGTTGCGAAATGTAACACTTGTACTGTTGTGTATCCCAGTTAAGTTCCCATTCTCCAACAGTTCTGAACTCAGTTAGAACAGACCATAAAATTCTCAAGTTGATGTAATGTCTCAAGTATATCCAGACACCAACAAAAATGATGAAAAATGGACCCGTCAAAGGTGATTTCAAATAATTGAGAGTTTTAGAAAGTGCCAAGAAAAAGTCGGACACATCCATAGTAATGTAGACAGCCAAACCCATCCAAGTGAAGTGGAAACGGTAGGATGTCCAGATGAGGGCAATTGTAATAATGTGATGTAATACAAGCTCCTTGAAGTCCTTACGAGGCTTTTCGAGCTGCAAAATCAAGACGACAGATTGTTGAACCCAGAATGCAGCTTGTCCGAGATAGTATACTTTGAAGAAGATATCATGGGTCTTGTGGGGGTATGTTTCATAGAAAGGCAATGTCTCGAAAAACCATAAGGGCAACTTTGACATAATCCAAAGCCCATAAGGACCAGAAATACCAGAGTAGAACATAACATAAGTTTGCTCCATGAATCTTTTCACTTTGGCTTCTTTCGTGAGACCAAGTCTCAGTGCGATAGGTTTTAACACACAACACATCATGAACTCTCTCAAAAATGTGAAAAAGATGGCGTAGAATCCAACAAAATAGAAGTCATTGACACCTTTTCCATACTGGTCTGTACCCTCGATCTTATAAGAAACGGAAATCATGGCATTCAAAAAATTGTGAATTCTCGTATTAGGCCCTGACAAGAAAAACAAACCATAAGATGCAACTAACACCAACAACGGATATATCCAAGTTTGTCTGTACGACAATTCTCTGAAACCAACATATATCTTTCTGAGGATAGCTCCGTCGGTATCTGAGGCTCTAGATAACTCCATCAATCTCGCGTCTGATCTTTTCCTCAGTCTTCTGGTTGTTTTCATTGTAGCAAGAGATGGTGAAGTGTCTCCGATGTCAATTTTGCCAACGGATGAGCTACGACGAGAAAGTCTTATTCTAGCAGCTCCCTCAACCCCTTGGGTTGGCGCCAAATTGTTGTTCTCCTTTTCACTCATGACTGTCAAAATTTAGTCTAACTAATTAGAAGGAAAAAACACTAAATTTTCATGGAAATGTTGACTACCTCCAAGATTAAATTATGTAATCGCGAAACAAAGAAACTTCTCCTATCTCATAAAATCTGTTCTGAATAGTTTGATCTTTATATAAGCAGAGAATCAACTGAATTACATATAGGGGTTGAATACTAGAATGTTTGGTGGAAGACAGAGCAGTAAGGATAATAACAAACTTGAACAGCTTATCAAGCGGGCAACGGAAGAAACTTTGACGTCAGATAACTGGCAGTACAATTTAGAGGTATGTGATAAGATCACAGAAAATCCTGAAGAGAACACGAAACAAGCCATTAGAACGGTAGCGCAGAGATTGGCAGTAAAGGACGCTAATGTTATACTAAGATCACTTTCTCTACTTGTTGCAATAGCAGAAAATTGCGGATCGAGAATGAAGCAGGAGATTGCCACTAAATCATTTCTCCAGGAGTCGTTGCTAAAAAAACTAGGAGACAGAAGATTGCACAAGATGGTGAAGTATAGAATTGCCGAAGTGATAAAACAGCTTCACCTATCGTTCAAGAATGACCCATCACTCAAGCCAATGAGTGATGCTTATGACGTGGTGAAAAGCGAGTACAAGAGATATTTACAAGAAGGCACAACAGGGCCTGCGAAACCCGCCAAGGAAGAGAGAAGTCAATATGATAAACAAAAGGAAGAAGAAGAATTGCAAAGAGTTTTAAAGTTATCTTTACAAGAATACGAGAGAGAGAGGGCAATAAAGCAGAGCGTTACAAGTGATGAACCTTCTTCAAGGATGAATTATGACGCAGAAAACAGGCCGACCACGAGTGCTGAAGCAGGGAAAACAGAAGACGTCAACTCGTCTCAAAGCATTGCAACGGTTTCGAAAGTTCGCGCTTTATATGACCTTATTTCTTATGAGCCAGATGAGTTATCTTTCCGAAAAGGCGATATCATCACCGTTATAGAATCCGTCTATAGAGACTGGTGGAGAGGATCACTACCAAACGGAAAAGTTGGAATTTTTCCGTTAAATTATGTCACTCCCTTAGTGATAAAGTCTCAGGAAGAACTTGCAAGGGAAGCAGTACAAGAGAACCATATTTTAGCCGTCGAATCAAGGAAAGTTGATAAATTGTTAGAGATGTTGTCTTCAAATTCTGACGCTATAAATGAAGACGAGATCAACAGGCTTTATGCAGAAATTATACCATTGAAGCCTTTACTTGCGAAGTTCATCGATAAGTATGGAAGTAGGAAGGAAGATCTCATTGTTTTGAATAATACTTTGAACAGTGAATTGAAATACTACAATGAACTCATGGATAATTCAATATCGCAAAGAGTCAAGCGTCATTCCATTTCATCTTCTCTCCCTTATCCTTCAGAAATAGCCAATACTTTGTATTCGGGAGGAAACACCTATAATGAGCAATTGCAGTATCAACCTACTAGTGCAGGGTTCGGTAATGCCATGATTTCACCATCTGGTGCTAGCTATGACAGACGACATCAATCACCTCAATTCGCCACAATGAATGCAGAGCCAAACTATCAGCCAAATAGATCAGCACAAGGCGACCACATTAATTTTCCAAACAGCCAGCAGATCGAAAGGCAGCAACATTTCCTGAACATAGATTCTTTTCCTGAGATCAAAATGTAGATACATAAGAAGTGCTCAAATATATTCAAGGATCTTCGCGCGCGACTAATCTCATTATCGTAGTATATGAACACGAAATACAAAATATATTGGAAGATCTCGATAGAAAATGTCAAATCTGTTGTATTCACATAGAGAACAGCAAAATAACCAAAGGTTCGAACTGCTTGCGCTGACATTACAAGAGTTCCGCAATACCGTTGATAATGATATTCATGGAGCAATTCAACAGGAAAACCTGACTTTAGACATATTGAATAATAACTTCAACCAGCTTATGTCACTGGTCAAGAGAACAAGCGGAAACTTACGAACTGTCATGAATAGAAATGCGAGTCTAACCAAAATAGTGGGAATAATTCTATTATCTTTTTTTGTGATTTGGATGTTATTGAAGTTGAAATGATACATGCTTCAGTATAATAAGGAACGGTGATTCAGCTACGTCGTTGTAGTAATAAAGACTACACCATAAGTATAGAGCTGGAACTAATAGCACGGTGGGACTTGTCTATTTCTCTAAAATATCAGACCCTAATTTATAGTTACCGATAGCGCTGCCCCAGTTAATTTTGGCTCTTGTTACTGGAAGCAATCTCCTCAAGTTTTTAAATGATCTTTGATTCAACTCGTTGAAGTTTGCAACAATCTTTAAAGCAGTTTCATTTTCAATGTTACTAATGAAATTCACAATGTCGCTGGCACTTTTCATATCTTGTCCATTTATAGGTTGATTGAAAGTAAGACGGACGTTGCCATCTTCAAAATAATGAATGTCCAATTTGATGTCGCCTTCAATGTTATCATTCTTCAAAGTATAAAAGGATTTCCACTCTCCAGTGTAGAAATTTGCATCATTCTTTCTCTGTCCAATGATTACAATAATCACCTCTTCTTCACCTGGTATGACAGTAAATGCAAACACAGAAGGATACTGGGTTTTTCCATATGACTCTAAACTGCTAACCAATTTATCAAAATACTTTGGATACTTCACTGTTGGCTCGAACTCCTCGAAATCGATTGCTATCTGACTCTTCATATCAATGTTAAATTTTTGTTTTCCTATAAAATCAATGTACTTTGTTGAATCTTCACTCTTGTTATATTTTGATGCAATATAGCTTCCAGAGAAAATACTTGCCTTTTCGTTTACGTACTGTTCAACCGCCCTTCTGATTGTGAAAGCACTGGTATCAGTGGATAAGATTGATGAGAGTCCCTTACTGACGTCTCTCAACTCTCCAGGGGGAGATGTTTCAATTAAAGAAGAGACTAAATTATCTAGCTTAACTGGGGTCGTCATGTTTATAATACAGAACTCCTTTATTACAAACCCTTTTACAAGCAGTTGACCTTTGTTTCTGGAAGTTATAAATGTATATACAGGAACAAAAAAATGAAGTTGTCGTTACTTAATAAATACATATAGATGTATAGATGTAACCTAAACAATCAAGAAAGTAGAAAAGCATTTGCGCCTTCTTTTATAGCTTGAAGCAACTTATCTCTCATTACGGCTTCCGATGAGTAGTTGGGCAATTTGAGATAGTTTGCACACGTCATCACACTAGGTAAATAATCATCATCTTTAAGTCCATTTTCCGCTACCTTTCGAACAACAGTGAATTCTGGCCTCAATGATTTGAACCCACCAATAGGTAGTCTTGGGGAGCCAGTTAAAAATTGAAGAAAAGTCCTCTTTTCTGTAGTGTTGAAGCTAACAAGTATATTTAGCAATCTTTTGAAAGTATCCGATTCTTTATTATAACCGTGATTAGTCTGAATTGCAGAATATAATGTCTTGAACGACCAATCCTCCTCATTCGAACCAAAGAGCCCTGACAATTCCTCGGAAGAGAAAATTGCTAAAGAAGTTATTGGAAAGACTTTTGAGAAGCCATCAACAAATGCTTTTATTTGCTTAATTACTCCAGAATAAAGTGTCGCATCCAAAACTTTATTGATGTAAAGCTCAATATTAAATGCACAGACTTGTATGTTGTCACCATTAGGTATCAACTCATACAGCGGATAACCAGGCAAAGTGAAGAAAATGGATAGATCCTCTATTGTTGCGCCATTTACAGTTGTACCTTCTCTGTTTCCCTCAGGTTGTCTTTGATATTCTTCAACGAATTTCAACAAATGTTCTAATGATTTGGCTAGTTCAGGATCAACCAACTTTAGACAAGCCATACTGACTAGCACACTTGTATTTTCTTTCTCTGATCCCTGTAAATCGGATTGATTCAAAGATTGTATTATTTTTAAAAATTGTAAATTGAAGTTCAAATCGAGTATTCTCGAATCCAATAAAGCTCTAGCGACAAACTTGCCTAATGTATGAAAGAAGTAAAGAACTTTTCGCCCATTCTCACTAGATAACTGATTTTTGTCTAAAGGAGCGGGAAACAAGCCGGAAGGAGAAAAAACGAAGGAGTCTTGGTCTTCAGCAGTAAAAGAATCGCAATAATCTCTCCATAACTTGAGGTTTCTTTTAGCAAACTCTTTTGATACTGTAGCATAAAATTCCAACGTTGGACCTAACCCTGAACCTTCCTCATCGAAGTACTCAATTTCTAATATTCCAGGCGATGATCCATACAAACTTAAGACTTTGACTGCACTCTGTAAAATCAGTTTTCTAGAAATTCTCACTTTATGCCGTGTGGGTCTTCCCAATTGACTTCTTATGCCTTGTGGATTCCTATCATCGCCATTGTCCTGGTTGGTCCTTATCTGCCAATGATGTATCAATCTGGAATAACCGAAGGATGTCGACTGTAAAAGGAAGATCCTAGTATCCAAAGGAAATAGGAATGAAAATTTCTTGGGAATATATATGCTCCAGCTGGGCAAGGTGCCACTTGCTACCACCAAGGGTTCCTCCAACTGTCTGTTCAATTTGACCGTTAGCTTCCAATTTGTAAAACTGCTATCAGGTAGCTTTACGCCCTTGGAGATGCCGCTAGAAACAAGGGAGTTCATATTGAAAATAGTTTTTAAAACGTTTAGAATATTGATTGTGGTTTCGTCGCAATTTTCGAACTCGTTATCAATTTGTTTAATGTCACATATTTCATCTTCATCCTTTCGTTTCGGCAGGTCTACCTGCCTAAATGTAACCGTATGTATATTTGGCCAGATTTCAAAGGGGCTAACAATATCGTCATTACTTTTTTGTAGGGAGCGATAGATTGCACCATATATGGTGGTCTCAGTAGGAATTACTTCTCCATTCAACAAAAATTCAAAATTATTGACAAAGTCATGATCCCCCCTGCTTTTGTGGGTATCTTTACCTTCTATACTTTCCGACACATCGTTTGACCTTTCCAAACCTGCTCCGATCCTTGAACTGCCGATATCCTCCAAGAACCTCTGTCTCTGTTTTAAGAAGTTCTCTACTGATTTGAAGGTGGCAATTGCGTGAACAGATAATGTCATACTGTGCATACCGGGTGGAATTGCATTATCTAGTAATTCATCTTCAGCCAAAAGCTTTATTTTGACTTGTTTTGCTAAGATAGACGTATGACTATACTCATGAGCATAACGCAGTCCCGGAGTGCTGGTACTCGAAGACACAATTTGGAAAGACTCCACGCGAGTCAACGCTTCCTGCAACCTCTTGACTAAAAGCATGACAGGCGAAGTAGTAGGATCGACAACCTTTTCAACATAGAATATAGCCATGAACGCTTTATAACAATTGTTGAGCTCTATGTTTGAGTCAGTACCTTGACAGGTGAAAATCTTTGATACAACTTCTATAATTCCTGAGGAGATCAATTCAAAGCTTGACAACAGCGTTTTTTCGTCAACGTCACTAACAATACTTTTCAATCGATCCCACACATTTTTCCAATCATCGTAATCTGATGATTTGGACAGGTTGAGAGATAACAAATCCTCTTTAATTGTCTCTACCTTCTCCAAACGTACATGGTTATCACGAGAACTCTGTGATCTAAATGTTGTGGTAGCATTTTCGATTGCATTCAAAATTTGAACAGTAGAATTCTGGATATCGGATGAACTAGCATCGTAACTTGAGAAGTTTGTCAACTCAAAGTCAGTGAGTTTTGTTGATGGATTTGAGACTAGTATACCCAATCTTCGGGAAGGAGGCTCGGGTGTCATGTCGTGATCAAAAAAATGAAAATCACTCAATAAAGAAATACAATCACTGATTAACCCTTCTTTCTCAAAATCTGGTATGAATATTGTTGGTGCCTTTCGAATTAAAGTATTTGCCACAATTAAGCCACTCAAAAGCATGAGTTTTGATTCCATTTCATTGAGGTCATTCAGCTTCTCTTTCTTGGTAGGCAATGCAATGTTATCAGTCGGTTCACTTTCAGCATCCACCATTCCCATATCATCATGAGTCAGTAAATGAGATTGCTCCCTATCAATATTGGAAACCCTATTGATAGAAGCCTTTCCTTGATTAATGATTGATGCTAATAATCCACCTATTGAACCTAATCCTTTTATCTTCGAGAAATCCTCCTCCCTCGCAAAAGAGACAATTCTTGTGATGTCTATTATAACCTTTTTTCTAGTATCGAAGTCCATAGTTACCTGAGAAGAGTTTATGAGAATGCTCCAAATATCATTCACAAATTTCCAATATTGTTCAGGAATTTCTTCTCTGCAAAGATTAACGCGAGATTCATCAAGACCTTGTTTCTCTTCATTTAACTTGTACAAACCTTTCAAGAATGGGGAGTCATTCAACGTATAAGTAATTGGTAAAAGATATCCAATCAAAGTCAAGAACTGGGTAAGTAGTTCACGCGGGGCGGACATCAATGCTTCGACAGTGACGATATCTGCTTCGGAGTCTGAACCTTGTATAGCATTCAAAGATCGACTAGTGTTAGCCTGCCATTTATTCAATGATTTAACCATAGTCTCACCAATGGAGCAATTTTCAAGTAGCAACTTGGAAAGCTTTACACTCACACTCACCATTAAAATCAACGATTTTATGAGACTTAAGCAGGAGTTGTAATTTAAAGAGCTTTTATAAGACCCTGATTCGATTGAATTTTGGGATTTGTTGAGACTCATTACAATCACTTCAGTCATTTGCTTAAGAATTGAAGGGTCAATGCAAAATAAATCTTCTAAATAATATGGCTTCAGCTTGAAGCTCATAATGATTCTGGAGATAGCAATCCACCCATTTTCGATAACGACTGGGTCGTTGTGGTTACGAACCACCTCTGATATATCATGAAAAACATTTTTTATCATCTGAAAGTTGGAATCAGAGATGTTGGAGCAAGAGTTGGCAACAATGACTAAGCATCGTCTTTGAGCATGCACAGTTAAGAAATCAAGATATTGTAAGCAAGCTTTTAGGCCGTTAGAAGCGATTATTCGATTGTGTGATATTGATTCCCTTGATATCATTTCTAGAGTTTGTAAAGCTTGTTCCGTCAAATCTATGCACGATATCTCTAAAAGCTTATCACAGAGACACTGGATTGCGTTGCTACTCAACGCATCATGAATGAAGTCTTGATTGACTTCCAAAAAATTATAAAGACACCTGCAAGCAACCAAGTTGATTTCCAACTCTTCTGCTAGCATTGGATCTTGCATTATACCAACCAACGAATTTGCAAGCTTATTCGCAGGGATCATTCTTTCGGCAGTTATCCCATTCATCATCAATAATCTTTCTGACAATTCGTTGAGGGTTTCCAAAATCAAGTACGTATCACTCCGCTGATTCAAGTTGTTGATGAGGCCCTGCATCTCGCCAGTATCTCTGGCGAACCCATTGAAAATAGCACCACCTCTCATTATCCTCTGCACTATGTCTGAGAATCCGTGTCCCGCGAGTGTGCTGTCTTCGTCGCTCCCACTATCGTTATCTGGTTGTCTGTTATCGAACACCCCTGATCTGCCGCTGCCGCTGGCTTCGCCATCTTCTCCTCTCAAAACTCGTTCGCTGGCCCTAGCTCTTATGAGCCTTCTCAAAAAATCCACTGGATCTACGTCTTCGTCTCCGAATCCATCGCCATCGAATTCGTCATCCTCGTCTGCGTCGTCCGCTTCGCCTTCCTCGTCGTCCGCTATTTCGTCAAAGTCCTCATCAAAATCATTTTCGTCATTCTCATAACTTCCGATATGTTCGTAGTTCCTACGTCTCCTGGCCTGTTCTGACATTCTGCGTAAGGCCTTTTCTTCTTCCTCTTCTTCAAGTATATGCTCTTCACTGTTATCGGCTCTATCAATACCCTCTTCCTCGTGATCTATACCTTCCGTATATAGCATTTCCGTATTCTTGCTTCTGTTTGGAGAGACGCCCATCTTTAATAACCTCTCCTATTAATAGCTGCTCTATAAATGTTATACTGCTGATGTTTTTCTTTTGAAGAAACTGCTATAACTACACCAACCTCAGTTGACTGCTTGTGCTTTCACTACAAAAATGTCGCATTGATACGGTCTACTTTTGCCACAAAAGAGAGACATAATTTTGAGCAGGACAAATGTCGTTAGGTTGCTTCTTCGCAATCTTTTCGCTCTCAGACATTTGACATTTGGCCTTCTGCCTTTCGCCTCCCTCAAAAAATGTAAACAATCATTGTGCAAAGCACTACTCCTTTCGTCCATATTACGCAGGTTCGTTTATTTATCCGTTTTATACACTTCCAGAGCAATCTGCGCTTCGGCCCACTTCTTCTAATATGTCTTCAATAGTCTTCCTGCGTCAAAAAAATTCCTGAGAACGGCTTATAACCAATAACTGTAAGCATCAGGCTTTCTCCGTGAATAGCAGCGTTTGTTTAGCACACAGTACATACAAAGTGTAGGATGGTAGTTGGTTTTGCCGTACTACGCGATGTAGTACACCACACCCCCACCAAAGATTTTCCTGATTCTCGATTGTTGTGAAACTTTCAACGGCTCAATGACAAAAAATAAAACCCAAATAAAAGATTTTCCGCCAGGTTGCATGGACATTGTCTTCTTCTCGATCTGGAGTAGACCTGGGGTATGGGGAAGACTATAAAAGGGCATTTTGCTGGAGGAATGTTTTGTTGGTTAATTTTTCAAATATTGCAAAATGAAAGTGCCAGATAGGAAAAGCGTTAACGAGGAGTTGGAGAGTGAAAAGGTGGATACCACTGAAAAAGAGTGCGTAGAACCCATTGACATACAGATGGACGAAGAAGCAAAGTTGGATCCAAAAGATGTCGATTTGATAGAAATGCCAGAATCGTTGCGGGGGTTGAGCGAGGAAGAGCTCGAGGCTTTAACAAAGAAAACTCGGTGGAAAATAGATTTGCGTATCTTGCCCATGACAGTATTGATTTACATCTTGAACTACTTAGACCGAAACAACATTGCGAGTGCCAGGTTAGGAGGCTTAGAGGACGATCTCAACTTGAAGGGAGCACAATACCAGACATGTATTGCCATTCTCTTTGTTGGTTACATCACTATGCAAATTCCTGCTAACATGCTTTTGAACAGGATGGCCAAACCTTCGCTTTTCATTTCGCTCATCATGACGTCTTGGGGTATAATCTCTGCTTGCACTGGTGCGGTTCAGAGTTATGGGGGACTTTTCGCAGTGAGGTTTCTTCTTGGGTTTATTGAAGCTGGGTTCTTTGGATCATGTTTGTATTATTTATCGTGTTGGTATCCAAGAAAAGACTTGAGTGTAAGGAACGCCGTTCTTTACTCTGGCTCTCTTATTTCTGGTGCCTGGGGTAATTTGATTGCTGCCGGTATTATTGAAAGAATGGAAGGTGTAAAAGGATTGAGATCATGGCGTTGGCTTTTCATAATCGAAGGCAGCATTACCGTGTTCATAGTCCCATTCTCATACTACATCTTGCCAGATATGCCCGAAAATACCAAGTTCCTAAACCAACAAGAGAAGGATATTGTTATGTGGAGGATGAAACAAGAAGTTGGTCAAAATGACTCCGACGCTGAGACCCAAGAGAATTACAAAGGTGCTTTAAAGTTGGCTCTCAAGGATATGAAGGTTTGGCTTCTTACAATTTGCTTTTCATTCTTAGTCGCAGCTTGTGGTGTTACTAATTTCTTCCCTTCAGTTGTTGAGACATTAAATTTCGACAGAATGACAACATTGTGTCTCTCAGCACCTCCTTACTGTTTGGCCGTCGTCCTTACCTTCATTTGGGCAAGACATGCTGATAAGACGGGAGAGAGATTCTATCATGTTGTTATTCCTCTTCTGATTTCCTTGGTTTCGTTTATAATTTCTGCTGCCACGCTAAACATTGCAGCCAGATACTTTGCTATGTGCATTATGATCCCATCTTTATACTGTGCGTTCACTACCATCCTTTCATGGATGTCTAACTGTGTTCCTAGACCACCAATGAAGCGTGCTATTGCTATCGCTATGATGAACTGCATTGGAAATTCAACCTCCATCTGGAACTCCTACTTATACCCATCAAGTGGAGCACCAAAATACTTGGTAGCATTTGTTTGCAACTGTGTATTTATTCTCTGCTCCATAGTTGCTGCTACTTTGTTAAGAGCTAGACTTATGGTTTTGAATAAGAGCATCGTAACCGGTACAATGAAATGGGAAAGAGAACTTGGCAAAGGAAATGATGGATCCAAGATTTCTCCCGACTTTAGATACTTAATTTAGCTATAATTAATGAGTAACGTCAATTGAATATAAATAGAACAAGGTTCTAAAATTATGTTCTGATAAAATCTGGTAAGTTCATGATATATAGTTCATATTTATTAGACAGATTTAGCAGTTAAATTTAACTGTCTCGGTATACAAGTGATGCTTTAATTCAAGTATGTTTAGTTGGTCTTTGCTCTTATCGAAATCAAATTCCTCTAAAGCAATTGGAGAAGTAGTTGGTTCGTCATTAGGATCATGATAGGTAGAAACATAAGGATGCAGGAGGGCTTGTTCGACTGTCAAACGTTTTCTTGGATCAAAGACTAATAGTCTCTTGAGTAGATCGAGGCCTAAGGGATTGATTGGCTTTCCACCAAAACGCTTTAATCTATTAGGGTGGCGATTAAACACCTTTTCGAAACTTAAAGGTTTACAATAAGGCAAAGTTCTGATGTAGTTTTTTGCTCTATGAGATAATATGCAACTCATATCATCCTCTGAAGGGCTTCCTAATAGTTTGAAAATTAGCATCAATTGGTGCCTGTAATCATTTCCAGGGAACAAGGGAGTACAAGTGAATAATTCAGCAAGAATACAACCAACTGACCACATATCAATAGCAGTAGAGTATTGAGAGGAACTAAGCATAATTTCAGGAGCCCTGTACCAACGAGTTGCAACATACTCTGTCAACATAGAAATTCCAGGGGCTTTATTAACCCCTTCTTTCAAAACGTCTATTCTGGCTAACCCGAAGTCACATATCTTTAAGTCACAATTCTCGTTTATCAAGATATTCGAAGGCTTCAAGTCTCTGTGAATCACGTTAGCGCTATGGATTAGCTTCAAGCCTCTCAAAATTTGATAAACAAAGTACTGAATATGATCGTCAGTGAGGTTTTGAGAGGCAATTGTCTTATGTAGATCACTAGGCATGTACTCCTGGATTAGGTATATTTCATTGAAATTCTCAAAATTTAAAGGCTTTTGAACATCGAAGATTGACACAATGTTTTCATGTCTTCGAAAGTGGCTCAATAACTTGATTTCTCTCAAAGCTCTGAGGCAAAATAGTGGTTTCTCGAATGGCTCTAATTTCTTTATTGCAACTTTGATTCCTGTAGGCTTGTGGACTGCCAAACAAACTACACCATACGCACCCTCGCCAATAATTTGAAGAGCCTGGAAATTCTGTGAAATGTTGAAGATGATCTTTCTAGTCTTATTTCGAGACATAGCTTGAGAGAAGCAAATACCTTTACTTCGTTATACATCAGTGAGTTTGGTTCACTACGACGAATATATATATGAAAGACTTAAAACTAGAATGCTTCAATAGTATACCACATTTTGCAACTTACGAGGGGACTCAAAAATATGGTAGCAATTCTCAAAGATTTACAACAATTTTGAAATACAGGTAATTCTATTTGTAACAGCACCTAGACTACATACAATCGTTTATATGAAACAAAATTTCTCTCTGCAGGGATGCAAGCTTGGTAGAAGTGCCAACTACCAAGTGTTGTATCAAATTCTATGTGATTTTGCGGTGCATCTCATAAATTGATTGAAACTACAGAAGACATGATAACTCTATCTACAGAAATTAGTGCCCCTGATTTAAGGAGAACGTTTCAGCTCAAACTATGCCACATTTCTCCGTTGGATATTCAATCGTAACTGAAAAATAGCTACTGTATGTCATTCTTTATCTGGAAGCTATGCTAAGTGTCAAATGTAGCAATATGGATTTACCACTTTGGGAAAGCTAATAAGTGCTCAACTTCAGATAGTAATGAACTAAGAAGTGAAATAGAAATTTATTTCAGATAGGGCAGCTTGTCCGAGTGGTTAAGGAGAAAGATTAGAAATCTTTTGGGCTTTGCCCGCGCAGGTTCGAATCCTGCAGCTGTCGTCATTATTTTTTTTTAACGTTTTTGTATCTTGTACACGACATTACAATCAAAATCCTTCGTTTAGTAGAATACAACACCGCGATAAAGGTGTTGAGTATGAGTGTATTGCAAGCACATTTAGACGACCAGAAATGTAATCTCTCAAAGTACGGCAGGAGGAGGGTTGACCGTTGCAAAGTATCAAACCATTTTAATGTTCCCATTTTGTAAGAGAAAAAAAAAAAAGAGACATTTTCATGAAGCTCACATGACCGTTAGTATTGTACGACAAACACGACATTTATATACGATAAAACGGTAAACCTGATGATCGTTTAGCAGACTAATAACTTGAATTGGTACTGTTATGACGAAACGTGAAAGCTCAAAAGTGGCTTTGATCACAGGAGCTAACTCTAACCTAGGAGTAAACATTGCTTACCGCTTGTTGGAGCAATTGTTACTGTCCACACGTTTGACTCTTATAGTGACTTCACGTACGTTACGGAGGGCTAAAGAAGTCATTACTCAAATTAAGGAATATCAAGAGAAGAATGTTGGACACTCGGGTAATTTGGAGTTCGATTATATACTAGTGGACTTCACCGATATGGTCTCCGTGTTATCTGCGTATTACGATTTGAACAAGAAGTACAAAAATATTGACTATTTCTTTGTTAATGCAGCTCAAGGTGTGTATTCGGGAATTGACTGGGTACAAGCATTCAAAGAAGTTTTGAGTAACCCAATACAAGGGGTCACAAACCCAACATATAAAAAGCAGCGAGTCGGAGTCAAGTCTGATGACGGTTTAGGTTTGGTTTTTCAAGCAAACGTATTCGGCCCTTACTATCTCATACATAAAATCAAAGAGTTACTTAAAGATGGAGGAAGGATAATTTGGATCTCATCCTTAATGGCCGAGCCAAAATTTCTTTCCTTCAATGACTTACAGCTTTTGAAGAGTGATGCCTCCTACGAAGGCTCGAAAAGATTAGTTGACCTCATGCACCTAGGAACGTATAAAGCATTGAAGCAGTCTTATGGAATCGAACAGTACGTTTCTCAGCCAGGTATATTCACAAGCTTTTCTTTCTTCAAGTATTTGAATTTTTTCACATACTACGGAATGCTTCTTCTTTTTTACTTGGCGAGACTTCTCGGCTCCACTACACATAATATCTCTGGTTATATTGCTGCAAATGCTCCCTTAGTGTGCGCCTTAAAAAATGAAGATCAGAGTCACAAGATTGGCTCATCAAGCAACAGATTAGGAAGAGAGTTTATAACGACAGAAGAGATAGATGGTACTGGTGCTGAAGATGTAGTTGCGTACTTGGAGAAGCTCTGTGACAACTGGGATGAAAAATTCAAACATCAAATAGTCAACTCTCGTCAACCTTGAAGAATCTCTCGAGCTCACTATATAGCTATATATTATAATTAAATAATATATTTCAAGCATGAACAGCCACAACCACCAGGGCATTCCTTTTCAGAAACATCTTCAGATTGATTGTTTGATTCTAGACCCCACCACTCCATAGCACAATCGAAGTGTAGAACATGTTCACAATTCGTGCAAATGACTACCCTCTTTGCTACAGCCAAGTTGCAATAGATGCAATGTCTTATTTTACTCTTTTTGAGACGGTCCCAGGGTTTATTTGCTGATACGTTAAGTGTAGTAGATGCCAACAAATGTGACTGTGATTTTTGATTATAGTTGAGCTTGATTTTGCGAAAACCTAGTTTACATTTATGAACATCGAAAGGTGAAATTGATGGTGCTTTCCTAGATGTATCCTCGTCAATGCAGTTGAACTTGAGCATCTTGATCCGTTCGATTGGCAACCCCCATATATAAAGCATTTCAGCATATTGTTCACGATAAGCTTTGATTTTATTATTTTGTTCAAAATTTATTAACGCTGGACATAGTTGATCATAGAACAAATCAAGCTCGTCAGCATTCGTTATATCGATGTGAACAGAAGGTGTCTGTTTGAGTTTTTGTCTGCTGCTGATACGTGATACGAGTTTGTTTGAAAAAGGTCCATTTGTCCCTCTTTGCGAATTTTGCAGCAAAAGTTTGGATTTGGCAGGATGCGTTAACGAATTGGACGACACTAGTAATCGATCCCTCAGCGAGCGGGAGGAAAGCATTTCTTGTGAGCCAAATGATGTAGTGTTCACCTGAATATTCCTTTTACGAGGGTCGTATCTTT
This sequence comes from Millerozyma acaciae, assembly GCA_001600675.1. Taxonomy (NCBI): domain Eukaryota; kingdom Fungi; phylum Ascomycota; class Pichiomycetes; order Serinales; family Debaryomycetaceae; genus Millerozyma; species Millerozyma acaciae. The sequence goes on along the minus strand of BCKO01000005.1, from coordinate 614,510 downwards.
CCAAGCCTCTACTATCCACACTTCCAACATCCAACGAGTGGGCACTGGTTTTCAGGTTGAGTCTTACTCCATTATTGTACCTCTTCAATGACAGGTTTATAGAAGTATTCCTTTCATCAATGTATGTTTCAGGAAAGGGCAGCCCTTCACTTGGGAGTAACCCTTTATGTAAATCAAAACCTGTATTGCTTTTGGGCTGTGAAGGTGAAGTTAAAAAAGCCTCTGTCATCTTACTTCTGAATTTAGGCATATGATTGTCTGAATACCCAAACTCACGATATTCAAATAAAATCACAGAAAGCATCGCAATCATCTGTAGATTCTGTGTTTTTTCGAAATATTTTATCATCTCCTCGAGGAGCCAGCTTTTACCAAAAGGGTGAGTACCCCAATTGTATTCAAAATTTCCTAGCAGTAACCTGAATAATCTTTCTGACTTGCCGGGTACCAAGTAATCAGTTTTGCTCTGGTGAAGCAAATTTGAGTCTTGCTGTTGTAAAGTAAAAGCATCAAGGGATTTGCTGTCAAAACTTCGTTGATCGTCTAGAACGATTTCCAATATTTTCCAACTCTCACTCATGGCTTTGAAGCCGTACTTCAATGCTATATCTCCGTTTATCTTAGCGAGCCTTGAAGGTGTATCCCCTGATATTTTATAGTCACAAGCAAGTTCATACTTGTCAGGTAACAAATGTTGAAGATTGTAAATACGCACCACGTTTTTATTCTCTTTGTTCTTCTTTCTTCTCAGAGAAAAATTGTCATCACCGACATTAGACGACTTACTAGTCGTTGTTCCATAGCTCGTGAACCTATTAAGAGACCCCTTTTTGTCATTAAAAATGTACTTATTTCCTAAACCGACGGATGTTTTGAAAAGACCTGGTATTCTTGTCCTTGATGTGACATCATTCATCAAAATTTCATCTAAATCGTTATTGAAACTATCATCTGATGAAGATCCCGACGAGCTAATGTCATCTTCATCATAGTCATTACCGGAGGCCGAATTGAATGAAATTGTTTTCTTAAGAGGATTGATATCTTGTAGAGATAACTCATTATCTATCTTCCTCTGTGATGAGGCGTTCCTATGATCTTGTGACGTGTGGCGTGGACTATCATCCGCAAACTTGAATATGTTGAATCTTTGAAGAGGTTTTACTTCTTCGTTTTCTTTAGGCATAAAGAAACATACAAGTTTTCCACATGGAGACCATAATGCACCACATCCTTTAGGGACAGGAACCGAATCAATTGAATTGTTACTCACGATCTTCTCGTTTCCTACAGCACCCTCTAATTTATAGTCTCTAATTTGCGTATCAAATTCATCTTTTTTTGGATCGTCGGAGCTTGATATTGAAGAATTATCGTGCATATCGGGTATTAAATCAGCGAGTTCATTCTTACTTTCTTCATCTGAGGTGGCAAATTCGGGTTGTTGATTGATTAGCTCGTCTGCCCAATCTTCAGATCCAATCTGTTGATTTGTCTCACCATTATTCACAAATTTATTTGTCACGTCTGCTCTGCTAAACTCTCTCATTAATTCATCGTCTAGTTCTATTTTCTCACCCATTAAATATCTCAAACATGGCTCGAGGCAATACCTGTGGTATTTATTACTGTAAAAACATGCGATCTCATCTAGGTTTTTCAACATTGAGCTCTTTAGGTTCGGTGTAAGTTCATGTGTCTCTTCTATATCGAAGCTTATCAAGTTTGATTTTCTCAACTTATTTAGCTTTTTTGCAGATGCTTTCGAAGAATCGATATTCTCTAGATAGGGGTAAGAAATTGGAAACTTTACTTTTAATCGTATAAAAATTAGTTTCTGTTCATAGGACTGATCTTCCTCGCCGGAGTGTGATTGCGACAAGCCACCACTATGACTTTCATTCATTTCCTTTGGGTTTTCAATGCTCTTCTCATTGATCTTCTCTGACGTTTCGTTATTCACGTTTAGTTTTTGACTGTCCAGGAATAGATCGCTCTTTTTCGAAACTAAAGGGAAACTAGGGGCATGGTTGTTGGTCAGCTTAGACAGCTTTCCACCAGAATGCATTAAATTCGTAGTCTGTTTAGTGCTATGAGCCATTGGAATAATACTGTTTGTTTTTCTAGTCAGGGATGCATTCGTAGCACTTGCATTCGTAGTACTCTTATTTGTAGGCAAACTCGTTTGCTGATTGGCAAAACTCTCATTCACCTTATTCGAACTTTCAAGAGATTTGATTCCAGAGTCGGAATCTTCGCTATTGATTTTATTGGTATGTTTGAGATGTGCGGAATGATTTGTAGCAACCGAAGTTGTATTGTCGAACCTTTTTTCACTTTCTTTGTCATGGTCCTCTTCAGCAAGCGATGACGACATGTTAGTAGTCAAATCACCTTCCACTCTATTAGTAGAGGAAGCATTTTGATTGTCAACGAAAGATTGCAATGGTCCAGTCAAACCAATCACCAACTCTCCAGTAGAAACAGATATTTTTTCAAAGCGAACCTTAGGGAATTTATGTCCTACTATAGTAACTTCCTCCCCCAAATTTGACGGCCCCCCCACTCCTTCTAAAGTGTTATCACTTTCTGTACCACGTTTACGATAGTCACCAATCCTAACTCCTGAAATCCAGTCTAGATGATTTAATTGAGATGAAACCTTACTATTAAATTTATGATTTTGATAAATCTGGAATGAGGTTAAGGATGACAAAATGTCACAGTCGCTGTTCATTTTTAGATCATCGATCGTCATTTGGGGTTCTATGCAATAAGTTTGATATCTGTACGAATTCTTTTTATTTGGTTTGAATGAATCTTTAATGGGGGAATGCAACCTGGAAGAGGCATCTGAATCCAGATCGTCATTCAAGCCTATGTTCAACATTTTTTGATGAGATGGATTGTAATTTACACCATTGTATAAAGCATCGCTATGTGGCCACAACTTCAAGTCATAGTCTTGCGATGACCAAGTGACTAGCTGATAATCTTTCCACCTAGTTTTACTATCATAAAGAGAGGCATCGTATGATTCATGTCTGGTTCTCCAAAGGAAGTCCTTAATTGCCCCTTTATGTCCCTGAAATTTGTAAATAGGATCTAACGAAATTTCCTGAGTTTCTCCTTTATCCCTCGCAAGCTTGTTAGCAACATCGTAATTAACAACATGTATTGCATCCTCCCCTCCGATCAATGGCATTATTCCACATGCTTTTTCTCTCCCAAACGGTATATTACGAGCTCTCGAAACAGGAAAATCAGTCTTGATTATAACAGTTGGCTTTACATTGGTGGACTTGGTGTTTTCATTTGCGAAGAAATTGAAGTCACTCGAGTGGTCTTCCGAAGTTTGGCGTTTCAAATCCCAAAACTTTATTTGATGGTCATTGGAGCATGTCACCATGTTCGATAATCCACCGCTGAAATCAACTCCGTTGATTTTCCCCTGATGGGCTTTATTCACTTTGAGTACTGGCAATGCTCCTTTTCTGGTATCCCAAATGTAGAACGAATTATCATGGCTTGATGCAATTTCATAAGGATTTTCATGGTTCCACTTTACTTGCGTTGTGCCTGCTTTCCATTCTGCCCATTGTGCTACAGGTTTTCTGGGGGTTCTCATGTCCCAGCTCAAAATGAAAGTATCGATCGAGCAAGTAGCCAAAACTTCGGGATCAGAAGGGTGGAAGTTGATATCAGTGATTGCTCGAGTGTGATGGTGCAAAACGTTCAGTATAGCATTACTTGATGGTCTCGCCAAATCCCAGAGAAGAGCCTTTTGATTCGACGTAGATATACACCAAGAAGGTTTAGCAGCATGATGCGGTGACCACTGGACATCAGCAACTTCCCAAGAAGTTATGTGATGTAGCCATCTAGGCGTCGTAAAAGGGTCATCCAAGTCTATGATGAAAAGGCCTCTTCTTCCTGCTAAAACTGCATCTCTTCCGTTTGGGGATAAAGACATAGCACCAATGGCACCGTCCACTCGTAACAGGAGAGAGTTCCCAAACGTTATGGAATCGAAGGGATCTTTTTCGGACTCGGACATCGCATTGGTTGAGGGTGACCCTGATTCCTCTTGTATTGAACTAATAGTATATCATTCAAGATATACCTTCAACTAATTTTAATCTGTCGCGATAAATGATTTTTAAGTCGATTCTTGAACTTTCAAATTGCATTTCGTCTGCTATAATCAAAAGCAAGAATGAGTGAAAAAGAATCTAAGAATGAAACAGGGAACGAGCCTCTAGATGACGAAGAAATAGAAGATGAATTTAATGATAATCTTGAATCTAGTAAGCCACAAGGAAATTCTCAAAACAATACAACTTCACCTCATGAACAGTCCAATGTATTGCCTACAGGGAGCACAGCTATACCAGACTTACCCGAGCTTACTAGGAAAGACAAAACTCTCAAGGAGATACTTGATTTGATGGACGATGAATATGCACCTATAATACCAGACATTGTCACTGACTATTATTTGGCTAAGAATGGATATGAGACCTCAGACGTTAAAATCAAAAGGTTACTTGCCCTTGCTACTCAAAAGTTCATTCTGGACATCGCCCAGGATGCCTATGAATACTCACGAATAAGGAATTCGTCATCTGTTTACAACTCTTCAAATCCTCAAGTAAGAGCAAAACAATTAATACAAGGACAACAATACGCTAATCAGCAGTCAATCACAGGTGCTACGGGCACATCAGGCTCAGGGGGTGAAGGACAGACAGAAGCACAACAGCCTCTGCAACATTCTGGTAGCAATGCTGGAAACCAGCAAGGAAAAATTGTTTTGACCATGGAAGATTTGAGCAATGCCTTGAGTGAATATGGTGTGAATACGTCACGTCCCGATTTCTATAGGTAATCACAATGCTAATTATACTCAAGTCGGGAAACAGCATGAATATTCTCTTTTGTACTAGTACATAAATTCTGAACCTAATAAAGGTTGTCTTACGATTCTCTTCCCGTGTTGGACAAGGATTCTAAGTTGTACGCTGGAACTTTCCCCAACATCCCGATGCTTTTCATAAACTACAAAGTTTTTGATCAATACTTTACTCCTCTCCTCTCTTTTTGACTGGAATCAATAATTTTAGTACTTATCTAAAAAATTCCATTTTACACTTTTATCTTAGTCATTATAAGTTGGTCGACTTTCAAGTTCGAATGAGTTATAGCGGTTCCTACCGTGATAACTGTAGGTTCTTCTTTGAGAAGGTGATCTTTTAAAGGTCGGATAAATCAAGAGATGCTTTCAATTTGCAACTACTTTAGCACCGCTCTTGTGCTACAGAAAAGCGAGACGGGGTTCGATAAACTGACCTCGGAGACCTTTTTGCTTTGTATACAACCGTTTACTCGTAGAGTTCAACTGTCACTCTATAGTCAAAAAGTAAAACATGCGTTTGCTTTGTTATTAACTGGAAATTATACGCTACTGAAAAGACCGACAATCCGAACCATAATTCATTTAACAGCAGTATGTGGCTAATGCTCCTCTTCAATCAACAGCTTAAACCTGTTGATTACGAAAAAACCTTCGAAAAAGTTCATCAAGCACCAGACAATTTTCTTGAAAGTTGGAACTCGATATTTTGTAGTCTTGGGTATTGTGTATAGCAAAACCTCCAAGATATGTATTCCGTACGTCAAAAATAACACGAGAGGCACCTTCTTTTCAAGGTACTGTAATAGACGATGGCCTGAAGCTGGTAGCCTAGAATGAATCGCTCTGATTGTCAACTGTGACAGCAAAAGAGACTTCAATTTCGACATGTCATAAGTCCCGAGTGCCAAAACACCAAAAAGAACATACATAAGAATACTCTGACGAGGTAGCAACACCGTGTTTATCTGTTTGTGTGAATAGCCCTGTTTTGCTGCTGCGTACTTGGCCATTGAAACAAGCTTTGGCCTCAAATCCTTCAATGTATTGACACTAATGTTTTCTGGTTCCCTTGCATTCTCCCAACTAAGAGTGAACTTCTGTTCGACATCAGACCTTCTCGACTTATACGCAATTGTAAACTTCTCAGTGTCCACATCTAGCAACTTAACCGATTTTTTCACTAAATCAGACTCTTCAACATGACCATACACCACTACATAATCTGCAAGTGATAATTGATGGCCGGTGTTCATATGGCTAATAATGGTTTCTTTAGGATTCACGGACATCTTCAATTGACCTTTTAGAATTGTTAGGAATTGCTGCTAAACTCAATTCTAATATTTATTCATATATTTTTTGAATTAAGAGTGTTCCGAGGAGTTGAACTTACAATGTATGAACGTGAAAAAGATTAAAAAAAGTACATATAATACAAAAAATCCAAATTTTTGTTAGCAGATGCTCTAGTGGCGCAGAGGTTAGCGCTTCGTGCTTATAGCCGTGTTAACGACGATATGGTTATACCATAAGTCACGGTCGTGTGAGGAACGCGACGGTCGTGGGTTCAAACCCCTCCTAGAGCATTTGTCTTTTTTTTTTTGGGTGGTCTCTCTTCTGAGACATTTGACTTTCTTAGACATTAGGGCTACTTAGACTTGATTTAGCAGCCACTCGGCTATTAGTACAACTACACATGACTGTTGACCACAATGATGAGGTGCAATGTATAAGTTAAAGACTTATTAAATTTTAGGAGTAGATGTTAACAGATATTTGCTAGAATTGTATGAACTTAGTTTACTTCTAAATTGAACTTGCTCAATGGTATGATTATAAATATTATGATACTTTAGATTTTTCATTGGAGGTCCCTTCTTTGATAAAATTTAAGAACCTCTCCCCGTACTCCTTTGCTGGAAGCGCAGATATTGATTTTCTGGAGTTCCCAATAGACCTCCAAAGCGTTTCTAGTCTCTTTTTCAAAGAATAATTTGTTAAGCAGTCAATGACGCCCAAGTAGTATATCTCCGGCAAAGGCTCATTATTTTCGTTGGTAGCTCGAATCCCACCATCGTGGCCATAGAAGATATATTTTAACTTTCCTTGAAACGAGTTATTAGGTAAATCTGTAGCGATATCGATCTCTCTAGGGTTGGTATTCAATAATTCACGTTTGTCGGTCGACTTTGGATCAAAGATAGAAAGTCGCTGTATAGCCTCAGTGCTGTTTCCCAAGTTGACGTCGTGTATACCTAGAAGGAGCGAATAATCCATCACATTCATCTTTTCTAAAAATCTAACGTCTTTCTCTAGTTGCTGGAAAAATAGTCTTCTTTTCTCAGGACCAAACTTTATCTTCTCTTTACGCTCCAACCAGTTCAAATCCTTTAAAGTATATTTACTTAAATTACTTGTTTCTGAGGGCGGTATGTTGAATCTCCTTCCAAAAGTGGAGCCCTTCAAGTCGTATTTTAGATGCAAATCCCTATGAGGAGGGAACAAGTTATTCATCACAACAAAATGAACCTTTCTGACACCACCCTTTCTAAATGGCATCTTTACACGGTGTAGTCCGTAGAATTGAGATATCAATGTGTTAGGCGATGACTTAACATGATTGTAATATTGCCTTAATATTTTGAGCAATTGCTTGTGCTCTGTATGATGAATAGTTTTGATAATAAATCTGTAATCTCTAGAGTAGTAGAAAAAAGATCCACTTTTTCCAGGAGAGCCCAACTCAGATAGAATGTACTTTCCAGTAACTGAAATGAGGTAGTCTGCTGGATCTATTCCAAAAGTTGATCGTAGATCTCTAAAAACTTCTGGGCAATAATCTTTAAACTTGAAATCGTATTTTGATGAAGGCGTTAGTTCATTACCCTCCATGTTGAACGAGAGCTTCTTTGTTGCTCTGAAATCTTCATCTTTCAACGTTTTCATGATACCTGAGCAGCGGGAAACCGCTACTCTGATACCAGTCAACATATTGTATGCCATAACAAAGTTTTCATGCCCTTCGCTAATTTTATTGCCCACTAGTACTTTCTCATCCTCCAAAGTAGTTTTCCTCTTCCTCAAATTTCTCTGTACAAGTAATGAATTCTTCATTCTATTGATTTCTGAGCTCGTGGAGTCATAGCTGGGACGATGTCCCACAGCTTCATGCGAACGATGCTTTTGTATGTTTGGGTAGGTATTCCTAGACAAAAGAGGCTGCTGATGAGATACATCCGGTTTCTTGGAGCTGAGTTCTGCCGAGCTATTTAGATGGCTAGAGTTGGGTGATGTGTGTCTTCTGGCGCTACTAGGCACATTCAAAGTGGCCTTCGTTTCTGAATTATTATCTACTTTATCGCCCCAATAGTTTGCATCTCCACCGCGAGGAATATTAATTACGTCTCCGGCACCTCCTACTTCACCTTTGATGCCTGTTTGCTCAACGGTACGTCTTGATGCCGTGCTATCTTCGCCCCGATACTCTTGTATGCTAGCCACTTGCAAAGGATCTATCTGCTCTTGTGTCTTCTTCGAAAAGCCCGCTTTTGCCGAATTTGTACCACTTATATTCATTAGTTTGTCCACATTCGTCCGGTCTTCCTCTGTCAACAAAGGAGAGGACTCGTTGGAGTCGGACGCCTCCGAATGCAATGTCCGAAACGAGGGCGGCGACGACGATGTGCGTAGCGTCTCCAGACTTAGCCCAGCATTACCGTCCGTCTCGTGGGAACCGTCTGCTCCATTTACACACACTTGTTTGGTCCTCTCCTGGCGTGTTTGCCCAATGACGTTCCCGCTCGAGCCATCCCGCATCTCCCGTTCCCTTAAACTCAAGCCTTCTTCCTCGTTGCTTCCTCTGATGACCAACTTCATCGTTGTCTCTTCTTCCATCACCTTATGATCGTCATCCACACTACTTTTGATTTTAGACTTGTCATTATGGAGTCCATAATTAAATTTATGTACCAACTTGCTCTGAATCATATATTTCTCACTCGCTTTCTCTGATCCTCTGTTCTATCTGTATCATCAAATGACGTTTTGTTATGGTATCTGTCTAGATAGCAATGTGCTCTACTCTCTTGTTCAAGTACTGTAATATTAGCGTAGTTATCTCTAATGAACCCTTTAGTATCAAACTCTTCTTCCCTCTCTTAGCGTCAGTGAGGAATGTTCATGTGATTCAATAATTACTAGCTTTGTGGTTATCCCTACTATGTTTTGCTGATTGTAAGTGTCTGCAATTTAGCTAGATTTTTCGTTTTACACAATTATAATTTATTCTACGCGTACACACGACCACGGCGATATGATGGAGTTAATGAAGGTTTTCTAATCATCACCTATTCATTTCACCACTTTCGACGGCGGGAGCTATAGATGAAAGAGATAAAGACCTAGGCAAGACATTCAGGTATAATAAAGGGACACTGGTTGCAAGAGTAATAACATCAGGACAAATAAAAAGGATCAAAACGTTTACTGCAGTATAGATATAGACATAGATCATTAGAAATACGAGGACTAGTATGGGATTACTTGATAGATTTTTGAAAAGGGATGCAAACAACGATGGCGTTGAAGAAGAGATAATCTCGTCGGGATTCGAGATTTCTCAGTGCTCCTCTGAATGCGAAAGCTGTACATCCAGGTTCCCGCCATCGTTGAAGACCAAGGACGACGACACTACCACAAGCTTATGGAAATCGACAAAGCCCTATGGGATGCACATTCTCGTGTCGACAGCGAAGACGGATTGGCCTCACGATGCACTTGCAGAAGCTGGCAAGCTACCTCACGCTGTTTCCAAGTGGGCAGATGGCAAAGACGGCTTTTACACGGGTCTAGGAAGCTCTTCCAAGATCAAGGTGACAGTATCGTCACTTTGCTCGAGAAAGTACGATACTGAGCAAGAGTATATCGAGGGCAAACGGGGTGACATTTTGATACTACCATTTTTCGTTTGGGTGAGAGATATTTACACAGAGGAAGTGGACGGAGTTATGAATCAACTTGTGCCATTATTGATTGACTCTAGAGAACAAAAGAACATGCCTCCATCGACGTTGGAGGGCTATCCTTCGGTGGTTGTTGAAGCGGACAGAAGCAAATCCTACATTTTTTTGTGTTCTCATAGAACTAGAGACAAACGTTGTGGTGTTACCGCTCCAATAATGAAGAAGGAAATGGATATTTATCTCAGAGAACTTGGGTATCTACGTGATGTGGGCGATGATAGGCCCGGAGGAATAAAAGTTGCGTTTGTGAACCATGTTGGAGGACACAAGTTTGCTGCTAATGTCTTGATATATTCGAAAAGTGGTAAAAACATATGGTTGGCAAGGTGTACTCCAGCTAATGTCAGACCAATTATCGACGAGTGCATAGTGGCTGATGGCAAAGTTTGGCCTGAAAAGGTTAGAATTGTGCAAAAATTTGAACCCATTGAATGGTGATGCCCTTTTCTCCATACGAGTAATTCACTTTTTGTCTCACTTTACGGGTAGTTGTGTCTAGATAATGCCTTAAATTGAATTGCATGTTCATCAATAATAATATTTTAATAATATTTATATAAATCAATGTATTTAATGAGTAAGAGCTTGAAATTTCATTTCGAACAGCACAAACTACTTAGGAATGAGTACCTAAGAAAACACCAAGAACATTCAAACGCTTTTGAACTGAGTCTAACGCAGTGGCATTCAAGTGTCTTTTGCTTTTTGATACCATAGTGAGTAATCGATTGTACTCTCTCACGATGAAATCTTTCTCGCCATTGGTTATCTTGTTGGCAATCTTTTTATAATAAGGAGCAAACGAAAGGTCGTCACTTATGCTTACAAGGCGGTCCTTATCTTCTAACCTGCTCTCGCTTATAACTAAAATGGTGTTCAACTCTTTCAATATCTTGACACCTGCTTCGCTGCTGAATCCATCAGCTAAAAGCTCATTAATCTTATCATCTAAGGCTTTTATCCTACCAGCGTTTTCTGTCAATTCACCATTGACTGTTCTATGGAGTCCAGACTTCTCATTGATGAAAGCTACGAAGTGTTGCAAGTCTCGCTGTTGATCATAATCTTCTGGTCTTCTAACACCGTCCTCGTGAATTTTTTTAGGATTGAAATGTAGTATCGTAGGATACCCGTCTATGCCAAATTGTTCCTTTAGTAAATCGGATGGCTCTTTATCCATTACAACAATCCCAAATTGAAGATTGGTATCGCTTTTGTAAATTTCATTAGCCAATTTTTCCCACAATGGTTTCAACTCCTTGCAGTGTATACACCACAGGGCAGTGAATGCAACTATACTTGTTTTTTCGTCATTGCTAAGTACTTTTTCCTGAAAATTGAAATCATTCAATTGTACAATTCTTGATTCTTCAGCTACCTTTCCTCTCCCTTTTTCGACTGGCTCAAGCCTAATATTCGAAGCTTGTTGGAGAAAGTTACTTAATGCTTTTACATCCCTGGCTCCATCAAATTCTATTGGATCATCGTTGCCGTGAAATAATTTGATAGTTGGAAATCCCTCGATGTCAAACTTTTTACTCATCTTACGGCCATCTTTATCACCATTTATTCTTGCGATTTGAACTTCACCCACATCTTCGAACAAATCTGCAAGCTCTTCGATCGCTGGCTCCATTTTCTTGCAGTGTCGACACCAGTCAGCATAGAACTTCACAAGTGTATACTTTCCAGAATCTAAAACGATGTCTTTAAAATTTTGATCATTCACTTGAATGACATTGGAGGCACCAACTAACAGCAAGAGGCTACAACACAACAAGTAAATCAATAACTTCATTTTGCAGTGTAGATCAACGAAGTTATCAAAACAACTTCAATAAATTTCAAAGTCGCGTTTAATAAAGACCAAAGTCTATACTTAATTATTAGCAAAAATATATTACACACTGTAAATTACGTTAGGACATTAATAAACTATTTGAGTGAGTTCCCAGGAAGAGGAATCGACATTGCTGGGAAATATGTATTTTCCTTATTTGCAACACCAGCGTATGCATTATACCAACCCAAAATGGCACAAATGACTCCAACCACACCTCCGGCTCTCGTTACACCCACATGTCCTGAAAACTCACCTCCAGCAAGTAACAAGAATGTAAGCATCAATGTGACAAATAAAGAAAGGAAGGCCACTGTGGATTTCATAGTCACAAGAACCAACATAAACGTGAAAAGGCCCCATGCAAGAAGGTAGAATCCGACAGCATTCTTGAACATAGCTTCTTCACCTTTGTAGGCTTCTAAAATTCCAAAACTCTTGATAAAGATGGCGGCATACGACAACCAGAAAGAGCCATAAGATGCAAGAGCAGTGCCACCAAAGGTGTTGCCTATAGCTAACTCCCATATACCAGCAACAAATTGGATAGCCCCACCGTAGAAACAAGCTGCACTCACCACGACATTGGGCACCTGGATGCCCATAGCTTGTGCGTTGTAAAGTGACAATACAAATGTGGTGAACGCAAACGCTGCTAAACCCAAAGGAGCTGGGTTAGCAAATTTATGAACAGGATATGGACGAGCACCAGGATTTAGCGTACCACCAAATGCCTCCATCAAATCATTCCTGGCATACTTTTTGTTTCCTAGGACCACATATTCGTTGGACTCGCCAGAGAATCTGACTTTCTCTATCGTCACGTTGTCGTGAGTGGTTTTGGTATCTGTTGTACCAATAAGACTACTTGACATGATACTAAATATAATCCTTTTTCGAAAAGTATCTGAAGCTTGGAATACTTTTCTAAAGTCTGGAGAAATAGCAAATAAGTTCACTTTTATAAGATTTTATATTGCCAATTCCGAGAGCAAAAAATGACTTTTTCGTCTCCAATTTAATGAAGCGGTCTTGGCCAGTAAGGTACTGAAAACAAAAATTTCTTATATGCTCAGTTCGAGTTCGGACAAAGATCCCCTCTAACGCTCTTTTCGCCAAAAGACTACTTGAAAAATCCCGTACCATGGTCAAAAAGATACACAGTAGGCCTACGAACGAGACACTCGGCCCAAATGCAGTTCATCAAGTGTTCAACACATTTTTTATAAGGTCATTTTTGATCATGAGATATTATTAGGATTTTTCTTGTTGCCAACATCTCAGATACTCCACCATGCTGATGCTCGCCAAATTGGTATAGAAGGTCGGAGTTCTTCCCGAGCATGAACGAATTTGAAAAATGCCCTGCGGAAAAGTCTCCGGTTCGAATCCCACATTGGGCGTCAAGTCATTTGTTTCCCCTCTTTGTGTCTCATTTTCAAATCAGTCAATAATTTTTGTTCAGTGAGGATCTTGACTGAAAATCTATCAAATCATGTCGATCTTACGCCAACTGACAAGATCTTGTATCTTTAAGAGAACGTTTTCAACAGTCAATGTGTGTCGTGCTCCTCGGCTAACATTCTTTGGCAAAGATAATTGTATGCTTTGTACTGAAGCCAAAAAAGTCGTGGATGACACCCTTATAGATGATAGACTTCTGCAAAAGGATATTGAAATGAAGGTTGTGGACATTATGAACCCAGAAAATAGCCAATGGTTTGACGTATACTGTTATGATGTCCCAGTATTGCATATCGACAGACCAAACCAAAAGAAGCCGGTGAAGTTTATGCATTACTTGAACAAGGAGGACTTGTTAAAAGAGCTCAACTCTGAGAAGTAGACGGCCAAAACATACGTGGCATAGTGTCTTACAAAAGTAGCTGTTCTGAAGACGGCCCAGTCTGTGTTAACGATGCCTGGGTTGTGATTGTGTGTGTCACACTTCGAATTCGAACATATAACGAGAGGATATCTTGCTCAACACGACTCATTCAAAAGAGGAGCTGGGACTAGTGCTTGGGCCTTCTTGTGACAGCATTAACTTTCGCTTCTTGTTGGCAGATTCGCTTTTTCCAGGATCGAGTTGATCATCAAATTTCTTCCCGTCCTTTGTGCGGCTCATTGATGCTTTAGTAGCTTTATCCTTGGGTTTGGCATCAGCCATTTTGAGCTTTTCATTAGCCAATTCCAATTTAGATTGCATTGCTAACAAGGTCTCGTCGTAGTTTTCTGTGATTTTGACCTGGTCTTGGTAATTTTTTTTCGTTCTTTGCAATTCATTGCGTAACTCAGTGGTGAGTTGCTCAAGTGCTTTGATACGCTTAGAACTCGAGGCGAAGCTATTGTTGACAGAAGCTAAGTTTTGTTTCATTACAAGTTTCTCATTCATGTATTTAATCTCTTTCAATTTCATTTCCTTTACCTTTTCTTTTAACGTAAGCTCCAAATTTTCAACACACTTCTTCAAATCGATAAGCCTAGCTTTTTTAGACAACACTTCATTCTCAAACTCAACTATGGATGCATTTTTCGACTTGACTTGATCTCGATACTTGACAGCTTCTTGATTTGCCAAATTGAGAGCTTTAGACTCTTCCTGCAATTTCAATCTCATCCCTTCCAATTGGGACTGCTGATTAGCTTGATCTTCTTTTCTCTTACTTAACTCTTCCTGATATTGTGAAATCCTCTTTTCTAGAGTACTGTTTTGGTCTGCCAAGACCTTTTGCTTATTCTCAAGCTGGTTGCATCTATCTTTAAAACTGTTGAGGATCTCGCATTGTGACTTGAGCAGCTCTAAGTCTCTTTTGAGGGCACTCTTTTCCTCTAGAATCAAAGAGTTGATTTTTTCGTAAGGTCCAATTCGTGTATCGATCTTTCTTTGATGTTCTCTTTCGGCATCTTCTAATTGTTGCAAAACGATACTCTTTTCATTTTCAGCTTTACTTAAAAGCTTCTTCAAGTCTTTAATAGTAGCCTCTAAGTTACCGATCCTAGATTTATTGGCATCATCTTTAGATTTGAAGGTACCATTGCTTCTTTCCAAATAATGATTTCGAGAACGTAAATCACCAAGCTCTTTTATCAAGTGTTCTTTTTCTCGAATCAAACTACTTACTACCTCACTTTTCTCGCTGTTAATAGCGAGCGACCTGTTTTCAATAATATCAGTCAATGCTTTGTGTAGGCTTTGTGATTGCTTTTCAATCTCTTTAAATAATTTTTGATCTTTGAAATTAAGTCGCCTGTTAAGTTGGTTTAAAGATGTTTCTACCTTGCAAATTTGCTCGTATGATCTTGAAGCATTGTGGCATTCAGTAATGTACAGAGAACAAGCTCCTGAGTTGTACTTAGTAGTCGAAAACTTTTCATTATTGAAAGGATTAGCAGAGTTTTCATGTTCTAACTGTGTAGATGTAGATTTTACTTGATCGCTGGAAAACGAGGTATTCGAATTTATAGCTTTTTCCAAGGAACGCAATTGAGAGACCATCTTATCAAGCCACTTGGGCTCAAACGTCCGAGAATGGAACTCCAGTAATCTATACGACTCGCTCAAGCTCGAGTAGTTTTTAGCCAAAGAATCGTAATTTATTTTCTCAAAAGAAAGGTTCCTAGATAATTTATCGATAACAGAACTCAAATTAATCATTTTCTTTGTCTGAGACTGTATCAACCCATTCTGCTTGATAATCCTAGACTGATACAAATCTTCTTTCTTCTTTAGTTCCGTGATTTGGAAATTAAGTGAGCGGACCTCATCTCGATTTGCAACCAAAGCTTGTTTAGTTTTTTCCAATGAGTCTTGGTGATATATTCTGCTAGACTCTAGGTCTTTGATCGAAGCGCTCATCAGATGAAAGCGACCTCTCAAAACATCCATTCCTCGGCTCAACATTTTTATACTATTATCTTTCCTTTGAAGTTGAGAGTCTCGAATTGAAATCTCACTGTAGGCTTCTCTTAGCTTAGCATGAAGGAAGTTCCAGTCAATCGGATTTCTGGAAAGGAAGTAAGGACTCCTTGATAGAGTATGATTATTCTCTAGAGGGTTATGCTCCAGCTTTTGCACTATCATTTTTGATGTTGCATCTTCATCTTCATGAGCCATGCATTTAGAAGGGAAGGTATTTATGGATAGGCTGTTTTCATGGGTTTCTAGACCCTGAGCTTCCCATAGCTCAAAATCTGACTCACCTGAACTGGAAAGCGTTCCCGCCAGCGGTGCAACACAGGCCTTTTCCGAGAAAACAACTAACTCACCATTACTATACTTCGAAGTCGTACCGTCATACTTCTGCCCAGCTTCTATTATAGATTGATCATATGTTGTTTCGTACAGCGTCTCTGCCCTTGTCAATGTATACAAATTGGAATCTTCCAAATCTGACTCCACTGACATGATCCTAACAATCACTCAAATCCGACAAGCTAAGCTGATTGGCTTTGTAGTATCAAGCTGATCTTAACAAGGTTGAGTAAGCGCTTTTCTCAAGACAAAAACAACTTTTGGAAAGTTATACGTATTAAAACAAATTGTTGCAAAATCGAGCGATTAGTAATTTTAAAGAAAGTACCCCACTACTGCAGATTTTTTGGTCTATTTTCTTCTACCCTTATATTCAACGCCGTAGGATACTTAGCTAAAATGGTGTCTAACTGACTGAACCAGCATCTCGGAGCGATCTAGTCATTCATGTCCTTGCTTCAAATTTTTGGAACTCCAACAGAACCTGCCAACTACTTTGAAATTCAACAACGAGCCTCACAAAGTCATTCTTCAAAAGCTGAACATCATGCCACACAGCACAGTCACAGTCTGAAGCACCATAACACTTTTTCACGACTGAACGGGTTTAGCGTCCTGACTCAATCTAACTTGGGTTCATCAGTCGCATACATTTATGGTTCAACGAAATTCAGATGTACTTTTCCTCATTTTAGAGACATCTACCCTCGGATGAAGTAAGCAATTATTCATAATTGACAGAGTTAGTATAAGAAGCACAGTAGAACCAACTGAAGTTGACAGTGGAAAAAGAGGATCATTTAATAAAAAACAAAATTTAATTGAAATGTCTGATAAAAAGTCGGTGTTAGTAACGGGAGCCTCCTCTGGCATTGGATACGCTACAGCGATTGAATTTGCAAAACGGGGATATCAAGTATTTGCAGCGGCCAGGAGATTGGAGCCTATGGAGCAACTTGCTGAAAAGTATGGTGTCACACTCTTGCATTTGGATGTGTCATCACTAGAGAGTGTTAAACAAGCCAAACAGTTCATCTCAGAGCGAACAGGGGGTAAACTTGATTATTTGTACAACAATGCAGGCCAATCATGTACATTTCCAGCTATTGACGTGACGGACGAGTACTTTACCCAATGTTATGAAGTCAATGTTTTTGGACCCATTAGGGTAGTCCGGGAATTTATCGATTTGCTCATAAACACCAAAGGAACTATTGGATTTACCGGATCTGTCAGTGGAATCATTCCATTCCCCTTTTCGAGTATATACTCCTCGTCCAAGGCCGCTATTCACCAGTATGCAGCTACTCTAAGAATCGAAATGAAACCTTTTGACGTGAAGGTTATCAATTTCATCACAGGTGGAGTTAAAACTAATATTGAAGATAAAAGAGGATTGCCTTCCAGCTCCAAGTACAACGTTGAAGGAATAAATGAAACGCTTGTTGAAAGAAGACAGATGGCTGCCCGTAATAGACCTATCAGTGCCGAATCTTATGCTAATCAAGTTGTCAACGATTTCGAAAAACTGTCTCTCACGGGTCCTTTGAATATCTACCGTGGAAGGTTGGCTCTTTTCTTGTCTTACCTCTTGTACTGGTTCCCAAGATTTTTGCTTGAGAAGGTTTTGATAAAGAAGTTCAAGCTCGACAAAGTTTACCTGGAAATGAGAAAAAAGTACAGCAGGAGTCATAATGAGTAGAGAATCGTGGTTTGGCTCATTGTAATTACAAGTCGTATTTAGATTAAGCAGCTTTATATTCAACTGAGGGAAACGCAAGCTTTCAATATATGTCGCTACTTGGAGCTATATCTTCCACCGACCGAACATATTGTGGCTGTCCGGTTCTTATAGAGTCACTTACTGCCTCTATGCAAAGCAAGGCTCTTAAGGCATCTTCACCTGAACATTTGACCTTTGTTTCAGCACCCGTGATCAAATTGACAAAATGGTCAAGTTGCAAATCAAAAGGCTGAGGTTTTTCCGGTTGCAAATGGTCCTTGTGATATATAGGACTTTCATAGTGGTTCGGCGATGATGAGGGAGAGGGCATACCAAAAAGGGGATCTGTCTCGCTGGTGAAAGAGGCTAGCTCATGCTTCATTTTGATAGTGTGCACCGAGACTTTATTGAGCCAAGATCTTTCTGGCTGGTCATTTTGATGAAACAATGTCAAGTCTGGGACTGATAGAGTACCATGGCTACCAAAGATACGATAAAACCCGCTAGCAGAATCATTGAAAGGAATCGTAGGATTCTCTCCAGTACCTGCTTCGAACAGAAATGGAGAAGTTACGTTGTCACTGCAAATAAAGGTACCGCAGCCACCGTTAGCAAACCTAAAAGTCAATGCTGCACCTTCATCAACAAGATCATCATAGGGCTTCTCAGGAATACTTCTTTGCTTAACTAGAAGCTCAGCATACACTTTAACTATAGGCCCAACGATATACTGTAAGAGATCCAAGTCATGTATCAAATTGATGAGAAGTGTACCTCCTCCCAATTCAACAGAAGAACGCCATGGCTTCTCTTGGAAATAAGAATCCGGCTTGCGCAAGGTCCATGAACCTTGTATAGCAACGATCTGCCCGAGCTTGTGAATATTGTCTTTAGTGGCTACAATGTAAGGATTAAATCTTCTGTGGTGACCAACTAACATGTGAACCCCTTTATACTTACAATAATCAATCAAAGTTTTGCAATCCTGAGCATTGGGCGCCAAAGGCTTCTCAACGAGTAGATGAATTCCTTTTGAAGCCAACTCAATACCAATGGCTACATGTGTGTGGTTAGGTGTAGCGATAACTGCGCCATCTGGATACCTCGCTCCATTGCTATCACAGTAAGCGAACATTTCCTCCAAGGTTTTGAATAACAGCGTTCCAAGCTCGCGAGCCACCAGAGGTCCCTTGGCTGAGTGATCAATTATTGCAAATAAAGACAAATCAGGCCTTTTCACTATGTGGGAGGCATGTCTTGGTCCTATCAAGCCAGCGCCAATTACTATTAGGGAGATAACGGTCTTTCTTCGCCCAATGTCGGCGCTTTCGTCGCTTTTGCTTCCGATCACAACTTTATTACTTTTGCTGTCTACCGTTGACTGCTTGGTATCACCTTGTAGTGCGTCCATCACTGGATACACGACATTAGTTTCTGTATTACCTTTACCTGAATCACCTCTTCTCTCATTTCCAACATATCCTTTACCATATGTAGACTCATTCACTTCGTTATTATATATATTAGTCATTCCAATGCTGTCCGCCAACTCTTCTTTCCTCAACAGCAGAATCACCACGCTTTATAAGGGACCTTAATAAGATAAAGATAAGAACGCCCTATTACATAAGCAGAGTGCTTACATTTATGGTCGCTAAGAAAACACCTTCAACGGGAGGTTGATGGCCCCTTTGTTCCTGTGTTTGTTGGTGACATGTATACATTTCAAGCCCAGACACTTTAGTGCTGCTAATTTCTTATCCCAAAGGACTAATTTCACTTGGCTCTCTTAACCTTCGCTGTCTTTGTTCCACCTTAGCCTTCTTCAGTTGGTTTCACGTTTTACCCGCCATGTCAAGAACAGCCTACTTTCCCCTAACAACAAAATCTGTCATAGCATTCCATGTGAAACCCCCCTTATGTCATATTTACGCAACGGCGCACCTTGCTCAGGGACTCCCATACCTTATTCCTGATAGTGGCCTTGCTAAAACTTTGACGACGAAGCAAAACCATCTACTACGACATGGCTCGAGATAAGCAGGTGAAATTGCGCAGCAATTTCAGAACTGGAAGATTGAAGGTAGGTTTTGCATCCGTTGGATTACATCTAGTAGACTGAGATGATGGTATTCTAGATTGTGGTGGAGCTAGTCCGCTGTTAAATTTTTCAAACAATTGCTCAAACCATAGCTTATCGAGTTCAACTTGTTGTAATGCATAATGATAGGAATAAATGCGAAAGAAGAAAGAAATAAAATAATAAGCAGGGATCGAAAACAGTATAGTTCTGTAAGTTCAAATGTCAGGGTTTGAAGGAGTATTTATGACGTTCATAGAGCGACCAAGGCGGCTAATTAACTTTTCAATAAATTAGCCGCCATGAAAAAGTTGGTCATGTAGTTTAAGGCTGGGTTGCAAAAAAATGAGAATATTTAAACATCTGCAAATTCCCTCAGAAACTAGAGGAGCGGTTAATTTGAGGGTGACACGGTATTGATTGTACAAGTTTTACGACAATTCATGTATCTTTGACACTTTAGTGGCACATATTACCAATGTATATCGGATTTCGTTGACAGGACTAACACAGAAAAAGCCAGAGGATTACACCATGTTGGTGCGTGCTCAAGGTGACAAATGAAGGTTACTACACGAGCGAGAACGCAAAGTGAATTCACGACATGAAATAGGTTTTGACAATGGCTGCGAAACCATTTCAACAACGGTTTATTTACATTGGGCGACCAAGAGCATTAATTTTCTATTTCGTTACAGAGTTATTAAAAATCTGGAAGCAAAGATGATCTACTACGCCCCAGCCATAGCCATTGGCAAAGCGGCGCCGGACAATAATATTATTATGAGCATCGGGAGGAAGGTTGACCAAGACTTTACGCCAGGTAAGGTCAGGTGTGTGATACTTGCGGGCGAGAACTGCTTGTTTATGTAGTTTCCAGTCGTTATAGTTGAAAAGGAAATGGAGAGGGTGGCGGTACGCTTTCATTTCAGAATCAGGGTGTGAAGGAAGGTTCTCGAAGTGATAAAATTTGTCATGGAAAATGGCATTGGGTCGTGATTCGGGCTTGGTGATGAACTCGTTGGAGGGAGTAGGACATAGCAAGGTATTGAGGGCAGACTCGACAGCCGAGGCCTTGGGAGGGGCGTTGTAGACGGGTTCGAGGTCTTCGCGCCCTTTTGAAGCGAAAAGGTCCGACAGACTGTCTTTGTTGTCGCCGCCTCTGGCGGCAACAGAATCCACGCCTTTTGCATTTATTTTACTGAGGATTCGCTGACGCTTTGAAATCTTGAGCTTGTGTTTATGGTTACTTTTCCGTCTCCACGTTACACACGTTCTAACACCGGTGTCCACCTCATGAGAATTAGCAGAAGACAGCGTTTTGTAGCGTCTTTGATGTTTAGCGGGTGTCGATACTTGTGCCATTTCAGTGGACTGCTTCGGCTCAGGGTCTTTGAGCTCCTCTTTTTCTCTAGTCGTTCCCTGATCTTTAGTCACTTCATTATCTTTTCTCAACTCGTTCACATCTCCTAAAGCCTCGTAATCTAAGAACAAAAGCGAGCTGGTTCTTAGCGGCACTATACCGTCATTGACTGCGTTGGCGTACAACGTAAGATGTTCGAACTGATTAAAAAAACTCCGAAGTGGCTCTTCTGGAAGTGTCAACAATAACGGTCGAAAGGCATCCTTCTTCCGTCTTCCTTTTTTCTTTATCAAACTTCGCAAACTAGGAAACCTTTTCAGTAAAGTCAAGTCTCTTCCTGTCCTACCTAGGGTACCTATGTCTAAAAACCAGGAGAGAAATATGTTGAGTTCACTAAGCACACCCAATAGTGGACTTGCCATGAATATTAAATGGATGGGCTTGATGTGTCTCTTTGAAAAATAGTCAGGGCCTTTTGTTTCTAGTATTTGCTTAATAGCATATAATTGCACCGGACCACCGAGGGAATGACCAACGAAAGATATTTTACGGACATTCAAGTCAGACTTATCTAATTCATCTAAAAGTTCCATGATATAAGTATGCAAGCGTATTCCTAGCTTCTTGATACCCTTTTCGTTTTTGGTCACATTTCCCTCGTAACCTTTCACTATTATGTTGTCCTCCACATTCAGTTCTAGAGACTCCTTGAGATACAACATGTCTCCAGTAACATTTGAAAATATTCCATGCGTCAATATTATCAAATGCACAGGGGAATCAGGTTTTTTAGGTCGTGATGCCCAAAGTTCAGAAGTGGTGAACTTGGTGACTTCGAGCAGTGGATTAGTCGAGCTATGTACAGCCTTGTCTTCGTTGTCATTGGTTGAGAGGGACATGACTGACTCGAAATTTTTCAAGGTCAATGCTCCAGCAATAGTCCGATGGTTCAACTTCTTCATTCTTACAAGGTCATCACCAATCATAATATCGTAGTGAATTAATGTAGACTTACTTATGAAGATTTGGGAGATTATGTCTATGTTCCATTCATAAACATTCTCATTACCTTGTTTTCTCAATAAAGAGTTTTCGTTAAGGCTCAACTTCACGTTAAATGTTTGACCTGGTTTGATCTGGTTCTCAAACAAGACTTCTTCATTTACTTCCGGATCTTCGGCAATGAATGGTTTCCTATGGTCATAGTTGCAAGGCACCACATGACAGTATAAAATGAAGGGACCGTTGAGAAGATGGATGGCTCTAATAGGTGCCTTCTCTATATTCTTGAGTCTAAAAAAAATGAATTTTCTATTGGAATCCACCAGAGTATACCTGACCTTGTATCTAGTAACATCTCCCAACTTGAGTCGGCCCTTGTCTCTGTACCACAAGAATGGGTTAATAGAGGCCATTGCATAACATAGCTCCAGTAGACTGTTTATGCTCGTATGAAAATAATCGTTCCGGAGCGACGCAGGTTTTGAGAATAGAATTTTGACAGGATAAACTAATCTCATCGAGCAGAACAGTTAATTTATACCACACAAAGTTCACTACTTACAACAACGCTACCAAAACAAAACATTTATTACTGGCTTTTTTTCCCCAAAGAGTTTAATCATACTATATAGGTCGAAATATGTTTGTATTTATATATAATGCACTTCACGAGTTTAGTTGCAGCTAAAGAGCAGCTGTAGTCGTAAGAGACTCAACAAAATTAATTCTCTTGGAATACCTCTTTCAAGAAAGCCTCTTCTTCAGCTGTATGCATACCCTTTGAACCAGCAGCAACGGAAGCAGATGGATCACGACCAGCATAACGGAGAGACAAGTTGTCCTTGTTGCATTCAGCTAAGACAGTTGCAATACGAGGAGCGACGTAAGAATGAGCACCCATGTTCATTGGTTCTTCTTGACACCACACTAAGTCTTCTAAAGCAGGGTATGACTCTAAAGCATCACGGATTTGAGCAAATGGGAATGGATGTAATTGTTCGATTCTAATGAATGCAGTAGATTTATCTTCAATGGTAGCACGCTTCTTGTGCAAAGCTGTGTAGACTTGACCAGTACAGAGAACGACACGTTTTATACCTTCCTTGCTAGAAATACTCTTGCCCAACTCTGGGTCTTCAATGATCCACTGGAAGTGAGAATCACCAGTAAACTCAGATAATTGAGACTTTGCTAATGGATGACGTAACAAGGACTTGGAGAAGAACAAGACCAAAGGCTTTCTAAATTGTCTATGCATTTGACGACGTAACAAGTGGAACAAGTTTGCTGGAGTGGTTGGGTAGGCAACTTGCATGTTAGCGTCTTGATGCTGTCTTTCCAATTTCTCTGGGACAGGGAAATAACGTTGGTCTTCGTTACATAATTGCAAGTATCTTTCGATTCTACCCGAAGAGTGTTCAGGACCTTGACCGTCGTAACCATGAGGCAAGGAGAGGACAATACCTGAACGTTGCTTCCACTTGGATTCAGCAGCAGATACAAATTGATCGACAACGACTTGCGCAGTGTTTGCGAAGTCACCGAATTGAGCTTCCCATTGAACTAAGGCATCTGGGGAGAATAATGAGTAACCGTATTCGAAACCCATAACACCGTATTCAGACAACGAGGAGTTAGAAATGATGAATGTACCTTGTTCTTCAGACAAGTGGTTCAATGGGGTGTAGGTTTGTTCTGACTGTTGGTCATGCAAAACAGCGTGACGTTGAGAGAAGGTACCTCTCTCGACATCTTGACCAGAAACTCTAACATGATAACCTTCCAAAGCTAAAGAACCAAAGGCCAAGGCTTCACCAGTGGCCCAATCAATACCTTCACCAGACTCGACAGTCTTCTTTCTGTTGTTCAAAATACGTTTCAAGTTACGGTGAATTTCGAAGCCCTTTGGAGCTTCAGAGATGGTCAGACCAATCTTCTTCAAAGTTTCCTCATCTACAGAAGTAGGCAAGTGTGGCAAGACTTCAGTAGCCAATTCTTTTGGTGATTTGAAGTCTTCCCATGGTGTGGTCAACCATTCTCTGGAGGTTGGTTGATATTCCTTGGACTTGGAGAAAGATTCTTCCAAAATGTTCCAAACCCATTTCTTGTGTTCATCAATGTCTTCTGGGGTGAAAGTGCCTTCATCGATCAATTGTTTAGTGTAGTAGTCAATGACAGATTTCTTCTCAGCAATCTTTTGGTACATCAATGGTTGAGTGAAAGCTGGTTGATCAGTTTCGTTGTGACCATGCTTACGGTAACAAACAACATCAATAATGACATCTGTGTGGAAAGTGGATCTCCATTCAGCAGCCAAGTTAAAGACGAAAATACTGGCCTCAACATCATCAGCATTCACGTGGAAAATTGGTGCATTGATTGACTTGGCAATGTCTGATGGGTATAAGGTAGATCTAGCGAATCTTGGGTCGGTGGTGAAACCGATTTGATTGTTGACAATGATGTGAATGGTACCACCAGTAGAGTAAGCTGGTAAGTTAGCAAAACCCATGGTCTCGTAGACAACACCTTGAGCGGAGAAGGCTGCATCACCGTGCAACAAGATGGACATAGCCTTCTTGAACTCACCAATGTCGTTCTTGTATTGCTGGATTGCTCTTGTCTTACCCAAGACAACACCGTCTTCAGCTTCCAAATGGGATGGGTTAGCAACAAGAGACAAGTTGACGTGCTTTCCTGAGGTAGTTGGTCTCTTGTAGTTCATACCCAAATGGTACTTCACATCACCAGAGCCCTCATCGAACTCCTTGGAGCCGGTGAATTCAGAAAAGATGGATTCGTTAGGCTTACGGACAACGTTTGACAACATGTTCAAACGTCCTCTGTGGGGCATACCAATAACGACATCTTCGACGCCGTGGTCCACAGATGTGTCGATGATGGCCTTCATACCGGGGATGATTGACTCGGCACCTTCCAAACCGAATCTTTTGTCATTAGGGAACTTGGTAGCTAAGAAGGACTCAAAGGAACAGGACCAGATCAAACGATCCAAGATCTGTCTCTTCTCGTCGCTCAGGAACTTGAATGGCTGAGGAATTTCGATTCTTTCTCTCAACCAGTCGCACTGCTCTTTGGAAGGTATGTGGATGTACTCCACACCGTAGCTTGCGCAGTATAATTTCTCACAGGAGTCGACAATCTCTTTCAAAGTCATGGACTTTTTACCGCCCTCGGCGAAACGGGGCAAGATACCTGGCCCCAAGGTGATCTGCTTGTTCAAGTCCGCTTCGCTGAACCCGTAGTATTCCAACGTCAATTCCTTGGGCACTGGCGTGTTGTTCCCGTACGAAATGCCGAGGGGATCGATCCTGGCCTTCTGGTGTCCTCTCACCTGGTATGCTCTCACCAACAATTGCACTTTCAAATGCGTAACCACGTCCTCGTTAGTTTGCGACGACCCTGGAACAAACCCTGCCGCTCCACCTGCTGGCGTGGGCACCAATGTGGGAGGCGCCCTGAACGCCTCTGATGGCGATATATTGTTGTTTTCTATATTCTTGAAGTAAGCGTTCCACGAGACATGGACGCTGGATGGATCCTGTCTCCACGCATCGTACATTTCATCGATATAGTTGGCATTATTGCTTTGCAAAAACGAATCACTGCCAGTAGCAAATGAACGAATAACTGGTCTGGCTTGAGCTCTTAATACACGGGGGCGTGTAAATCCGCTCTTGAAAGCTCTAAGCATTTTCGATAACTTACTTAAAGATTTTACTTTAAATCGAGTCTAAAACTAATTGATATTAGTTAGAAGTCCATCTAATAAGATAAAGAAGGATAAACTAGTTTATAAAGTTATGATTAACGACCTTTTTATTTGCCCGCGCTCATTAGTTGGTCAAAATTTACTGAAGACCGGAAAACTACTCCGACATTTCCGGGGCTTTTTTCACCAAAAATTCAAAGTTTCTTCTTAGTAGTCGAAATTCCATGGATTTAGCTCACACTTGGACTCTCTAGCCAGTCGATGCCGCATCATTGAGGACAGCAGAGGACACTGGCGGCTTTCAAACCGTCACTTGGGGTCGTTTGGGGGTGTTTTTGCACTGAAGTTTGCAGGGCATTCTCGAGCCCGGAACTGAGATCCGGGCAGTCGCTGTCATTCGTAGAAAACGGCTTTATTACAACTACACCAGGGAGGACGGGTCGATGAGCTGGGTGAGAGAGCAGGGCAGGAAGGGTAATGGACAGCAAGGAGACACTGGTAGCCGCGTTCAATCGGGGCATTTAAAAAAGGTTGACGAAATTTGGGGCATGGAGCTTACTCCGATGAGATGAGGTCGAGGATCCGACCCAGTTCGCAATTAAAAGTAGGTCCAAAACTGGAAAAGTCTTGACGAGTGCAACGGGGCCGGGGCAAGCTCCCGGGGCAGGTCGTAGGACGGGGCAAGGACGACAAGGACGTAGAACGTAGGGAAAGTCAACGAAAGCCAAGGTAGAGGTCAGAGAAAGCGGGACAGAGCTCATAACCATGGTAGTCTACAACAGTAGGCACTTCCACGGACTGGTTTTCAGACCATGAAAGTGCCAGACACCGACACAAGGACGGGGCGAGTCAAGAGAATTCGGGACGAGAGGTAAGTTGACGGATCATTGCAAGACACACATACGCCACAAGACGACATGAAAATCAGCGCAATAACCCGTCTCGCAACTACAGTGGATCATTGGTGGCTCTGTATTGTGCTGAGCTCTATAACGAATCCACGTTGAGACAGGGCTAAACCAATTGGAAACCACATTGAACCATATAAACCCTGAATTATAAACTGAGAGAAATGTATTTGTATTAAGTATGAAATAGTTGGTAATGGTTAGGATTAAATGTACCGGCTGAACCACAACTAAGCTTCTTCATCAATAACACCACGCTCGGAGACATAGATACCATCCAAAAACTTACGGATATCCTTGTTTCTGACACGGCAGATTTGTTGGATGTCGGCAGCGTTTTGGGAAACGTCTTCCAAAGAGTTACCACTCAAGATCAACTCATCCTTTTGGGTGGTGGATGGAGCAGCAGTAACACCGTCAAAGATCTTGACTTGTCTGACTCTCTTTTCACCCAAGAAGTTTCTGATCTCAACGTATTTTTGACCGTCGATCTCAACAACATTGACGTTGATAGGGAAATGCGCATAGACGTATCTCATCTTGTACTTGTAACCCTTGGTGACACCGGTGATCAAGTTGGCAATCAAAGACTTAACGGTTCTCAAGGCAGCAACGTGCTTTCTCTCACCGTTGTGGACAGTGATCTTGATGGCACGGTTGTTAATCTTGTTGAAGGTAACGTCAATGTGCTTCAAGTCCTTGGTCAAGGTACCTCTTGGTCCAGTAACCTTGACGGTTCTGGCCTTGATTTCGACGGTAACACCTTCTGGGATATCTAAGATCTGGTCGGTTTGAATGTACTTCATTTCAGTCTATCAACGGATAACTTCAAGAAATGAAATTTTTTTAATTGAAAGACTTTTGAAAAATTTATATGAGACTGAGACTGGCAAGCGACTTGAAAAATTTTTCAAAAAAGGCGTGCGCGCGCAATTTTTGGGCAATTTTTTTTTTCAAATGAAAAAAATCACAGGACTGTAAAATACACACACGGACTCACAATTACTGTGAATATGGGTTCCCGGGTTGGCGACGGGGGCTTACTAGGTAGATGTAGAGTGTTAGGGGAACATACATTTATGGGCTCAAGCTGGCTATGTACCTATTTATCTTGCTCCTCCAAGGTCTTGAACTCCATTGGCTTAATTTCTTCTGGGAAATCGATACCAAGCTCGAGCAATTTGCTGAAGTTGACTGCGAAGTCTTTGAAGAAGAGGTCTTGGTCCTCGGCGTACATCTTGACGTATTTGAGGAATGACGAGTCCTCTTTGAGCGCCATGTCGGTTGGAAGCATCATGAAGGACTTTGTTTCGTCGTCTTCGTATTGCTTCTTTCCGTCCCATTGTCTGACGTGCCAGTTCTGCAACAATCTCACATAGAAGTCATTGGTGAACATGTTGAACGAAGGACCCCAGGGACCGTCGTAGCCAGACCTGTCGGTGTGGCATTTACCCAAACAATGTGCGCCGATCAAACAAACGGTTTCCCTGTCGTTGAAGCCCATTCTCTGGAAGACGTCTTTGACGTGTCCAGCGTCTCCAGAGGCGTGGGGCAATCTGCCATTCTCGGGGACTCTTGACTCCTCGAGGTCCTTACGTCCCGGTCTCCATTTTATCTTGGGACCGCCTGCTTCTTGTACTGCTACAATCCCTCCTAAAGTCCACAAGTCTCCTCGACTCAAAAAAGGGTACTTTTCGTGGAACTCATGCAAAAACTCACGGGCAATTGACAAGCCTGCGTTCTCACCGTCTGTTTCCTCCGGTTTGTAGATCATGGTACCACCATACGAGCCTCCAGAGTTATCGGCCTTCTTGTATGTACCGCTTGTGTGCCACGCAAGACGAGTGAGCAATCCATAACGTCCTGCTCCGTCGTCTGCATCGTCCTCTTCGGCAACCTTCTGGGCAATCTCATTGTACACCTCTTGGTAGTCTGCGTACGCTTTTCCGCTTGGAATGACTGCTGTGTTAACAAATGCTGTACCGGCGAGAAGAGTCTTACCCCTGAAATTGGACCCCTTGTTGTCATTGCCGTTCTTGCCATAGTAGTATCCCGTCAATGCACCAGTAGCAGCAGTAAGTGCTATTGCTATTCTGCCCTTAGGCACTTTTTTGTAGTGATGGAAAGCCCTAGCAAATACTGTGCTTTCTCTGAAGAATGAAGCTGTCGACATCGTAGCTGTATTCAAAAATTAGCTGAAATAAGCTTTTGTTCTTAGAAATATCTCGAGAATTGCTGCTCGTTATATAGGATGAGGTGTTGGGGCTGCAATGTCCTAACTATGACCCACGAAGTCCTTTTTGTTTTTTTGTTCACTTATACTAACAAACAAATAGTCAAACAGCTCTCATTGACTAAACCTGACCAAGCGGAACGAGCCCAGATTCCATTGACTTATTATGCTTAGTTATGGGTGTGTTCTCGAGCACTATGCCCATCTCTATCGGAGTGTTCGATTACAGATATTGCACCATATCCTGTACACAAGTCCATCTAGAAAGAAATGCTTGCTAATACCAATACAAGGAGATGCCATTGGCTGATAAATAAGGATACCTAGTTTTTCCGCCGGTGGTAAGAGACCAAGACTCATATAGCGAGGAGGAGCGCAGTGATAGTAGTGAATTAGGTTGTTATTGATTCTCTTTATTTAACTATTGTACATAAGCCCGGGTTCTTTTGATAAAGTCTCAGTCATTAGACCCTTGCGAAGCTAAAAAGTTTTCAATTGCAGTGGCATCTTCATATATCCAAGAACCCTCTTCGTTGTAAGTCTTTGCGTTCTTACACATTGTTTGCAAGCTCTGCAAAAAGGCGTCAACAGAGTCGAATTTATTTTGCTTCAAGTTTTTCTTCACCTGGTTGATCGAGACCGGTTCGTGGATAACCTGGTAGTAGTCTGGGTAAAGTTTCCGGGATGGAAGGGTCATGAAGGCCTCAGAGAGATTGTGGCCGTCAGACTCGGCCGTCAAGCTGCAAAGTTTGTCGAGAATGCCAGTGCACCTTTCAGTCAATTCGTCGGGTTCTGCAGACTGTTCTTCCTCTGAAACATCGTCATCGAGGTGTGCGTAGTTACTGCTCAGCGGAGTAGCAGAACGACGTGCTCTCTTTCTTGGCTGGAACTCTTCGTCGTCTTCATTGGCATCTGCACCATCTTCCTCGTCACTCGAATTTTCATTAGTGTACAGCCTACCTCTGCTCTTCCGTTTGGCCATGCGTTCTTCCTTACGTTTGATGGCATCTTCCACAGTATCGTTATCATCGTCCATTGCCATCAACCACTGTTCTTCTGTCAAACCATCGTCGTACTTCACTTTTTTCTTCTCTCTCATTCTACTCAACTCTTTAATATCTTTCTCAAAGTGATGTGACACATCCTCAGTGAACACAGGAGGTAACTCTTGCTCTTCTATAAGTCTGGTCTTGTAAAGACCCTTCTTCGCATTGAGTTTGTCAGATATCACTCTTTCATCATCGATTCTAGCGAATAACTCTTTCTCTTCTTCGCTCCTGGCAAGAATATCATTTAGCTCATCGTCATCTAAAGTAACATTTTCTTCGCTGGCATCTTTGTTGGCCTCTGCCTCTAAAAGACGCTTTAAGAACGCTTCTTGCTCCTCGGCTGTAGACTTGTTATCGAACTTTCCGGCTTGAATAACTTTACCATCAATGTCCAATTTTTGGTGAGCTCTTTCCAAGATGACTTCTTCAACAGAGTCGTTTGTGATTAATCGCAAAATTCTGACTTCATTCTTTTGTCCTATACGATGGGCTCTGTCTTGAGCTTGTAAATCTTGATGTGGATTCCAGTCAGTATCAAAAATGATAACTGTATCAGCAGACTGCAAATTCAACCCTAAACCACCAGCTCTTGTAGACAACAAGAAACAGAAATAGCCAGAATCTTTAGCATTGAATAACTTCAACATGTCTTGTCTATCTTCGGCTTTTGTAGCACCATCCAAACGCAAATATTTCATCTCTCTCCATCTCAAAAAATCCTCCATGATATTCATAACAGAAGTCATTTGGAAAAACATCAAGACTCTATGCCCAGAAGCTTTGAATTTTGGCAATATTCTATCGAGTAACTCGAACTTACCGCTAACTCTCCATATTAAATCATTGGTAAGTCTCGAAGAATCTAAAACAGTTTCTACCTCTTCAAATACAAAAGGATGATTACAAATCTTCCTCAACTGCATAATTTTGTTATTCAAACCCTTGATACCTGACTTGGCTCCCCCAACATCGACTCCGACGAACAATGCATTGTGCTTTAACATTTGTTGGTATAAAACATACTGTAAGCCAGACAAGTTGCATTTAAGCACCTTCTCTACCTTATCTGGTAAATCCTTCTCGACATCCTTTTTGAGTCTTCTCAACAAGAAAGGTCTCAAAACTTTATGCAACCTTCTGATAACCAAAAGCGATTCTTCTTCTGTTAACTCAATCTTTTCTTGAGAACCTGTATTAGCAAATGGGGTATTAAACCACTCGTCAAAAGACTTTACTGAATTGAAAATCTTGGGCAACACGAAATTCAATAATGCCCACAATTCTGGTAAATTATTCTGCAATGGTGTACCGGTTAAAATCAATCGATTCTTCGTTTTATAGTAAGTTCTTAACGTCACTGAAAGCTTAGAGTTTGCATTCTTCATCCTGTGACCTTCATCGATGATCATATGTGAATAATTGAACTTAGACAAAAGTGGTCTCTCCCTGATAATATACTCATACGTCGTCAAAATGACTTGGAACTGGCCACTTCTTACAGTACTCTGAAGGGCTTTACGCTGCTGTGGAGAACCTTTGTAGACAACCACTTCGACACTTGGTGCCCATTTTTCAAACTCTAATGTCCAATTTGTTATGGTGGATAATGGCACAATGACCAAAAACTTCTCCTCGTGCTTTCTTTCAATCAAATACGTGATCAAGGAAATGGATTGAATGGTTTTACCTAAACCCATTTCATCTGCAAGGATACCATTAAGCTTGTTATTGTATAAAGACACCATCCATTGCAAACCTTTGATTTGATATTCTTTAAGTTGACCACCGACTAATATTTTAGGTTGCTCCGTAACATCCTCTTTGATTCTATGTGCAACTTGATAGTAGTCCAACTTCTCTCTCAACTCGTCAACAGTATCCTCTTTCTCAGCGGGTGTGCCATCTTTAGACTCTTCCGCTCCTTGCTCCAATGGAAGTTCTGCACCCTGTTCTACTTGTTGAACTTTCACGGCCTGTGCTAAGGAGTCCAAGAAAGTGTTGGTTTGTTTCAACAAATGTGTGATTCTGTGATCTTTTGTTTGATCCAATAATTTGATATATGCCTCTTCATCATTGGCTTTCAATGCTTGCAAACGTTGCTTCGCTGTTTTCTCCAACTTCTTTGACTCTTCTTTCTCGGTCACTGAGTGGAACAGGTGAATTGCCCTTGCAATGTTTGATATTCTATTTAAGCGGCTAAGTTTAGAGTTTGTTATGTCTTCTGATGATTCCAAGATCAACCGCACCTTTTCTACATGCTTTGCATGTTGGATTCGCTTGGCTTCGAGTTTTTGCTTCTCCTCCAATTGAGCGGCAAGTGAATGAGGATTCAGCTGCTCTATCTTGGGCCTTATGTAGATAGACCTCCTAGCCTGTGCGGTTAAGGGAATTTTGTTGAGATCAGGATTATCATAGTGGGCGTTAGTAGCTTGGTTGATGATGAGGGTTTTTTTCAACTGCTTTTGCTTTGCAAGAAGCCTCAATGACATAAGCTCGATCAAGGAGTTGATCTTGAGCTCATCGTGACTGTCCTGTTTAGTCAAGGAGTCGACTTTAAAAGTCCCCAAGTTTGCTGGCAAATTCTTCAAGTCTTTGAGTCTATTTGATATTTTCGACGAGATCATTTGCTCAGTATAGTAGTTGCCAACTGAAGAATGCAAAGGGTCAACTGCATCTGCCAGGGCTGGCATCTTTATTCCCAAGGACTCGGCACGCTTCATGAAATCGCCTTTATTTGTTTTACCGCTTAACAAGTCTTCTATCACCGCTTCTGTGCTATTATCTATCACTTCTGATTCTTTATCTGAATTTTTTTCGAGGTCAAGTTGCAAAGTTTCGGGAATATCTAAATCCTTGGAAAGCAACTGCAACGACACTATCTGTTTTTCCAACAAACCGATGTCAAGCGGCTCATCCTTGTTTTCCACGCTCATTGAACCGTAAAACTCGTCTTCCTCGCGCTTGAACCTTTCGTAGCTATCATCCACCTGTTTGAAAATTTTTTCGATACTTAACCTTTCCGCCTCCGTGGGGTCCTTATGTATCGAATCGATCCGGTTCGGCGAAACCTTGAGGTCTTGCGAATTTGCGTCCTTGTTCTCCAAGTACCTCACAAGGCTCTCGTGCTTCTCTCGAGCGTCCTTTGACGCTTTTAACAATTGTTGATATTTCTGTAATAACGCAACAAGCTGATGCTTTGTTTTGGGGAATTCAATCTCGCCGCCATTGCTTCCATTGCCGGCGCTCATACTGCTTCCTCCGCCATTGACTAATTCCAAACCTTTACCGTTTGGCAATATCAGCCCTCCATTCATGCTGTCTAAAATTTCTGCTCTATGGGAATTTTATTAGCGTGGCGCTTCAAAAAGTTATCGATCTATTTTAACAGCCAGCTTCCACTATACACTCTAGGCTGTCTAACCCTTTAGTAACTGAAATAGCTAGAATAAATATTGTTTGTTACTCTTCAATCTATAGATTGATTACTAGGAAAAATTATGTTTTTGTTAATGTGATCTTGACTTCACTTCCGTCCAGCAAACGCGATACTTTTGTGTAACAACAAAAGGAACACAAAATCGATGCTTAAAAATTTGGTGGCTTCACTAGGATTAGCCCTTTTAGACAGAAAGGTTATAGGTCTAGAAAGAAAAAGAAATAGAAGATGTTGTTTAAAAGCATCGGCATATACAGCAAACCATTAGGGTTAGTACACAGTGGCATTCGTTTTAATTCCAGCAAGAGCGGGAGTCTCAGCTGGGTTGAATATTTTGCATTGAAGAAGAAAGCCAACCGAGTGAATCTTGCTGCTTCCACAGTCACAGGCCTCATGGGTGTTGGAGCTACGCTTCACTTTTTAGCGGATGTTGAGTTTGACCCGGAAAAGACGATAATGGGGATGGATCCTATGTTCATTTTGATTGGAGCCACCATCATGGGAGGGTTCGTCGGACATCTTGCGGGGCCTGTTCTTGGGACGCCAATTTTCAACCTCAGGAACAAGGCTGTTTTGAAGCAGTTTCAGGCGAGAGAGAAGGAGTTTTTGCTGAAGATCAAGCGTAATAGAGTAAACCCATCCACCCAATCGGTCGCAAACCCGGTGCCAGACTACTACGGCGAGAAGATCTTTTCATTGAAAGATTATAGACAGTGGTTGAGAGACTGCAATGCGTTCAGGAGAAAGTCGCAGGAGTTCCTTTGAGCGTGGTGACTAATTTTTATGTATATATTCTTTTTCTCCTGTGGAAAAAAGCAAACTATCGTTTCTTGATGCTGGTGAAAGCGGGCTTTTTTTCCTTGCAAGAAGTTCCAGGCAGTCCAGAGAGGCCATAGTCAACCTCCGAGTTACTGGTAAGACTTGTTTTCTAGGTAATATCGTGTATATCAATCAATGTAAATAAATACATTAATCCATGCGCAGTGAATATTTCAACAACGGTTTTCCAGAGTGATTTTGTTTTGACGATGACGAATGAGATGACATTGAAGATAGCCTTCTTGGGTCCTGAAGGGACGTATACGCATCAGGTATGTTAACCAAGCTTGTTTTCGTCGCTGCAGAGTTTTAGTTACTAATTAGTTCAGGCTGTAGTACAACAATTTGGCAAGAAGAAAGAAGACGTTGAGATATATGCACAGAAAAGTATATCAGAGTGCTTTGAATGTTTAGATTCAAAGAAAGTTAACTACGCAGTTGTTCCCTTCGAGAACTCGACAAATGGACAAGTGGTGTATACTTACGATTTGATTCGAGATTGGTTTCTTCCTCCTGGTACTAAGAACCAGATGAATAGCCACAGGAAAGGTGTAGCCGGATTCAAGGTGGTGGGGGAGCAGTTTGTTCCGATACACCATTACTTTTTAACTAGGGCATATGATATGCAACTGGTAGACAAAATCTACTCCCACCCACAGGTCTGGGGTCAGGTAAATAACTTTATGTCTTCGAAAGTTCCTTCTGGGGTTAATACCATTGACGTGAGTTCTACAGCAAAGGCAGCAGAATGCGTTGCCAAAGACGATAGTGGCACCAGTGCATGTATCTCTTCAAAAATGAGTGCAGAGTTGTACGGTTTGCCAGCTTTGTTCGAGAAAATAGAAGATAACAAGGAGAACACCACTAGATTCCTCATCTTGGGATACGAGGATATTCCCAAGGAACACGCCGCTAAAGCAGAACACGGCAAGCCACCGGCATATATCACTTCAGTGATATTCACCTTGAATCACGACCCTGGTGCTCTTTGCACTGCTTTAAATGCATTCAAGAAATATGGGGTCAATATGACCTCGATCAACTCAAGACCTTCGAAAATCGGTCAGTGGCAGTACGTTTTTTTCGTTGAAATAACAGGCAGCACCAAAGAAGAGGTGGTCCTGAACAGTTTAGAAGAATTATCTGCGTCCTGCCTCGATATGATTGTTTTGGGATCTTTTCAGAGAAGCGAGAGGTACTGGACTCAACTAGAACAGTAGTTAGTTCAAACGTGAATGCATATATTAAAATAATTTATAGCCAGATATACATAAGACACATGAATCGTTTCTTCCTAGTTCCCAAACTTCTGATATGTCCATTCCCTGTTATCCAACGGACACACATTCCTCGATTTGAGCCATCTAGCAATACAGTGCATATGGAAAGCATGGTTACACATACCCCACGCTGCGATACACTCGTCATTGGAGTTATTCAAGGTGTTTGGCTGACATTCAATACATGGCTCCATAAGATGGTTTCGACATATAGCACAAGTTTCCACAATGATATCTGCCCTCAGTTAGTAGGTCTACTTCCAACAAACAGAAAAAGCAGGCTTTCTCTTCCACAACTCTTTCAAATATACATACCCCATGACCAAAATGCCACTGCTGTCCATTTCTTCACTTCAAATCTTTGTTTTGGCGCTTTGGACTTATTTTCTATTTGTTCGATCTGTTCATTTTCTGGACCTTTCTGGTGTCAGTAATCAACTTTTCAAATCATCTTCCGCTCAACTAATACTTACGGCTATCAATATCCATATGATCTTCACTCATGTTCTCTGCTGTTTTCTTTTATTGAAAAAAAGGGAGAATAAATTTGTACTACTATTCGTAACCTAACAGGTTTTAATTTGTAATTGCGATGTTAAGTACATTTCGATTTTCTTACTAACGATCAAGTTCACTGAAGTGATTGACACCAGAAGATGTCTAGTGAGAACGAAGATTTAATCTCATCATTATACCCGCCACCTCCTCCGTACTACAAGTTTTTCACCAGAGAGAATTTGGAAAAATTAGAGGCATGGAAAGATGACAAGAATGAAGAAAAGAAGAATGAAATGCAAGTTGACGAGATCGACGGGAAAGAGCAAGAGGCCGACGATTCTAGCATTCCTCCCGGGCCACTCAAGCTCCTCATACCCCCTAAAAGGCCAGAAGGCGAGCATTATCGAGGATTCGGGAATATATGGTCATTCGAAGACAAATTGCCAAGTTTGAAAGATCTGGGATGGACTCAATTGTACAAGGATAATGACGAACAAATTACATCAAAGACAAAGATCCGGGAGCTACACAAGCTATTGAATTCGTTGTTGCTCAATTTCCTCGAATTGATAGGGGTGATGTCGATAGAGCCACTGAAGTTTCACTATAAGATTGAGGACTTGAAGCTTATTCTTATCAACATCAACCATATCCTTAATACCTACAGACCACATCAGTCTCGAGAAAGTTTGATTATGCTTTTGAGGAAACAAATAGAGCACAAGAAGAAAGAGATAGCTCAGATTGATAAAGAAAGCCAAGAGGTCAAAGAGAAGATTCTGACAATAGTGTCACTTGAAGGGGTGGATAGCCCCAAGCCAACCCCAGCTCGTGAGTCGACAGCCGATTTTCTTCAAAGAAAGTCCGACGCCATACAACAGCTTCTACAACAAGAAAACTGAGACTGTACTATATCTGTATTTTAGCTATGTGTTTAGAATAAATTCAAAAGGTCATTATTTACTTGATTTGCGTTTGCGCCTGAAGTTTTCGAGACATTGTGACTTGAGGTGTTCTCTTTCGAGTCATTACTTGCAGCATTGTTGTGGTTTGATTGTGGAGTAGAATTAAATAAGTTCAAAATATCATTTGTAGAAGATTGAACGTTGCCCTGAGGGGCTTGACCTTGAGGCAAGCCAGGGGTAATGAAGAGATCATTCAACTCGTCTAAAAGCGAGCCATTAGTATGCGAAGATGAAGAAGCAGCTTCCTCGTCGCCATCATCATCGAGATCCAAGAGATTCTCATTCTTTGCATTCGAAACAATCTCCTTCTTGGCCAAGCTTGCCAAATCCCGGATATTTTCACTCGTATCACCACTTTTCGTACTTGGCTTTGTATCATCACCCAGTGATACTGATTGATATGAATTTTGGTCTATAAATGTGAAAGATGGCTTATGATATACCGATGATAAAGTAGACAATTCCTTGATCAAATGCTCCAACACAATGGGATTGAAGGAAGCTATTGTCGTATCTATAGGAGGCAATTTTGACAAAACTATCTTCTTTTGAGACTCAGTTGAAGAAGAAGACAAAAGTCTCCAATAAATGAATGCTTTATCTCTAACATCTGCATTCTCGCATTCTTTGGTTGCTTTTTCTAAAGTTGACTGTAATAAATGGGAGTACGTTTGACCAGATACGCTCAAGTTTATTTTAACTATGGTGGTCAAAATGTTAAGTTGCGAAGAAGACGGGTACTCCAAAAATCTATCCACCAAGCCCTGGGTGCTTTCCTTCAAGTTTGAAAAGTACTTTGGATATTCTCCTAACAACCAGATGTAACCCACCAAGGACTCATTCTTGTTGATGTCTGGAATATGATTTGAGATTATGGGTACAATCAAAGTAATCAAATCGTTTTTACCTGGGTAACGTCTCAAAATATTGACCAAGACCGAAACGGACTCATTTATTATCAATTCACCGCCTCTTTGATCAATCAACGAGCATAGAAGGTTGACTGACTTGATAACACAATCTGGTAGTTTTATTGCGACAGAACCAATAGATTTGATTGCCTTAGAAACGAGCGCCGTCTCAAATTCCATAGCGTACTCCTTGAGCTCTCCTAAAAGAAGAGTGCTATTGCTCTCGTTTGCTAATCTGACCATAATCTCTAGCTTCTCCAATTTCAAATACAAGGGATCAGAATACTTGACGAAAAATACCCGGATTTCTTTTGAGAGGATATGAGGGTATTTCTCCAAGATTATTCTAATATTCTTAAGTCCAACGTACTGGGCTTCTGGGACCGATGCCGACACGAGAGACACTAATGGCGCCGAAAGTTTCTTGAGAATTGCCTTCCTCTGTGCGGGCATTGACACTGACTCCAAGTTGTGAATAATTGCTTTTATGGACGACAACACAACCGAAGGGTTGGCGTGTTGCAATTGAGGAATAACCCTTTCGATAATGTGGTTAGCCTCGGAGCTGGATGCAGCCGTGTAGTCAGTCAATGTTGTCAAAATAGTGATTCTTCCCCACTCAGTGCACTCGTTCAAGCACATCAACAAGTTCTTGATTGTCTCTTCTTTCAAGTCTAGCACCTTCAAGTTTGGGTCCGTGTTCATGTCCTTGATCTCGTACAATGCGTTCAAGGCGTTTGCGACCACCATCGGGTTCGGATCCTTGATCAAGCTTGTAAGCTTGTCCAAAAACCCAAACTCAATGCACATGGCCGGATTCAAGTCAAATAGCTTCGCAACACATATCGTCGCTGTCTTCCGAACATACGGATTGTCGTCGCTAAGCGTCCTCAGAAGGGGAATCTCCATAAAGTCTACCATTCGGGCCACCCTAATACACCCCATCGTACGTATAGCCAACGCCCTGATCAAAGGATTGGGATCTTCTGTATCTTGCACAAATGTGTTCACGGCCAATATGCATAGCTCGGGGTGCGATTTGGCATAGTTCATCAAATACAAGTACACCAACTTCTTCTGCTCCAAATCGTACGTAGCAATGTTCTTCAAAACATCTGGAAATAATGACGACACGTCCTTCCCAACTGTCATGGCTTGAATTACCCGCTGAATTGCATCTTTACGCTCATTTTTATATTGGGAGACTAATCCACTTCTTAGCTCGTACGCCTCTCCTTTCCTGGGTCCTTGTAGAAAGTTTCGAATCTTTTTTTCCAAAGACATATTTTCCCTATGAATACACTAGTAGTAGAATTTTTGTTGATGGGTTTTGAAATCAACACCTACTACTATAGGTCACGTGCGCACATCAAGATTTTTGTAACAGCATAGGACCAAGGAGAAAGAAGGGAAGAAACAACAGTGATGGCAGTCTATAGAAGGAGAAGCAACAAGCGATCGAAGATTGTGACTTCTGCCGAGTCGCTGTTCTTTTCGAGCGAAGAAGAAGGGGTCGAAGAAGAGGCAGATTTGGAGTTACACCGGCCGGGGAGCATGATAACCCAAGTGATGGACCAAACGACGATTCCAAAGCCAGAGATGGAACAGCTTCTTCCAGGAGCGATTATTCAGAAGAGTCCGAGGAAATCAGTATTGAACAGTTCGAATGACAAGATCAAGGAGGCCCTTGAAGAGCGCAATGTGCTCACATCGCCCAAGAGGTATACCAGGACACTTGACGTGTTGAGGAATGTGAGTCCAAGTTCACCGTCGAAATCGCCTTCAAAAAGGACATTAAAGTCTTCGAGAAGGTGGAACGCAGACAAGGGTAGTACTTCGGAGTCTTCGTCTCCGGTGAAGGAGCCCTTGACTCCTTCGAAAACGAGAGACCAATCTAAACAGCCGTCGGTGGTCAGTGCTACTCCAGACGAGAAAACAGCATGGAATACGTTGTTCCAAAACTTGGAGAGCGAAACCAGAGGGAAACCGGGATGCGTCATCACAGGAAAGGACTACGATGTTGTTGACGAAGTCCCAGTATCGGAGAGTATAGGAGTTGACTTGGAAGACGTTTTCCGCTCGCTCAACCAACGGGTCACGGCAGAAGAGGTGGTCACCACAACGAAAGTCGAGAAACCTAGCGCGGCAGAGGGTAAGACCTATGCCAACCAAAGAAGCTACGTAGTGGAAAACGACGTGCCTCTCGATAAAGACGAGGCATTCGCAGCTAATAAGGACATGATCAGAAACCATTTCGACTTTCAAGACCAGCAAAGCGATACCGTGAACGTGAACGATTTGCGCAGTCTCGGTAGATTGAACGCAGACAAAGAGGAGCTAGCGTTTGTGCTTGAAGGGTTGCATTTTGTTGCTGGCGACAATGCGATAGAGAAGGACAACCAGGTTCTCATCAACTCAGTGATAGATTTGGTAAAAATGGATCAAAGCTTCCTCAAGCGGAACAGTCTGCTGTTGGCAGCCAAGTTGGCTGTCGTGGCCGCGAAGGTCCAAAGACTGCAACCTTCCAACGGGAAGTCGTTCATGTTGTATTTGCTCCAAAAGGCCTTTCGACTGTTGGTGCTGTTGAACCGCGACATTGTGCTGGAACTTGATCATACGACATTATCTGTGATTGTCGCGACATTTGACTTTTCCGAGTCCCAGCTTGTCCTTCTGAACGTCTGCAAGGACAATGTCCAGCACGCTACATTCCCCGGGGACAGCGAGTCTGTGTTTGGTTTGTTGAAAGCCAGCGACAAGTTTTATACGAAACCGGTGCTTGTGCTGATGGACACCACACAGCAGCATTTTCTACTGTATGCAGAGGAGTTTTTTCTGAGACATCCTGGCCATCCGTTGCTGGACATCGACCCATTCTTGACCTGCTGTTTTCGCAACATAGACAAGCTTGTGATCGGCGAAAAAGAGTGCACCGCTGTCAAGCTTTTGGTGTTGGTGAGCACCAACGGGAGCCAGTGCAACCCCGTCTACGTGGAGCCGTTGCTTCGGTTGATCCACCACAACTACGACTTGATCCTCCACGAAAACCCGGTTCCGCTTGTCATCAACACCGCGATGTTTTCCATGGGCTACATCATAAACGTCTTGGACGCTGGCACGCTCTCGCTTCCGCCCGTCATGGACTTGTTCCGCGCTTCTGCCGACAAAATACGTCAATTGTCTATTTCCACCCCCATCATGGAGCATCTCGTAGGCTACAACTGCATCATTTTAGCCTCGCTCCCTGCTGTTGATGCCGGTTCCGCTGGATTTGTCGCCGCCAACTTGGCCAACTTCCTCCGTCATGTAGACAGTACCTCCCTCGAAGCGAAAGTGAAGCAACTCATAGCAAAAGTCTCCGCATGATCATACTACCTCCATCGAATCATCGCTGTTTCAATTCGGTAAACCCGCGAGAGGGAATTTAAAAAAAATTCATACTACATTCACAGTTACAGTTACAATTACAGTTACATTTACATATCATCCGACGCAGTCCTTCTATATCCGATGGTTCTTGGCCTTAAGGAATCACACTCATTCACTAGTGGCTAAAACTCGGGTACACACAGCTACTTTCTGGCTGCCTCCACACACAGACAATATCACTAGTCCCAGCAGCAAACACACATCCAGAGTAGTACCTCATCAAAAATTAAACACACCATCGGAAGTGAAACATTCCAGCCAGAGTGAGACACTCACAAGAGCAAGCTTTTTCGCACTTAGCTCATCTCGACCCACGATATGTCCCCATATTGATATGGAGGTAAAAATACATCACCGGGCAACGCTTTCCTGTTCCATCAAGCTCATTAGTTCCGTTTATGGTTGCTGGAGTGTCTCATTTTTAGAAGCATCGAAACTATTCTATAAAGTCTATGAAATTTTATAACCGAAAAGTACCGATGCGGCTGACCCGAAAATATATAAACGGGACAGATTCTGAGACATAACAAAAAAAAACCCTTATTATTGCAAGTAGGTTTGGTTCTTTGATCAATAGCACCAGGTTTATCTGCTAAGAGAAGCACCAGCTACATACTCAGTGATTTTTGACTTCAATTGAGCCAGCGTTTGTGCAAGAAAAAGCGGTATAAATATAAAGAATTTTGCACCATCTGGTAGGCATTCCCATATTCTCAACCCACACTTCTATTGCCAGCCTTAATTGCAAACCAGAGGCAAATTAACGACTACAGAGTCCAAATAATACAGTACAAATCCCCATGAGCAGCACAGAAGCATCAACACTACAGAAGAAGCCTTCGCTGTCGGCGGCGGAGTTTGTGATGAACAGAATCCGGATGGCGTACAACTACTATGTGTACTTCTCGCCCATTCCCGTGATGTCGAAGGAGGAGGCGATCATCTTCAACACGATCAATGTAATGGTGTTGCTGGTAGGCGTGTATTGGGCGGTGACGAGGCTTCCAGAGTTGTTGATCAAGTCTGTGGAGAACCTCTACTACTATCTCACCGGCTACTCTCTATCGGTGAACTTGGCCGTAAGCTTGATAGTGTCCAAGAACCTCTGGGTCAGGTACAACCTCCACCAGGTGATTCCGCTGAACAAGACAGACCTGTGACTGAGGCTGGAGACGGCGCCCGGCCCCGCGTCCAGCCCTTAATATATACGAAGTATGAACCCACACGCAGCTGTTGCCCATTCAGCACACTAATACTAATGATCATTACATCCTTTTTTTCCGGTCTTCGTTTGCTGCTGACCTGTTAGCTTAATATACATAAATATTCAGTAAATAC
Source organism: Millerozyma acaciae (assembly GCA_001600675.1). NCBI lineage: Eukaryota > Fungi > Ascomycota > Pichiomycetes > Serinales > Debaryomycetaceae > Millerozyma > Millerozyma acaciae. The sequence continues at coordinate 571,712 of BCKO01000005.1, read as the reverse complement.
ACTGTAAATATGGAAAAAAACCCTATTCCTATTCCTGTCGACTTTCCCACCCAGCTCCCAAAAAACAACGTCTGCCACTCAGCTGCAACGTCTGGAAAATGCAAATAATCACGAAAGCCCGCTGCATTGCGGTCTCTAGCCAAAAAGATCCCAGTTTTTCACCGTGTAACTGGCTCCGGCTTCGTCCAAAATGCCAAAGTACTTGCTTTTCGCCTCCTCTGCACTCGACTTGCTGATGTTCAACGTGATGAGCACGTCGGTGCCCACGCTCTCGAGTCTCAAGAGACTGATCAAGCACACAAACCCTTCCCTCTCCAACAACACAGAGTAAATGCTGGTATCTAGCACACTCAGTTTCCTCTCTCCGATGACCTCAAAACTCGTGGTGTCGTAAACATCCTCCACATGGACCTTCATAGCTTCCCCAAGACTCTTGGGCTCCACTGCCTCTAGTAAATCAAAGATAATGTATATGTCTTTCTCTCCGTCATGTACAACAAATACCTCCTGGGTATCTGGAACTGGCCTTATATTGGAAACATCAATGGCTCCAGCGGGTATCGATGTTGCTATAGCTCCTCCGTACAAGTCTATCATTAACACCAAATGCTTCTAGTCTTGCCTTTCTTTTAGTCGAACAACAACCTTGTCAAGAACAGTGATGAATTAAGACTTTTTTTTTTTTTTTTCTTTAATTTTTTTTTTTTTTTTCTTTGCGCAGGCTATTTCGAGAATGGCTTTTGATGTTCTGAAAACAAAATCTTTCTATATCTATGGAAATTTGATCAATATACCCAAGTTGTAGTTCAAATGAATTACAACAAACGTAGAAGACCTATATTGGTCGCTGTGGTAGTGATAATATTGCTTTTGGCGGTGACAAAAGTGCTTACATTGCCCAAATCAAGTCAGAATTTTCAACGAGTTTTTCAAAATATCCCTAATGAAAGTATACTAGGGATATCGAAGTTGATGTACAACGAAAATGAGAAGAGCCAAGACGAGTTTTTAAGCAAGTTAGAGAAACTTAACAAGAAGCTTATAGAAAAGCAAGAAGCCAGATTGATGAAGTTGGAAAAAGTAAATGAAAACTTGGTGAACCAAATCAAGGTGTTGAAAAACCAAAATCCAAATCTCACGTTGAGAGACAAACTCATATACTTGTTTCCTTACAACCAAGACGCAAAGTTCCCAGCGTACATCTGGCAGACTTGGAAGCATGGACTTAATGATGATCGATTCGGCAAGGAGTTCAGAGAGGGAGAGCTGCAGTGGGCATGGAAGAACCCAGGATTTGTTCATGAGATCTTCAACGATGACACGGCGTACACCATAGTCAAGCATTTGTACATTTCCATCCCAGAAATCATAGAGGCTTATGCATTGTTGCCGGAAGTGGTTTTGAAGATGGATTTCTTCAGGTATTTGATCCTTTACGCCAAGGGAGGCATATACGCAGACATCGACACGTACCCACTCCAACCAGTTCCAAACTGGATTCCAGAAAACGTTTCTCCATCTGAGTTGGGCATGATTATCAGCATAGAGTCCGACTCAAACCTTCAAAACTGGAGAGAAGAGCTCGTTCGTAGATTGCAATTTGGTCAGTTCATCTTGCAAACCAAACCTGGTCACCCGGTTTTGAGAGAAATGATTGCCAGAATCACTGAGACTACTTTGCAGTTGAAGGGCAAGCAAGAAAACATCCCCGAAGATTTGAAACTCACCGGCAATCCCAACCAAAAATCACTTAAAATCTCCAAATGGACAGGTAGTGGTTTGTGGACAGACGTTATCTTTAACTACCTCAACAACTACTTGCAGAGTTCTATCTATCAGCCTATCACATGGAAAGACTTCCATGATTTGAAAATACCCAAGTTGGTCAGCGATATATTAGTTTTGCCGATCCAATCTTTTGCGTCTGAGGTGGAAATACCAAAGGATGGCAAAATCGATGATCCTTTGGCATTTGCAAAGCATTATTCATCAAAACTCTGGAAATCATCCTGAAAAATTATACTTTCTTTAAAACCCCATTTTTCAAATTGAACTACAAGCATTATCATCACCCACCCACACCACTTCGACAAAAACCAGTCCCTGACTATCTTGACATTTCGTTACTTTTACCTTCTCCACTTTGGCTTTCTGTAACTACACTGTAGGAATTTCTTTCATGTCGACTAAGAACACTTTGTTTAGCACTATAATAGACAATCTTTTATCATTGAAAAATAGATAGTAATACCTTGTAGAAGAAACACATAAACCAGCCGTTGAGCGAGGGTTTGTCGGAGGACTCTATCAGCCTTTAGATCTCTTGTGTTGAACTTGATTCAAGGTTTTACTTCAGTACACAAAATCAACACTTCCCTGATATTTATTGTAAGAGTTCCTTGAAACTATATAAATGAGTCTGAAGAATCTTCAATGATAAGACAAAGAACAACGATATTTAATACAGGCGAAAGCCACGATGACTTGATACAAGCTGTTGATAGTAATCTGGTATCTTTTGCCCCAATTCAATTCCCAAGTGAAGATAAATACACCCTCGACTCACCAGAGTTTCAGTACATTGGGGAAGTAAGAATCCAATTTAGCCAAACAGAAAATGACGGGTTTCTTTTCAATAAGTACCAAAGGGGGTTGAGTGTTTATTGCAAGCCTAAGATTGAGGACCCAGACTTCAACAAAAGTGAATTCTTCAAAGAAGCCAATACTTTTTTTAGCAGCTTCTTCCACATTGACCATGATGAGTGGATAATTTCGATGGATTCTTTATTTTACTATAATGGTGAAACTTCCCCTGATTCATTCATTGAGTATGTACAAACGTTATCAGGAGAATCGCTGTCTGTTGACTTCTCCAAGCCCTTCAACATCGAGTACTCATTTCACGATGCAAAGACCACTGTGAAGATAAGCGGTCAAACTAAACCAAACATACAGTTTCAGCTAGAAGAAGACCGGCGGAAAGAAGTGGGATTGTTCCTAGTAGAGAAAGATATTAGTACTCGTGATGATTTGGTTCTATCTGGTGTCCGTATTGTATTGGAGAACAGTATAGAGAGTGATGAACCAGGTGCACCTGAACCTCAGCTCCACAAGACTTTATTCCACGTAAAACCAAGGCAAAGGAAATTAGGCCGAGCTATAGAAACATCTCTTATTTCTAAAGGGTTTCATCCACTCTTGGAAACCAAGATCGACCACGAGGAGCCTCAAGATGAAGATTTACTTCGATGCAAATTGTATTATTACTTGACTTTGGACAAGTCATTTTTCATTGACAAGTTTCAACTTCCTAGCTCATTCAATCTAATTACGGATTTTGGTAATTCAGATCTAGAGCTTCCAGTATACAAAATAAGTGAGTGGGGGTCAGAATTCTTGATGGAGGTTACTGATCAACACAACTTAACATTGCCTCTAAACTTAAGATACGAGCACCCAAATTCCACAATTCCTTTTGTCAATGTATCAATGAGTCTGCCTTTGGTGTTTTACGGTTGCGATGTGAAAGATTCGGAGATTTTATCGAAAGGTCCATTTGACTACAGATTACCTTATGGTGGGAACTACGAAAGGTTCTTCACCGAAGACACAGTTTTTTACCATTTCGATAACAAAAATAGCCTACTAACCACCAGCGTTCCTGTTCCTCCATCGCTTGGCTCTTTGCAAGAAAAAAACTTGAGTTTGCTCACATTATTGTGCATTACTATTGGCACCATGTTCGTGCTCTACAAGTTGTTTAGCGGCAGGTTTGCTGGTAGAAGTAGCAGCAACAATAAAAAGAAAACTCAATAAATGCAACAGCAATAGTATAACCTCTGGCGATCGAATACCATCAATTTCATCGATACACATTTCTTACAATGTAGGCTAATCAGCGATGTAGTACAGGCGAGACAAGAGAAACAAACGATTTCAGTATGTTTCAGTAAAAGAAGGGGGGGTTGATGGTTACTTTTCCAAGCCAAAATGAACGAAGAAAAAACATCATCTACGGTAAGTTAAAAATCTTCATAATTAAGTGTATATTAAGTAAAATGCAAGCCGTGTCTTATACCCCCATATTTTATTGTATTATTAACAGGTTTTTCAAATGGTCATCAAACAGTATAATTTCGTATTCAAACATTCTCAGGTTGTCGTTATTTTCATTAATAAATGTTTTAAATTGAGTAAAGAAATCAGCAAATCCCACTTTAGTCTCAAGGACAAGTCTCTTAAATTGTGAACAATCGTTCTTTATAAAATCAGACAGTCTATGCAATACTGAGTCGATTTGGAGCGAAAACTTACTCAACATCTTATAATTAATTTCAGCATGGTTCAGTATGTCGGTTGATTCAGCCAGAGATGCTTTCATCTCCAACTCATGAGCGTGCTCATTGTAGTCGAATATAGCGTCGTTTATGTCGTCAAGTAATTCATGCAAGCTGTCGAAATTGAGGTTTTCGAATAAGTTTTTAAAGTCCCTGAGGGCCCCAGTCATAACTCTTGAATTCTCAAGGTTACGCATAGCCTTCACGTTCATCAAGAGCGACAAACGAAGACTGTTTTTTATGCGGTGGAATTCAGAATTGAAATTCTCATTAAAGTCGCCAATCATTTTTCTCAAGTTGCTAACTTTATCCATGATGCCCTTGGCGATGTAGATAAGCTTGTTTTGGTCTTGAGTGCTGAAACGAGCAAACACTTCTTTGCTGATGGGGCACAATACACCCCCCAGGGGTCTCTCGTGCGACACAATGGTGTCAGCCAAGTTGGCAAGGTTGTTAGCAAAAAAGTCCTCCATCACGAAAAAATCGTCAATGCTGGCAAATCTCTCCAACGAAGGGAGGTGCTGCTTCACCTCGCCCACCGTCACTGGTCGGAGTTCATGCAATGAGTTTTTTCTGGCAGAGTACCTGCCCTCTATGTGGTAGTTCGAAGTGTCTGCTGGGCTAGGCTCGCCGTACTCCACCCCAACTGCTCCGGGCGTGGGGGTGTCCTTGGGTGTCTCTGCGTGGCTCGAGGGCTCGCTGTTGTCGTCCACAACGCCTTTGACCAACGAGTACGCCTGAGGACGTAGTGTTAGCTTCACCTGATCTAAGCTCGTTGCACTGATTGTCTTGTACATTACGGATTCCGTTCCTAGTGTAGTTTAAAGTTAGTGGTAAACTATCAACTGTTCGAAACAATAGTGTTGTGTTGGGAAATATGAAAAAGGCCTTTGCAAGAACTGTCCTCTTTATACTATTTTCAACTCCGATGCCTGGTAGCTAGATAAGCTTCGCTGCTTATGCGTCTGGGGTGATGAGTGCAGTTCTGGCTGATTGCTCAAAATCTGGTTTTCGCAGTAATTATGGCGCAGTGCAATCTTTGCTATACGTCAAGGTAGCAATCTCGATTAATCACCCAAAAGTAACTAGCCACGAATAAATCCCTTCTCTTGCCTTCAGCCGGATTTCCGTTGCTTTTAACCTAGCGTCCTTCCTGCTCGCTATATGTCTGTACCGTCCGTCAAGGATATCAGTTTTTCCTGAATCCGTGAAACAGTATAGAAATGACAATAAAAAAAAGTTTTTTTTTTCTCTTTTTTTTTTTTTTTTGTATTACGGTTTCTGGTGTCTAACTCAAAAATAGTATAAGATAGCAGAAACCACGCTTCTTTGCCAACTCCTAGTGTATTTCCTCAGCGGCTAAACGTTACTTTAACGTGTTTAAATGCTGCTTAAACGCTGCTTGCTTGTGGGTTTTTGCCAATACTGTAGACAGAGTACTAGAACTAAGGGGAAAGTCTCTAGTATCGATAAAAGACTGCTATGTTGTCGTGAAAGAAAGCTTTCGCCTCTATTCAAACTTTGAATGAATATATTATATTTCTCCAGTTACAAGAAATCAAACTGAAAATGCCACGGGTCAGTCTTGTAGTGGATTGGTCACAATTGATTATCGAAAAGTTATCAGTAACTATTTACTTGCTTGGAAGTAGTTGAAAAGTAGTTGAAAAGTAGTCAGGAAGAGATAACTATACTAATATACTAAAAAACAATTTTTTCTAGGAAATTCTTTTTAAGCAGAATTTCTGGCGCTTTTATCGAGCCTTTAGGCCGCCTTTGCTAGGTTATGCAAGAGAAAGGCGAGGATAAAAAAAAATTAAAAAAAAAAAAAAGACTGCGACAAGTCGCAAAAGCGAGTAAGCAATTGACACAGACGCAGTAGTAAATGACTCGTAATATTGTCTGCTTAGCTAATAGATTGTGTAAGCATTTGTCAATTTCTCCAGAGTCTCTCCACAGTGCGAACTCAACACCTCCAGAGAATGGCCTGATTGGGTGGGAGTTAGAGTCTAGGACAGGTTCAGGCTTATCGGGGACAGGGCAGATTGAGATCTAGAGGCATCAAGGGAGTGACGGAACGAGAGGATCCAGTATTGGAGAAGAAAACGATGATTAGACAATGTTTCTTTTCTTTAGTAATTTGGGTTGGTGTCTCCGCTAGCCCAAATCAGCGCAGAGTAGACAGTGCGAAGAGGCAAAGGAGAGTGGGAAAAGGAGTGATTAGCGCTGGGGGAAGGGCGAATTTATTTTATTTTTTTTTTAGACATTTTTTTTTTCTTCTTGGGGAAGGAGGGGGGCGGTTGGAGGGCCTAGTATCCTCTGGCGTCTTCTGGCGTCGATTGGCGTTTTCTGGCTGCTGTTTGACTTGGCAGTAGTATGCTAGGATGCTAGCATCCTAGCATACCTTGCTACTGGACTAGTTGCTAGTGCATTGCTGAAGCGCCAGGATGATTTGTGGAAGGTTTCGCATTTCGCTTTGCTCCTGGGCTGTAATTATAGGGCTGGATGTTTTTAGAGGCCTTGCTTTTTTGGCGGCTTTCTTGGCCAGACTTCAAGGAAGCGTTTTTTGGCTGCTTTTGCTCTGGCAGACTTTGCTGTGGCGTATATGTAGAAACGGAGGGAGGGAAAGCAAAGAAGGGCTAGTGGATAAAGAAAGGCTAGTGGATGAAGAAAGCAAGGCAGAATGCAACCCGCTTCCAGTGGGACGCTACAGCGGAAGAGATGGATTGATGGAGCGATAGCATTGTAGTATGCGCAGATTCGTATCACCAGACACAAGTACAACAGAGCAGTGGAAACGAGTAGGCGTGAGTGACCCCAGGCGGCAACAAGTAGCAAGAGTAGACAGGTAGGTTCGGCAGCAGTGGCATTGTTAGGACGCGGGAGCAGGTCGGAGTCCAGGGGCGGGAAAGGAAGCGGGGCTCGGACAGGCTCTGCGCTGCGGAAGTAATCACGGGGGAAATTCTTTTTTTTTTTCACCAGCGGGAAGGAGACAGCAGGGGCGAGTCGGCTCGCAGCCGACTCGCCACTGCTTCCGCTGTAAGTGGAGGAGGAATGTCAGCCAAAGCAAGAAAGAGTGCAAGCCACTCGATCCGCGTAGATGGATCGTCGTAGATGGACTCAGGTTGGAGAGATAGAGGTACATGAAAATACAACTTTGAATTCAAATCACCTGTGGCCACTACTTGTGGCGAAGTTGCCAAAAAGTCGAGGCTGCAACTGGCCAATATGTTGTCCCTGATGTTGTCGCTGTTGTAAAAGTGAAGCAAGCCATGTCTGAGATACGCTCCTGAGTCGCATCATACAGCATCGAGGTGCCCTGTCTGTGACAACTACATGCAGCGTTTACGATAAGCTGGCCATCGCGTTAGCCACAATAGCTAGTGCGAGCTAAACAGGAATAATTGCTCTAAGGGATCGCCACGAGACAATCTTGAGACACTGGCCACTAGTGGCAACAATCGCTAGATAGCGACACCGGAACCCCGCGAATGTGGCAAAACATTCTCCACAATAGGGACTCCGTACGTGGTACGTGGTGCGTGGTGCGTAGTGCGTCAGCACTCGCTGGGGGAGGAGGGGGACGGAGAAAAAATAAAAAAAAAAAGAGAGAGAGAAAACTAGATAGAGATAAAGAGTGAGAGGGCGTGACTGAGGTATGTATTTACGTTGGTTCTTCAGTGTATGTACAGCCATGAGTACTTGCGCTAGCCCGTGGAAGTAATTTCACGTATGGTGGGCTCTTTTCTTTTTTGTCTTTTGTCAAAGCATAACATGGTGTAGTTGAGAGCCAAACAGAAGTGGCAGTTGCTGCAACAATTGCAACAACTGGCCACATTGGACGCTCACCAAAGGCCATGTCTTTGTCTGATTTCATGCTATGTTGGTACCGGCATTACCACGTAGATTTTGTAACTAGAGGCGGTGGCCGAGGCGGCCTTTCAGCTGCAAGGTGGGATCAAAATATATCCGTCTGTTGTTGTTGCTGCCTGCTGCTGCCAGCTGCCACTTCGGAACCACTTCGGTCGAGAGCCGGTGTTTAACTATGTGTATCGGATCGCGCATATACTAAAATGAGGAACCATCTCCTTTGTCTAGCGAGCAACTAGTCTAGCGAGCGAAACCCAGTGCCAATTTCACTTTAGAATAAGCTAGCAACGATCATCGCCTCTACTCGACGATAATGCGCCACAAACGTGAGTGAAGGCAGATTGGCGTTATCACCGCCTAGCCGCTTTTAAAAAAAGTAACAGGAAAAGAAACAGTAATGAAATAGGCAAAAAAGAAAGAAAGGAACAGAAAAAGAACAGAAAAAGAACAGGAAAAGAACAAGCAAAGAATAACCAAAGAATAAGCAGAGAACAAATGTTAGTAATCACAAGTAGCAAAGAATAGCAATCGGAAGAATGGAGGAATGGAAAGATGGAGGAAACGAGAAATAGAAGGACGAAAGAGCGGAAGGATGAAAGGGTGGAAGGATAAAAGGTGAAACGGGTAAAGGATGGCAGAGCAGAAGAATAGGACATTAAAAAAAGAGATAAAGAAGAGTTACATGCAAGGGTAACTTTCGGATGTTGCTGTCATCTCATATGAAGAGCTGACGGTAAAGCTTTTGGAGCAATTGGCACAAAGCGACAGACAAGATGATAACGAGCATTGAGGTTCGCAATTGTACACGACTTTGGTTCCAGACGAAGTGTAGTGGTTTCCCACCTGTTTGCAGCGGGTGGTGTTCTGATGTTCTGATGTTCTGTTGTTCTGTTGTTCTGTTGTTCTGTTGTTCTGTTGTTCTGTTGTTCTGTTGTTCTGTTGTTACGTCTTACGTTTGGCTACAGAGCCTTTCTACAAAATGTATTTGGCAAAGCCGTCGCATAGTAGGGCCAGCTAGTGAGACAAATTCTCTTGCATTCCCCGAATTCCTTTGCTGTGAAACTATCAACATTGCTTATGGCTTTCAACAAGGTTTATGGCTATCAACGGAGTTCATGGCAGCAAGGAAACAGGACCTCCTCGAACCCGCTGAAAGACAAGGTTGACTGCATTTTACTAGAGTTTGTTTTGCAATCTGCACTTGGTTCGACTTTAAATTTGCATCTATATCTGTATCTGAATTCTTATTTGTATGTGTATTTGTATGCTTATGTACTTCTAGTTTGTGTCTATGAACAAGCAATAATGCAATCTTTTTCTTGGTAGCTTGGGAGGTAGTTACAGACTCCTGGCATCCACGCACCTTTTGTGAGCAATCTTGCAAGGTGCAAAGCGACAATTGCGTTGGCTCAGGCTACATCGCCATGGAACTGGCATGTTGCGAAAAAACCATGCCTATTACCTTCTCAAACCTAATATTGGTGTGTAAAGCCCCAGAGCTGTGAGCCGCCGGCAATTGCACCTCAAGACGATAAATAAAATTCGGCCATTGTGTCGATCAAGAGAGGTATTAGCGGGAAAGTGAGTCTTTAGCTGTTGCTAATGCGTATAGAACTCTTCATTCATTATGTAAACGGTTGAATTCTTTTCGCAGCCTTTTTTTTTTTTTCTTTTTTTTTTTTTTGTATCTTCTCTATAACTCGTCTTTGATCCTTTTACCGGCTTCCTGAGGGAACAAAACTTTGTATTGGATGTAGAGGTCACCAAAAACATCATCGTGCTCTGGAATAGGCATGCCTTTGCCTTTGATCACTTCAACATCGTTGTTCTGGACTACCGAGCCCGATGGTCGCTCTAAAACAATTGTGTTGTCTATGCTATCGAAAAAGGGAATCAGGCGTTTCCAGCCCCCAAGAAGAGCCTCCTTGGCCGTTAACACCTCTTCCCTGTAAATATTGTGGCCAATCCGGCGGTATCCCCAACTCAGATCAAGGTCTTCCTGAAGGAAAACTACCAAGTTGCCGGCAACCCATTCGGGGCTTTGGTCACCTTCTCCATGCAAAACATGAGGATGGCCACGGCTGGTACCAGGAGAAAGATACACATTGTATGTTCTATCTTTGCGGACGGTTCCTTGGCCCCCGCACACGTTACAGTGGTTGTTGATTGTGGTCCCTTTTCCTTGACACTCATCGCAATGCGTACTGAATGTCTGTATCATTCCAGGCCCAAGCTGTCTCTGGATCTGTATAAAACCTCTTCCACGGCATTTGGGACACTCGTGTCTTTTTTTGTCCTGAGAACCCGTCCCATCACAGCTCTGGCATATATTTTGCATCTCCACATTGAAATCCATATCCTTCCCGTTGTAGAAGTCAGCCAAAGTCCCAAACACCCTCACATGGGTATCGCTTCCTCTTTGCTTCCTCTGCTGTCTTTGGCCCCCAAATCCCCCTCCAAATCCTCCTCCGAAAAACTGGTTGAAAATGTCCCCAAAGTCAACCTCTTCCTGCTGAGCGCCATTTGGATCCCCATGTCTGTCGTAGTTGCTCTTCTTTTCTGGATCTGACAAAACATCGTATGCTTCACCAATCTCGATGAACTTTTCGTGCGCCTCAGGCGACGAATTCTTGTCTGGGTGGTACTTCTTACTCAACTGACGATACGCCAGCTTGATCTGCTTCTCACTAGCATCTCTCGGAAGCTCCAAAATTTCGTAGTAGTCCTTGGCTAGTATAACACCAACGAATAGACATAACATCCATCCAAGAAGTTGATGTAATCTCATATTCCTTTTCTTTACTGCCTACTTTCTTCACTGCTAAGTTTTGAACCACGTCAACAATTTGAATCTTTTGAGAAACAACTATTTTTTTTTTTCATATAAAATTTGTAACACAAAATCACCCAGTTCTTTCTAGCATTTCTTCAACCATCATATAGTGCTTTCTTAATCACTAAATCATCAATAGAATACGCTTGTCTGAACCAAGTTGCTTCTAGGATGTCTGAAGTCGTGACGTTGTCCTTTTCTCAGAAATCAAATCATGTTTTAACTCATTTACTTAACAACCAAGAGTCACATCTTCCTTACAGTAAGAACGATCAAGTACGGTTCGATAATAATGTGTTCTTGTCCCGATTCAAAGGAGCCAATGGAAAACTGACGTATACACCGAGAAGTATTCTCTATGAACTAGTCGGTGGGTATGGGTCGCTAGCAAAATACGAATACTTCGAGCCAAAAGTGAAAAATCTCGAAGCGTACCAGATAGTTGAAACTAGGCCACAAGTGTCGAAGAATGAGTACCAGAAAGCTTTGGATAAGGGAAAGAGTGAACCAGAGCACTTGAGTCTGAATAGCACAAAGCTTTGGAGTGATTACAACAAACTTATCCATAGTCCCAAAGCTTTGAATGAGTTGCTGAGCTGGGAATTGACCGACAGTGACCCATATGGGACTAACAGACTGTTTCCCAATCTCAAATTTGATACTTTTAACAAGGGGAAAGACGAGTTTGCAAGCGTGGAGGAAGAGAATATGGACCTTTTCAGAGTAATTTTAGAAAAATGTGACTTGATACAAGGTGTAAATGTATTCACAGAAGTCGACAGTGCTTGGGCAGGATTCAGTAATGAGTTTCTCGTTAGTGTGAAAGATGAGTTCTTCAATAATGGGATAAATAATAAGTATAACTTCTGGGTGTATGGCTTGATGAATCATGATTTGCAGCCTCGTTTGAATCAGCTTTACTCGAGGATAAACAGTATCGTTGAGCTAGCATCAAACTCGACACTCTTTTTCCCGTTGCAAAACGATCCAACTAGCCTGATATACTCGAATGGGTACAATAAACAAAGTATATGGCATAACTCTAGTGTCCAAGCATTTTTTGTCAATTCTATTTGGGGGCTCAATAATAGGTTGAAAGACCCAATTAGAATGAGTACCATCGAAGATGAACTCTTAAGGGGTTATAGCAAACGTAACATCGTTAACGACATTATTTTACATAACAGCAGCTTCGGAATATTGGATATAGATAGGGTGGACTTGAATGATCTCCTTAATAATGTTGATATAAATAATCAGCATGTCAATTTGGGCATCCCTTCAGACTCGAACAACTCCAAAGCATTTGTGAAATCGTACATTATTCCCAACAGTGAAGACATTGTACAGCAAATCGGCACCGATCACCGATATCCAGTCAATATATACAAAAATGACGATATTGACGATATTTTGCATGTCGATACTACGCCATCAGTCTTGCCTAAATCACTTTATACCGAAATTGGCGTCAGCTCCAATTATAAAAAGGATTTGAAAGAATATAGAACTATCATTAGCAGAAGCAGGCACAACGACGTCATAGAAGAGAAAGAGGAATTGGTCGAAAGAATCAGTGAGCTTATAGAAGAATATACCTTGGGATATGAAGAAAGTGATGAAGAATTTGATTAGCTAGATTACATATACAATATACATTCTAACCAACCGTCTTCTCGGTCAAATAAATACCATACTTGTCCTTCAAAGTCTTCATGAGAGGATCATTGATCTCTGAAGAGTATGGAGCCAATAAGCCCTTTTTCGATAAAGTTCCATTCAAGATTTGTTGAGCAGCAACGGCACAAGGAACACCAACTAACTTTGCCATGGCAGAGTAGCCGTCTGGCTCACCGTAGTCAACCAAAGTTGAAGTTCTGACTTCGGTCTCACCGTTGGCCCACTCAATACCGAACTTGTGTTGTAAACAAACTAAATCTCTCTCGTTCTCCTCGTATTGCATCAATTCCTCGAGAGCAGCACACAAGGCATCCAATGGGTTACCTTGAGGAGAGATTTGCTTGTCGGAGAACAAACCCAACCATTTCAATCCCAGTAAAATACGCTGCCTGTCGTCTGCACTCTTGAATTTGGTTAACAGGTCAATCTTGGCGACTATGTCTTTTTCAGACGATGAAGAGGCACCGACCAAAGCAGCAGTTGCCTCCTTCCAAGCAACTTTCTCGCTGAAAATACTCAAAGAGTCTTCTTTCAAAAATCCTATGTCCACCAAAACCTTGATGATTTCTGGGAAACCTTGGTATCTCAAAGTTCCTCTGATGACAGTTTCAGCCTCAGGTATATTGTACAACTCCTTGTAGTTGGTAGAGTCTCTGTTGGCATAAGCTACAAAAGCGAATCCAGGATATATGAAGTAAGGCTTGGCGCTGTCCATCAAGTCCTCGCCCTTGATTTCAACAACTTTCCCGTCTTGGTAGAACTTAGCTGTGTTTCTTAATGCCAACAAGAAACCTCTAGCTGACCAGGAGAACTTGTATCCCAAAGGGTTGTCGGAATCTTCTGGGGCTGGCAAGCCTCCACAATAACTCAAAAACGACTTGATTTTACCGTTCTTTTGGTGCACTTCCTCGATGGTCTTCACAGCATACAAGTGGTCAAGGCCTGGATCCAATCCAATCTCGTTCATCACAGTAATTCCAGCATCCTCAATCTGCTGCTCCAACTCCTTTAATTGAGGGTTGATGTAAGATGTAGTGACAACATGCTTCTTGTTCTTGATAGCTGACTTGACAACTTTGGCATGGTAGATGTATGGAATCAACGAGATGACCAAGTCTGCTTTGGCCACTTCGTTGTCGAGACTGTTCTCGTCATTGACGTCAACCGAGACAGCGCTAGCAACATCGCCGGCCAATTGTTTGGCTTTTTCCAAGGTACGACAAGCCACCGTAACCTTGACATCTGGGGTCTTTGATAAAATATCAACTGTTGGCTTAGCCACGAATCCTGAACCTAATAAAAGAACTTGTCTTGATGAATTAGTATTCCAGCTATGACTTGGTCTCTTGAGCTTCGTTATACATACTTTGGCATAGTAGTTTTTTTTTTTACTTTAAGTGAAGAAAGGTATTGAAATATTCTCCAAAGTCGACCAATTTATATTCGTTCCTGATTGTCGCTTAATGACTAAAGTAGTTAAGCGCTCTTGATGATTTTTCACCGACGATTTCTCGCTATAAACCACGGAAATCACATTCTTGTTGAAGCAAGCTGAGTAATAGCCGACTCCCTTTGAATCCTATGACAAAACTGGGCTTTGTCATTAGGTCTAAGTGGTGAAAAAGTAGCCTGGTCTAATAGTCTGTCGCTTATTTCCTATTTAGGATAGGATATTGTGATGAGTTGTAACGGAACACCTACCTTTAAAAAAGACACAAGCTATGAATGTATGTTTACTTAGCAAAGCCTTCACGACAAAATGGCCTCTTCTCTCTACAGCTATTTCTCTGTTATTGTGTTGAGTTGCATGTAACTTTGTAGGTCTAAATCAGCTGAAGCCAGTCTGTCTGCGAAAAATTACGATTAATTGCACCACCTTCTAAAATTTAGTACTTCTACTATGGATTGTAATGCTACTAGGTCCAAGCTGACGTGAAAGGATAGAGAAAGAAGACATAGTAAATACTAGACCAAGTGTAATCATATAAGTCCTGAGAGAATTGAAATTTGCTAGAGGTTATTAGAGTTCGTTGCAGCAAGCATAGTTGGATCCTTGCTCGCTGCTTGACACGATAGAGAGCCTTCCCAGCAGATACCAGACTAATTTTCACAGCTTCGTAACGGCAGCGAGCAACACAAGAACATAGTTCAGCTTCTGAAGCAGCATCATATGCCAGAGACCGAAAATAAAGACGTCAAGATAACCGAATCGATTGGCTGCGAAATCCTGTTTTCTCAGTGAAGCACTAGTACAGCACCGAAGGCTGCTTTTATTTTGCACTCACAACACTTGTACTGATCCTTGAAGACCGGTGAAGCAAAGACCTGCCGTGCCCTTTGCAAAACTGCTGTGTCGACAAAAAATCGAGAAAATACCGAGAGTGAAAACTGGCTTGTTCCAAAGTACTTCGAGAGAGCACCAGCAGAGGCCTTGAAATGCCATTCGCTTCACTGTACTTTCCAACACCGTGTCAGTCTACTTAAGGGGCATGATATAAGCCTCGTTGGTGCTTCGGACCTGTAATTACTGATCCTTTCCTGTCCTGTTCCCAGGACAAACTTTTTTTCAACTGTCCTAACCTTTCAAGCCATACTCATGCCTATAGCACTGCAGTCCTCAACACGGAGCCCATATTTAAACCATCCGTTAATTATCATCGATGGTATATCCCCAGGGCCTCTTTAGACAAGTTTATTCCGAAGAAAAGACCACAAGGGCATATTCTTGCTTCGACACTCACTCGCAACGTTGTTCCATGAATATGGTACTTGGTCTACAAAACTACCAACCTTCAGCACTCTGACCCGTAGCCACTGAAAGAACTTGAAGTCAGCAATGTTCTTCACCACCAATTTCTACATAATTGTAGATACCAGAGAATTTTTTCAGCTAGCAAAGCAGAGACAAGGCTGATACTTTAAAAGGCCAAAAATAGAGACTCAAGTAGGGTAAAACCACCCTTTTTTCACAACAATCGTAGACAGTGACCATCATAAGTACTGTAAGACCTACACCACAAGCCATTGCATCGATCTGGATCTCATTGCTGCTGTCAAAACAGCAAGTAAATCGTAGTGGAAAGATCTTCTCAAGACTGAAAAAATCACATGCATTTTCAAAATCTCATTATTACTATCAAAAGATCTCAACATACCAATGAAATCAGTGTTGAGACGCTGGTGATTACTTTATAAACAGCAGTTTTCCCATTATTGAAGACATAAGTACTTATCTCAGTCAATTGACTCACAGCATGTGTGGAAACTTTGGGATTGAAGAATTGAAGCATTTAGCGTTCAATTTCAAGGACTATGTTAACTTTGATTTCCAGTTAAAATATGCGATCGCATGTATAGCTTTCAATCCTATTTTTTGGAATATCGTAGCCAGAACAGAGTACAAGACTCATTTTCTCACTAAGGTCGCTGGATCAGCGAAAACAGGATGCTACGCCTTGGCATTGACCATCTTCAGCTTGGGAATTTACAGAGATCATGTCTATAAACAGGCGTTGGACAAGCAGCCAACGTACGAGCCATTGGTCGAGTCGCAGTTGGTTCAGTTGTTGGCCATTGGCACGTTTGGGTTTGGCAACTTGTTGGTGTTGAGTTCGATGTATGCTTTGGGGGTCACAGGTACTTACTTGGGAGACTACTTTGGGATTTTGATGGATGAGCGGGTCACTGGATTCCCTTTCAACATCAACGACAACCCCATGTACAATGGGTCCACTTTGTGCTTCTTGGGGACCGCGTTGTGGTTCGGGAAGCCCAGTGGGATTTTAGTGGCTGCTTTTGTCTATGTGATGTACAAGATTGCATTATTCTTTGAGGAGCCATTCACGGCCAAGATCTACGCAAACAGAGACAAGAAGAGATCCTGAGCTGCTAGACCTCCAGCTGAGCGAGTGCTCTGGCTGATGGAAGAATTTTTTACGGATGTTGGTGCCTCCTGTGGACACCAGTGACGCCGGTTGAGCCGCTGACGAATGCTTATATGTTTTAGACAGAGGGCAAACGGTACGTGGTGGTGTTTAGCGGCAACCAAACGGAAAGCAACTCAACTCAAAAAAAAAATAAGAAGACGTATATCATACACTATATAGGCTAATCAAAAGTAATATGGTTTTTGACATTAGACAAAATCAAAGGTCTGGCCCACTCCATGGTCCTCGACAAACTTGAGAATCAACGACTGAAACTTGTCCGACTCCTTATGATAGTAAAGGCCGCTTATCGTGCCTGGAGAGTTTGGATGCTGGGTCAAATTCAACACTATGTAGTAAAAACCTTCGAAAGAAGCCCCCTTGATCTGCTTGACTCTCGAGTCAGGAAGAAGAAACTCCTCCTTCCATCTCATGTATATGCAATCGTCGTTAATATCATAATCATTCTGTATCCTCATGAGCTTCTTCTTGAGCTGCGCGTCGGAGAGGTGGGTCGAGCCGGTGAGTCTTCTCCAGTGTTCAAGGTCGTTCTTGAGGGACGAGCCCCATTGCGGCTTTTCTGTTGCAAACGAGTACTTGCTGATCGTTACATCACTGGGCTGTTTCTTCTCCTCCGTCTGCCATCGGTACTTGTTCAAAGGGTTGTTGATGATCTCTCCTTTGAAAAAAGTCGTTATCTCTGGGTGGGTGTCTATCAAACCTGATATTTGCAAGAACCCAGTAACGAGCGAATTGACTAGATCAACTGTCTTTAACTCTACCTTGACATGAAATTTACCTTTGTCTGACTCCTGCTGCCCAAGGTATGTAGCGTTTGGCTTCAAATATAAATTCGAGAATTGGGGCAAGACGTTGGTCACATTATGCTTCAATCCCGATTTGAAGTATTCGACTCTCTTCATCCTAGCCTCATCGGTGATGTCTTCTATTCCTTCTTCATCAATCTCTATAGCTTCACCATGCCTCGGCTTATGTATTTGCTCTGAATCGTATCCAGCTCCACTTTTGGTCTCATCATCTGTCTTTGAATGCTGTTTCCCACTCTCGGTCCTATTCCTTGAAGCTTTGGGGTCAAAGTATCGATTGGTTTCTGTGACTGGCATCGTATTGATTACCTGTCTTTGGTATAGATCAACTTGTGTCTGTGCAGAGCAGTACCCGTGTTACTAGAGGCTACTAATGTCGTTGAAAGACTTAAAAACCTTTTGATGGTAGAAAACTTGCTTTCTAAACCTTATTGTGTTTCGTGATCCTTATCAATGTGCAAAATTGTGGTTATTATATTGATGAACCGACTCGGAGCAAAATGAAGTCACCTTCAACTCCATTACATCCAGAAGCTAACCAGGAGGTTGCAGACATACCAGAAGAACGGCTTCCCCAGAATACGCTTGAAACTTTGGACTTAAATCCTGATCTATATGATGAGCTGAACGATGATTATATTGACGAAGAAATCGACGAGGAAGCGGCCAATGGAGCAAGAAAAGAGGGAGAATCGCAAGACGGAGGGAAAGACTTGGCTGAGAAGTACATTGTGAGGTCGATCACCGAGCCGTTTGACAAAATGTACGAGCTTTTGGCGTACCAATTTGACAATTCTAGCATTACCTCACAGATCTCCAGTCACCAGCAAAGCAAACTAATCAACTACATAGACGAGGAGATGTTGAAGATCCAGAGAAATTATAAGAAAAACCAGGCGTCAGACGAGGAGGCTTACAGTTTTTTCGAGCTTGTACGAGACTTGAACAAGCTCATGGACCTAGTTTGGGTTTCCATCACTAAAAACTCGGGCTTGTTTGGCCAGGACGACTATCTCATCCGAATAACAGGAGACTTGGAAGACTACTTGATGTCGTACACTGCTTTTGATACTCGAGATACACTTGCCAAGTTGGATGCACAGATCCTCGAATTCTTGAATTTCTTCCAAACCTTGGACCTTCGGCTCAGCTTCTTGATAGACGGGTTCAGAATAGAACCCACGCAAAATGTCAAGTCGAAACTCTCGGCCACGCAGGTAGTAAGGCTAAACTCGATCATCTACAACCTACGGCCCATGGTAATTTCTCAGCTACTTCCTTTGAAATCTCGCTTCCTCAGAGAGGCCGAAAACTCGAATTCTGCTACAGCCAACAACGACGATAGGATAAGGTGCTTGACCCTCTTAGATGCTATCGACGTCGAGATAGGCAGAGTCTTCGAAGGTTTGTTGGAGAGGTTCCAAGCCTAACATCTACAACCAAGACGTGCTATCACCAAAATATTACTATGATAGCATTTTATTCAAATATTATGTACTAGTATTCTTTCAATAGTGTAAATATGTGGCCCTTTAGCTCCAGTAACGGGAAGGACAGTGCTGAGTTACTCAAGGAACTACCAGACAATTTAAAAGACTTTTTCGAGAAGAGTAATCCTGACTCCAAGTATGAAGAACTTTTCGAGGTTTCACCCCAGCAGAAGAGAGTTAGACAGATTTTGGAAAAAGTTGGTCCAAAACAAGAATACTCGTACGAGTTCGATAAGTACAAGAAGAGAGAAACACAAAAAGTAGCAGCATCCGTGAACTGCGCCGAATTACAACAAAAAGTGGTAGAATGTGTTAGAGGTTGGTCCTATACAACGGGAAACCATTGTGCTGAAGAAGTAAAGACACACACAAGTTGTATTGAAATTCAAAATAGTGCATTGAATAAGCTCTTTTACAGTGACTGCTACAATGTCGAACAGTGCAAAAAGATAAGGTTCGCCATAGACGCTCTTTTCACCAAACATTTTGGCCAGTTTGGAGAACGAATAAACGATGAGAATAGAGACTCTTTCGATAAAGAGTTGGACAACGCATTTTATAAGATATGGAAGTGAAGTGAAATGGAGCAGAGTGGAGCGAAGGATAAACGAGAATGGACGGATAAATTGTAAATAAAGCTAGTATTAGAGTCGCTATGAATTTGATAGAAGAACGTCATCACCTAACTCTTTCCACAAATGTAACTTTTCCGAGTACTTCAAGCTGGTGACAAGGCCTGAGGTATTGGGGAAAACGTATATCGCACAGTTGGTGCCAATGTCTTGGGTCATTTCAGTGAGTATTTTGTCATAATCCTCGTCCTTGCCCGTTTCCTGTTTACCCCATTCAAAGTTCTTCTTTGTCAACTTGATGTTGATGGACAATTTAGTTGCAAAATACTTCACAATCACCTCCCAAATACCTTTACCTACAAATACCAAGAATTCGGCACTGCTTACCTTGAACTCGCTGATTAGTCGAGGAACGTTCTCCAACTTTTCACTCAATGTAAGCTCCTGTGCTGTTCTAGTACATCTCAACACAAGGTCAGTAAAGCCGATTTTATACTTCAGAATCTCAAAATCATGCACCGGCTTCAAACTAGTCTTGTAGTTTTCCTTCCCCACCACTGTCACCAAAGCTTTCAAAAGTGTATCTGTTTGTAGACTGTCTTCGATCGACACTCCACATGATTTCAATACCTTGATAAAGAGCTGGGACTCGTTCAACAACTTCCAAAAAAGATTGGTGAAATGGGCATAGTGGTGCTGTTGCACAGAAGATTGTATTCCAGGGTTGTAGCCAATGAAAATGAGCTTCAAATGGGTTGCCAATGATGGTGCTAAGTCTTTATACTCATTTTTTTTCGTCTTCAACTTGCTGACTTTATGGCTTGTTTTAAGCTCTGAGCCAGGAATATCATACCTGAAAGACTCAATAATAGATTTCAAGTTCCGTTTGCTTGCCATTACATTTCTCAGTAATCAAGTTCTAGAGCAACTATCACCACCAAAGAGTTTTCACTAACTATAGAAGAATTATAGTGAAAAATCGCACCCATATAAATAGTTTCAACAGGCGTAATAACTGTGAACATAGCTTGAAAAACAGGTTTAACATGGCAGAAACTTCCAAGAATCACTTTTCCAGTAAAGAGGAAACTTACGCTTCAGCAGATACCTGCAAAGAGAGCAATAAATCGCATTCAACTTCGGTGCATCTAGGAATTAGCGAACAATCTTCGTTTTATAATGATAATAATTCATACTTGACGGAAAAGAAAGGCAATGATATAATGTCAAAGGAGCTCAGATCTAACTTCATGGATGGATCAATGTACAAGGAGTCAAGTCCAATACCGTCGTCAGTGTTGAGAGACAGGCCTGAACTAGCATTAGCATCAGATGGAGAGAGTATCAACCCTATAAAGGGAGCCCATATACTTTATGAGCCTGCAAGAAAGATTAAATATCACGATTCACCAAGAAATGGGGTGAAGAGTGACTTTGGGTTTGACAGCAGAAGCCCTCATAACAGAAGTTTGCTCGGGTACGGGAGAAGTGAAGACGATGGCAGTAACTCACAGCACTATGCCAGTGCTAATGGCTCCGATCACCACAACAACGACGAGACGTATTCGAAGGTGGCAAGGGAGTCGGTAGTTACCAACTTGCTCCGAGATCCCAACGTGCCCTACGTTCTATCGTTGTATCTACAATTGGGGTTTAATGTGTTGATTGTGTTGGTGGTGCTATACGTCGGGCGCCTCTGCATGCTGACGATCAAGTCAGACATCAACCAAAAGATAGAGTTGTACACAGCGGATGCGTTGCACGAGATATCGCTCTGTTCGAGAGAGTTCTACAGAAACAAGTGCTTACCTGAGGATGGCAGCCCAAGGGCACCAGCTCTCGAGAAAGTTTGTACGGTTTGGAGTAAGTGCATGAATAGAGACCCTGAGATAGTAGGCAGATCAAAAATCACAGCAGAAACATTTGCCGAAATCATCAATGGCTTCGTGAAACCTATAAGTTGGAAAGCACTCTTCTTCTTGGTACTTCTTGTCTGTGGAAGTGTCTTCATTACCAACACAGCTTTCGCAAGCTACCGTAACAATTCCAAAGAAGATAAGATAGTCATCAAGTCTCTCGAGAAAGAGCAAAAAGAGTACCAAGCAAAGATACAGCAGCAGTCTAAATACATAGAGGAATTGGAAAAACAACTTCACGACTCACAATCAAGACTCGAGTCTTTGCTGAAGAATTCAATGAGGTTGGTTTCAGATCCAGCAAATACGTCTGAAATGCTTTCTTTCAGCCAACCTTTCAAAAAAGTCACTTTTCATCAAGACAAAGAATCTCACTGAAATAACCCCCGACTAGTTAAAACCGACAAGAACACTTGAAAACCTTCATCATCAGTAGTCGTATAGCCCCTAGCATTACCCTTGATAGTAGTCAAGTCTACCTAATTTTTCATGTACATCAGTACCACACATTCTATATTGTAAAATCTCAACTTGGAAATTTTCAAGATAAAATAGCATTACCATAGTTACAATCAAGGGAAGAGAACGTAATGGCTTTTGAGCCTAGGTATATAACAGAGAAGATGGCCCGCTGTACTAGAATCTGCTTCGAGTAAGGAGCTTGGCGATATGTCAAATTTCGAGACCAAAGAGTCTATCAACTTCAAGCATGGAAATGACATAAAGATAAAGCAGAGAGAGAAGATTGAAGTGAAAAAGCGTCTGATCAGCAGCTCGATAAACCATGAAACCTTGAAAAACAAAGGTATATTCCTATTTGTGAAGCCAGGGGATACCCCTTTTCTATTCATGGCTACATTCATTATGTGCTTAGCTTCTACAGGTTCTTCTCTTCAAACGATAATATATGGGAACATTTTGAAACAGCTAAGCTCATTTTATAAAAGTGAGATCGATGATACTGAGTTTATGAACAGGGTAAGAAGACTATGCGGTACAATCATGCTTCTTGGGGTTTGCCGGATGATCACAAGTTGGATTGGGATATTTGCCTGGATGAAGTTTGGCGAGAAACAGTCTGCAAGAGCCAGATCGACAATATATAAGCTGTTGATCACCAGAGATGTGTTCTGGTTTGAGCTATCAACCAATGTAATGGGGGAGTTAGCTCAAGTAAACAGATGCATCGAAGAGCTTCGAGCAGGAACATCAGAAGTGTTAGGCTTGTTTGTTCAAACCTTATCGTCTATAATAGCTCTCTTTGTCACTGCGATGGTTCACTCGTGGGCACTCACTCTTGTCATAATATCTACATTTCCTTTGATGGCGTTATTTGGCTGGTTCTTCGGCAAGATGACTTGCAATGCTGCGGAAATGGAGAACGAACTAACGGCGAGAGCCTCCAAAGTTCTTGACTGGTCTCTCTCTGCAACGTCTACGGTTAGATTGCTCAATGGGAAATACTATGAAATGGTGAGATTCAACAAGATTGTTGATTTATCAGCCAAAGCTTTTTACAAAGTGTCCAATGCGGTAGCTTGTAATATTGGTGTTATAAAAACCCTTTCTATGTTGATGTTTGTTCAAGGATTTTGGTTTGGGACGGTATTGATAAAACAAAAGAAAATTGAGCTCAACAAAGTATTCACTTGTTTCAGCTCCTGCTTGTTGTTAGGCTCAGAGATCTCTGAAATATCAGTTTTGATGGCTACCTTTAATAAGTCACAAGCAGCAGTCAAGAGAATAATTGACATTTTGGACACAGTGGCTACAAATGATAACGAGATTGGAATTCACCCTTTCAAATGTCATGGGGAAGTACAGATGCTGAATGTGAGTTTCAGTTTCCCGACGAGATCAGACAACGTTTTACGCAACGTCGATGTGACATTTCAAAAAGGTATCACTAACTTCATAGTTGGAAAATCGGGGACAGGTAAGACTACATTGGCTCAGTTGCTAGTGGGACTCTACAAACCATCCTCTGGATCTGTTGAGATTGATGGGCATAGCCTCCAGACATTAAATTGGAGGTGGATCACAGATAACGTTACTTATATCCTGCAAAACCCTGCAATTATCAAAACTTCTTTGGAAGAAAACTTAAAGTTAGCAGCAACTAATCAATATGAGTCTTTGCAAGATGTACCTGATTCAATTATAGAGGAAGCTATCGATTTCTGTCTCCTTAAGGATGTGGTTGAAACGTTACCGAATGGTATACTGGAAGACTTGTCTTCCAGATCACTTTCAGGGGGCCAAAAACAAAGAATTGCTTTAGCGAGAGCAAAGATTCGTGACACACCTATTCTTGTATTAGATGAAGCCTTCAGTGCATTAGATAGTCAGACCAGGAGCAAGTTAATGGAAAAAATAAGGAAATGGAGATGGGGAAGAACTACTATAATCATAACCCACGAATTGTCCAGCATAGATGAGAATGATTTTTTAATAATTATGGAAGGGGGACTGATTAAGTACCAGGGAGTTAGAAAATTTGCCAGTGACTACGAGTTCCTTTTTACTACTGATTCAACAGACAACAACTTCTCCGACACTGCTCTGACAATAATAACTAAAACTAAGACACAGGATACTGAGGAACTATATCACGATGGTTATGAGACAAATCAGGATAAATCGAGCTATACAGAGAGACCTGAAGGTGTAATGTCTTTGCTAGAAATTCTAAAGTACTATAGGCGGACTACTGACCAAATATACTTGGCAGTTATAGGCTTGCTAGTGTCTCTAGTTGGCGGAATAACCAATCCTTTATTTGCATTCTGCAGCTCGAAGTTGCTAGTGCAAATGGTAGAAGTCTCCGCAAAGGGTACCATCAATAACTCCTTGACAATTTGGTCGATCATTGTTATAATAGTGTCGGTTGTAAATGGGCTAAGTCACTACTTTTCAATAATGATCATGTCAGTAGTGAGCGAAAATTGGATCGTTAGAATGAGAAAAGCTACATTTGAAAAGCTTCAAGAGCAAAGTGTTTCGTTTTTTGGTGAAGAGACAACCAAAGCTTCTGAACTCACGACTTTATTGATGAATGACACAAAGGATTTAAGAAGCTTGGTATCGGAGTTTCTTTGTGTTTCCATGAACTTGTTAATCATCTTCAGTGTCAGTATAATATGGTCTATTGTCTCTGGATGGAAACTAGCACTTGTAGGTATTTCATTTGTCCCCATTGTCGTGGTAGTTAACTACTCGTATATGCTTTTATTGGCACATTCAGAAAACAACTACAAGTCAAACATTGCTATCTTGGAGAACCATATTCATGAAACCGTTGGCAAGCTCAAATTCATAAAGTGTTTCTATTTGCACAAGCTGTTCATTGCCAGCTTCGAAGAGAAACTCTCGAATGTTTCAAAGACTGGATTCATAAGGGCGATCTATACTGGATTTGGTGTCTCACTCTCCGGCTTGATTATTTCATTGGCAACGGGCACAATATTCTATTATGGAATGAAGTTGGTCTCTCAAGGAACTTACAGCCAGTCTCAATTGTTTCAAGTATTGACATTACTTTCATTCTCTATGACAACTTCTACTGGTCTTTTATCTAGAATGCCAGACATCGCAAGGGGACAGAGAGCTGGAACTTATATGATCAACCTTTTGAACTTAAAACCTTCGAGTAACGAGAATGGGGGAAGTATCAAACCAATCTTG
Organism: Millerozyma acaciae; assembly: GCA_001600675.1. Classification (NCBI taxonomy): domain Eukaryota; kingdom Fungi; phylum Ascomycota; class Pichiomycetes; order Serinales; family Debaryomycetaceae; genus Millerozyma; species Millerozyma acaciae. The sequence goes on along the minus strand of BCKO01000005.1, from coordinate 546,577 downwards.
TCGAAAGAGCCAATTTTAATGTTTGACCACCTCAGCTTCAACTACCCAAACAAACACGGACTTGAAGAAAAAGTTCTCAAAAATGTTTCTTTCAAAATTTACTCCAAGAAAACTGTTGCAATAGTCGGGGAGTCAGGCTCTGGGAAGTCCACTATAGCATCTCTTATTTCACGGTTACAACAGGTGCCCGATAATTCGATTTATCTTTCAAATGTCGATTTAAATACTGTTGATATTGACTGGTTGAGAGATACCATAACTGTGGTAGAACAATTTCCAGAATTCTTTGAAGGCTCTCTATATGAAAATTTGGTTTATGGATTACCAGAGTGTAAGGTTTCTTTCGCTGAAATTGAAGACACGTTAAGGATGGTATACATGGACACTTTTGTGCTTTCACTCCCTGATGGCTTAAATACGAGAATAGGAGAAGGAGAGACGTCCTTGATATCGGGAGGGCAATTGCAAAGATTGGCAATTGCCAGAGCTTTGTTACGGAAACCAAGAATATTAATTTTGGATGAATGTACTTCAAATTTGGATCACTTGAATACCAGGTGTATTATAGACATGATAAACCTCAACTTGAAACAGAAAGACATTACACTTGTACTTTCTACACATGAACCGGGATTAATGAAGATCGCAGATAATATATTTGTGTTGAAAGATGGATCTATAGTTGAACAGGGTGATTTCGAAACACTTTATTCAATGAAAAGGGAATTATTTAAAATAACCAATAACTACAGGAACGGGATTGCTTCTAACATGAAGCAGTAAATTAGGAAGGAATTATATATAGACTTATTTTCGTACACTAACGGATGGGACCACTAATTAAGAACTAAATTTCTAAAGAGGACTATTTAGCCAGTTCAGATTTTAACACAAATATATGGAACTTCAACGTCTTCTCCTTCCTTATCATCACAGCAAACTTCAAATATCAAATTCTTTACATGTTGTGGTACTTCTTTCTTGCTGACTTCTTTGATCAAATCAGTGAGCTTCATCTTGAGTCTGTCATTAACCTTTTTGGGTGGGAAGAACGAAGCATAGAGGAGCGAGACACCATATGACAACATTGTAATTTCCAAACCTTCCTCCTTGAGGAAATGATCTAATAATTCCTTTAAAGTGATGTCTCCTTCAATCTCAAATCTGTCCCAAATTTGGTCAAATTCTTTATCGTTATACTTACCCTTGGGTGACTTGATAGGTTCTGAGAATCCAATGAAAGGCAATGCCAAATTAATAAATCCATTTTTATAATCTTCGATATTTTCATTACTGGCAACTACTTTGTATAATTCCAAGCAGACAAGACCTGTGACTAATGCCGTAGTTGTAGCGATAGCTGGTATAATTTTTCCAGCAATGAACTTTGTCTTCGAAGCATTAGCGGTCTCGATAGAGTAGTTCAACGCTCTACAATTGGAGGCGGCAGTGATGAATTCGATGTGGTGATTGGTGTCATCATCTTTCTCGAATTCTATCGAGTTAAGTCTGTAGCCAGCAAGAGTTGATGGTTCAGGTAATGATGCTGCTATCTTCTTTATTTCATCATCATCCATGCTACCTGATAATTTTTTAGCTTCTTCTTCGGCTTCATTATCATTTGCAGCTATGTTGATACCCGACTTTGGTTCAAATGGTGGGATCTCAATAGATTCCAACGCTTTCTTGTAGTCATCAATTGAAGCATTAGGCTCTTTCAAACCGTAGATGTGAGCCAATAAATTAGCACCTCCAATAATAAAATTGAGGTGATCTTTATTATTTATATCAAACTTCAAAGGTTCAGGTGCCCTTTTGGGACCGGACCAGAAAGGTGCTCCATTGGAAGTCTTAGCATCCTTGGGAAAGTTGTATAATAATTGCTTGATATCATTACTGAACTTATTTTCAAATTCGATTCTGGCCCATTTGATACAATCGGTGAAAGTGTATGGACGCTTATTCAAGTAGTTAGAAATGTTTTCTAAAGTTCCCTTTATGTCAGGATTTTGTTTCAAAGTCTGTTCAACGTAATTGGGCTGACTCAAGTATAAGTTCACACTCTCCGGAGAGTCAGAAAAATAGCCTTGGAATAGAGATTTAGCCCATGCTATAGTGTGATCTATCTTGTTGGGGAAGGATCTCAAGGTACACAAAGGAATAGCCTTCTCTGGAGGGTCTTGAGAGCTTGAGTAAGATTCGGTTAATCTTGGAATAACCACTTGAGTGTTACCTTTAGTACCTAAAGTACCAGACTCCAACAAAGGCTTCTTATAGAATATACAGCGACGATCAACATAGGTTCTAGCGTCAACATTATCCAAAGCGTTTGTTACGAAGTCTAAGTTGTTCCAGAAATCGTCATCGAAAATATGTTCCGTTTCAGGTCCGACTTTATCTAATTTAGCTTCAATCTTATCCTTCAAATCGGGATTCATTAATTGTACTGCTGCGGCCGCCACGTCTGCCTTATTAAGACCAACGTCTTTTGGTCTGAAAAGGAATTGTCTATTTAAATTTGATTTCTCAATAGAATCCATATCTGTGATAAAGATTTTACCCTTTGGTCCTGAACCAAGTCCCATCATAGCCCAGTTTTTCAACATTTCACATCCAATGGCTCCTGAACCAACCAAAAAGACTTTTAAGTTTGCAATTTTTTCTTGATAAGCTTTACCGAAAACAGAAATTTGAGAGTCGTATCTTGAGCCTACGGGCTTGCAAGTTTCCTCGTTTCTGGGGAATTCATCAGCTGGTGGAAGAGACTCTAAGGAGTCAAAATAGAACCATTGCTTGATGGGGCCAAATTTGGAGGAACAGAACTTCAACACTTCCTGAGCAATCAATCCACCAAAGAAGGCAACCATTCCCGGTAACTCGCCTCTTGCCTGATAAGCCAAAGGCCTGACAAGCTTCTCATTTACTGACTCTTCACCCAATATGTCAGGATTCTGGGAGGCCAATTCCTTGACCAAGTGGACTACTTCGTTTGCGTCTTCTTCGTTGTATGGTCTTGGAAGGTTACCCTGGTGCTTAGTTTGGAACGCATGTAACCCTTGGAATGCCAAATGGAGTTGTGCGGGTCTGTCAAACTTGGCGAAATCAGAAATAACGTACTCGGGAGATTTCAATTGCTTGCTCAAAGGCTCAAAGTCAATAACCTTGGGCACCTTCACTTGTTGGTATAAACCGCCCTTTTCGTAGGTACCGTAGGATTCGTCAATCTTGATTCTGAACGCATATGGCCCCAATACCTCGACTTTATGGAGCGATCCGTCATTCAACTTTGGCATGCCTTGCACCTCACTGAACTTGACGAAATCGCCGTCTTCCAACCCATGTCTGTTGTCGTCCAACATTGTCACTGTTCCGTCGCGTTCGATATCGGACACAATTCCAGACAATGGCTCTTCTCCCGTCTGGTCTATGATTCTGAACTTCTCGCCAAAGTCGACAAACAACTGGCCAAACAACCCACGAATGTCTGCGTGAATGTATCCGATACCATTGGCATGAGTCAACGTGTTGAGCTTGACTTGCTCTTCCAACGAAATGTTGGTAGACACAATTGCCTGGAACAGCTTCACCGCAGAGTCTGACAACTCGTCTATAACAGAAACAGGCACGTACTGGTTCAATTCTGACAACCTTGGTGCTGACGCCTCTGCACGGCTTTTGCCTATATCTTCTTTGCTGAGGAAAAATTGGGCTGACAAGTCCTGTAATTCCACTGGGTTGGGATCGTACAAGCTCAACGACTTGACGCCCGCCAACGCGATGTTTTTGGCTATCTCTATTCCCAATCCTTTTAATCCGATGATTAATACGTTGGACTGCTGCATTTTAATCATAGCTTCTCTACCCAAGACATACAATTGTCTTGAATACAAGCCCTCATCTATAGTGCCATGAGGTGGCGAGTCAATTTGCATGTTATCTGACATGTTGATTATTGATTAAGGGTAGTTGAGTGGTTATTAGTAAAGAGAGCGTCTAAATCTTATTAGGTTTCAATTTTGTTGCCGCCAGCGTTAGTGTACAACACAACACCACCTTAACTACTATTTACAGAAGCTATATAGTCTACTAGACATGGTATTTGCTAACTAGGGGTAAATAGACTGTCTGCCAACTTTGAGAGAATGGAATAAGCTGTTGCTAGAACTTGATTTGTGCTGTCTTGAGCACGCCTTGGGTGCTAAAGTGCTATGTTTATGTGGAAGAGTACTACAGGGCTAACAGAATAATATATATACGTATAGAAAAGAATGAAAAAAAAAAAAAAATCACACACACACGAAAAGATAGCGCACGTGATAGTTGTGCATGTGCAAAAAACCAAAGTGATACAAAATCCACCGACACGCACACACACACACGCATACAAACAAAAATGAACAGGGGGCACTAGTGGCAAATGTAGATTAGTGACGGTGGCGACACAGCGGCGCGCCAGCAGGACCTAGGGAGGAGAGACGAGTAAATGCGGGTGGGAAGCAAAAATAAAACACACCCACCGCCCTCCCTGCCACACTAATGCGCCTCTCGCCACCGCGAACGCTGCGGTAGCTGCGGCAGTAGCTACTGCCGCAGCGACGCTAACACGCCATCGGTGCGACTTGTGCTTGGGCCCACTATTTGGCGATACAGCGCGCATGCCCTTGCCAACACAATATACGATGGCGAGTTTCTCTACACGGACACAGTTAGGCAGATTGACAGATTGACAGATGACAGATTGATAGGCTCAAAGATCGTCAGATCGATCGATTGCAAGACCTCCAGAGAGACAGCCAGACAGCCAGACAGCCAGACAGCCGGAGGCTCTGGCCGAAGAGTATCACGACGGCCCCTCCCCCAGCAAAACCAAGAAAATGCGACTAAAATAGTATCTATTCCATCAACACTGGGCTGGGGGAAAAATACCTTGGTTTTTGTGGCGGGCGAGGGACAGCGTCTCGAGGAAATAGACCCTACAATTCCATAACGCGCAACAAATTGTACGATGAAACACTGCAAATCTGAAGTTCCATCATGCCTCCCGTCGAAAATCGCCTTAGCAAAACACCCAAACACCCAAACACCCTAGTAGCAAGTTTTTGTAACAACGAGTGGAAGCCTGAGGTCAACAAGCACCGCGGCCGTGCTAATTCCTCGTATATCGATCTCACTAAGGGTGCAAAAAAGCGCTGGCTAGCAGTATGCCTCACTAGGCCTTGACCGCGGATTGGCTGGTGGATTCAGTCGCTAATATTCAATTGCGTAGGCGGCACCTTCGGTACAGCTACGCTCTTTTTCGGTATCATAGGGCTGGCAAGGAGGGGGCGCATTAACGGAGTTTTCTTTTTCCACCATATCTTCTTGACCATGTTGTAATTTTACGATTATACGATAATTCTTCACCGTTCCAACGGTTCTTCTTTTACCGCTTTTCTCAATTTTATTTTTTTTTTTATCCATTTTTTTCTTCATCCATCTTTTATTTTTTACTACTGAGAAATCATTTTATTAGGGAGCTGTACCTCAAAGCCCAAAAAAAATAGCAGCAACAAGGCTAGACGCCAATCACCTCAACGGCTCGAGGTTGTAGATGCTCCAAGGATTGCTTCCTCTCGACTATGCCAAGATGCTGGATTACTTTTGTATTTATTTATTTGTATGCTTTATTGTCTGAGAGGTGGTTTCCCCAGCTAGGTTTACTAAACCAGATTGACTATTCTTTTCCGGCAGGGCCGGGCACTGCCGAGCCCTTCCGGGGCAAAACTAGCTTGCAAAGATTGTTTCCCCATCATGCTAGTCTTGCGTGATAAGTGGTGATAGAGGAAAATACTACTACTTTACTAAAATTTTACTAACACGTAACTAACAGGCACACTCACATAATGCGGACGTGACCATCTCGAACTTAGTTGGCAATTTCGAAATTGGGCATACGGTTGTGTTTGGCAATAAAATAGTTCAAACTACGGTTAAGAGCATGTCAAGTTATAGTTACGACTGTGTTACGATTGTGTTACGATTATTGTTGAGATTTTGCGACGCTGTCTTTCGCAACTCACGCTAACAACCTAGCGCTAGTAGGACCGCAAATGTTGGGCCTAGCGGCGGGATTCTGCATTTCTAAAGGCACTATACACGGCACATTTTACTGTGTGACCTTTGTGTATAGTGGGATTGTTAGCTCGGGTACTTCTCCCAAGACGTTAGCTACGTGCTACGTGCTTTAGGTTGATTACGTGTTTTCCTTCGCCTGCCTGCCTCCTGTTGAAATGAAACTGGTTCTGATTGGACTGGCATTTCTTGGGCTGGAGTGCTCTATAATGCAGAACATATGTAGCAATCACTGTCATTATTCACCTTTTTAGATGGTGCTGCTTGTAGCTGCTAAACCCAGCAGATCATGTGGTGGTCCCGTTGTTTTAACCAGAAACCGTTGCTCGGGAGAGAGTAGTTTTCGCAATCAAAGACTGATGCAGCCAATGCAAGCTAGTCTCTCGACCACTGGTATATGGCGCTGGAGACAGAGGTGGGGGTGGGAGTAGCTGGGGCTCAAGTCAGGTAGTACTAGACAAGATTGTTCTCTTGTATGCTACCGTTTTCTGATTTTGGATTTCTCTTTTTTTTTTTTTTTTTTTTTTTTTTTGCAGTTTTTTTTTCTTTGCCTAAGAGATGGATGCGAAACTCTAGCGATTGTTTTCGAGCGCTTCACTAAAAGAAGGAATCTTGATTACAATCTGATTGTTCTCTCCGTGATTGCTCAATATAAGATCGGTTGCTTGTTATGGCGAGTGGGGGCCTATTCTAGCATGTAGTCACCTCAGACAATACACCAAAAGGGCAAAAAACCCTTTCTGTCGTCCATGAAAAGAACACCACTACCAGGAAAACGAGTGTTGGTACTTCTGTCAATGGGGCAAATCAGGAGATAAGGCTCGGGGCACGATCTTTTCCGGCTAATTGCCGGCAGTGGCTAGCGCCTTTAGTGAGCCTTTAGCGTGCGCCAGCGCCAGCTGGCGTGGGCGCTGGCGCGGTGCGCACGCAAGGTTAGCCCACCGCAGGCGGGTAGGTGTGGTTTTGTGAATTTCGGTGCTGCCAGAAGCGTTCGTCATTTTGGTGCGTCAGCTGGGACACAGGCTGATCGGCACCAATTTGCCCTCCAGCATCGACTATGGGTCACTGTTTTTTACTGCAAAACAACAACCATCTACCGCACGCTCGCGGCGCGGCTAATCTGACGGAACAGGCTCGGCCCCCTCGCCGGGGGGCCGGCCCGTTCCTTGGTATCCCTCTGTATTGTTCCTTCCTCCCTAAGTAGCCTCGCTAGGGCTAGACATTTGCCACCACTTGTCACTAAAGACCATTCTTCGCTCCGGTCTCTTACCGACTCCTGCCGCCATAATCAGTTTCACCTCAACTAAACCCACGTCTTCTGCCACTAACACTACATCCGCTGCATCCACTGTCACACCAGAAAACAGAACCTAGCGCCCTGTTTCTCTTCCACCCGTCTTCCGCCCCCCCGTCGTTGCAAACACTGAGCGACTTGCAAAACCGCCGGCTGCATCTTTAAACTCGTCCTGCAACACCGCAAAGGGCTGTTGATGCACCTAGCCTTAAACACTTCTGCTGTTCTGCGGGTACTCCCTCCTCCTTAAACACACCACTTTCAGCTACATGAGCGAACAAACCATCCTCAACAGTAGGCACTATGCTCGGTAATCAGGCGTAACCTAGTTTGTTTTTACGGAACGTTAACAATATGCGCACCCAAGGCAGAATTTGTCCTCAGGCAGAATTTGCACCAGCACGGTATCAACGTCGGCACAGTATCAGCATCAGCATAGAAGCAATCTGGAAAACGTCGCAAGAAGCAACACAGAAGCAATGCCAATGTAAGTTTCCGAATCCAGTAAAACAACCGGAACGCTGCCCACTTCAAGCACCTCGAGCACCTCAAGCATCTCAAGCATCTCAAGCACCTAACCGCTGGCTTTTTTCGACAATGCTTTGGAGGCCTGGGTGCAACCCAGGCCTGCCACTGCAACGGAACAGGCGTCTGCCACTCAACGGACTCCTGGCACCAGGCTGATCTTGATTACCAAACCAATCATCATAGGTTTTTTCCCACCGTTACTACATTCAATCATTTCTACAACACCAGTCCAAATACTACAAGTCAATACTACAACACCACTTTGTAAGCGAAAAATATGTCGTACAGATTCAAACAATGCTTTTCGATACCAGCCAAGACTGGCACTAGTGCCACAGATCACAACCGTCTACTAATGTTGAATCAATCGGCCGTAGTCTGAAATCGTTTCCCGCAACTACATGCCTAGGTGCTGACAAACGGGACCATGTCTGAAAACGAAGCAAGGGAGTTGAAGGAAACAACAGGAAAGCAAATAGAAGAAAAAAAAAAAAGTAAATTAAAAAAAAAAAAAAAAATAGAGAAGGCTTTCCCTAATAAAGTCGGGGAAATACAGGTCAAAACTGTTAGTACCGTCTAGATCTACCTACCTACAATCAAAGATCTATGCAAAGGCGGAGCGTATTTAGCCAAGGGATAGCACGTATAAGTCTGAAATATGTTAAGATATTTTCGATGACCCGTGAATAATAACCATAGGTTTACATATATATAAGGTACATTGAATTTTTGAACTTCGTCTAAAAGGGATAGTAATGAATAATTTTGTAGAGTGGTCTTTCCAGCCATTTCTTCAGCAGCAAGTGCCCACCATGGGTGTGGTTGGAAGCCATCAACAACAGCAGGCTCAACAACAACTGGTACAACAACTGGTTCAGCAGGTTCAGCAACAGCCGGTGCAAAATTCGGTGCACAATTCAAATCAACACCAAGGCGCGGGTTCGAACCCGGGGGCGCACCAGAACCCAAATTTTGGCTATCCAAATTTTAGCAGCTACCAAACACAAGGAGGCGCCCAGCACCAGAATGAAGCATCGGGAGCAGGTGTGGGAGTTGCAATGGGAGCCGGTGTTGGCGCGGGAGTCGGTGGTGCAGTGGTGATGGGGCAGGGTTCGAGCCAGGGTGCAAATACAACTACAGGTTCCACCCGAGAGGCGAACCAGACAGCCGCCCAGCGCCATCAACAGCATCAACAGCATCAGGCGTTTCACCAGAGCCCCGTAAACAACCTAGTGTCGCAGAACTTGGTGCAAGGTATACCGAATTTGCAGAGTTTCCAAGGGGGGCAAAACTTTCAGAACATCCAGGACGTACAAGGAGTCCAAGGAATTCAAGGGATACAGGGCGGTTTGAACTTGCAAAATGCGGGCCAGGCGCCTACGCCGTGGATAGCGGCACAGCAGACGCCGGCGGCAGGATTGCCACTGCAAGAACAGGCTCAGATTCAGGGTTTGGTGACAACACAAGTTGGGCCCCAGCTGCTCAAAGAGATGGAGCATTCGAGGTATTATGCTAACCCAATGGTGTTACAGCAGCCCCAATACCTCCAGATACCGGGCACAGGTGGCCAGTACACAATCAACCAGTCTGTCGTGTATCCTGGGAGCCAGCAGTATGGCGAGACATACCCAATGGGCAGCGTTTTGTTCATACCGCAGAACTCGGCGGGAGTATATCCGTATGGCACGGTGGGACAGCCACGGAGTCAGCTGGGCCCAGAATTGACGATGGATGCTGGCGCTGGCAGCGAGTTCGGCGCTGCTGAGGCTCTGAATGAACCACCAAGCAATTTTGTCAGACGTCTTCAACAAGCATTACCGGAACCGCCTTTGTCCAAGGCGCCAGTGCGGCCTGACATCAACTTCCAGTTGAGCCAAAGAAGAACAAAGAGAAAGTCCAAGTTTACAAAAGAGCAAGACGAGATGATTGTGTCGCTCAAGAAGGAGGGTAAATCGTGGGTGGAAATAGCTGAAATAGCAAAAGTAGGTAGCTATTTGGCAGCTAGAAATAGGTACCAGGTTATTGTGGGCCAACAGGGAAACAACAACTCGTCTTCGTGGGGAGAGGCAGATAAAAACCTTTTGCAGGACCTCATAGACAGTGTAGAGCTCGAAAAATGGAACTTTATTGCTGCTGAGATGAGGAAAGCCACAGGGAAGACTTTCTCTGACGTCGACTGCCGCGAAGCAATACGATCTCTCTTCTGGCTAAACCCACTGGCCTTTGGTGTCAATGAAGAAACCATCTCGGAGTGTAATAGAGAGAAGAAGGTGACGGAACGTGCATTGGAGCAGGTTTCCAGAAACTCGGGCGAGTTTCGCTACGTACAGTCGTTCCTTAATAATCCACTTCCTGACACCAATCAACAGCAATTGTACGATTACAGTTCGAAGCATTCAGATAATCTTGACGACTACTCTAAGCATTATTATTAAAACCTAATTTCCTTCTTAATTAATTAATTTTATCTCATCCCCGGTTTATTTATTAGCACTTACAGCATTTGTAGCTTCAATTCTCATGTGTTAAAACTAATGCAATTGCAGTACGTAAGTTAATCTGTTCAGTCAACTTTTCACGCTTAAGTTCATCGTCCTCTCTCCAGTAACCTTGCCATTATTCCTCAAGTTTTTTCAACTTAGACTCAACAGCATCTATCTTGTCCTGTGGCTTCTGACTCTTATCGGTCCTCGAACCAACCCTGATATCACTTTGAATACGAACTACTCCCTGATCGTGAAGCTTTTCATGCATCTGCCCGATAAGCTCCATTACTTCATTCCAAGGCCCTGCAATAGTGGTACCTGCGCTGTGCAACGTACAATCCAAGTGGGACTCTCTTGCTAGTTTGGTGATCAATGTCACTTCATCTGATACTGAAGCTTTTCCTGTTCCAATCTTGTTCGGTTAGTATTTATTATCGCTCCGGATCAATTCAAAAATGGTATATTGAATACTTTCAATACATACTGGAATCAAGCAAACATCTGCTAAACAATGAATCGTTACTGGCATTTCCACTAGTCAAACAACACACGAGCAGGTTTGCACTATATAAATTAGATCAAGAACACTATTAAGCAAAATTTAGATTTGTAGAATCCTTATACTCCTGATCACGTGTCATTCTTAGCTATTTCTTCAATCTGGTGACTCTGTACCAAGGCTTTCTGTCTAACGAGCGACTACCCACAACAACTAGAATCTTCTCGTTGCAAGCAAAAAAGGATATAAGTATCTCCCAAATCCATGGAAGAAGATGATTGTGAAAAATAAAAGGTATCTATAGCCTTTCACTTGAATTGAATAAGTACACGTAGTTATTCTTTTCTTAGCCAACCTTCAAATTGTAACGGTTGTCCAAGACGAAACTCAACTAGCAATTACGACATGAATTAAAACACAAAGGGAACAATATCCCTATAATGGAACCCTTACTCCATCACATCCAATATAGCAAGCCTTACTTCCAGGAACGTTCTCGACGAGTTGTACTTGACAAAATGCCACTAAAGCATCACTATGCACTCGCACAATGCGCAAGTCTGATTGACGCTCAAGTTTTTTAGCAGCCAAATGTGATTCCATGGGCACCCATCAAGACCTGAATTAAAGCAACAGATAGTGGCTTGGAAACCAAGCGATTTGTAAATCTATTTCTTTGGAGGGTCTTGTTTGCTATTCTTTTGCAGCTTTTCCAATTCTAATTTGTTAGCGAATTCCGCAGGAAGCTTAGTAACTTTATCTAAAGACAGCTGGGGATCAAACAGTTCATTGAAAACATAGGGGTCTTTCAAAGGCTTTGAAGGAGAATGTCCTGTAACGCTTGAGCGAAGGAGGTGCTTTTTATGGGAATGGGTGATGGGGGTTTTCAACACTGGTCCTTTCATACTCTCTGTAGCCGGTGTATCGAAAACTCTTGTTGTTTCAGTCTTTTCACGTCTAGACTCCCAAGGGAAAACTGCAGCTGGTTTAGCTGTACTATCCGCATTACCGTAGACAACACTAGGCTTGTCCCATTCGTTTTCAGCGGGAGTCAAGTTCAAATTGTGAGCCTCACCTTTAAGATCTCTTAGAACGATTCTCTTTTCGTCTACAGAAAAAAACTTATCAAATGCCGACCACCAGTACTGATAATGCTCATTATAAGCAAAAGATTTCCAAGGCTTTTCTCTCCCAACATAGTGCAACGCTTTGATTTCGTTGAAGAACCGCGTGAATGCTGGGTAATACTGATACGACAGCGAAGAAGTAACATTGTACAAAAAGGGCAATCTCACCCAGTTGGAACCCGAGGAATCAACATTGAAGTGCTCATTAAGAAGTCCCTGATCCGCCCCGTCAAAAGTGCTGTCATTTTTCTTGCTTCTTTCAATTAACTTTTGAAACTCGTCTTCGCTTGGTCTCAAAACAAGAACTCCACTATTGAAAATATCGGGCCAGCCGATATCTGGACTAGCGGCAACTTGCCCTCGTTTGACGTCAACTTTGAACAAGCTATCCAATGACAGCAAGGGCAACACGTCCGCATCTAGGTACACCAACTTGTCGTACTCTGTTAGCCGCCATAGTAACAATTTAGAAAATGTGACTGCCAACTCCTCTCTGTTCAACTTCTCAACTAACTTTTCAACAGGCGAAAGCAATTTCTCTTCTTGAATCGGAATTATTCGATCGTATACAGCTTCAATCAATTCCAACTGCTCCTTATCAACAAGATCTTCATCAAGGAGTATTATAAGATCGTACTTTGTCTCTTGTATATTCTTCAAAACCTTCGCCAAAGTCAAAATACCTGGTAAGTAGTCAGCGCCCGATAAGAATGTGATATATCCACTTGACATTATCTATATCTATACTTGTACTTGGTAAAAAAAGGTGGATAGTGGTATATCATAGAGATCAAACACATCAACAGATAAAGTCGCAGTCACATGAGAGTGTTTATCATTTTACTATCCACTGTAAATAACAAGATCTAAGCAAAAGAAGCCTTTACATTGAAGCAGGATATCTATAGAGGATGAGAAGAGGTTAAAGGGAAAGAAAAGGAAAAGAAAGAGAGAGAAATAGAGAGAGATAGAAAGAAAGAAAGTTTCTTTATAAAGCAAATAATTTTTTGTTTCAACTGCTATACCTTTATCACCAAGCCTATTATTGAGTACGCTGTTTAAATAACTATTTGTTCACTAGTGAAACCATACTTTGCTGTTGAGTCTGATGATTCAAAGGTTGGGGGTGTGAAGCATGCGATGGTTGTTGCTGGTGAGTGTTGAGAGTGGCTTGCGAGGCCATTGGATTCGATTGTCTGTTCGAATTAGTAGCGTTTTCTTTCAAGGCGATCAATTGCTTAGATCTGAAAGTCTCGTAGTGGACCAAAGAGGTGGTCTCAATCAAGTCTTGCAAATGCGTTCTAGTCAAAAAGTCTCTCAAGAAAACAAACTCGCACTGGGAGACGTCTTCCACGTTGATTAAGCCCCATTTGGTCTTTCTGCCTCTGACAAGTTCCCCATTCACTTGAACATCTCTGTCGGACCCGGTGACTGCGAATGGAATCAACGACTTGATATCTTCATTCAACTGTCTCTCTTCATCGTAAAGTTCCTCGTTGTCATAAGGATAAATGTTGAAGTTGTATTTGATGAACTCATTTTGCAAGAGTTTTTTGAACTCACTTCTCTCTTCCAAAGTCAAGCTGTCGGACTTGGCAATGACTGGGACAACGTTGGCAATGTCTGAGAGCTTCTTGAGCGCTTGAATATCCAACTGTTTCAATCTTTGTCCATTGGGCTGAATAAAGTACAAGATACAGTGGACACGAGAGTCAGGAATATATCTCTCTCTTTGTGCTGTCAACTCTTTTCTCAAATACTGAGAGTGCTGCTCCTTCACGTACTTGACTAATGGCTCCCAACACTTTTCGTTGTTTATCAGGTCTCCGAATCCTGGTGTATCAATAACGTTGACATTTAATCTAACATTGTTCTCTACCAAGACATGAGAGCTGACTTTGATTTCCGTAGTTTTCTCGATTGGCTCATGCACCGACGTACGTCCATTTGACGATGTTAATTTAGATGAAAACAAAGTATTGATCAATGTACTCTTGCCTAATCCCGACCTTCCAACAACCATGACGTTGAATTGGAATCCTCTTTTCAAAAGACGATTTTCAATTTGAGTGGTGATGGTATCGAAACCAACATACTTCTTTGGCTGTAAAATGTTATTGATGCTTGATTCAACTTGCGACATCCTTGCTACCAACGTCTTTCTTACTCTGCGTTTACCTTCAAGTGTACAAGTGGTAATAGATTGAATTTGTGAACGCGTTAAACAATCACAACAATGTCGTGCCAAAGACAAATGTCGCTGTCGTTGAAAATGTCGTAAACTTTTTTTTTTCACTTTTTGTTCAACTAGAGTTCTTCAGTAAGACGACCACTTGGACTTGCTTAACGGGAACACATACTAGCGAAGCGTACTCCATAATGTCATTAGTGGCCAGATTTTTTGGCGCTCCAGGAATAATAGCGTCCTTGTGCGATCTTCCAGTTTTCGGAATAGGATTCAGGGGCATTTCTTTAAAATGGAAAAACACTCCTCATCAAGCTCAAGCGGAGGAGGACTCAAGATTGGAAGAGTTGAAGGAGCAAATAGAGAGTAACGGAGGCGAGCCTCCATTCATGATCGACAATGGGATGATCGTAAGGGCTGTTCCCAAGAAGAAGCATTCCCACAGCAGGACTAGAATGAAGTTGTATGCATCTGGAGATAAAAAGATAAAACCACTCAATAACTTGGTCAGATGTCCAGCCTGTGGCCACGTTAAAAGATCACACTTCATGTGTATGAACTGTTTTGCAGAGATCAGGACGTTTTTGAAAGCCAAGAAGAAGGCTTTGTTAGACCCTGTGGAAGAACCTCAATCCAACTTGGACCCTATTGATGAACAGATTGTTTATCCAGGCAAACATGAGAGCGACTACGAAAGGAGGTTGAAGAAGAAAGACTGGATTCCTGTCAGAGAAAAACCACTCATGTTTGACGTCAATCAGGTTAAGCCCAAAAAATAGACCTATATGTCCAGTTTGAACTCGTATAGCTTGTACATACCTTTATACCGACTATTGTTATAGACAGTATATGAACATAGTGATACTCATGTAGCAGTCATGGGCGTAAGCTTTCCCATCGAAAAAAACATAACCTGATAATTTGTTCTCTCAGTGTAAGTCGAGGTCTGCGTCTTCCGATGGGAAATTTTTCACAACCAGTGGTTGGTTGAAGTCCAGGAATTTAACAGGTAAAAATGCAAATGAGTTTTAACCTGAGCACCAGTGGCTTGCAGAAGAATGCAAAGGCAAACTATAAGATTAGCACCTACTCTGTTTGCAGCAGACATCCGCTAAATGTGAAACCAGGTGGTAATGAATTCTTATCAGATGCAAAGAAGAACGATAGTGGTTCTGTCAGTAAAGAGAAACAAATGGGACATTTTGCTCGCTTTCCAGAGGAACTATTAATGGAGATGCTTTCGTATGTCAACGACGTTTCTTCGTTGAGGAATTTGTCCCATACATCTAGGGTGATGTATGCATATTTATATGATGAGGAAGTTTGGAGAAAAATGTACATTAAAAAACTAGAACAGGAACCAGACTATGGGCAAGCAGTACGAAAATGGAACTGGAAAGGGTCTTGGAGGAGCACTTTGATAGGAATCGACGAGGCCAACGAAGCAAAGTTGCAACTCACCGGTAATTTGTTATGTTCGGACATTCTTTACAGGCCGTATCAGTGTTCTCAAGTGGATTACAACAAGCTTTTCAGCAAGTTGATCAAGGATGAGTCTGACTATAGAGAACTAGCATCAGATAGCACTTATAACTACGAACAGTATATACCGAATCTCCCCCACGGAAGAATTTTGAGAATTCCGGAGGAACAGCTCAGTTTGGAAAGCTTCGATGAGAACTTCCACGACAAGCCTTTCATTCTCACCAACTCTGATAAGGAAAGATGGCCGCAGTGGACGTTTGCGCAACTAAATGAACAGTTTTCTGATGTGTTGTTTCGTCAAGAGGCCGTCCAGTGGCCCCTTTCACTTTACTTCAGGTACCTCAAGAGGAATAAAGACGAGAGCCCACTTTATCTTTTTGATTGCAAAAGCGAAGCGATGAAGAACTTGAGACAGCAATACGAAGCTCCAAAAGTCTTTCAGTATGACTTGTTCACAGTGTTTGAAAACGAGATGGCCAACTGTAGGCCTGACCACGCTTGGTTAATCATAGGGCCAGAAAGATCTGGATCTACGTTCCACAAAGATCCAAACTATACTTCAGCATGGAACACCGTGATCCTGGGCAAGAAACTTTGGGTCATGTTCCCTCCAAATGTGACTCCTCCTGGCGTGGGAACAGATAAAGACGAAAGTGAAGTGACGTCCCCGGTAGGAATCGCTGAATGGGTAATCTCTGGCTTTTTCAACGATTCCCTCAACCTCAGCGAATGTCTTTTGTGTGTTACTTTCCCCGGTGAGTGCATGTACGTTCCGTCTGGATGGTGGCACTCTGTCATAAACATCGACGACTCGATTGCATTGACGCAAAACTTTGTTCCTTTGCCCAAACTCCCCAATGCTTTGCATTTCTTCAAAAACAAAAGAGACCAAGTGAGCGGGTTTCGCCCCTACGAAGTCAAGTCCGCTCTTGATAGACTTATCGCCCATCTAGGTCCGGAACACAGTGAAGTAGCGCAGTTCAAACTCTATATAGAGAAATTTGAGAGCATAGATTTAAATCCTATGCTTCAAAACGAAGACTGCGGTGAAATAGAAGAGTCGAAGCTTCCACCCATGCCTATATACGAGCTTTTCAAGCTTCTCTTGACCTTAGAGAATAAGGAGAACGAGTTGAAAGACGCTCTTGAAAAATTGGCACAGCTAGAGCAAGGATCTCGAAAACCGAACCACGAAAAGACATGGTCACAACTTGTCAAAGAAAGAACATATTCTGGCTCAACCTCTCCTACTGATTCACCGGCTACGTTCTCATTTGGATTTGACCTAGACGAAAGCTCCGACGAAGAAATTTAGCACCCAACTTCGTATCGATTTTGTGTGACTCCACCAAGTACATAAAGTCTGGTGATCCTACTTTTCCAATACTTCTTAGACATAACTTATATTACTATATATATATACTAATACTTTTCACTATAGTATATGTTTAGATTGCATTCAATCTTAATATCTGAGAGTAGACTAATTAGCATCAGATTTCAAAGAAATTTCAGTTTTATTAAGTTTGCTAGACCTTCCAGCATCATGACGAACCAACCAAAGATTGAAGAACCTATTATTTTTGCTCCAGAAACATATCAGTACAACAAGGGACACTTGGATGGAAATGAGCTTGATAAAAGCCCAATAGAACAGTTCCACAGATGGTTTGATGACGCTAGAAAAATCGACGACCCATCGTTCCTCCCCGAAGCAATAACGTTTTCCACTGCCAGATTACCATCAGGAAGAGTTTCTGCCCGTACGGTTTTATTTAAAGAATTGGATACCCATGGGTTCATTGTGTACTCGAACTGGGACAAATCAAAGAAGGAATTAGATTACGAGTCCAACAAACATGCTGCATTGACCTTCTTCTGGCCCCATATACAAAGACAGGTTAGAGTGGAAGGGTTGATGGAAAAGGTCAGCAGAGAGACTTCTGAAAGATACTTTAAAACACGCCCAAGAGGGTCCAAGATCGGTGCATGGGCGTCGCCTCAGTCGCAAGTAATCAAAAGCAGAGAAGATTTGGATAAGTTGACGCAACACTATGAGGAGAAATTCAAGGCGTTAAAGGACGACGAGATTCCATGTCCAGACTACTGGGGTGGAGTGAGAGTTGTGCCCCTTGAAATCGAGTTCTGGCAAGGACGTGTGAGTAGATTGCATGACAGGTATACTTTTAGAAGAGAAACCATTGACCACAAAGAATGGGAGCTAGTGCGTCTCTCTCCATAGGGTTGATCGCTACTTGTTGGATATGCCGCAGAGACAGTTTACTCGAGCTGTAGCTGTACCCTCGAACTTGGATTGCAATGAGATTATGGGAAATAATGGAATTCAATAGCCTTGCCAAGGTAGTATATATATATATACATATATATATATATATGACGGCAAATAAAACCTGAAAATTAGAAGACAGTTAAAATGATATAGTATTTTAGAAATGGAACAACACTCTAGTTGTAATGCTCTCGCTGACTTATATGTCGCTGCTGTTGTGATCGCTTTCCGACTTGATCTGGAGCGATGCAGTGCCTATTTTTGGATGTTGTAGGTTGTATTCCTTGAAAGATGGCGATTCCCAAGGGTTCATGGGCAGCCTATTCACCGAACTGGCCCTATTCTTGGAAATAGAGTTGTCGACCACGCTTTCCAACATCTTAACTCTCTTTAACAACTTCTCCCTATCTATATCCTCCCCCCCTGCGACATAAGCACCATAGTCGGGCTCATCTTCTTCAAGCTCGATGATATGTACATTGACGTGAACCTGAAAGAGCCTCGTGTCGTCAAAGCTGAGAGAGCACTTGGAACAGGCTATTCCTGTTGTTGAGTGCTTCTGGCAATGGTCTGAGAGCTCTCCAACGGTGAAAAAAACCTTGTGGCAGTCAGGACAGGTAAAATGACGGCAACCAGAATGGCTGCGATTATGGATAGCATACAATGATCTTTTATGGAATTGCAAATCACAGGTTCCACATACGTATAGTGTATCTTCACTGCAAGAATGACCAGTATCGCCCTTTGCTGTCGGCGTTCCTGGCGATATGATGCTAAGCTTTTTTGCAAGGGTCAAATGTGTTTTTGCAGCATTCTTCAAACCAAAGTCTTCTTCCTCAAGAATGTAGTCGTCATCAAGAATCAGCGTGATGCTACCTAGCGGTGTTTCGTATCCATCAGCATACGAGTCGTAGAGCAATCCATCGTTGTAAGTCACGTCTCTGGTAGGATCCTGTGATATAGTTGATGAGTTTTGTATTGACAACAACGGCAAGTTAAACTCTTCCATCTTCTCCTGTTCCAAATTGTCAACGCCTTTTCGAGCTTAAAGAACACCCAGCTTCAGTATCTGCAACTGGGAACTTGACATAAGCCGTTTTTTAACAGAGGGCTTCTTTATTTTGACTTATAGCGTAAAATGAAAGTTCTAATTTATAGTACTTAAATATTATTCATAACATATATAAATTCAAATACACCTTGACACGAAATATTTAGCAGCCATTGGCGGCATCAGCAACATTGAGCTCAAACTACTGTAGAGCTCAGCCTGCTGTAGAGCTCATCTTAAGGTGGAGCTTAGTGGAATCTGGACACCGTCTCGTAGAAGCTCTTACCTTGGATTTCGGCAATCTCGAGCTCCAAAGCAGTTGGCTGTCTGGAGCCGTCACCACCGGCATAGGTACCAGCACCCCATGGAGAAGAGCCGTGGACTTCCTCCAAGTTAGTGAGCTTGGAGAAAGCATGGGCGTAGCCTAATGGCACGTAAATCATACCGTGATGGATACAGACCGACAACGAGTTGATGATGGTGGTTTCTTGACCACCACCTGGAGTACCGGTGGCAACAAAAACACCAAATGGCTTGCTGTACAAACTACCCTTGGCCCACAAGCCACCAGTGGCATCCCAGAAGGCTTTAAATTGTGCTGGGTAGTTACCGAACCTGGTTGGAATACCAAACAAGAAGGCGTCGTACTCGGTCAATGTATTTGGCGTGGCAACAGGGTAGTTTGGTTTGGCTGGCGCATGGAGAGCACTCAAGACTTCGTCGTTCAATGTTTCTGGAACTTGATAGATGTCAACTTTTCCTCCTGCTGCTTCAACTCCTTTCTTCACCGACTCTGCAAGAGTGGCTACATGGTGGTACATGGAGTAAATGATGATTGCGATCTTTGGGGCGGCCATGATTTCTAGTTATACGGGTCTGTCTTTAATTGAATGGTCTAATTGATACTTGAAAATATATGTCTAACAGTGGATATATTCTAAGTTGCTATGATGTTGAATCGGGTGCAAACGCTGGCCTTTTTATGTGCTCACCGAAGACAAGTGTCTCAATTAATAATTATTAGATAAAGCTTACTAAACTGTTAGACTTCACTAATCTTTATAAATTGGTTACTGATATAAGTCAGCATTATCAATTATTACAAAGAAGAGGCATGGCGAAGACGGTTTATTACTGAAAAGTAGTAATTGGGTTTGAGTGGAGGTGGCTTGTGGCTATTGTTGCGCAGATTAGAATTGGAACAGTGTTCTAATCTTTTGATGGTCGGTCTAAATAGGCCGGGAAAGGTTACAGATTAGCTGTCAAGATCTGAGTGATCAAAGGAGATTTGAGGGGCTGTTCTGTGTTGTCTAGGGTGGATGAAGAGCAAGTAGTTTCGGGGAGCATTTTCATAAGAGAACCAGTATTTCGAGAGAAAGCAAGTTGACGTTTTTCGCAGTGCAAGAGATTGAGTATTGGCGCAGGATCAACGGTGCCCTGCGACTTGAGACGGAACACATGAAGCCAGTTGGCTCCAAGAGATCCTGGATGACGTCTAAAGAATGCTTGGACGATGTCTGACAACACACGAATTGTTTATCTGCCGAGACAAGACCGCGTTCAGAGTTCATGTTGGCCCAATTCTAGCTTCTGTTTGGCTCAGTTCGGCTTTTAGTCTAATTTTGTTTGAATCTTGCTTAGTCTTTATGTGCCCTCGATATTGCTTCGGTATGGCCTTGATATGTCCTCGTTTTGGCCCTGAGAGTCTTAATAATTGAGCAATGTTTTAACCACCGAGAACGTCGGTCGACAGCAAAATGATTTTCCGCCTGTAGTAGCAGGAGATTCAAGCCGTTTCCTAGCTTAAGAGTGGTCGAATGAGTTGGGGAATACTGGCAGCAGCAAATCTACGAACGAGTGAGCTGAAAAGAGATAATGAAAGCAGGGAACATCCACCGAAACATCACAGTGGCATTATTTTTGAAAGAGGAGGAGCAAAGAAAATTTAGAGTGACTGCAACTGGTGTCCGGCTGAGTTTTTCGTAAGCACATAGTTACCGGGCACCGATTGCGGATACCAGAGAACAGTGACAGGAACATTGATTGCGTGGTTTCATGGTTAGTAACAAGATCATTTTGAATATAGCTGCGAAAAGTTTTCTCGAAAAAAAAAAAAAGTCCAATATTGTACTTACCGTAAAGATCCAAATTCATTCCAACGTCGTTATAAAGATGCCTGTTCAACACGACTCCAAATAAAGAGAATCAGGATGGTGCATCATAATCTGGATACCAGGAAACCGTAGACTTGATGTCATATGCAGAAGCCGCTGAGAAGAGCACACAACATGCATTGAATAATACATTGGATCAACCCCTAGAGGAGTAGCCTGACACCACTTCACAGACAGCTTTTACACCTGTCCCCAACGAATTGAAGACAAAACGTCGAGCCTTGGCTTCCCTCAACTATCCTCTGTGTGTCCGGTCCCGAAAAAGACCAGAAAGCAAGACTCGACACGAATGGTTTTTGTAGTGCAACTAGCACCAGGTCTAGTAGAGAAGAGGAACCACTTTAACCTAGCATTCTCAACAGTAACCGTAGCAAACCTGTTTGCATTAGAACAAACAGTTCGCCACACATATCAATCTTTTCGACAAAAACCAAGCCCACTAGCACCCCCGTGCCAGAGATACCACCAAAGGTAGATTAACTTCTGTCCAAGTTCTTTCGAATTCAGCGAGCTGGGCCGGAATGTGTCAAGACTGCGTTTATATGGACCAGGCGCTAGCGCTAGCGCCAGCGCTAGTCCCGTTCGAGAGCATCGTTGGAATCTTGAATTCTGCACTCGCTAGCAAAACTAGGCACCAAAGATACATCACTCTGACACGATTGAGCATAGATCACTTGGGATTATCGAAAAGAGACTAGGGTGTTTGGGTGTTAGGGTACATGATATGGTGTTTTGTCTTGTTTTCTTTTATCGTGGTCTTTAACTGAACTTTTGCTAAGCGCTGAATCGATAGTTGTTTTTCATTTTTTTTTTTTAGTTAGTTGGTATCCAAAATAATGTGCAGCTAGCCCGACCAAAGGAGCTTGAAGAGACTCGGTATGCCATTATAAGACGCCTTGCTTCCTGACGGAAGCATAGAGTGAATCATTGAATCATAAAGAAGAAGAAATAGTTCAACACTCTTTTTTTGAATATATTTATATACGCGCTGATTCTCTACAAATCTGTTTACAACACTTTTCTAAATAAATTAACGTCGTCGAGCTACACTTCGTATCCATGCCTCCGATAGGACTAGAAGAAAGTTTGAGGGCAGCGGTTGGAAGGAAAGAGGACTTTCACCGGAAGAACTTAGACGGTGCTTGTAATAGAAGTAAGACAACGGAAGATGTAATGTTGAATTTCTATCACAATGAACCTCTTCAAAGAAGGCTGCTAACGGATATGGGGATACATGTAGACTCTAATGAAGGATGCGATCCTATTGATATCATAGGAAATATCAAGAGAGGGAAGAGGATGCCTTTGCAAGAAAAAGATGTGAATGTTAGCGCAAATGATACAGATAAGAAAGGCAACCACCACTTGGATAACGTTTTGTATGATGAATTGGCACTTGTTACGCTGCTGAAGGAGAAAGCAGGTAGTCAAGAGAAGTCGCAAGTGAACGACATGGGCGAAAGACATCCTTCGTCCAAGCCAATCCCGCAAAGTGATGCGACAAGTAAGTTGCAAAGACAAAATTTGAGCTCGAAAAGTCATATCGACAACGACGTCGAAGGAGTGGGCAGTCAGATGTCATGCATGTCACTTCATATTGCGAGCAGTCCCAAGCTCGCAGGTGATACCGTCCCTTTGGGAAGTGATATCGTGCCGGAAGGCAGTCTAGTGTTTGGATCACTTGCTGAAGATCATAAGAGTATCAATGAAGATCCACTGGATGGAGACTCGACTAAAGATGTAACCGATTATGCAGGGGGTATCGAAGAAGATGATGGCAGATCTATCGACGACAGCGAAGAGGAGCCTGACGTTCTAAGCACATCCAGCATTGCCACCCCTCGCATTACACTGGACTCTGGCAGTTCAGCCCATTTCAATAGTGAGGGTTTTCAAACACTCAACACCAGTATAGTTCCCCCAAATTCAGGAAAGGCATGCGAGGAAATTTTCATAGAAAGTGGCGACGCTGACGGGGCTGATTCGCAGCTTACCAACGATAATATACAAGAGGAAGACTTACACCGAGAGGAGCTGAACCAAATAGATTTTGTATCAAGGGAGGTAAAACAATCACATCCCATCAGTACCGATGGATGTGAGACCCTGCACCAGGTCCACAAAGCTATGGAGAAAAATCTGACCCCGGAGAAGCCTTTAAAAGAATTATGTCAGAAAGTGAATGAAAAGTATATTGAATTTGAAAAACAGGAGGTCGAAGAGTTGTCAAAAAAGGAACAAGAGTTCACTCATAATAATCAAATTATGCTAGCTAGCAATACTTCAAACGATGATAGAAGTTCTGCGAGCGGACAAGAAGGGCCACTCAAGCCCAAGGCCGTCTCTAATAGAGAAAGGAAAAGAAAGTCGACTTTATCTGAACTTTGCATTAAAACCAATAGAGCGAGAGTCCCTCTTCGGGTGGGACTTTCTAAAAAGGTCAAATTGGAACCGTTACATGACTACTTAAAGAAATAGCTAATAAATTGTATCGACGAATCAATACGTAGTGTCTTTTGAGATGAAGGACTCACGAAAGAAGGGACGTTGAGCTGTCGCTTATAGTGCCAGCAGCTGGCTCTGTCTCCTTTCTCAGATTCTGACCTTTTGCGGAACGCGTGAAATGGCCAGTGTCCACCCATTTTCTGTCTCTAAATTACATAGAATACTTTATTCTCCGTGGAATCTGAAAACATTCGTTTGCCATTTCTTCAGCTAGATCTACTGTAATTCCTGAAAGAAGTTATCGTTGTCGTTCGCTATAATTCTTGTAAAAACCTATTATTCCTCGTCATTCTCGTCGTTTTTCCCAACTGCAGCTCCACCATCCGAGACTTCTTCGCTGTTGTCTTCGCTGCCAGCCTGCTGGTCTTCTGATTGTTGATTCTTCTCCCTGAGTTGGTTCAAACCGTCGTAGAAGTGGGACCACAATCTCCCTACATCATCAAACTCTTTACCCACCGAAATAGCACCATTCAAAGAACGATTCAAAATATCTAGGTTATAGATCACAGACTCGATAGAAATACCTATTTCCTGAATCAAGAGATCTCTTTGCTTCTCGAAGTATGAAGGTGTCTCTGACATATCTTGATTAATATGGGGATTCCAGTAGTGCTATACCACTATGCTGTATAAACAAGAGAATCTGATGTTGAAGCGAACACGTGAGAACGGGTGCGTATCTTGTGTCACGACATTCTCACCTATATAAGGCCAAAAAAAATTCCACGCCAGATACATTTGGTTTGAACTTTTATGCTAAAACCGGGACACTTGCATTGAGCGGTCATGCTGGATCATGAATCCCTAGTGTGGACGTACTCTCTAGCCTGGGAGATTAAACTCGAGAATTAAGTTCAGTTATGATTTTTGTCCAGTAAGATCACGACTCTACAAGACTCGAACACTTCTTTTACCAGTATCTGTAGTGAAAAGTTTTCAAAAAGAAATACCCAGTCTTTCAGAGTGTAGTTTGGATGCTTTTGCATTATTTACAACTCAACACACTCAGTAAACCGTTCCCTTTAACTACATTTCTACGTATTCGAGCAAGCTCAAATAGCATCTACATTTGATTGCAGTCCAAAATGAGTGCACGATCGTCATGATACTGAGATACGGGAACTCAACTTGGGCTGCGATAGCGTAAGGAAGTTGGTGTCGCGTAAAGAAGGAGCAGCATTTAACAGCACGTTGAATGTTCTATGCTGCTCCGTTGACTTTAAGCTGATGATAAACTAGTGCCTGTTTTACTTTTTTCAGATTTCAGCTCCAATTCTGACAGAGGCCAAGAGTCGTGAAGAAAAAAGTACAGCATAATGGGTGCCTTGAATCTAAACCGAAATACTTTTCAAGCCTCGAATTTAAGATACATATTATACAACAGTAATTACACCCTTCCCACACCATACGAGGTATGATGATCAGGCACTATTAAATATCGTACGTCATTGTACGACCACAAGCGTCATCATTAGTGAAGATTCAACCTTTTGATAAGAACGGTATGCAATAATGGAGGTGCTTTTCAAACGATTGCTAGTTCACTCCTCGTGCATATAATGGTGATGCTGTGTGAATTTTTTCTATGACGTTGGTTGTTCTATGCGTCACTAGCCAGGATTCATCCTGAATCCTGGCTAGCTTACTTGCCCAAGCAGAAGGTGACAGGACATGGATGCTGTTTGCTCATGTTATCCTTAGAGCATCTGTTTTTCAAATGACAACGACGTACGTAGTCTTTCTTTTCGTCAAACTTTGTGAATGCATTGCTGTGGTTAGATGGATTGGAAAACGAGTCTGAGCTCACGAGCGAGCTCGAAGAGGAATGGGAAGAAGCTGGCTTCTTTTTAGTTAGCCCTAAAAGTTTCATATTCTTGTCTTTATGTTTCTTTCTCTTTTTTTGTTTGTCTATCGTTAAACTTTTCGTTACACAAGCGCTGTGATTCTACCAACTACCTGCTAAATCTGCTCCCTTGCACCACTGATATCAGTAGCACATTTTCAACAGAATGTTGTTGCAAAAGCTCAAAAAACGGTAAAGTGAAATGTGATGTATTTTTCCAAACAAAATCAATAGTCGCTTTTCAAACGCTCTATTGACCCTGCGTTGTGTACAATTTCTTGCTCTGGTTGCCGGCTCGCTAAAAATCTCTCAAAGACTGCTCGCCACTCCCAATGAGCTTTCCAACTGCTGCTGCGTTCCCGATTGTATTCCTCGTCTTCTAAGCAGTTAGCTCTGTTTGCGGTGCTCGCTGCGAGACTTCCTGCACTTGTCTAACCGTTGTTTTTGTCGAAACCTGGTCAAGACTGTAATACCAACCAAACAAGCCCACTATTTTCTAGTGTGCTTCAGCTGATGTTGACTGGAAAACAAAACCTACTTTAGGTTTTTTTCTTCCAAAAGGTTTCTGTGTTTCAAGAAAAGCTAACAAAAAAACTGCTCGTCTTCCAAACGATAACGAAAACAACTAATCACCGTGCTTATAAATAAACAACTGATGCTTAGCGTTCTGAACTAATGATCAATAATAAAATGCCCAACTTCCAACTACTGTTTGCTTGGTAGAGAAAAAATACATAAACAAATTAAGTATCCTAGGAAATTGTGCTTTTATATTAACCGCTCAATATAAAAAAAATTGCAACAAACTTGACTACCAAAAATTTAAACTTAAAAAAAAAAAAAAAATTAAAATAAAATGAAAWAAAAAAAAAAAAAAAAAAAAAACTATTCTCTTTCCCACTATAAGCGCCAGCTTATGACACTGTGACACTAAAAATGTCACTAATAAAATCTCGCAACAGAAAAGAAAATTCGATTTGTGATACGCCAGGGCGAAAATTGTCGCTACGACATCGCGAAGTTGTCGCTACGGTCTCGGGGCATTGTCGTGAGATTGTCGTGAGATTGTCGTATGTTTGTCGTATGACTCTCGCGGACCACTGTGACTTGTCAGGGGAACAGTTTTTGCTACCTGGGAACAATGCGAACAATCCCGGTCTTAGTAGCCGTTTTTGGGAACGACATTTTTACCATTTCTGTATTGACAAGTAACGTCCAATAGCATAAAATAGCGCAGCGTAGTTTGAGGCCCTCACCGTCCATTCTGGGGGAACATTACGAGATGGTATGGGTATGTTTCGTACTGTGGTGCGTATATTTCATCATGGCATCCAAAAGCCACCAATAGAGCAAGAGAAAAGCAGAAAGCGGGCATTAAATGTATTGGTCGTGTTCTGCCGAATAGTGCTCAGGAGGGTAAACCAAAAAACCCACAGACAAATGGGACACAAGCGGCAACACGGCAGAAAAGGGGAAGGGAAGGGAAGTAACAGAGAAAGGAAGAGACTGGGAGAAAGTGGGTTTTGTGATTTGTCGTGTGGTGGCGAAGAACCCGAGGTTTTTTGCTGTTTCTGGTAAGTGCATGATAGAAGCTGGAAGATGGATTGTGTTTCTTTTAATTATTTGAATTATTCGTATGCACACGACCTGGACTTTTTCCCGGTGTGGTTTTGTCTCGGTCATGGAGGTCAGCGGCGTACAAAAAAAGAAGAGTGAACAAAAAGGGAAAAATAAAAAAAATGTAGTAAAAATGTCGTGAGTTCTTAGAAGAACTCACGACATTTCTTGGTGTTTTTCACTATACGAATGAGGCCTGTCCGCTAAGGCTCGGTGGAGGTTTTTCAAAACTTATGGAAAGTCAGGCCAAAAGTGTTGCTGTGTAAAAAGAGAGACCGAGAACAGCTATGCCGACGCATGGTCCAAGTGGTTATCCACTCACTCTATATGGCGGCTTTTGCTGTTCCAGAGAGATGCCGGAGCTGGCGTAAAGTAAAGCAGAACAACTGGTATGGGCGGTTGGTCGTGTGTTTCTAGGAGCATTTGCTGCAAGCTTCAACACTCCGGAGCAGAAAAAAAAAAGACAAAAAAAAAAAAAAACTTTGGGTGCAAATTGTATGTTCACATAGCAGAGTAAAGGGCCTGTTGAGAAAGCATGTAGAGACCTTAGATGTGTTTGAGACAGCTACGCAGTTCGAGTTTCTCCAAGTGTATGTTGAGGTTAAAGAAAGAGAGGAAATAGGACGAAGTATGAATCGATAAATAGAGAATGGTGCATAGATGAGGGTGCATAGATGAGGATGAATAGATGAGGATGAATAGAGGAATAGAGGATGGGACGACATAGAGTGTAATGAACCATGGAGGGCGAGCTTTGAAATAATCAGTGTATGAGGAAAAAACTACGAGAAAGACACATGGTTCAAAGAGAAGAAATCTTGACGTGTATAGAAGGCTGCAGAATAGTACTATAGTATATTACGCTATTTACAAAGTCATTCGGAAATACCTTCGTCGTCGGAATAGACTGGGTAGTCGTGGTTGAACATGTCGTCTGGACCACCATCGGACTCGCAGTGGTGATCAAGAGACAGATTAGACTGACTTGCAAGCTCGGACTTCTTGGCCTCGATAACGCGCTGCGACAACTCCATACTGACGTAGTCGCAGCCGGTCAAAATCTTGAATATAGCCATGAAATAGGTGATAAGTGACCTCACTCCTCTAAGGTAACCCATGTCTGGCAAGCCCTTATGCTTTGGAGGGATGGTCGTCGAGAGGGGCAAGTTGTCTTCCGCCGTTACTGATTGAGCAAAGTCAATGATTCTCACTTTGCATTCAGCATTGTCGTAGCTTCCGTCATACATGAGAAGAATGGAGGAGCCGTACATACGGTAGTCTTTGAGCGTCTTGAAAATCTCAAAGAGACGTTGTAGCTGGCTGATAAGGTTAGGGATCTTGCTGACAATTGAGTAGTTCAGACTACCGTCGTACAAGAACTTGGCCAACACTTTGCAAAACCCAGTGCCCTCCTTTATTCTTCGCCCGAAGTACTTATCTTTGACGTAGTATTTTTCAAGCTTGGAGTCCCACACTTGTAGACCACACATCCTAACACCTAGCCTTCTAGAAGTGGTTGAGAGACACTTGCTCCTTTGTGATTTCTGCTTGGACGGTTTGGCCTCTACTCCGTACTGTCTCGTGCCCATTTTCAAGTCCAACACACATGGCTTGGCCATGTCTGCGGTGAGATCTTCTAGTAAGATAAAGCGTTCGAATCGGGTATGCTTTCTCAAAAGGGGTCCCAACCTAGGCAGCGCTACTGTGTGCTGCGAATGGAATGAGTCTCTATGGTCAGGCAGCATGGTTGTGCTTGCGCCCTCGTTATCTTGATTGACCTGCTCTTCCAAGTCATTATCATCATCCATCTCAAATATTTCGCCTTCGCTCTCCATCTTTTTCTTTTTACTCGTAGGAGCAAAGACCTCTTGAAGAACTTGAACCTGCAAATCTGTGTTGACAGAAGTAGAACCTACGTTATTATTTCGGGGAGATGTGGCAACTGAGTAATTAGAAAAGGATGCGTTGGATGACGATACTGAATTTCTGTATGAAGGGCTTCCCATAATGTTCCCACTCGTTTGTGGTTGAGTGTATGACCCACTAGGAGAAGGTGCTGAGTTTGAGTACTGCCTCCATAATAGGTCAGGAATTATATGCTTGTTATCATCAAGCACAACCTCTGGGGGGAAACTCTCATCGTCATTGTTTTTCAAAGATTTTGGGCTGGCAATATCGTTCCTGCTGAGATAAACTTCGTCCTCAATGAGACTGTTTTTCCTCGTATTAACCACACTTGTAGGGTCTTCGTTGATGAGGCTTGAATACCTCACATTCAATACTCCAATGTACTTGGGCATGAACTGAAGAAGCTCGGGATGTCTCAACTCGACCGCTTCATACCACAAGTTCTCTCGGTTCATTAAGGCTTTACACACTGCTCTCTTCGAGAACCGAAATATGGCTGTGTGTCCACCGACCTTGTTCTTGAAGGGTCTTAACTCAACAGCTAGCGGGAAAACCTCATTGTCCTGGTTAGCGTCGTCGGCACCGGAAATTTGGTAATGAAAGCCTTTGCGCTCGTTGGCGCCATTATCTATATTATGCACATGCGATTGAGAGTCACTAAACGTCACTGATTTCCCTTTAACTTTTTCCTTCTTTTCCTCACTAATAGATGTACCCTTCAATGTCTCAAGCAAGTCATCGGCTTCCGCATTGTCGACTTCCTCAGGGTGCGGAGACTTGTGGCTTTTGATCTTGGTAATGTCACCATCGCCAGAATGGTCGAACTCAAGGTCTGCTGTCAAATGCTGGGTCCTTGCCCCTTCTTGGCTCTCATCCACCAACTGGTGTGTAGAAGGGTTCTGGCTAGCAGGGGTGTGAGGAAAATACGTTGCTGATGAAACCGGTTCCAAAGCAGCTAACTTGCTCTCGCCATCACCCGTGTTCTCCTTGATTGTTGGCACCAGAACGCTGTGCTTCCGGCTCTCGCTGGGCCTTGCGGTTTCCTTGCTTTTGAAATCCCTGTCTTTTGCGCCCACGCTGCTGCTGCACTCGCCCTCTCGATCGGGCGTGCGTTCTGGGATCTCAATCAAGTCCTCAATCTTGTGTCCGTCGCCTCGAAACAACCGCAACGACCTGGCCGCTTTTCTCCCTGTCACAACAGGCAACACATCCGACGATGATGATGCTTGTTTGCTCATTGGCGTTGGCATCTCTTCCCTGCTCATCGTGTCCTCCTCCCTGTGTCTCTCTCTTGGTCCCTGCTTGTCGTTCAATGTATTATCCATCGTGGGCGAACGTTTATCACTTGCCTTGTTCTTGCTACTGAGCGTCTCATAAAACCTCCTTGACTCAATTATAAGTTCTCGGTTCTTGCTCCAGTGAATTTGATGTTACTTCACTTGAAGTTGTTAAAATCTTGTTTTATCTACCTGAAAAAGTTTTAAATGCTGTCAACTTTTAATCTCGTCTGTCAGGTCTATTCAACACCTGCCTTCTGATCTGTTTGATATGTCTATTTGATGTTTCTTCGAAAAGAACTTCTGTAAACGTGCTATAAAACACTAGAAAGGTTTTCGATCATCAAAACATATCCTCAGTGAAAAATTCAGCTTGTTGCACAAAAATTACCCGGTTCGAAAGATTGATCTCGGGCAGTTTAAGGACTACGAGTGACTGTGATAGAGGGTAATGAAGAAGCAAGATGGCAGTAAGGCGAGATGAGGTGAGAGTCGTGAATTTGCTTTTGTTTGTTAGCATAGCTTTGGCCATTTTATATGGGAAAAAAAAAGAGTTATTTGTCGAGAACATCGAAGCTGTCAAGGGCACGGCGAACAAGGGGCACTATACCTCCAACACATATGAGTGGAAGCACGATGAGTACAACGATGAACAGTTTCAGAAGTTTATATTCGAGCAGTTAGCAGCGCAGGACAACAAGACGCAAGAGATTATCGTCAATAAAAGGTTCGATGATGGATACAAGCATGAGAACGCAACCTATCTTGTGTTGTGCCGCAACGAAGAGGTCTTTGACTTGATCGAGACGATCCAGAACATACACGACAGGTTTAAGCACAGCGAACACTATGACTGGGTGTTTTTGAACGACAAGCAGTTTGACTTTACGTTTATCTACGTGATGTCGAGATACATTCGACAGGGGAAGCTTAGTTTTGGCCAGGTGCCGCCAGAGCACTGGTCGTATCCGAGCCACATCGACCAGGCGGTGGCCCGCGAGAGTCGGAGCAGGCTCAAGGACCTCAACGTTGTGTATGCGGAAAGCGAGTCTTATCGACACATGTGTCGTTACTACCTGGGGTTCTTCTACAAGCATCCATTGGTACGGCAGTACCGCTACTACTGGCGAGTGGAGCCAGGAGTCAAGTTCTTCTGCGACGTTTCGTACGACCCTTTCACCTTCATGAGAGAAAACAAAAAATTGTACGGTTTCGTCATTACCATCCTCGAGTACAAGCACACCATCACCACCTTGTGGCAGCATTTCACCGATTTCATCGCGCAGTACCAGCATGGTCACCCCAACAACTTTATGGGCTTCGTCAGCGACGATAAGGACCGCAAAAACTACAACCTATGCCACTTCTGGACCAACTTCGAAATCGCGGACTTGTCTGTGTTCCAAGATCCACGATACGAGGCCTATTTCCAGTATCTCGATCTGAAAGGAGGCTTTTTCTACGAGAGATGGGGCGACGCCCCAGTCAGGTCATTGGCTCTTCTGTGGTTCCACTCCAAAGACGATATTTGGTGGTTCAGCGACATCGCATATTATCACTCTCCTTACACCAGCTGTCCGCCGTTCAACTTTCACAACATGCAAGCCAGATGCAGCTGTGACCCAGAGAAAGACTTCTCTACCAACTACATCAGTTGCACCTCCCATTTGCTTCTGGTTTTGCAATCATAAAATGTTCATTGCGGGACCCTTCTCTTGCATATACTATTGTATAGCGAATGACACCGTTATGTCTATCATTTCAACCCAGTTTAGAACGTCTGGCATGTTCATAGCAATTAAGCTTTATTGCATGGTCATAAGCAGCAGCTTACCCTTGGTTGATGTAGCTAGTGCTGTTTTGCACCCATGTTTTAGTTCTTTTGTATAAGCCTCCGGGGGTCCTGAAGGGTCCTGTCTGAAAATTTTCTCGTTTGTGCTCGAATTTAGGCTATTGTATATTTCTTGTTAACAAGACAATACTCATGGTATAAACGTCAATGACTACGTTGATTTCAATGCCAAAGAGGTTAAGAGTGCTTGCACGTCGATATGATCGAAACCGGGTGAAATTAGTGTTGTTGGCATCTTGTTCCATTATAATAATAGTACTATTTGTATTTCGAGGCAGTGAAACGCTAGAAGTACAACGAAGCAAATTGTTGGTCAATGAACCCACCGATCTGTTTAAAGATCCTATAAGCAAGGTGTTTGGAATACTCTTCCCCATGGGGGGCAGGGGCAAAACGATTCCGTTTGCCCAAACTGACGCAGCTTCACGAAGTGAATTTAACAACATGATAACAACAACCTCGAACCAGAATTTGCACCTGATGAAGAAGGAACACAAGTTGAAGTTGATCGACGACTTCAACCGCAAGACAGATCCTGATGGGAAGATGTTGAGACAAAGGCACCAGTTTTTCAAGTCTGTATTTGAGGTATTTGATAAAGGTAAACCAGAGATTGAAAAATTGGACAAGTACTCCCCCAAAAAGCCGATCTACCACGCCAGGTACTCGACAACGGGCGAGGACAGCGAGGTGTTTAGCGAGGAGTACTTATCGCAGTTTCTTTTAATGGACGACAATGAACTAAAAGCGATGGTGAACTCGCACAAGTACGTTGTCAATAACTTACCGCTGGAGGCGCCTGATCTGCTCTACTCCAAAGACGGAATAGTGTATGTTGGCGGCGGTAAGTTCAACTGGCTTACTTTGCTATCTATCAAGTCGATCAGAGCTATTGGGTGTGAATTGCCCATAGAAGTGTTGATCCCTACCCTAGATCAGTTTGAGCCTGATCTCTGCGCTAGAGTGTTCCCAGCGTTGAATGCTAAATGTATATACTTGCCATATGCGTTACATGACAGAAATGAGGACTCTTTCATCTCCAAATTCAAGTTCAAGGGCTTCCAGTATAAAGCACTTGCCCTTCTTTTGCTGAGCTTTGAAAATGTCTTGTTGCTTGACAGTGATAACACTCCAGTTCATCCACCAGACAGTCTTTTCCTGTCTGAGCCCTTCGCATCCAAAGGGTTGATTGTGTGGCCAGACTTTTGGAAACGTGCCACTTCTCCTTTTTACTACAAAATTGCTAATGTTGACATCAGTAAGAAAGAACTACTTCCCAAGTATAATGAGAAGGAAGGCGTTTACGAACCCGCGAAGAGATCAGATCGTAATGATGACTTGTCTAAAGTCCCATTGCACCAGAGGAAGGGAAGTATACCAGATCCTACCTCGGAGTCGGGCCAACTAATGATATCCAAGAAAACACATATGAAAGCAATTCTTTTAGCGCTCTACTATAACTTGTACGGACCTAGTCACTACTATCCTTTGTTTTCTCAAGGCTCGGATGGTCAAGGAGACAAAGAAACTTTCTTGGCTGCAACACATGTTTTGGGCAAACCATATTATCAGGTTGCGAAGTTTTTGAATGCGTTTGGATACTTTGACTCGCAAAACAACTTCCAGGGCACCGGTATGGGTCAATACGATCCAGTAGAAGACCACAAATACGCGTTGGCGAAATCGCTGTTGGTGGGGAAGTCAGAGAAGGAACGGGAAATGATAACTTTGCAAAATCCTCTTTTAAAAAACGGCCCCAGAATCATGTTTGTGCATGCAAACTATCCAAAGTTAGATCCATGGAAGTTGAAGGTATCCGGTAATATATTCAATGGTAAAGGTGAGCGTGTGAGACTATACGGAACTGGAATGAAAAAGCGTACGGGTTATGATTTTGAAACTGTCCAGTGGTCCAACATGAAGTCCTTACTATGTGAGTTAAAAATTGAGGTGGATTTATACAAATCAGTGAGTAGAGAAGAGTTATGTGATGAGATTGACGAACATTTGGCGTTCTTAAAGTCTACAATTCATACTTTGGAGTAAATAGAGCACGAAATAGATAGTTCTTTCTGATGTTAAAATTTGTCCTTTAGAAGATTACCTTCGTTGTATTTCATATTTTCTTTTTATCTTCGAACTTTTAACAATTTTTACAAAACTTATTCGTAGCATTGTACCAACCCTACTCCTTCAGCTATACACCAGTCCCACGAGAGCTTGTTACGGATGCTTTCCATGGCTAAACACTGTGCTACTTTCTCTATAGTAGGCTAGATAGTATATTATGTCACGTGATATATGGGACAAGTAAACATTTCTCCCAAATCTCCATTGATTTATAGGTTAACGGGTTAGATAGGTTCATTGCAGCAAAGAAACCAGTCATGGCCATACAGTTCCTACTCTTGCTCTCTAGGCAAGGGAAAGTTAGATTATCGAAATGGTATCAGACATTGTCTCAGAAAGAGAAGGCCAAAATGACAAGAGAATTGACTACGCTCATATTGTCAAGACGGGCTAAGATGTGCAGCGTATTGGAGTATAAAGACATAAAGATTGTGTATCGGAGGTATGCATCTCTATTTTTTATAGTGGGAATTGAGCAAGGTGATAATGAGTTGTTGGCTTTGGAGGTGATGCATAGATTTGTAGAGCAAATGGATAAATCCTATGGCAATGTTTGTGAATTGGATATCATATTTGGATTCGAGAAAGCCTACCATATACTTGATGAGTTTCTCTTGGATGGTTATGTTCAGGAGTCGTCGAAGAAAGAGGTTTTGCGTCGGGTCTCGCAGCAAGACGAACTCGAGAATATGGATGAGTTTGAAAACATTTTAAGTTGAGTTTCGATTTACTTCAGTTGACACTTATGTACTTCGGACCTGTGATTTCACTTTTTATTGCGGCGAGACGATCCTTAGTCACTACCAGCGCTATCTCAAGTCATAGTGACTATAGCATTCAAGTGGTATAAAACTATGAGCTAAGACGTTCTGCTTACACACTTGCCATACCACGCTTCAGTACGAACAATGTGACATTGCTTTATTGTATACTATACCTAGAGATCTATATATATTTGTCATTTAACGTTCTTATGTCTAGAAATTATATTTGTAAAGGTTCTGACTACTTCTACTGAGCATCGCATTCACTAATTTTTTTCGATGAGCTCTAAATTATTTCCATATAATAGTTAAGTTGATGTGTTAAATGTCTGACGTAGAGGATTATAACATAGCTGACTCCATTGCATTGACTGGTGAGCAGTCAGACTCTGGACTGGATTCGAGTGGCTACTCTTCCGAAGAAAACGAAGTACAAGATGAAATTTCATTTTCGAGTGATGACGAAGAAGAGAAAGATAGGCCTTCTAAAAAGAAGAAGACAGACGTAGGCAAGACAAAGCCAAAGCCAAAAGAAGCTTTTCCAAGTCTTGAATTGTCAGATAACGAAGACGAGAAGAAGGAGGATAATGAGATGAGCTCATATTTCACTATCAACAACCCTCAGGCCAAGAAGCTGAATAACGGTACATTTGTCTCTTTTGGGTTTTCCAAGTTCCTATTAACCAACATCAGCAAGAAAGGATATAAACAACCAACTCCTATTCAAAGGAAAACTATTCCACTTATCTTAGAGAATAGAGATGTGGTGGGTATGGCAAGAACTGGTTCTGGTAAGACTGCTGCTTTCACACTTCCTTTGATCGAAAGGTTAAAGGCACATAGTCCTAAAGTTGGAGCAAGAGCAATAGTACTCTCTCCCTCGAGAGAATTAGCATTGCAAACGTACAAACAAGTAAAGGAGTTCAGTAGGGGAACGGACTTGCGTAGTATAGTGTTGATTGGTGGTGATTCTTTGGAAGACCAATTTTCTTCTATGATGTCCAATCCTGATATCATCATTGCTACTCCAGGAAGATTTATGCATTTGAAGGTAGAAATGCTGTTGGATCTTCTGACAGTTGAATACGTTGTGTTTGATGAAGCCGATAGACTTTTCGAGATGGGTTTCGCTGAACAATTGACTGAACTTATATCTGCTTTACCTCCATCTAGGCAGACTTTGCTTTTTTCAGCCACTTTGCCAAAAACATTGGTTGGTTTTGCAAAAGCCGGTTTGACCAACCCAATTTTAGTTAGATTGGACACTGAAACTAAAATTTCTGAACACCTTGAGATGGCTTTCATCTCCACTAAAATGAATGAAAGAGAGGCCAATCTTTTGTTCACATTGCAAGAAGTGATCAAAATGCCATTAGCACTGCCTGAAGATTTGAAAAAATTCGAAAAACTTGGACAGGTGAGCGAAGACGAAGATGATGATGATAACGACTCGAAAGACAATAAAAAAAGGAAAAGATCTAAGTTCAAAAAGGAGAGATTACCTCCTGCCAATGTCTTGCCATCGCCTCATTCCACTATTATCTTCGTTCCTACTAAGCATCATGTCGAGTATGTAACTTCGTTGTTGGTTGATGCTGGATATTTAGTATCTTACATTTACGGTACCTTAGATCAAGTTGCCAGAAAGCAACAGCTTTACCAGTTCAGATCTGGACTCACAAAGATTCTTGTCGTTACCGATGTTGCTGCCAGAGGTATTGACATTCCAGTTTTAGCAAATGTCGTTAACTATACTTTACCAGGCTCATCAAAAATTTTCATACATCGTGTTGGTAGAACAGCTAGAGCAGGTAATAAAGGGTGGGCATACTCTCTTGTGAATGAAAAAGAGTTGCCGTATTTATTAGATTTGGAATTGTTTCTTGGAAAGAAAGTTCTTTTGACACACATGCATGAGAAGAAATGTGAGGTATTGAAAGAGAGAATGGGTAGCAATTACGTCGAACCAAAAATTAACTATACAGACAGATTGGTGTTAGGTTCTGCTCCTAGAATTCAATTAGATCAATATCAAGATTTCTATGACACTTTACTCAAGAATCATTACGAATTAAGTGTTATCAAGAATGTTGCTTTGAAGGGAGAAAAACTTTACCACCGAACTAGACAAGCGGCTTCTCAGGAATCTTTGAAAAGAGCCAAGGAGATAATGGAGATGGAAGGCTGGGACGAACAACACTTATTATTCGGACCCAACTTAGAAAAGGAAAAGGAAAAGTTTTTAGCAAAACTTGCTGTCAGAAATAACAAAGAAACTGTGTTCGAGTATAGTAAAAAAGGTTTGGGCAAAGAGGAAAATAGTCTTGTGGATTTCATGGCCAAGAGAAGACGACAGATTGCTCCAATACAAAGAAGAGCTAAGGAGAGAAGGGAGTTGTTAGATAAAGAAAGGTTGGCAGGCTTGTCTCATGGAATAGAGAATGAAATTCTTCATACTGAGGGAGAAGTTGGTTATTCGAGTAACCAAATAGCTGCAGATGAAGATGAGCTTAGGGCAACTTTCGAGGATGCTGACGAACTCTCACAAAAGAAGAAGAAATCATTCAAAGATCCACAGTTTTTCATGTCCCATTATGCCCCTGCCTCAGATATTCAAGACAAGCAATTATCGATCTCCTCGAGTTTTGCAAACGACGCTTCAAAAGCTGCATTTGACTTGGATAATGATGATAAACTTCAAGTCAATAAGCAAATTATGAAATGGGATAAGAAGAAAGGGAAGTATATCAATTCGCAGTCAACGGACAAAAAGTTCATCATTAGTGAAAGTGGTCAAAAGATTCCAGCTAGTTTCAAGTCCGGTAGATATGATGAATGGAGAAAGCAAAGAAACTTACTGCATGCTCAAGTGGGCTCATATGAAAATCCAACTGATGATTCTAATAAAAGATTTAAACATAAAAAGGTTTCAGCTCCAAAGATGCCCGATAAGTATAGAGATGATTATCACAAACAAAAGAGAAAGGTCGAAAAGGCCGTTGATTCTGGTATCAACGTAAAGGGTTTCAATAAGCCAGGTCAAAAGCAGGAAATTAAATCCACCACTGATATTAGAAAGGCTAGAGAGTTGAAAGATAAGAGAAGAGCTAAAAACGCACGTCCAAGTAAAAAGCGTAAATAAGCAGGTTAGGTTTAATTGACAAACATTTATTAAATTTTTCATTCCATAAACTACTTTGGGTCAACATGTAGAGAAAACAAAAAAAAAAACATTCTTTTTCAATATACAAAAAACGGCGATTGATCATCTTCTGCCTCTGTTGTAAGGGTGGTATCCCCTGTTTCTGTTCTGATAACCTCCCCTATTTCTTGATCCACCTGATGGTCCAGAGGGAGGAGCCCTTCTGGGACCTTTTGGCAAGTTCATACGTCTAGGAGGATTGTTGGGAGTACCCGATCCGTCAGAGTTACTCTCATGTTCATGATTGTCCTGGGGTTCATTACTTGAAGCTTGCTGTTGAGGATTCAAGGGCTGATCTGGTTGGTCCCCCTGTGCTTGCGAATTGTAGTCAGCGTTTCCTTGAGCGGCACTTTGTTGTTGCTGCTGTTGTTGGTACATGTACCATTGTTGCATTCTTTGCCAGTACTCTTGCATCATCTCTGGAGACATACCATTCATTCCTTGTCCGTACATACCCCCTTGGAACTGTTGACCATACTGGTTACCGTAGGCACCGTAATTATACTGCTGTTGCTGCTGTTGTTGCTGCTGTTGCATTTGGTTCTGCTGGTGTTGACCTCTTGGCTCAGCTCTCTTGACCTCCATGGACTTACCTTTCAAGGTCAAGTACTTATTAACGGTGACTCTATCGACTGCTTCAGGGGAATCATAAGTTATGAATCCAAAACCTCTAGATCTTCCGGTATCCTTATCAATCATCAACTGAGCATCAATAATACTTCCAAACTGAGAGAAAAAATCGTTGAAGTCTTTCTCATTGACCATAGGATCGATTCCACCAACAAAAATCTTCCCAACCTTGTCTTGCTCTTCCCTTGCAATAGCCCTCTTGGGGTCGATCAACTTCCCGTCCAAAACATGGTCCGTCTTGATAACATCATCCACAGACTTAGGATCCTTGAAAGTCAAGAATCCGAATCCTCTGGACTTGCCCGTATTGTTGTCTCTCATAATGGTGTGGTCAATGACCTCACCAAACTTCGAAAAGTACTCCACCAAGCCTTGCTCGGTCGTATCCCAGTTAAGACCACCAATAAACATTTTGCCATGGTCTTTGCCTATGTTTGAAGGTGGTTGGACTTGAGCGGGCGCCTGCACTGGTGCAGGCACCGGTAAAGGTGGTTGAGGAACTGACGACTGGTTCATCTGGTTGTATTGAGGGTACTGGCCACCGTAGTTCTGCTGGGGCACTTGCGGCGCCTGTGGCACCTGTGTTTGGTAGGTTTGGGGTGTGTTTGATGCATAGTTCTGTTGATTATAGTTGGTGGTTCCTGCTGGCGCAGAAGCACTCTCTGGCTGCTGGTTCTGCTGGACCGCTGGCTGGGCTGGCTGCTGCTGTGTTCCAGAAGCTTGTGGCAATTGGCTGCCACTGCTGCTGCTGTCACCTGTTTCTGATGTCGCTGGCGCCTTTGACTCTTGGTCCTTGTCACTCAGCTCCTTCTTCTCTTCAGGCTTTTCATTTTCACTTTTCTCCTTCACGCTTGTGGTTTTCTCGTCGTCAGCGCTATAAATTGGTTAGCATGGTGCTCCTTGATCCTTCTCGGACGCTTCAGGAAGGTTGAATGCCAAAAACCATCCACTCTCCTCTCGTCGAGTGCTGGTCCTTGCTCTCCAACTAAACCTCAAGAAGCCCCGTATCCTGATCCTCAAAAAAATACACACTAGATATCCTCAAAAAGTGCCTCATCATCATCATAGGAAGACATACTTATTCTGTGGATCTATCTAATATACGGATTGACTTCTTTTCAGACAAACTAGTTTATTGAAAATACGGAATGTATAAAACTAAACAAAAAAGAAACTATGTAGTAGTTACTCAAGTTTTTTCCCTCGATTTTGTTCCGATGTATCCTCAATGTTTGTATCCACTTGCTTAGTAGTCTGTTGATTGATTAGTTCTGTTGATAAGTATGCTTCGTACTAAGGAAAAGTTGTTTTTTACCGCCATCGACGAACCTGAGATTATTAAAATTGCCCGTCGTGTCTGTGCTCAAAAATTTCTCAAATTTTATGTGCAGTCCAAATATCGGCTGCAATCTTTCGGCCTGTTCTCTCTCTACTTTGGCTGGAATGTTCAGCTGGCTACTTGTATTTGGGAGTGAGCTGTTGTAGCTGGCTAGTACAAGAGCAGACGTTTACTGCGCCTGCTGCTGTCTAGT
The DNA here is from genome assembly GCA_001600675.1 of Millerozyma acaciae. NCBI lineage: Eukaryota > Fungi > Ascomycota > Pichiomycetes > Serinales > Debaryomycetaceae > Millerozyma > Millerozyma acaciae. The sequence continues at coordinate 506,087 of BCKO01000005.1, read as the reverse complement.
GAGTGTTTTATGGCTATATTTTACGTGGTATGGTTGTTTCTGGTGCTGGAAATCTGCTCGATGGATGATTATACTGTTGTAGACAATTTGAATCATAGAGGTGATTTGGGACTGGGCTATGGACTAGTCGAGATTTGTACGACAATTAGCCCAAGTTGATGAACGTGGTTTGGTTGTTGTGTTGAGCTGCTTGAGCTGATTGGGTAGACATTGTTTCTTACTCTGAAGTATTTAGAGGAGTCTAGAGTGCTTCTAAGAGTGTATTGAAAGAATTCTGAATTTTTGGTAAAATTGGTACATAATAGCAGACTAAGCAGAATTGATGCACTTTTTTTGTAGCAAAATGTAGAGAGGTATTGTGGTTCTGGTTGGCAGGTGGAGATAGCGGTCGGAGCATTCTGAGGCTCTAGAAAGCGTAGCGTAGCTCTGTAGGCTGTTGGCATTTGCAGTAATGAGAGATATAAAGTCGCAATTTTTTTTCGATGAGGCTGGATTATCAAGTGAAAAAGGTGTTCTAGCATAGTTGGGTATAGAACAGCATAGACGAGGCTGCAAGCATGAGGAAGTATTTGATATACTTTGCGCAAGCGTACCCCAACTTCCGCAAAAGTGAATTGGAGTCTTTGGCGTCATACCATGGAGTAACGCTAGACCTTTCTCATCACGACGACACCAACCCGTTTTTGGTGGTCCAGCTCGAGAACGACGAAGAAGCACGGAGCATAATGAAGAGATCGATCTTGGGACGGGGGATATACGAGTTGTGGGGCCAGGGCGAGAATCTAGAGCAGTTACATGAAAGCACCAAACAGACCTCAGCTGAAAAATTTGACCATTATAAAGACAAGACGTTCAAATTCGATTTCATCGGGTACAAGGGCAAAAGGAGCAAAGACGATAAGTTCAGGATCATAGAGTCATTTTCGTACTTGGACTTCAAAGGCCCCATCAATTTGAAGGACCCACAGGAAGTCTTCACCGTGCTAGAAGAGTACGTAGTGAATGGCACCGACAAAGCGACGTCCCCGGTCCGCATGTGGTTTGGCAGACAAGTCCAGCTCAGTGCCCGCACGGAGAATGTGCTAGACAAGTACGATCTTCGGAGAAGGAAGTACATAGGCACCACCTCCTTCGATGCCGAGTTGTCTTTGGTCAGCTGTAACATCGGCCATGTTGGCCCGGGCAAAGTTGTCTACGACCCTTTCACCGGGACAGGCTCGTTCATGGTTGCTGCTGCCAACTTCGGCGCCTACCCGGTGGGCTCTGACATCGACGTTCGCATGTTGAGAGGTAAAAGTGATAAAGAGAATATCAAGTCCAACTTCCAGCAGTACGGAACTTTGGGCCAATACATAGACGTCCTCACCATGGACTTCACCAACAATGCATTCAGACAAGGCTTTCAGATAGACTGCATCGTCTGCGACCCGCCATACGGGGTCAGAGAGGGACTCAAGGTCTGTGGCGCCAAAGACCCAGCTAAAGCGTCGGGCAGAGAAAACATCATCATTGACGGCGAAAAAGCCCACTTGAGAAAAGACTTTGTGCACCCAAAGAAACCCTACGAGCTCTCGAGTCTTCTCGACGACTTGCTTGCGTTTGCCGCCACCAGACTCCCCGTTGGCGGAAGATTGTGTTTCTGGATGCCCACGGCCAACGACGAGTTCGAAGAAGATATTCTTCCTACACACGAGAACCTCGAATTATTGTACAACCTTGAGCAAGAGTTCAACAAGTGGTCCAGACGGCTTTTGGTCTACGTAAAGAGAGAACCCGACTATCAGGGCCACACGAGAAATGGCATGAAGGCGAAAAACATATCCAATTTCAGAACCAGATACTTCCGTGGGTTCAGCCAACACTCAAAGTAGCTTAATCAGCTCGACCAGCTCATATAGCCAACCACAAGTAGCAATTATACACTGTAAAATAGTTCTTTTCAAAAAATTCATAAATTTTTCACAATATGGAAATCTCAGAAATTAGACACTTTTTTTTTAAAACATTTCTTTTCCCTTCTGATAAGGTTCCGGCTACGGGGATTTCAACCCCTTATGGACCCAACAGTAGTATCTAGAACGTCCCTGGTAGTTGGATGCCCTTGGAAGTGAATTATCCCCACTGATATACTATGCGATTAAGAAACACCAGCCTGCGACAATTAGAGACTTGTCGCAAACCTTTCATGCAATTAGACGTCTCTACAAACGTTAATAAACCAATAAAAGATCTGTGTATGGTATTCATTTACACAGCATTGAGTGAGCGACAGTGCCTGCTAGAGCATATACTCTTAATTAACCAGATTAATGAGAGTTCAAAGCCCAAGACAGCAATGTTTGGAAAGGTATTTAAACAGGTTGAAAAATCCCTTGTAGATAAAAAATTTCAATAGTAGTTTAGACAGACACTTTTTTGTAAAAACAGTATTCAAACTAAATTGCAATAATGGCACCCCCAACTATGGTTCAACAACCAGTAGAAGCTGGTATCAAGTACTTTTCACCAAAAGATAAGGTTGTGAAAATGACATCGGACGCAGCCAATGCTGAGGTCAATTTCGCTGATTGGGAAAAATTCAAATTTGCACCCATAAGAGAATCGACGGTGTCCAGGGCAATGACCAAAAGATACTTTGCTGACATGGACAAATACGCCGAGTCAGACATTGTGATCATCGGGGCAGGGTCTGCTGGGTTATCGGCAGCTTACGTGTTGGCCAAGAATCGCCCTGAGCTCAAGATTGCTATTATCGAAGCCAGTGTCAGCCCTGGAGGCGGATGCTGGCTCGGAGGACAATTGTTTTCAGCTATGGTGGTACGCAAACCGGCACACCTTTTCCTTGACGAGTTGGATCTCGATTACGAGGATGAAGGCGACTATGTGGTTGTGAAGCATGCTGCCTTATTTATGTCGACACTATTGTCGAAGGTGCTTCAGTTCCCCAACGTGAAGTTGTACAACGCTACTGCAGTGGAGGACTTGATTACTCGCCGTGACGAGGTCACTGGTGAATTGAGGATTGCCGGAGTGGTGACAAACTGGACTCTTGTCTCTTTGAACCACGACACCCAGTCTTGCATGGATCCAAACACCATCAACGCCAGTATCGTGCTCTCTGCGTCCGGCCACGATGGTCCATTTGGTGCTGGAAGTGCCAAACACTTGGAGAGATTGGGTGCAATAAAAATGGGACACATGAGAGGGTTGGACATGAACGCAGCAGAAGATGCCATCGTCAAGGGAACAAGAGAAGTGGTTCCTGGATTAGTGGTCACCGGTATGGAGTTGGCTGAAGTCGATGGCTCCAACAGAATGGGCCCTACTTTTGGTGCAATGGCTTTATCTGGTGTGAAGGCTGCAGAGTCGGTGTTGAATGCCTTTGACTTGAGGAAGAAACAGAATGCCGCCTAAGGTGGCATGAATAGCTTTTAGCAGTAGCCCTTATATAGTGAATATATGCCATCCTTATCTTATATCGTCATGTAAAAACAGCAGTTACAGCATGTAGCACTGGAGAAGGTGTATTTGAAGAAACGACATTTTTTGTCCATCGATTGATCTCGAAAATTCAAAACCCTACTAACTGTTCGAATAGAAAAACACCAGCAATCATGACGGATATCTTAAAGTATGTATCAAATGTAGCGAGTACGATGACAAACAGGGATAGAGTACTAACAACATAGACCAACCGAAACGAACCCTCGTGGAATCCCCCAAGCTCCTTTCATCAAAAACCCAGCAGATATAGTGAAGAATCCTGAGACGGATTTCGAAAAGGTCTTTACTGCCTTCCAAAATAGATTACAACAGTACAAGTTCATGGAAGTCTCTAAGCAACAACAATTGGGCGATTTGAACGTGAAAATACCAGATATAGAAAAGAATTTGGACATCATAAGATACATCAAGGAAATTAAAAATAGAGACAACGACGACGATGATGAGGATGAAGATAACAAAATAGAAACCAATTACGAGTTGAATGATACATTATATACAAAAGCTACCATAGACCCATCCAACTTGGAAACTGTTTATTTGTGGTTGGGTGCTGAAGTAATGCTCGAATATCCTTTGGATGAAGCTGTGCATTTGTTAGAGGAAAGATTGGAGTCTAACAAGAAACACTTGGAGTTGGTAAAAGAGGATCTCGAGTTTTTGAAGGAAAACATAACCACGATGGAGGTCAACACAGCCAGATTGTATAACTGGGATGTCGAGAGAAGAAAGAGTATAAGAAGTGCAGAAGAAGGAACTAAAAACTTGAAAATATAGACTCATCATAATGTATATTTTTGATCGTATAGAATTAGCTAGGTTCTGAATGTGTCTAAGAATTGGCTTCCCAAAGGACGTACCGGGGTCTCTGCTCGTATCTCATTCCTACCGTTGTTTGGGTTAGTGTCATCTAACACTTCCTGCGAGTCGTCTTCGTTCACGAGCTCGTTATTCCTCCAATTTGGATCTGATTCGCCGTTATTCAACCGCTGGTACTCGGGCCCTCTACCTAGTCTGTAACACAATATACCCACAATATACTTATAAGGATTCGAAAACAACCCCAACACGCTCTTAGGAAGCATGAAGTGTTTTGCACCTGGCAACAACTCTTCTTTATATAGCTTACCCACCAAAAGACCCACTGTGCATGGGATTATGGACTTGAAACCGTTGTTAAGAAACAAAATGATGTAGTTGATATGAAGTTGAAAATGATTAGTTAATTCTAGGTTTTTACTGGATCTGCTTGAGTCAGCAGCAACATCGGCTCCGCTCTGTTCTTCCGATTCACTAGGTTTGGCAATCATGACTACAAACTTGTACGATACAGGTATCACGGAACCGTAGCAGAAATACAATGACGATAAAACCCCCAAAGGACCAGGCTCAATCTGGTTGAACCAGGTTTGGTGGTACACCATTTTTGCATCTCCGCCCTGGAATAGGTACTTGACAAAGTAAACCCCCCTGTTGACAACCAATTGGCCCAAAAACATGGTCCCCGAGCAAAAAATCGAGTTGTACAACCCAAACAACACAATCAACGACAAATATTTTCTTGATCCATAAAACCTCTCCAACGCCTTGAACTGAAAGAATAGCAATATGCACAAAAGGTAGTCGGATTCATTGACGACCGAAACCTGATACGTAATTACCCTCCAAAATTGTAGGTACTCCGTGATAAATGGATCGATATTGAGGCCCACAATATACTTATACTGAAATATTGACAATCCTAATGCTAATAGCGTGGTCACTATACATATGCTTCGACTAACCGGGGTATTGCTGAACCCCCTGATAGGCGTTAACTGTGTCATTCTTGATTTAGGACTATCGATGGCTTCAAAAACGTTTTATGAACTCCGTTTCGCCCCAATTTTCCCGTTTAGTTTAGTTCTGAATTGCAGCCGTGGCCGTGTCTATGCTCTATCGTTTGTAAGTAGGTGTTATCTCCTTCTCAGTCATTACAAAGGCCTCTTCATACGAAGTAACCAGAATACCCTGATTGATGGCATTTCATTGGCAGGGCAAAAGCCCTATATATGATTCTAATGTCACATGATTTCCAAATTGACACAAAACCGCCAAGAAGAAACTTACACAAAAGCAAAATTTTTCAAGAAGAGCCACTGCCCAAGTCTCACTCTTGAAAATTTCTAACTGTTTCTAAGTTACTTTCTTAAACTATAGACTATAAGGTTGAAAGATGGGTAGAGATCACACAAGCAAGCAACACGTCAGGGTTAGTCACAGAACAGCACCAAAGTCTGATAACGTCTACTTGAAGTTATTGGTCAAGTTGTACTCTTTCTTAGCTCGTATGTATTCTGTTCACTAAAGGATGAGAAGATGACATAGTAATTACACCCAAAGTCAGAATGAGAGAAAATGACACCTATCTGGAGGGGCATTGAAGTTGCGGATACCGCTTTGCTTTTCGGCAAAGATCTGGCAAGGTTTCGACAAGCTTTGCTGAATTTGCTGATGAGCATTGGTCGGTGTCTGGAACAACTTGAGTGCTGTAATCCAACTTGAGTCTCCATGTGTGGTCCGAGAACATCGGGGCATACGTGTATTGCAGGATGCTAGTTCATCCCAAAGGCATAGAGACATTCTCTGCGAGTACATGGCAACAGCTTGTGCAAGGTTGTTATTGTGCGTCTTCGAGCAGAAAAGATCCTTATACTAACATATTCCAGGTCGTACTGATGCACCATTCAACAAGGTTATCTTGAGACAATTGTTCTTGTCTAAGATCAACAGACCACCAGTATCTGTCTCCAGAATTGCCCGTGCTTTGAAGCAAAAGGGTTCTGCTGACAAGACTATTGTTGTTGTTGGTACCGTCACTGATGACAACAGATTGTTGGAATTCCCAAAGGCCACCGTCGCTGCTTTGAGATTCACTGCTGGCGCTAAGGCCACCATCTTGAAGGCTGGTGGTGAAGCCATTACTTTGGATCAATTAGCTTTGAGGGCACCAAAGGGTCAAAACACTTTGATTGTCAGAGGTCCAAGAAACGCCAGAGAAGCCGTGAGACACTTCGGTTTCGGTCCTCACAAGGGTAAGGCTCCAAGAATCCTTTCTAACGGTAGAAAGTTCGAGAGAGCCAGAGGTAGAAGAAGATCAAGAGGTTTCAAGGTCTAATTCTAACTGTTTATCTAAAATCTTAATGTATTTAGTTATTCAACCTCTTAATAAAACTTTTCAATTGGGCTTTTTATTATAACTTATTAACATTGTAGAGCTTCACGGCTTCTTCTTTACTCTTGTTAGTGTATAAGGTGTATGATCTCATCGCGATTGGATAATATGAAGATAACACTTCCGTATGCCATCGCAAATCTATACTAAAGTATTTATACTCTTTCACGTCAATGAGTCAATCCGATGATTGTATTCTGAATTGGGAATCACCGTCGAAAGTTGTTTCGTCACCATCAAACAAGAACTTTTCGAAAACGGGTATTCTTCGATTACCTTACGAGACCTTGATCGAGATAATATTTTGGCTAACAGATGAAAAGGTACGATTGACCAACGGGAATGCCATAACATCGCAAGAAGCATCTGAAAATACGCCCGAGTTTGTTTATATACCCAATCATGCTAGGATTGGAAGGGATTCATTCAACGATTTGTTATCACTTTCTTCGACATGTAAAGAGTTCCGACTTCTAATTGGCCCTGTTTTGTTCAAGACGGTTAGTTTAGTCAGAGCGAACCAGCTAGATGCTTGTTTGAGCAGTCCCAAACAGTTGGAAGCTTTCTCTGATAAGAAGAGGTACCACCGGGAGCTCATGAAAGAAGTTTTGGGAAGCGGATTTCATGAATGTGCCAAGGCAGACCTAGCCAAGGGCAGTTTCAAAGCAGCGGTGAATGAGGATAGGCTGTACCACAGTGCCTATCAGCGATTGTATAGCTTGAACAATTTCACAGAGTATCTTGAGTGTGACAATTCTTCGCTAAGGAACAGCGACTTGGCTTTGTTCACTAAAGTTAGAGCATTGAAAGTGTTGGATGAAGGGACAGAGGATGTTGATCCAAAAGTTGTAAAAGAGGATGATGATCAGAAGAAAACTCTTCAACGCCTTGAGGACCTCGCAATTAATTTCAAGACTTTGGTCAACAGCAGCATCGTTCAATCGTGGATTCCAAGATTAAAGAGACTAGACATACTTTGTGATTTTAGTGACTTGGTGCCATATAGGGATTTCCAAGTCTTAAAGGAAGCTTTTCAAAAACAAAAGAACAGTTTGAGAGAGCTCAACTTGTTTGTTTCCATATCTTACGTCTTGACGTATGAAGAGTTTCTTGAACTCTTACATTGCATTGTATTGCAATGTCCTAACCTCGCCAGCATCAATATAAGGAATACTCGCCGAAAAGGCACGGCAAGCGGGAACGAAAGGGACTGGAAAATACTCACAAAAGAATACAACGGCATGAAACTCATCGATATCTTGTCTGACTGTCGCCACTTACAAAATATAGGATTTGACTTGCATTTGTTGGAAGTGATGGACTTCCCCCTAGACATACTCGATCCTCAATCTCAAAACAACTTTACGTCTTTATTCTCCAAACCCGACCATACAGAAAACGTATCGCTAACCATAATCGAGCCTTCAATGTCCACGCCGAAGTTGGTGATCAGATCTAGAAACATCATCTCGTTCATCGTACAAGTGCTCTCCGTCTCCGAGTTGAGGTTCCAGTACGGGGAAGTAATAGAAGAATGCCACTTGCAATCCCTCAACTTAGTTACCAACTTTGTCGAGTTCCTCTCAATCCCTTTTGGCGACAGAAACTTGTACCAAGGAATCTCCCGGGTTTCGACTGAAAAATGCTGGTCAGTATCGGACGATTCACTCCAGAGAGATTACTACCATGATATACTACTGCAGCTAGAGAGAGCCGACTTGCCTCCAGACAAACGGAAAGAATTGAAGTCAAAGTTGGCCAAGTCTGCTTCATGGACTCGTTTGGCCTACAACTCACCCAGATACAGAGCCAGAGAGTGCTATGACGTTTCCTACTCCCAAATGCCGCTCAGCGAGTACCTCCTGCTGTTGAACTATTCCACCACCGAGCCAGACTCCTTTTTCCTATCATCCCCAGAAATGCAACACTACATTACCCTCCCAACCTTGAAGCACTCTTCAGAGCAAGACCTGAAATATGCTTCTAGTGCCTCTTTTTGGAGCGTTGAAACCTCTCTTGTCGACATGGAACAATATTCTTTGAAGAAGAGAATGCTAAGCAGCATTTGGCTCTCCTAGCGGCATAATATTCCTTCTCTAGCTAGCTTATTTAGCAATGGTGTATAGGGTCAATTTTGCACCCATCGCGATATAGTAATTGTGACTGCTTTTTTTCTTACGCGTAAATACCAGCTCCTTAAGTAAATTGTAGAACAATGAAGGGTGAAAAATTACACAAACTCCCCACGCACTAGAGGAACACTGCAAGTACTACTGAAAAAAATTTACCAGCTCAAACCAGTTTTGAATAACTACAGTTGTGTTAAATACATAATAGATAGACAAAATGCCAGGTGTTTCCGTTAGGTAAGTAAGAAAAGCTAGAGAGTAATGACGGATGTGTTTTTTGATCATGGGAGGAAGTTAATTACATGGGTACTGTTGAAGGAATGACGGGGACGATTTTACGATTTGAAGTTGAAAGCAAAAATGAGGCCAAAGAGGAACTGATTATCTCGAAAGGAGTAAAGAGATATAGAGCAATAAGTTGAGAGGGGGTATTCCAGTGTTGATACATGAAATTTTCAGAGTAGCCACTATGAACGAACGCATCCGTATGCACAAAAGAGAGAATTTAAATACTAACAAAGTTTTAGAGACGTTCCAGCTCAAGAGTTCATTAACGCTTATGCTCAATTTTTACAACGTCAAGGTAAATTAGAAGTTCCAGGTTACGTTGATATCGTGAAGACCTCTTCTGGTAACGAGTTACCACCACTCGAGGCCGAGACCTGGTTTTACAAGAGAGCTGCTTCTATTGCCAGACACATCTACTTGAGAAAGCAAGTTGGTGTTGGTAAGTTGAACAAGTTATACGGTGGTGCTATCAACAGAGGTTTCAGACCACACAAGCACGTCGATGCTTCCGGTTCTATCAACAGAAAAGCTTTGCAATCTTTAGAAAAAATTGGTGTTTTGGAAATCTCTCCAAAGGGTGGTAGAAGAATCTCAGAAAACGGTCAAAGAGATTTGGACCGTATTGCTGCTCAAACTTTGGAAGACGATGAATAATTTTAATGGCGTCACTTTGAAAATGGTGTTTTACTTTTGAAATAAACCTTTACCTAATTTTGTATCTAAGTAATAAAATTAGCAAACCGCATGTAAAATAAACAATATGCTAAGTGTAATTTGTCGACTATGAAGATCATTAAATACGACTCATCTATATAAACTTTAATGCGTTCGAGGCCACTATCCTGCCTACGCGATCGTTATGCAATCTTCCAACATCCTCATCCATTCCAAACCAGCTTAATGGAGGGTTGTCTTCGAGCAGTTCAATCCACTTCTGATACAGATCAAACGAAGCATCTTTGGGTAAGACAAGCGATGTCTCAATTTTCGTCTCCGTGTAACCAAGCAAATTGAAGTTCGTACCTAAGCTATCGACACTGAAGAGCTTTCCGGCCAACCTCGTGATGAACTCTTTATCTTCTTTCTCATCAACTTTTCCTCCGTAAATGATTTCACCTATTAAAAAGCTTAACGTTTTCCAAGGGACTGAATGAGTAGCAGATCTATGGAGCGTAGAAGAAATCTGCTTATCGAGTATTCTGAGACAAATAGAAAAGTCAGACTCATTGATGTCATACCATTTCTTGAAGGAAAACGGCGAGTACTTGAGTCTTGTTAAAATTATAGAATGGAACCATGATAGCACGAAGCTAGTGTTTCTTAGCTCTAAAGATTCGACGTGCAAGTCAGATGGGGCTTTCGCTACTGAACTGAATGTTTCGTGAATTGTTGTCTTGAAATTAGACTCACTTTCAAATATCAAAATATTTGAACGACTAGCTAATTCTGTGGGTAAACGTGATCTTATATTACATGTCATGAATAAGTTAAATTTGTCATTTTTAGGCAACTGACTGATCAACTTGCCCAAGTAGCTGAGCCATAATGGGGCCATTTGTATATTTTGGATCAAAACCCAATGTCCCTTTTGCGCAGCTGAACGTAATACTCTCTCTGCTTTTTTAATCACTTCTTCAGAACCCATTGACACCAAAGTCAACTTGACTCCAAACTCTTTAGCTAAACCTTCAACCTTCTTCGATGCATCATACTTTTCAGGAGATGCCAAAATTATAGGTTTCCCAAGACCAACTTCATGACTTGCCCAATTAGCCAAAGAGTACTTTGATGCATATCCAGCTGCTTTGAAAAGAGAACCCGATATTTTTTCAAAGTAGCTCAAGTAAGTACTAGAGTCCTGTTTATCCTGTTTTAGTGTTTTAGCTAATTCGATGAGATAGTCGAATACTAGGATCAAGTTTTCACTTGCATGATTGAAGCCATCGTTATCATGTAAGCGCTTTTCAATCTTAGAACGTAATTCATCAAAAGGAGTGCAAGCACACTTCTCCGCTTCAAAATTTTCATCAGTTATCGCTTCTAGGCAGAATTTCATAAGTGTATTGAACTCTGGACCCAATTCATACGAGTAGAAACTATTTGCTAATATTATTGCAAAAATGATTTTGTCCCGCATCACTAAACAAGGGGATACCCTGTGAAACACTTCCTTATAAAGGTCTTCGACAATTTTCTTATAGTCATTGCAATCATGGTCTGATCTCAAAACAGATATGAATGTATTTAAGTATCCATCTAATGTGAAATGGTATAACAGGTTCAAGCTTTCTAGCTTCTCTAGAACATTAAATATTTTGGATGAGTTGTGTGCGAAAATTGCAAAACTATCTTTGACATCCTCAATAACTTTGAACAAACCTTTTGAACTCTCCACTTTATTATCAATCTCTGATGCTTCAGACTTCAATGTTTCAAGAGTATTTAATAGCTCATTATTTTCAAGGATATTGTTCTTGGACTCACTTAAGGTATTTAGTAAATTCTCTTCGAGTTTGAATAAACGTACCTGGTATTCATTACTCAATTGTGTCAATTCGATTCTCTTAGTCTCTAAATCTGGCCTTTTTGCTCGCAATGTTGTGTTGATGACCATGTTCTCTATACTTCCCTTTGTCACAGTGAAATTACATATCGTTGTTCGCGCTGCCACAAATGTAGAGCAATTAAGTGAAGTGTTTCTTGTATGAAGAATGAGCTTGAAGTCGGGGGAAAAGTCAAGCTCTTTGCCGTCTAATTTGATAACGAACCGTCCACCTGTCTTCTGAATTTCTCGTCTGAGTAAAGGATCTAGTATAGAATCATAGAATTCGGCGTCCTGAAGAATGATAATTCCTCCGAAACGAACCTCATTTTCAACTTGTTTCAAGAATTTATCATTCAAAAAGCTAGTTACACATGGTTTTCTAGGATGAAAACATTTGCTTAAAATCCCAATTACCAGTGCTGAAGGATCAATAATCAAGGGAATTGATGATGAATTAATGATTGTGAAATTGTCGAAACTCAAGTCGTCGTTAGGCAAACCTAGACTTTGCCACATGTAACCAGTGCTCGATTGTTCCAAGAACAGGAAAGCCGTTACTGAATCATCAAATAAAATATTAGCCTCTTTCAACTTTTCTTTCCACTGATTCATGAGTAGAGTCCGACCTTTTTGATCGTAAACCCCACTATAAACTAGGAATGAAGCACATATTATGGACGTACCTACTAATAAGCTCTTTTGATGAGTAAATTTGGCAACTGAGGCTTTCCACCTCTCTCGTTCGATAGTCAAATTATCAATCAAGTTTACACTTCTTGCAACTTTCTCTTCAACCATCTTCATTTCTTGTTTTATCAACTCAGTGTCTCTAATAAGCTGACTATACTGAGTCTTACTTTCTTCGATCCCTTCTTGCAATTCTTTAATCATTTCATCTATAGCAATGAGTTGAGCTTTAGTCATGCGAGTCTTTTCCTCAAGGGAATTAACTTCCTCTTTTAACGGTCCCACATTTTCTAGTACAGAAGAATATGATATCTGGGCTTTCACCCAAAGTAATAGAGGACCACATGCCTTGCTAGCTCTATTTGCTGACTCATAATTGTAGTCTTTTCTAGAAAGGTATGTTTCCTCCATAAACTTTTTGATACCAGGTGTCAACTTTTCCTCATTATCATAATTTACTATAGAAGCAATGAAGTCGTCACGTCGAATAATAAGCTGAACATCACGCCAGCATGATACGTCAAATCCTATCAAAATACAGACGGACTCCATGATCATTTTTACGACATCAGGTGGATTGGACATACTTCTGATTTCAGTAAGATGCTGCTTTTTTATATCTTGAACACCTCTTTGCGCCTCTAAAAGTGCAGGTTCTGCTAACTCCAAATCCTTCAACACTTCAGCTCTCCTATGCTCGATCTCTTTCTCTTGTTTCGTTAACTCTTCCTGGGTCGCAATCGAGAATTCTTGTCTCCTCTCTGCTTCGTTTTGGTCTGTGAGCATTTTATTGAGCATTTTTCTAGCTTCTTCATCTTTTACAGTCAACTCATCTTTCTTTCTTGATAAATCCTTTTTCAAAGCATTAACCTGAACAACCGTTTCTCTCAACTTGTCCAAGCCTCGCATTATATGCCTCTGAGACTCTTCTAGTTCGACAGTTTTTTTATCGAAGATCCCAACAAAGAGGTGAACCAATTTTAGAATGCTTGTGGGTGATCTTTGAGCAGCCAAAGGAAATGTATAAATCAACTGCCTTCGATGTATGAAGAGTAAAATATCGGCGATTACTTGTCGGTATGAAGACACCTCTGTTCCAAGCTGCGATGTATAACCTTTCGGTACAGAATATGTGGAAAGGTCGAAAGGCACATTCTGTATTCGTGAGACAATTAAATCATCAATTGCACTATCAGACCAGTCTCCCATCCAATTTAGGACACACCTGTTGAATAATGCAGGGGATGAAATTGAGTTGGGACGTTTGTCATTACTCAACTCATTGAGAGTGAAGATGACGTGCAAATTTTGTGAGACTTGATGCTTGAACCAATTGTATAATTCTTCATCACTCTCCAAAAGTAAGCCACGAGTGGCAGCTTCGTTCCTACACAACTGCATCAAGCTGTTAAGCTCATCACCTTCAAATAAACCAGGGATTTCTGCATTTGCAAGTAATGTATTCATCCTTTCAATGAAAGCTGTCAGGAGAATATTCGATTCATCAATCATAAAGCATACTTGTTCTCCTTTAGTACATCTCAACAAGATTGATCTCAAGCTTTCATCAAATTTATCAAGACTGTACGCTCGGTTAACGTTCAAACAAAGTACTTTTAAACCATTTATCCACGCCACAAACTTACCTAACGTAGTCCTCCCACTTCCACTAGGTCCGACCAAGATCATATGACCTTGTGGCTGCTTCAATACTCTATCTATTCTCAACGCATGATCTAAAAAGTCTTTGTGAAGCACCAAATTGACATCCAATTCTTCTTCACTGAAGACACGGAGTCTTTCAGAAACAAAAGAGTGAAGTTCGCGGTGCTCAACTAATTCATAGGTCAGTGTAAGCCAGCTGGAAAAGAGAATAGGAGATGAAAAAAGTTCCTTTCCATCAACGTTAGGAAAGTACGTCTCAATAGTGTTTTTGAATAAGGAGATGGTCCACCGCTTCTCTTCCTCGTGAACTAATCGATCATAGAATAATCTCATACCTTCGTATAACCACAACTTGATGAATTCTAAGAGATCATCATAGTATTTTGCCTTCAACGCTTCTAAAATACCCCTGCACCATCTCGTCAACTCTCTAGGTGAGTATATATAATGTGCTTGCTTGGTATGATCAAGATGTTCTTTCGTTCGAGAATAAACAGAAATCATTGCTTCTGTAATAGATGACGAGAATCCTCTTAAGTTTGGAGCACACTTTAGTAAAGTTTTATTGAAAGATCCATAGATTTGACTCAATGATAACTCACCTGGATAGTCAACCATTAATAAAAATGTGTGACGGAGAAATCTGTTAGAGAGAACATTTCTTCCAGGAACACTTGAAGGATTACATGCGCCCACGAATTGTATGTTCATCATGCTAACCCAGTACTTCGCCTTGATATCCCAAAAGCCATTATGCTCTATCATCTGCCTCATGAAAGAGATCAACCCTTGCGTTTCGTACTTGTCTTTACTAGGAAGGTTAATTTCATCGCAGAAAATAACTACCCACTTACCATCGATCTTAGGTACCATTACGACACCATTATTGGTTCTTCTGTAAATGCAAAATTGGTTCATAGACCTAATCAATGACTCGGGAGACGAATCTTTCGAAAAATTCAAAGATAAAACATCCAAACTAGGTGATTTTCTCAACGAGTCAAAAAGACACATAGTTTTTCCTGAGCCTGGTGGGCCACAAAGAAGCAAGGTCTTATGTTCATTGATTAAAGAATAGATGAGCGCCTCGTGTCTTAAGGTATCGACTGTGGGTACTATGGTACTTGGGTTGCTTATATCTTGAATCTCGAGCTCTTTGTTATCAATATTAATATCAAATCTTTCCCATTCTCCCAGAGGCAAGGAGATTCTTAACCCAAAAAAGTCGAGAGGTTCAGCGTTAAGATCATTTTTTGCTATTTCGTTGAAAACATTTACCTCAGATACGAATGTCAGAAACCCTTTTCTATCGCTAAGTGGGCTGTCACCAGAAAGAGCCCAGATGAAAGATAAGAGAAGCGCCTTCGACACATATTTCTTCAAATCAACAGGTAAACTTTGGTTTACCAAAAAAAACTCTATAAGACGTTTGATATGTGAGCTTAAAAGTGAAAAGATCGAGCTTAACGCCCTACAAGCAGAAAACTGCATGACGTGTTCAAGTGATTTGGACCTGTCAAGCATCTCATGGAGCAAATCTAGAGTGAAAACCTCATCCAAGATGTGGCAAACCTCCTTATGGCGAGATTCGATAAATGCAGCCTCCAAAATATTCTCTTCAATTAGGTGTTTGGGAGAACTTTTCAAATCAAATAGATACTTTTTGAGAAGCATTTCTGTATCGATCGTATTCGAATCAACCCATAACATTCCACATCTACTTACGGTTGCTGGCGTGGTGTACTTTAATGAGTCAACTTCGAAGATCAACTTTATATTGGGTGGAAGGGTGAGTCTCTCACCGTTTGGAAGTGTGAGGAGTCTATTGTCATCTAAAACACTGTTGAGGGTTTCCGCCCAATCAGGGTCTATATCTCCATCAAAGATGACCCATGCAATTTTATCTAACTCACCTCGTAAATTCTCTTTGATTTTTCTCAAGATACTAGTGAAGAGACCATCGGTCCATTCTCTAGTTATAGGATCGAGATGTCCATATAAGTTTTCCTTTGTCATAACCTTGGCATCAATTATGAAAGTAAGTTTTTCAACTGACAAATGACAAGACAAAGCTTGAAGAACCAGTTTCCATAATGTTGTTTTACCCGAACCTGGATTGCCAACGATCATTATTCCACAGTGGTTACTTTGAACCTGAAATAACTGTAGTGCTTTATTTATCCAGGATTCAGAACAGTGATAGCCATCATTAGTACAAAATGTTTTAAGGGAAGCTTTTATCAGCTCAAGATCATCATCATAATAATGTACATCATGAAAAAACTTCTGCAATAGTTCCTGAAAAATTAACTCATCTTCCCTTACTAATCTGGGTCTAATAGATTCACTGAGACTTCTCAAAACTAATGCATCTTCTGAAGGAATCAGAGTTGCATATGATTGTCCTTTGAGACGTCTTTTGAAATGTCCGCATTTATGTAGCGTGCTTTTCAATGATCTTAACCCGAAGTCGTAATGAGGTTGTTGCGAAACTGCGATAGAAATATTTTGGTAGAAGGGTACTAGCATCTTTGATAAGCGGTGCGACTCTTTAAATCCTTGGGAAGCAAGCAAGACTTCCGCAATGTTAGATGTATCAGGATGATTCATAGAAAATGGTATGAAAAGCCTCTTGAGATTTTCTGGTAATTCCGACCTGCCAACGTATCCAGGATTCATTGTTACGAACAATCCAGACTCAGGGTGGACACATATATCTCGTCCCGATAGCTTTATTGAATAAGAGAAATCCACAAGGCCCAACTCGATACTTTCAATCTGTGATGAGACAGCGCTCAAAAGTTTAACATCCAATCTATTGAATTCATCAAAGCAGACCCAGCAACCTAACTTGCAAACTCCCAAGAAAATGCGACACATTGCTTGGAAGTCAAAAGATTCATCACAACAAAACACAATTATCATCCTACCAAAATTCTTCGCAAGGGCTTTTATAGTTTCAGTTTTTCCCGTACCAGCGGGACCGAAAGGATTTCCTCCAAGTTTCATGTCTAATGCCTGAGTCATCGCCAAAAAACAGCTATCGACAAGAGGGGTGTAGACCATCTTTTCACTGATGCCTTGATATTCAAAACCATAGACAAATTCGCATCCAGCCTGGAAAATTTTGACGCTTTGCAAACTGTCTGTAGTCGAGTCATTAAAGTAAAACAATTGCTGTGTTTGCCAATGGTATAACAACTCGTCGTTACTCGAAGAACCCTCTAATTGAATGACAACGTCTCTCTGGTGTATGAGCTCGATGATGAGTTGCTCTGCTTTCATCCTGAAAATTCTATCTATATCTTGTGAAAGGTATTGACCAAAGACCTGTATAAGTCTATTGATTTTTGATGCATTAATGTCATGATCCTCTTTCTTGATTTCTAGCTCCATTATTTTTGTGAATGTAATTTGCATGAGCACAGTCGATACTTGCACTGGAAGCAACTCTATCATGTCAAAAAGTAAAGACACAATAGTTTCATCGTTTTTCGTATAAATGCTTTCAAAATTCTCCAAATTATCTTTTACGAGTTGAGCTAGAGTTAACTTGACTTGGAGATCAAGTTGTTTTAACCATTCATGTAAGAGAGGAAATGATATCAACGAAACATGGCTTTTCAATATCAATTCTTCTCCTTGTTCACTGTACACTTTCTTGATAATGCAGCTTTCATTTTCATAGTCTATCGATGAAATCCCGCTGAACATTTTTTTCAAATGCTTATTTATTCTTGACAAGTCGAAAGAAGCTCCGACAATTTCCAACAAATCCTCATTGCTCAAAAAGTAAAACCTTGGGAATAGCTCTCTTTGTTTTTCTAGATAGTTTGTCAAAGACTTCCGCACTTTGATAAAACTATCTAATAATTTGTTCATTGTATCCTGTATATCTCTGATAGAGAGTACTTCCATGATAGTGGAATATTTGTACGCACGCTTGGACAAATCAATGAACTGGAATGATATATTTCCAAACCTCGAATATTCGAGTGGTAAAGTCTTTTTGATTTCCTCGTTTTCATCGCAAAAAATGTCATCTAAGTAAGTCCATTGTTGTTGTACATCGATCCAAGCGTCGAGTAATAAGGATAATTTATTCAACTTCTCTTCTGTTTCATTGATCTTATGTTCGAAAACAGAAAAGTAAGGCGAATTTCTCATGCTGGATAGCGCATCAAGACTGTTGTTACACTGATCAAGAATTTTATCCCAATTTTTAACTAAACGGCACTTATTTTTGAATGCAAAAGTTTCGAAAGTTAGTTCAGACCAAACATCCAAGATTTCTGACAACTTATCCTCAAGCACTTTTTCGTTGTGTGCCTGCTGTAAGATTGATTTCACGACGGACTCATTTAGTTTCAAATCTAAACCCCATATATCCCTTAGTATCAATTTATCTAATGAAATATTTTTTCTACCAAGCCTAGAAAGTAATGAATTCCAATGCCTTTTTTTCATTGCTTTTGAGGTCAAATCATTGATGTATGAGACACTGTCTTGCAAAAACCTTATTCTGACATGTACCTTATTGAAAGCGGGAAACGTCTTCACTTCTTCAGAAACATTTTTCGAGCGAGTAGATAAGTCATTGATGCTGTCTCGCAATGATTTGATCAGAATATCTGAGAATTTGGTTTTATCAATTTGCAATATAGATTGATTCAAATCTTCCAACTTTGTCCAGACGTGTTTCAATTTCAAGGCATCCGAATAAATACAGTCTAGCTCATCAGTGTTGCAAAGATCCAAAGTGAGGTACGTTTCTACTCTGGATATCATTGAGTAAACTTCGAAAAGCTTTTGGCATTTGTTGATGAAGATTTCGAGCTCTGACAAGGCAATACGAGGCTCTATGTTATCTGTTATCGGTTTATTAGAAGCCCATTTCGATCCCAAATCTAGAACTAACTGATTCAATGAGGAGACTTCTGCTTTGAAAATGTTCTCCAAATTCTCTATGTTGTCCTTGATCTGAATACTCCTTACTTCCAGAAAACGCTGTAGCATAGAGTACTTATTCTCTATCTCCTCTACATAAACCCAATCGCGAGGAAACTTGAACCTAAATTTATAAAGATACTCCTGTGACTTTTTCAACGATAGCATCTCTTTTGCCCAAACATCTTCTTTGTTCCGAACCAAAACGAAGGAACTGATCTGTTTCAAAAGCGTTTTGAAGCTAAAGCGCATATCAAGCTTCTCAGATATAATTTGTGACGAAGAGCTAACATTTTCATAAATCTGGAGAGAATATTCTCTGACCTTGCTTCCAAATCGTTTTGTAAAATCCTGTTTAAATGAGTCAAACTTGAAGCTTGCTTTTCCTTTTATGTTGGTGAAATCAAGCTTTATTAGATTTCCAACGATCATACAGCTTTCCTTAGAATTGAATAAAGACTGGAGGTCGTTGAGTCGATTTGAAACTTTTAACCAGCATTCAATATCCTCAGGACAACCAATGAGTCGTTTTAAATCGCCCTCTGAATTCATATCAAGTTCCCACACCGTTTCTAAAACTTCCCATTTTTGAAGGTAGGTATTACAGGTTTGTATCAAACTATCTATCTTGGCAATAAAAGTTGATAAAATAGACAGAACCTCTGAGCTTTTCGTGATTTGGTTTTCAAACGTTTCAAGACAGTCTTTCCTTAAAGTTATAGTCTTTTGTGCACCAACAGTGTTTATAGTATCAGAAAGTCTTTTATAAATAGCCCTTTTTGTTTGCCAAATAGGTGGATTGATAGTAATTGTCATTTCATCGAATTCAAAAAAGTGTACAAAGAGCTCTGTTGGATCAACTTCATTTTTAATGGAGGCTTCATCTCGAATAACATTACCAAGCTGATTTTTGCACATTTCAATAAGCACTGCTGTTATATCATTGTTCAAGATACGACATAGCGTAACTGAATCATTTGTGGTAACTAACTTGAAGTCTCTAGCATGCTCATTAATGGTACTCAAGATTGTCGCTATCGAATCGTAGTCATAAGAACAGTTAATCAAATTAGGAATCCATTCATTGTAAACTACCTCATAAAACTCTTCTAAATGATTCAATTGAAACATAAGCTCCTCCACCTCATCCCCGAAAGATTTTAAAGAATTGAAAGATTTCACCTCGATCAAATTAGATGAATTACAAACATCCTCATTTTCAGTTGCTGTTTGTAGATCCAAAGCATGAACTAAGTGTAACCAGTTTATGTTCATAATGGAGGGTATCAAATCGGTAATACCTTCGATTCGGGTAGCCAACATAAAGCCAAACTTCATACCATATTTTGTATTTGGTAATCCTACCTTCAAAATATACTTGAAAGAGCTTATACACTCTTCAAAATTGAATATAAGTGGCCGTAGTTGGTCAAACTTTTGACATTTGATTATAATATCCATAGATACTTTGAAGCCCATATCTATCAATTGCTTACATTGAGATGCAAATTCAATAGTTTTCTGGTTACAGTTGACTTGGAGCTCATTCTTTGGTACGGTGCTGAGTATCAAAATAGGCCCACTTATTGTTAAGTTACTTTCTTTCTGTTTCAAGAAAACTTGAACTAAGTTTTCAATGTCCATGGTCTCAAGAGCATCATTGATTATTGAATTCAATCGATTCCCGATCGAGTATTGCTTCCAACTATCACCAAGTAATGAAGATAAGGTACTCAAGTACCACTTTATTTTGTTGCACAGGCTTATGCTCCAAATGATTTCTAAAAATGCGGGGTCCAGTATCTTCCTACCTCCCATCATGCCTTCCACTTCTTTCATGTCCATATTAATGATTGACTCAACTTCAGTGCTTGCGAGTTCGATGACTTGAATTTTGTACTCGTCTTGGATCAAATGGGACAAATGACTATTTGAGTAGGAGATTTGAAACTTCTCAAACATGGAGATACAATCATTGAAATTATGACACTCATTAAAAAAATTGCCGAGCTCTCTCGTAATCGACTTTTCTACCTGCTTATATGAAACCAAGTATAAACTTTCATTACTTGCCCATATTCTCTGGCTGTGCGTTTGTAAGTCTAAGAGATCACATTGTAACATAAGCGTATCATACGCTTCTACCAACTTTGTTTGTGCTGATGGATCCTTCGATATATTGGATGAAATTGATAACAAATCGTTATGCTTCAAGCGGAATGTGTACATGGTTGTTACTCTTTTCTTCAAATCGTCGAACCGATCTTGGTTAACTCGTATCACGAAAAATTTACTCTGTCTTTTCCTTAAAAGTTCTCTGAAAAGATTTATTACAAACTTTAAATTATTTTCAATGCTGTGGAAAGCGTATAACACTACTTCATTGTATGTCGTCACAAAGTCTGCCAATGTCATGCTCATCAAATTCAACAGTGAGAGACCCATTGCGAGTCTATTGACAATATCGTTGAGTACCACTTCAGTCAATGCGATAGCCCTCGTTAGAGGAAATGTATTCAAGTTTCTCAATCGTTTGAAATGACTAAAGATATCAGTTATCACCTTGTGGTAGTCTTCAATATCAAACTCTTTTTGTTCGATGAACAAGTTGTCAGCAGGAATCTCCTTAAGGAACGTGTTGAAAAGTTTGGCTTCCGCTGATTTAGCCACGATGCCGGTGTCGTTTTGAAAAGTCAAAGTAGTGTGATAGCGCCTGGCCTTGTTTAATATTTCGATTGAACGCTTGACTTGCGGCGTTGATATCTGAGACTCAATGGAAGTCAATGCCGCCTCCATAGATTTCCAGAATTGTATCTCGTCCATGATAGATGCCCCGTCCAGAGGCCCATGGTCCAAGCTCGTGATCGACTGTATCTGTCTCACCCAGCCATTAACACAGCTTGTAAGTTCGTTTAGAAAAAAAGAGTCCTCTAAAAGTGTCTGCTCGGTGACCGACCCTTCTAGCAATTGTTCTATTCTTGGATGGGTAGACATAAGCAAATCTGGTATTTGTATCTTTTGTTGCAAGTGCTGGAGAGACAATGCAAGTTCATTGAGCTTGTTTCTGGCCTTGACTAGCGAACCTCGACTTTCACTGCCCGTAACCATATCGAAATAGGGAGCGATCCCATAGTTGATCACCATGCGAATGTTCTCAAACGTCTCGTTTGTTGTCTGTCCCACCGTGAAATTGAGAACGTTGATCTGACTGGCTTTCTCCACCTGTCCTATAGGTTTCACCAAGATGCTGATGAACTCCACTTCCTCCTGGTTGCCGAGTTTGCTGATGTCCTCGCTGAAATCAAACCCTTCGCTGCGCTTGATGATGTATAACGTGTTGCTGCTATAACTCTTGATAAAACTTCGAACAGCGGTTAGATTTTCCGGCGTCAAATCCCCTCCTAGCCTCTGCTCGATTGAGCTGACCACATCTTCCAATATTTCAACCATTGCGATGGTCTGTGACTTTTGCGTTCGGTAAACACCTCCTTCTAATGATAAGCGCGTGAAGGGTATCCCAGTACTTGTTTCAGAGTACTGACATCAAAACATCAAAACAAGTCACGCGCACGACCCATCGTCAAGAAGGGCGTGCCCATCCAAAAGTATTGATAAATGGTATAGACACACATTTGCATCTTATGCTCATGTGATTAAGCACGTGCTACAAAAAGAAATCTGTATGATAAAGGCTCGCCCCTCCATGTGTATCTAGAGCGACTATGACAGACCCTCAGATGGAATCTCGGCTTCTTGTTCAACTTATCTTCCGCAATTCCAAACGGAGCGCTAGTTTGCTTCCATAGTGCCTTTCAAAGCCTCGTATACAGCCTCGATGACTTATCAGTCCTATGCGCAGTAATCTCAATTG
This sequence comes from Millerozyma acaciae, assembly GCA_001600675.1. Classification (NCBI taxonomy): domain Eukaryota; kingdom Fungi; phylum Ascomycota; class Pichiomycetes; order Serinales; family Debaryomycetaceae; genus Millerozyma; species Millerozyma acaciae. Next base: position 483,237 of record BCKO01000005.1, on the reverse strand, counting down.
GACCGTAACGTATAAACGGCGTTAATTGCTTACGTTTAGTAAAGTGTTGACTTTTATCTCCGTCGGTACTTGTCTTTTATCATTTCCCACCATGAATTGGTAAGCGGAAGTTTGTGCAAGTGATTTTTTCCGACACAAGCCCTGAAATTTGTCAACGACTTTCCTTTTTCGCTCTTGTATTTACGCCACCCTACTAAAGCCGTACAGAAGATCATTCGGAACGGAAGTTAATAGGTTCCGGTGGGACGTCAATAGGCTAGACTTCCTCTCGTATAGTAACCACAGAAAATATTGATCAGTAGACCCTGTTGCTCAGGTCCGGGGGCGCGGAGATTATTTTCTCTATTGAACCGGGTTCCGAAAGCTCAATCCAGCCTTGGCCAACAAAATATAAATAGAACTACGGTAGCCCACCTTTTGGAGAAACATCAGTAAGAGAGCGTATTTGTCCCGAGAGTTCCTTATACTAGTTTTTCGATATATATTGAAAACAATTTTGAGATCTTTTTTGGTTAAGAAACCATCGAAAACCAAGTTAGTCTTCATATTAAGTCGTGGAGATTGGCTCATTAATTAATCGAAGACTTCAATTTTTTTTTTTCACGTTAGCTGAATATTCAAACTTGCTAGGACCAACGATAGTTGACTTGCTTGAGAGGCTTTATACGATAGAAAATGAGTTTACATAGCTCTACGGAAAAGCACTCCAATGAGGACAACAACAGCATTGCTGAGTACCAGCCAGCAAGGGCCCTGGTAGAATACCGCGGGTTTGATGAGACTGCAAGTGAAGACATCAGGAGTCTTGCAAGAACGTTGACTAACCAGGAAAATAAAGTCACCAAGACCAACACCAGTGAGGATTTGATTCGCTACCTTTCGCATATGTCGCAAGTTCCTGGGGTGGAGCCATATCAGGAGGTTGACGAGAGGCTCAATCCCGATAGCGACAAGTTCGAGGCCAAGTTCTGGGTCAAGAATATGCGTAAGTTGCTCGATTCAGACCCAGATTACTACAAACATGCATCGTTGGGTGTGGCGTACAAAGATTTACGTGCATCTGGTATTGCTTCTAGTGCAGACTACCAGCCCACAGTCACCAATGCACTGTACAAACTCGCACTTGAGGGATTGAGATATTTGAAGAAGGATGATCCTAACCGTTATTTTGACATTCTCAAGCCCATGGATGGTTTGATCAAGCCTGGTGAAGTGACTGTGGTTTTGGGAAGACCAGGATCTGGGTGTTCAACTTTTCTCAAGACCATTGCAGCCCAAACATATGGTTTTAAAGTTGGAGAGGAGTCTACCATTACTTACGATGGGTTGACTCAACAGGATATCGAGCAAAGTTTCCGTGGTGATGTCGTATACTCAGCAGAGACTGATAGCCATTTTCCTCACTTGTCTGTAGGGGATACTTTGGAGTTCGCTGCTAGAATGAGAACTCCTCAAAACAGAGGAAATGTGGACAGAGAAACGTACGCCAAACATATGGCGGCAGTTTATATGGCCACGTATGGTTTGTCTCATACTAGAAATACCAATGTTGGTAACGATTTCGTAAGAGGTGTCTCCGGTGGTGAACGTAAGAGAGTCTCAATTGCTGAAGTGTCTTTATGTGGGTCAAACATCCAGTGTTGGGATAATGCAACGAGAGGTTTAGATGCAGCTACCGCTTTAGAGTTTATTAGAGCTTTAAAGACATCTGCTACAATTTTAGATGCAACGCCCATGATTGCTATTTATCAATGTTCTCAAGACGCCTATGACCTTTTTGACAAAGTTATTGTTTTGTACGAAGGTTACCAAATATTTTTTGGTACTGGTGTCAGAGCAAAAGAGTATTTCGAAGAAATGGGTTGGAGTTGTCCTCAAAGACAGACTACTGCTGACTTCTTAACTTCGCTTACGAATCCACAGGAAAGAGTTGCCAAACCTGGCTATGAGAACAAAGTGCCACAGACACCCCAAGAATTCGAGGCATACTGGAAGAAATCTGAAGATTACAAACATCTTCTTGAAGACATAGATGAGTACATTGAGAAATCCAAAACTAAAAATACCAAGCAATTGTATCATGATGCTCATGTTGCAAGGCAATCTAAACATATCTCTCCCAGATCGCCATATACTGTGAACTTCTGGATGCAAACTAAATATATCATGGGAAGAAACATCCTTAGGACAAAAGGTAATCCTTCAATTCCTTTACAATCTATATTTGGCCAATTTGTCATGGCATTAATTTTATCCTCGGTGTTTTACAACTTGCAGCCTATAACAGGCTCTTTCTACTATAGGGGTGCTGCTATGTTTTTTGCAGTGTTGTATAATGCCTTCTCTTCCTTGTTGGAAATCATGGCCTTGTTTGAAGCTAGACCGATTGTTGAGAAACATAAGAAGTATGCTCTTTATCGTCCTTCCGCTGATGCACTTGCTGGTATTATAACGGAACTTCCAACTAAACTCATTATGTCGATGTCTTTCAACTTTACCTTCTATTTCATGGTTCATTTCAGGAGAGACGCAGGAAGATTTTTTTTCTACTGGTTAATGTGTGGTATGTGTACCTTAGTCATGTCTCATTTGTTCAGATCATTGGGAGCTGTGTCAACTTCCCTTGCTGGTGCCATGACCCCTGCTGCCGTTTTGTTGTTAGCTATGGTCATTTTCACAGGTTTTGTGATTCCAACACCAAAAATGTTGGGTTGGTCAAGATGGATCAATTACATTAATCCAGTTGGTTACGTCTTCGAGGCATTAATGACGAATGAATTTTCAGGACGTGAATTTGAGTGCACTCAGTTTGTCCCTCTGGGCGGTCCTTACGAGAATGTCAAGCCTAATGGTCGTATTTGTTCTGTTACCGGGTCCAAGCCTGGTTCCTCTGTTGTCTATGGTTCTGACTATCTCAAAGAGTCCTTTGAATATTATAATTCACACAAGTGGAGGAACTTTGGTATTACAGTTGCTTTCATTATCTTCTTTTTGTTTGTTTATGTTATGTTGACTGAGTTGAACAAAGGTGCAATGCAGAAGGGTGAAATTGCTTTGTTCTTAAAAGGTTCTTTAAAGAAGCAAAAGAAGATTGAAAAGAAAACTACCTCAAACTCCAAAGATATTGAAAGTAGCGGTGGCTCCTCAAATGAGAAAATTTCAGACAAGGATCAACTTGAAGCTACTCACGAATTGAATAAAGGAGAAAACAAGCCAAGTGACAACGCGTTGCCATCTTCTGATGATGTTTTCCATTGGAGAAATTTGACGTATGAAGTGAAAATTAAATCTGAACATCGTACAATTCTTAATCAAGTTGACGGATGGGTCAAGCCAGGTCAACTTACAGCATTGATGGGGTCATCAGGTGCAGGTAAGACAACTTTATTGAATTGTTTGTCTGAGAGATTGACTTCCGGTACGGTCACAGATGGTCTTCGTATGGTTAATGGACATTCATTAGATTCATCTTTCCAAAGATCTATTGGATACGTTCAGCAACAGGATTTACACTTGCCAAAGTCTACTGTTAGAGAAGCATTGAGGTTCTCCGCTTATTTAAGACAGCCTGAGTCGGTCTCCAAAAAGGACAAGGATGCTTATGTTGAATATATCATCGACCTTCTTGAAATGTATACCTATGCCGATGCTTTGGTTGGTGTTCAGGGAGAAGGTTTGAACGTTGAGCAGAGAAAAAGATTAACGATTGGAGTCGAATTGGTTGCTAAGCCTCGTTTACTTTTGTTCTTGGATGAGCCCACTTCCGGATTGGACTCTCAAACCGCTTGGTCTATTTGTAAGTTGATGAGGAAATTAGCGGATCATGGTCAGGCAATTTTGTGTACCATTCATCAACCTTCCGCTCTCTTGTTGCAGGAATTTGACCGTTTGTTGTTTTTGCAGAAAGGTGGACAGACTGTGTATTTCGGAGATTTAGGTGACAATTGTCAAACTTTGATCGACTATTTCGAAAAGCACGGCGCCCATCCTTGTCCACAGGAAGCCAATCCTGCAGAATGGATGTTGGAAGTCGTAGGTGCCGCTCCAGGATCTCATGCTAACCAAGACTACTACCAGGTGTGGAGGAACTCTAATGAGTACAAGGAAGTTATACATGAATTAGATGTCATGGAAAAAGAGCTCGTGAAGAAGCCTAGAGATGAATCCCCAGAGACGAAAAAGAAGTACGCGGCTCCTCTTTGGAAACAATATTTGATTGTCAGTTGGAGAACCATTCAACAAAACTGGAGAACACCATCATACATTTATTCCAAGTTGTTTTTAGCTATTTCCTCTTCTTTGTTTAATGGGTTCTCATTTTTCAAAGCTGACAGATCCATGCAAGGTTTGCAAAATCAAATGTTCTCGGTTTTCATGTTTATGATTCCTTTCACTACCTTGGTGCAACAAATGTTGCCATACTATGTCGCTCAAAGAGATGTTTATGAAACGAGAGAAGCTCCATCCAAAACCTTTAGTTGGGCGGTTTTCATCACTGCTCAAATCACCTCAGAGGTTCCATTCCAAATTGTTGTTGGAACATTCGCATTCTTCTGCTGGTACTATCCTATCGGTTTCTACCAGAATGCCGAACCTACTGACCTGGTTGACCCTCGTGGTGTCTTGATGTGGTTGTTTATTATTACGTTCTACGTGTATTCTACCACTATGGGTCACTTGACAGTGTCGTTTAACGAGATTGCAGAAAACGCAGCTAATTTGGCAGTGATGCTTTTTACTATGTGTTTGAATTTCTGTGGTGTTTTGGCTGGTCCTGACGTGTTGCCAGGATTCTGGATGTTTATGTACAGAGCAAGTCCTTTCACTTATTTGGTACAAGGTATGTTGTCGACGGGTTTGGCGAATACTAATGTTGAATGCAGCGCGAGAGAAATTTTGCACTTTGATCCTCAAGGTAAAACTTGTAAAGAGTACATGGCTCCTTACATACAAGCTGCTGGTGGTTATCTCAAGAATCCTAGTGCCACCTCCGACTGTCAGTTCTGTGCTATGAGTTCCACAAACCAGTTCTTGAAGTCTGTTAATGCAATTTTCAGCGAGAGATGGAGAAACTATGGTATCTTTGTCTCCTACATTTTTATCAACACTTTCCTTGCCGTTTTCTTTTACTGGTTAGCAAGAGTGCCCAAGGGTACCAGGCAGAAGAAGAAATAGGCAGCTTTCATCATATACCTTATATGCCTAAAAATTGTCTAATTTCAAAGAAGAATCGGACATTAAAATAATAATTGATACATATAAATATTTATTCATGTCTACCATTCATGTTTAGTGAATAGTGTCACCAGTTCTTCAAGTAATAATGCCTAATTTTATATCTTTAACTTGTCGTTTACATCCATTACAGTGCTCCGGTAGTCGTAAGCAGTAGAAGTGTTGTCATCCCTATGTATGGCAGTTGTCCGATTGTAAGAATGGTCTGACATAATTTCCAGTCCATGCGATTTTGAAAAATATATCTACCCAGCAAGAGACACTGTTTTAGAGACGATTTTATTGAACCACCTCAGTTCGAGTAAGATGGTAACGACGGATCAAATTCACGACAAAAGTTTGCCTATCAGGGAGCGTATGGAAGCTCTTGTTAGGTTGAAGCAAAAGGAAATCACAGATGCTGTGGAGACGTTAGACGAAGCTAAATTTCACGTTGATACGTGGGAAAGAGGCGACAAAGGTGGTGGAGGCCAGTCCATGGTGATTCAGAACGGTACTACGTTTGAGAAGGGAGGCGTCAACATCTCTGTGGTCCACGGCAGTCTTCCTCCCCAGGCTATTGCCCGTATGAGTGCTGATCACAAGAACTTGAGGACAAACGAAGCCGACAAGAGCGTCAAGTTCTTTGCCTGCGGCTTGTCGTTGGTGCTCCACCCTAAGAACCCCCATGCGCCAACGACCCATGCCAATTACCGTTATTTCGAGATTTCAGACCCCGATACAGACGATATCCAGGCCTGGTGGTTCGGCGGCGGCGCAGACCTCACGCCCTCCTACTTGTACGAGGACGACTGCAAGCACTTCCACCAATGCCACAAGGACGCCCTCGACAAGTACGACCCGGCATTGTATCCCAAGTACAAGGCGTGGTGCGATGACTACTTCTACATCAAGCACAGACAGGAAACTAGAGGCATAGGAGGCATCTTCTTTGACGATTTCGACGACAGACCCGCAGACGACATCCTAAAAATCGTCCATTCCTGTTTTGACGCTTTCGTGCCTTCCTACATCCCCATAGTCAAGTTGCGGAAAGACACTCCCTTCACCGAGCACCAGAAGCATTGGCAGCAAATCAGAAGAGGCAGATACGTCGAATTCAACCTTGTCTTGGATAGAGGTACCCAATTCGGCTTGCTGACCCCGGGCTCCAGAGTAGAGAGCATTTTGATGTCTTTGCCTGCTACAGCAAGCTGGGTGTACGATTATCATCCTGAAGAAGGGTCCGATGAGGCAAAATTGGAACAAGTCTTGAAAAACCCGGTCAATTGGGTCTAACGCAATTGTCTTACCACTACATAATATCTATAGATACGACTACATGAACAAATACTACACCGTTTCCTCTTAATTTTTCTTCGACCCTAGCCTAGTCTTGCTACTTTCGCTATAAATAAATTACCAGTAAATTTTTATGATGAGAAAAACGAGTTTGTGTTTTAGGCGCACATGGAGCCTGTCAAAAAAAAAATTTTTTTAATACAATTTGTTATATATCTCCTTAATGTTATCCTCAAAAGATAGTTCATAAAGGAGCAGAGAATTAAGGATAAGTAAGTACAGCGCTCTTCTATGATAACTCAAAGTGCTTGATTGAAAAAAATATGACTAAGTGCTTTCTCTGCCAATTTTAAGAAAGGAAAAATGTCTGATATCGAAAGCTACCGCTCAGCATCACCAACAAGAGAGATTCTTGAAAGAGCTGCTAACACGGATGAGATATTGAATGATCACAGACATCAGAATCAATCGCTTCCAGTTCGTAACAGTGCAGCCAACCCAACCAATTCGTGCGCCATTGACGACGATCCAGAAGATGATCCGTTGTCCACTCAGTACGCCAGCGCTGAGACTTCGGCGGCGCTGCAACAGCGCCAGCACGAACACCAGCACCAACAACAGCGCGACCCGCAAGTGCACCGCTTGTGGAGCCACGAGGAGGCGAGACAAGCGCTGGGGTCGCAGGCTCAGTTAGGCTCCAGCGGCGACTCGACCCTAGCGCCGCCGGGCGGCTCGTCGTACGGAGACCCGTACCATGGTGGTAGCAATGCGCCAGGGCAGATGCAGTCGAAAAACCGCCGCAACAGCGCTTTCACCAGGAGAGATGCCCATCTCCGGGCGGGCGAGGCTGACGAAACTTACAACATCAACTTTGCGCAGGGGCAAGCTCCTATAGTTCGGGGATCTGGTGGCTCGTTGGCAGCAGCTGCTAGAAGAGGCCGGTCGCGGTCGAGGTCTCACTCGTTCTCCGAGCAGCTCAAGTCTTTGGTTCGCCCCAAGGATAATGTGTACGACGGAGACAACAGGAAAAGCGCCGCTGCTAGTGGTGCTCCGGGTACGGTGCCAGGCAGTATTTTGTTGAACGCAAACACGCTTGGCTCCAAATACAGACCCAGAAACTCTTCTAGCAAAGAGAACCTCCAGAATGACTTGGCGTCTCCCTTGACCAGGAGCAAGACGAACGACACTGCAACTTCGGACAGGAACTTACCCAAGAGAGAAAGAAGAGTGTCACGTACGTCTGTTGATAGCGAAGCCGATTCGCATGCTTCTAGAAGCTCTCAGGAAACAGAAGAAGATGTCTGTTTCCCCATGGTGCCAGAGCACATTAGAATCAAGGGTATTGATTTCGATGAGATCGAGGAATTTATTAAGGAAGAACTTGAAGACCGGGAAGCTTTTCGCCAGCAACAAGAAAAGCTTGCGGAGAAAGAGAGGTATCAGAAGTCAAATGCCAATGCTAGCAAACAACAGACCCCATATGAGCGAGAACCACTTGCGTACTCTAATGGCGTCAAGAGTGAAGTGAGTAAGAATGCCTTGAAGTATACTCCCTCTACTTTTTTGAAAAGGACCAGTGCTCATTTGAGAAAATTCAGACACCCAAATGAAACCACCAGTCCAAAAGTTAGTGCCGACGACGACATTGTTACCGACTCTTCTAGCGGCAATGTTGAGTTGAAGAAGCAGACTGATTCGAAAAATTTTACCGAAAAAGACTTCGGCCATGACGACTCGTCTTCTGACAATGTCAAGTTTGTGGGGGCTAATTTCAATGACAGTGTATCTTCTTTGCCCGATAGGTTCTCGTTTTTCAGCTCTGAGTCTGATGAGACTATTCACGCTCCAGATATCCCTTCATTAGTAGATCCTGGTCAGTCTGTGCGTGAATTATTCAGAAACGGTGAGGGAACTTGGTGGTTGGATTGTATTTGTCCTACTGATGCAGAGATGAAGGTTATTGCCAAAGCTTTCGGTATCCACCCTTTGACAGCAGAAGATATTCGTATGCAAGAGACAAGAGAAAAAGTGGAGCTTTTCAGAAGCTACTACTTTGTTTGTTTCCATACTTTTGAGACGGATGAAGAATCTGAAGAGTACTTGGAGCCCATTAATGTTTATATTGTCGTTTTCAGAGAAGGTGTTCTTTCGTTCCATTTCTCGCCAATTATGCATCCTGCAAACGTCAGAAGAAGGGTGCGTCAGTTGAGAGACTATGTTGATGTGAGTGCAGATTGGATTTGTTATGCGTTGATTGATGATATCACCGATGGGTTTGCTCCTGCCATCACAAGTATTGAGTTTGAAGCTGATGCGATCGAAGACTCGGTGTTTGTCATTCGTGAATTAGACTTTGGCTATATGCTTCAGCGTATCGGTGAGGCCAGAAAGAAAGTGATGACACTCATGAGATTACTTTCGGGTAAAGCTGATGTGATCAAGATGTTTGCTAAAAGATGTCAAGATGAGGCCACAATCAACCAAGGAAATCAATATCACCATGGTCAATTTATCGGCGGTAGCAATCTTTCTTCTACTTATGGTGAACACTTGTCAGGGTCATATTTCAACCAGGGAATGAATCAATTCCCAAATTCAGGATTGGGCACTCCTAATATCGCTAACCCCAACTTGATGCAAAACCAAGCTCCAACTAGCCAAAGCAGGACCCAGCCAAGAGCAGACATTGCGTTGTACTTGGGTGATATTCAAGATCACGTTGTCACTATGTTCCAAAACTTACTCGCGTACGAGAAGATTTTTAGTAGGTCCCATGCCAACTATTTAGCTCAGCTTCAGGTTCAATCTGTTAATTCTAATAACAGAGTAACGGACATGTTGTCCAAGGTTACTTTACTTGGTACTTTTATTGTCCCATTGAACTTGATTACCGGTCTTTTTGGTATGAATGTTACGGTCCCCGGACAGGATCAACCTGGACTTCGTTGGTTTTTCGGAATTCTTGGTGTGATGATAGCTGTCGTGCTGGTATTCATATTAATCGGCAGAGTCTGGATCGCTAGGGTCAATCGCCATGTGACCCTTCTTCAAACGGAGACTCACAAATCTATAAAACAACTTAGATTCAGGACTAAAAAAGAGGCTGCAAAGTCCATTATTAGTTTTCCCAATAAGTACGATTAAATGTCGGTGATACGTTTGGTGCTTATTGAAACTAATTAGGACGTCTTCGGGCATGTCCTATTTAGCTCAGGAAGATTTGATTTAAATTTTTAGGTGTTAATTCCGATGTCTCATTACATGAGACATGGTGGTTTTGAAATTTATCGGTAGTGTAACAGTTTGTCTTAAATCCTACCAATAAAAACAGACCTTATCGTGCTTAATACAAGGTACATGCCTTCTAGTAATTAATGTTTAGTTGTATAGAAAGACATTGGGTTTCCTATAAATTTTTCATTCCTGTACCCAAAGATAAGTTGAAAAGATTCCTGTGGCACAAGCATATTGACGTATTGACACTAAGTTATCACGTATTTAACCCTTGCAGAGGCATATATAAAGACAGAAGATGAATAGTGCATACCAATACTGCTGAGAACATTTGGCAAACTACAGCAGGCTTGATTTTTTGAAAATGGTAGCAGAACAGCCTAAAAAGCCAAACTTTCTTATAATTGTTGCAGATGATTTAGGCTTCACAGATTTGAACCCTTTTGGTGGAGAAATCCACACACCCAACCTTAAAAGATTGGCCGAACGAGGAGTGAGGTTCACAGATTTTCATACTGCTTCAGCATGCTCACCTACCAGATCGATGTTGTTTTCGGGTACAGATAATCATATCGCTGGGTTAGGACAAATGCATGAATTCGCTAGAAATATTCCGCATCTTGTAGGTGGAAAACCAGGATACGAAGGTTATTTGAATGACAGAGTCGCTCCTTTACCTGAATTATTGAAGGACTATGGAGACTATTATACGTTTATCTCGGGAAAATGGCATTTGGGTTTGGACAAAGGATACTGGCCAGCGGATCGTGGATTTGAAAAGGCATTCACATTGCTTCCAGGTGCTCTGCATCATTATAAATACATTCTTAAGGGCAAAAAAGGGGAAGAGATAAACTTTTTGCGTCCCCTCTACGCTGCTGATGATAAGTCCGTCGATCCAGAAGAGGCCCTTCCTGAAGATTTTTACTCAACTGATTTTTACTCCAAAAAAGGTATTGAGTTTTTGGATCAGAAGTACAGAAAAGGCAGGCCCTTCTTTGGTTGCTTGACTTACACTGCTCCGCACTGGCCACTCCAGGCACCAGATGACAGAATTGCCAAGTACAAGGGGTGGTACGACGAAGGACCAGAGGCTTTACGTAAAAAGCGTCTTGCGGCTGCGAAAAAATTAGACATCGTTTCTGAAGAGATTGAACCACACCCTTTGACCACGTTCAATAAACGTTGGCATGAGTTGAATGAAGATGAAAGAAAGTACAAAGCCAAGACTATGGAAACCTATGCTGCGATGGTTGAATTGTTGGATGAGGGTATTGGCGAAGTTTTAGATAAGCTTGAGAAAGAAAAGGAGCTCGACAACACTTTTATTCTTTTCATGTCGGACAATGGTGCAGAAGGACTGATAATGGAAGCATTACCTTTGCGTTCGGAGCGCTACTACAATTTTATCAATGGATACCATAATAATTCCTATGAAAATATTGGTAAAAAAGACTCTTTTGTTCAAATTGGTGATCAGTGGGCCCAAGCTCTGACAAGCCCATGGTCGATGTACAAGACATTCAGTTATGAGGGTGGTATCCGTTGTCCATTGATCTTAAGTTACCCTCCGTTGATCGATAGAGACCAACAAGGTAAAATCTTGAGATCGTTCACAACAGTCATGGATATATTTCCAACAGTTCTTGAGCTTGCTGGTGTGAAACATCCAGGTCAGGATTATAAAGGACGTAAAGTTGTTCTACCTAAAGGCAAGTCATGGAGATCTTACTTGACAGGTGAACAATCGTTTGTTCACCATGAAAATACAGTTACGGGATGGGAACTTTTCGGCCACCAAGCTATTAGAAAGGGCTCTTACAAGGCAAATTATGTTCCCCCTCCAGTGGGATCGGATGACTGGGAGTTGTTCAACATCGAAAAAGATCCAGGAGAAGTTCATAACATAGCTGATGAAGAACCTGAGAAGCTCGCTGAGTTATTGGATCACTGGGCCGAATACGTTGCTGAAACCGGCCTCGTTGAAATAAATGGTGAAATATATACAGAAGACGCTGACAGGCTTCAAGATAGAAAAATAAATTTTACTGTCGTAAAGGACTAGACCATAAAAATCCTGAATATACTTTTATTTTAACAGTTCGCTGTCATTTATTTCTTACTACGTTTTCTATGTACTTGTTCAGTATCGTCCTCCTCGAGTGGTATCCAAATTTCGTTCTCCTTGGCAGGATCAGGAATTTTTGGTCCATTCTTGTTCTTGAAAACATCTTTTCTCCAAGCTTCAAGATGTTTTTTCTTGGTGTACTTTCTTTTGTCTTTAAGTCTAAGTTCTTTTGGTCTATATGGGGCAAACTTTCTGAGGCCTATGTACAGATTCAATTGCTTGTCATCCGCCAATATGATATCTCTTGTTGTCAACCCGAATGTCTCTGGAGAAACTTCTCTATATCTGAATTTCATGTCTTGATTTTCCTTAAGACGGCCCCTCTCTTCTTCGACTTCATCCACGATCTTAACGGTATTGGCGTTGACTATATCATTGGCTAACTCTTTCAAAGACTCCTTGGTTTTTTTCGCTTCTTTCTTCTCCTTGAGCTTTTCCTTCTTCGACAACTTTTTAGATTTTGAAATACTTTCAGCACTTTCATTGTTATTTTGAGCATTTTCAAGAGAGTCATTGACTTGCAGTTTGGCCTCTTCTTCCACCTCTTCGCCGCTTTCTTCTTCGCTTTCTTTGTCGCTTTCTTCCTTACTTGGCTTGAAATCTGCCATTATTTCGTCGTCCCATTCAGGTTTGGTATTCTCATTCTCATAAAAGTGTTCATTGAAAACTTCGGCCATTTTTTTGTCCCACTCAGCATCATCAAAATCATCATTAAGCAAGCTGTCACCGAAGACCCTCTTTATTGTTTCTTCCTTGATTTCGTCACCAACTGCTTCTTTAATTTTAGTCAAGTTGTCCAAAACCTTATTGACTTTGGATTGCTTCTTTTTCTTGAGTAAATCTTTTCTTTCCTCTTCCTCTTTGGCCTTCATCTCTAACTTCTTTTCTCTTTGACGCTTACGAGAGCTTGTTGCAGATCTTCTGATGGTGGCTTGATTACGGGCATAGGAAACAATCTCAGCAGCGTTTGGATCTTCGAACCTGAAGTTATAAGCGTGCTCAAAATTCTCTACGGCATCGTCGAATGCTTCCTCGTCTTGCTTATCAATAGCATCAAGATCTACCACCTTATCATTTTTCTTTGGAATCCACGCTTTTTTGTCCAAAAAGGCTTGTAAAAAACCGTTTCCATCATCTTCTGGGTTAGGCAAATCTTCTTCCTTTTCCACCTCTCTAGTGTTCGTCTCCTTTTTGGTTATAAGACCATCACTTTCGTCATCAGAATTATCTTGAAACTGTTCATTAATGTCCTTGATCAACTGATTTCGTTCTTCTCTTTCAGTGACAACAAAGGGTTTTTCGCCATCTACTGTTCCGAACTCGTTTTCATTTTCCTCTTCTTTATATCCTCCGGAAAGAAGATTAATTCTATGGTAATCCTTTAAATAGATGGGCTTCTCCTTGTTCCTATTAATCTCAGTGCTTGCAGCTTCTGGATCTTTGAAGAACTTAACATCACTTTTCAAAAGCTCTTTTGGATTCTTACGTATCGCTTCCAACACTTTGTCGATCCCTTGCTCAACGTCATCGGTAATCAATTCACCATACTCATCTTCCTCTTCAGATGAGGACTCTGCGCTCTCGTTGTCACTGGGTTCTTCTCTCACGAGTTCTTTCACTTCGTTCAAAGGAGCCACGGACTGTGTCCTTTTCTCTGCTTCTTCCTTCGCTCTCTTCGTTGCAGACTTCTTACGAGGCATGCTTTTTCGTGGTTTGATATAATCTACTGACAAACCCAAAGCGATGAGTTGAAATATCTACAAATTTATTTAGTTCCTGTACATAGTGACGCCTGATGAGTTAGACATACTTAGAGCTTAAGCAACTGATTACGGTTACTTTGGGATAATTTCTTCACTTCATACCACCAGATATAGCCTAGCTCGCACCTATTTAGATCCAAGTTTTCACTTAAAACTTTCCAGAGAGAGTCTGTCAAAAACGGTTGTTCAATCAAGTTGCTTTGTTGAATGAGCACCCATATTTTATCCAACCATTCATTGAATATAGACAATGGTAGATACGGTATCAAGTTGATTAAGGACACTATCATTGCTTCTCTCGTCGTTTCGGGCTGGGTTCTTTTTTCAGGTTTGTGGTTCATAGAGGCTCTCTGAGTTGGGAGTTTAAAATTCACAGAATCCTTTGGTTTTTTTGATTTGTTTGCACTAACGATATTTGCTTCGTCGTTGGCTTCTTTGTCGAGGTGGCTCAACGTCGAAGCAGCATCGATCTCGGAGATTGGTTGAGCAGAAGCAAAAGCTATGTCATTCAGATTTGCGTGGGGCTTGATAAGCCTTCCGGGGATTGTTTCTGAACAAAGAAGGTACAAGAAGCCAAGGAATTGTTGTGGAGACACCAGTTCAGAGTTAGGGATATCGGTAGGGATGCCCGTTGACAAAACTTTCCTCCCGATAGTTTCTATGGCGATGCTCAATTGATTGGAAGAAAGAAGCTTTGGGAATTGTCTTCTCAATAGACGAACGTACTCTATCGACTCCTCTATGCTTGTCTTAACTTTTGAACTTGAAAAACAGACTAGCAAAACGGAATGGCCCGCTTCAATTAAATCGGGATCTGAATACCTTAAGTCATCTACTAAGCTCAACGACATTGGGTATATTTCGTTGTTTATAAAACCATAATTGGCCCCATTCAGTTGAACATAATTCTCCCACAACCCCAAGACGAACAAGATCTTACAGCGTGAGATATAATTAGCATTCACGGCACCTGGGTGCAAGTTCAACTCTTGATAGTTTCCGATTAAGAATCTCGACAAGTTTTCGTACTGAGCACTCGAAGGATTCTGATTATGCGCAATCTCCACTGCCATATAATAGACAAAGTTGTAGTTGTCAAAACCACCTTGGCCTATCGATAACAATATGTGGTTGATATAGTATAGGTTATGCAAAATTTTGAGAGATATTTCTCTATACTGAATTTCCAACTTCTCCAAATGCCTTCTTTTGAAGATGCTTAATGAGAACGTCCAGTCATTACTTGCATTTGCGCTCAAAAAGCGGGTGAGGATACCTTGATAAATGATGACCTCAGAGAATAACAAGCTTTTCATAAAGTACCAAAAGGATTGTGCTATCGGAGGTTGACTCTCTCCTGTGGGATTTCCATTTAATGGAGATGACTCTGTGAGAGCACACATTTGTTGATTGAAGCGTTGAATTTTGGACAAACTCTCCATAACTAGTTGATGACCTTCTTCGTTATAGGAGGTCTGCTTTAACACCTCTTCTAAAACAAACGAGATCTTGTTAATATGTTTGACAACGGGCTTTTGCAAGATCTCATTCTGTACGTTTTTCTCGTAATCTTCAGCTCTCGTATCAAGAGTAAAGAACTTCTTATACACCGATAGACCAGATTCGGGGTCCAAAAACACCAAATCTATAAGTCTTTGGGTGAACAACGTGTCGGGAATGCTAGTCAAGACAAGTTTTAAATCACTGCCTCTCTTGTACGTTATTGCCAAACATAAAGTGCTCAAGTTTAATTTATCGTCGTTATTGGTGGCACTTGCTGCAAGCGCATGTTGAAAGCACTTTTCGAGCAATTGGTTCACTTTTCTGTCCCAACTCTTGAAGAACCACTTATACTCCACAGGGTTGACATGGGAATATAAGTCGTCTCTCAACTCATTCGATAGCACCAACCCAGTGAGAATCGGAAGTGCCTTCCAACAGTTTATATAAGGATTGTACCACACAAAATTCGTCAATTCACTTAGAAAGAGCTTATACCATGTCTTTACTGACAATGTGGGTTGTGAAATATGAAGCTTCCTATCAGTAATCAACTTGAAAACCTCGACAATCATGTAATTTTGTTCGAATGGAGCACCATTTGGCCCAAAACATAAAGGATTGCTCAAGAAACTTGCAATAACTAATCTCAAATTATACTCTTGTTTCACATAGGGCAAATACTGATAAAGGTACCCCAAAAGCTTGGGGATAGTTGTATCTGGCTTGATAAATCGTAATTCGTTAATAAGAAAATCTAGGTCCTGAGGAAACCTAGTCTCACCGAAACTCTGGTTATTAAGTAATGCCCTACCTTGGGGTCCGAGCTTCCATTGGTGACTTGACATTATGTCCTGGAAGAAATAAGTATCAGAAAATGTTGATTTCTTCTCGAGTCGGTTAATTTATCATACCCCGAGGTCTTTCTACTCGTGACTTTTGAAGATTCCTTCAACAGAGCAGAATTACCAGATATCTTTAAGACTACATCATCAGGCCTTCTCAAGTATAGATACTTTTACGGTATTGCTGGCGCTTAACTTTCGAAGTCTCTGTTGGGAGATGTGGCCGACTGAAGTAATATTTGCTGAGTGCACCATAAGATGAACCGTCTTGGGCAAACGCAGAAACTTTGATTTTAGTTTATTTGGGCCAAACTGCTCAGGAAGTACAATTTGAGGCTTTGCCACAGAGGCGTCATTGGGCTATAACGTAGTGATATCGCTGTCCCAAACGATAGAGGACATGGTAGATGAAATACACTGAATAATTTCATGACACGCAGAAATCTATGGCTCTGGCACTAGTAGAGTACAATGTTGTTTCGATACTAAGCGAAGGCTCAATACCCGAATATGCGTATTCTGTGGAGCGTCTTTGATCCTAAGTCTTGTACTACTCGGAGGTGAACCGTCTCATCTATCGCAACTGTTTTACAGATTTGGAAAACTTCATAGTAAAGTACTACTAAAATCTTGAAAAAAATGGCTTAGTAAAAAGTCCTGGTCACCCAAAACCTACACTGTAGCTTCTCTTTCTTCAAATCACCATGCTTAGCACGGTAGCAGCTGGTTCAAGCAACAAACGAGTCTGTAGTGAAATCATAAGATCCTGTGTATAAAATTGGCCTATATGGGAACAGATTTTTCAAATACACCATCAGACGATAAACCTCCATTCAACCCAAAGAAGCTGAATTTGACAGTGATTGTGACCAAGTTTGAGTATCGACATTGGTAGGAAGAAGAAGTTATCCGTCCTCTGGAAAAACGGTTTTGCAGAAGATCTACTCTGAGGAAAGCGAGTACACAATCGTTCTGATCATTAATCTGCGAGCATCCAATGCTGTTTCGGCAGTTGCCAATAACTAAGACATGGAGGGCGTTGTGCTTCAATATTCGAAACTATCAGTCAAACAAAAAGCGTCCTCCTTTTCAATCTTTGAACCACCCATTTTGTACAAATAGTCAACTTTTAGATGCATCTTACACAAACTGGTTGATGAAAACTTCGAGAAGCATACCCTCCAAGATATTCAGTCATGTTGACGAGGCATACGCTAGAGATGAAGAAGAAAGGGGAAAACAAGAATACATGTTCAACTCGATCCCTCCAAGTTCGGTTTACACTGGACACAGTAATAGTTATCACATTCCCGCAGAACTAACTGTTGATGACCAGCATTTGCATAAAGACCCTAGGGTTATAGAACTCTTAAAGCTCAGCAGGGACCACAAAATAGATATCGTAGCAGATAAAATCATGAGTCACAACAAAGTCAACGAAAGTATAATAGACCCTTCTGTTATCCACGATATATTTGAGATTGCAATGAGCGCAGTACCAGAACGGGAGCTCACACCAAAGGAATGTGATATTGAGGAGCCAAGACATAAACGCTTGAACGATTTAGCATATGATTCGCCTTATTACAATTATGTATTCCAGAGAATACCGCATCTATACAGAATATTTCAGAAATATGAATCCATATTGTCTAACGATAGGAGGTTCCAGGGAAATTATATCTGGCTATGTTATCACATGGGTGATATAGATGGGATTCAACGACTAGTGTATGCTTATTTGAAGCATCAAACTTTGGATTCGAAAGTGCTAAGTTATGTTATGAGTGCATTCATTCAGAATTATGAGATTGAGTTTTCCAAAAACTTGTTTCAAAGTCTATTAGGCGTTGGTAAATCAATTGATTCTATGCTTCTCCATTCGGTTATATTCCAATTTGTCAAGGTCGGGGCATTGTTTGAAAATACGTCATCCATAATATCCTCCTGGTTGAGCTGTCCAAATTTACCCAAACCCGAACCTAGAACGATGGCATTGGTTCTTGGTCAGTATCATAATTTTGGTACAAAGAACGAAGTTGAATCTTTTGAGAAGGTCATCGCCGATTTAGGGTATGACAAGAATCATATGTTACAACAAACAGCTTTGATGGCCTCCATCATCAACAGAAACGCTATGAATAATAAGAAAGCAATCCTTAAAAGTGATATCGCTGCCATAAATGATATAGCGTCGACTTTGGACCAAGGCTCCATTGAGCTAGAGAATTTCTATTACAGCTGGATGGATTTTTTCTGTAAATATTCGAACTTGAAAATGGTTCAGTATTTGGTGTACCAAATGCAGCATCATGGATTCGAACTTAACGACAAGTTTTTCAGACTTATGAGCCATTATTTTGTACAACATGAGAAGTTCTTGCAATTGTACCAATATTTAAAAGCCATTTCCCAAAAACTGACCTTCAACGATATATATCTCAAGGACTTATTTGAGTGTTTTGTGAAAACTTATCCATACCATGCGGAACCCTTTTTCTATGAGTTCAGGAACTGGATAAGCAAAAACAGTAATATCAACTATGCGAGAAAGGAGAAGTATCTGCTTGCCCTTAATATAGATAAGGTGGAGTCACAGCTCACTCCATTTGCGCTTCACCAGAAGCCTCTAGATACCAAAAAGTATGAATCGCTGAATTGGGCTAGTGTCAAGTGGAAAAAGAAAACTGATGGGAAAGCCGAATCTGCCGCAGATCAAGTCAACTTTAGGATATCTAAGGGGCTAAGAGATGTTTTGCGAAAGGGCGTCACCCCTGACTACCGTGTGATAGAAACGACGTACCGCAGACTGAACCCCGAGAATCGACTCAAGTTGATGAGCATGATGGACTCACTCAGAATCCCACCCAACAGGGCCCAGAAACTCGCTGTCATAGAGCTTCAAATGGAGCCCACCAAGCAGAAGCTTCACGATTTTTTCAAGTCAGCCTCGCACTGCTTATCTACTTCTAACCGCATCGCAGCAAGTCGAGTCTACATGAACAAAGGATTCCACAAAGAAGCCAGTTTGTTGCTACAAGGGACAAGGAAGGAAGACATGAACGACAGAGCCTATATGGTCAAGTTGAACTTTGAGCTCCGTAATCATTTGGCTTGTTGCAACACCCAAGGCATGCTCTCAGCAATCGATCAGTTCCCCATAGATGACATCGTCTTGAGCCCATATATATATAAACAGTGTCGTTTCATAGAGAAGAAATTGAAGCAGAAGATATCGGTGGAGCAAAAGAAGCTTACAGCTTCGAAAGAAGCACCAGAACAGAATTCACAAGCTGACCCCAAGTCTGGTTCGGCTCGCTCAGAACGAGTTCAGAATCTCGATTCTGTACTAATTGCATTAAAAGGTCTTATAGGTGATATCGCCATGAGGCTTGAGAAGGACAAAGGCGACATTGCTACCGAGGTTCGGAGCATGTTTAACTTCCTAGACCATTGGATCTCGAGAGACAGAGATGAGAGAAGAGTATAACATTTTGCCTGTATATAAATATCATATTTAATATAAATAATTACATCTAGTCAAGAGGTTTAGTTTTATGGCAAGCAATGCAAGAACTCCAAGAGCTCCTTGAGTTCTGGAAGCCAGTAGTATGTACAGAGTATTCTTGATAGGTCTCATAGGGGAAATTTTTTGACTAACAGACGCAGGATGATGACTTGAAGACAAATTTGATTGCAAAGTTGCACTCTATAGTAGAGTGTCCGATGTGTCAAGAGATCATGCATGTGCCCTTCATGACAAGTTGTGGACACTCCAGCTGCTACCACTGCTTGTACACTTGGTTTGGCATCAAGATGAACTGTCCCACTTGCCGGGAGGACAGCGAACAGAAGCCGGTGCTAAACGTACCGTTGCGACAAATGGCCAGCCTTTTGTCAGACCTCATATTGGAGCTCAGCAAGACGCCAGAAGACAGGGACCGGTTCAAGGTACAGCGAGACGAGGCTCTCATGGCGTACCAGAAAGATTTCGACCGCAAGCTGCTTTTCGGTGATCTTTTCAAGTCCGCCGTCACCCTCATCGACAGATCTGATGGTGTACCCCGGTGTGGCAACTGCCACTGGGAGGCACACGGTTCTGTCTGTCTCCATTGCGGGACCCGGTTCAGAATACCCAGGGATGACTCCTACTACGACTCTGAAGACGGCAATAACTACGACGAAGACGACGAAGAGGTACGGGACTACGGTTCCAACGACATTGGCGACTACGACAGCCAGGACAGTTTTGTCGACAACGGCGATCCCGTTGTCTACGACGTCTCTGACACATACTTGTCCTCGGGCAACGAGGCTGCCGACTCCCCCGGTTCCTGGTCTGGTTTTGGCTCTGTCACCAGTTCCATCAACTCTGGTCGCAATGACTATGAGGTTGATTTGCATCAAGCCCTCGATAACTTCCACGACGAGGCTCTACGAGAAGAATCAGATAATACAGATGATACAGATGATGTTATACACAGAAGGTCCAGGGTCATAAACATCAGTGACGACGATGACGACTGAATCAACGAGTGGAAACCCACTCGTCTTGTACTATATCTACGGCCCGCCTTCAGGGTCTTCTCTTTTTCTTTACTTTGGGACCCTCTTTCAAGTCTTTCTACAGGCTTGTCTTGAAGGCCTCCGTGAAGGCCCTCAGTAAACCCTTCAGAGAGGTCCCGGTCCCTCCAGGGGACCCTGTTGGAGCAGGCCAGAAGGGCCTGCTCCAGATTGGGCCACTTTTGAAAAATTACACAAAACTGAATAAGTTTGGCTTCTAATTGGCTCTTCAGGAATTTATAGAAAAGAATCAATATCAACGTAATCATAGTTTAAAGTAAGTGATTTATCTGCGATAAAGTCAAGCATAGTAAGTATATGCTGCTGCTAGAAGCAGTCAGAGCTAACTGGAGGGGTTTCAAGCTCGCCAGGTTGTCACTGGAAGCTCGTTTTTTGGTAGGTTCGTGAGAGGCATCTCAGTGAGACTAGCAAAAGCTTCATCTGGTGACAAAATGGACGATGATCCTGGAACCCGTTTAAGTACGGTGGTAGAGACAGATTAAACTAACAAAATCAGATCAGTATGGCCAACCCACAAAGAATCATTGAATTGCAAAAGCAATACCAAAACTCCAACAAGAAGTTATGGTTGAGAGGAAAGCACTCCAAGTTCTTGGTTTTCCCCTTCTATGCCTTGTTCACAGTATCGACCGCTATTCCATTGTTCTACACCGGAAGAGCTGTATTGGGTATCAAGGACGAGTAAATGGAACTGCTCTGGCAAACTGAGTGCTGGAAGCGAGGTTTTCAGGTGCCTTTTCCATAGAAGTACAGCTGCCACAAGAGAGCAAAAAAAAAGAGAAAACCACACACTTGCCACTCTGCTACTCTCGTATCATCTTAAAGTAGTCGTTTAGGTAGTATGAACATCCTAGTTAGCGAAATATACTAATTTGTTGAGTTGGACTTGTAGGAAGAGTTTAGACCTGCTCGCGAAATCTGGTTCAAGAGTTGTTGGGATTCTTTAACTATGTAGCTAAGTAAGCAATGATGACATTACAAGACCTTCCACAGGGTATCTTGAGCTGTATCCTAGACTATTTGCCTCAGCAGGACGTATTAAATGTTGCTTTGACCAACTTTCATTTTTATCAGCCATGTTCAAGGAAATTGTACAAGAGGATCATAGTACGCAATAGTCCGATATTGGAATCGGCCCATGGTGACAAAATTCGAAATATAGACTTCACCAACAGCTCCCATACGGCCATCTATGGGTTCAAGCGACTAGTCAAGCGAGAAACCCACTACAAGCTCCTTGATGCCAGAGTTCAGGCATTGATGCTTTCTTTAAAAGTCAATCCAACACTTTTCGAGCACATTGAAGAAGTTACAATCCACGAGAGATTCGATTCCCGGATCCACCAGAGACTTGCTCAATTGGTGGAGATGCTCAAGGGTAAAAGCGTGAAGAAGATTTTGGTTACAGACTACAAATTGAGAAAGACCATTAGTCGGCTAGTGTTCGATGGAGGTTTTGAGAGTTTGCAAGAGATAGTGATCGACAATATCGAGCAATTGGCTCAGATAGGCCGGTTTCCTAAGTTGACAAAACTCACTATAACGTTGCGGGACCACTCTCCTGGGGACAAGTTGCTTGCGGATTTTGCAGGCAGCCGTAAAATAGCGGCTAGGCTCGAACAGTTAGAGTCCTTGTGCATCACGGCAGACGTTCAACGGCATGACATGGTATTGGCGCTCTTGAGCCACATCAAAGCTCAGCATTCATTCAGCCTCAACTTGAAGACATTGGCCTGTAACCACTATCACGGAGAAACTGCTGCCGTGAGTATACTCGGCAGCAGTTTGGTCAAGTGGAGTGGGATCAAGAAGTTACAACTTTCTCTCGGCTGCGACAACACCAGCTGCAACCAGGAGTGTCTCTCTAATTTGAGTGTTCCCAGCTCCAAGATCCGCAGCCTTAGTATCATTCAAAACAGCCAAAGAGAGATCGATACTCACAAGTACAACGAAATTTGGGATGTGAAGATTTTCAGCTTCATCCTGGACCTTGATACCACAGAGTTGACCTATTGCTCCATCCGACACAAGCCCAACGACAGTGGCATATTCACCGACGGCATGGAGGGCAACTACTTGCAACGAGTCAAGTTATACACCCAGACATTGCCAGAAATCATTATGGCCAACAAAGTGGTATTAGTGCTTCCAAACTTTATGAAAACCTTGTCGTGTTATGAGCAGCCGATGAATAACTTGCTCTGGAACGGATGCAAGTGTGCCCACTGTGAAAAGTGTTTGGAAAAGCTTGACGACTTTATGATGACCCACAGGTACTACAATTTCAAAAACCATTCTTTCAAAGACCTCATCAGCAGCAATCTTCTCGCCACTATCAGCGAGTGGTTGGAAAGAAGGTTCTGCTCGTGTGAGGTGATTACAGACTTGGATTTGTTGTCGTATCCTTTAATTGATATTCGGTGGGACTTTCACCAAAACACATTTTCGATTCCTTTCCGCTGTCTCAACCACAAGAGTTTCGAAGAACACGAGTACGACGAAGACGTTGAAGTGTTCTACGACGCCCAGGACAACCACGACGTTTGCCCTTTCAACGAATCACTCTTCCGTTCTGTGGCTACATCCATTGCTCATTTTACAAACGACTTGATCATGAAGATGGTTCAGTTGAACAGAGGAAATGCCGAGGATGTTCGTCTAGACAGCTTCAAAGATTTGAACGACGGCACTTCGCCAGCTTTTTTCAGCCGGGTATTTGTCAATGGTATTGGCTACTTTCTTGATAGCGAGCTCAATGGCACCAGCTATTTTCTGGCGATCTACGACTGACTTCCCTGCTACAAGACGTTCATAAAATCTTCTCACCTTACTTCATCTTATTCATCCTATTGACCCTATTTGTCCTATTCATTCTGTCCAACCTAGCCAACCTATTCGACAGAGGCAAACAGCCCCTTTATCCCATTCCAGCCCATTCAGCATACTCAACCCATTGATGACCGTGCTTGCAGGTATGCATGCCACGGAGCGTCGTATTCGGCCTTTTCTATCGACGTCTCACTACATCGTGTTTTCTACATAAGCACGGGTATCTTACTAGATTCGATTTCAAACCCTATTGTCGAGCCTGGTGGTTTTGTTCATCTTCCACAACCAGGGTTCCATCTAGGTTCCATCTACATGGCCGTTGCCTGTTCCTGCCAAGCAACCCGCCCTAAAACCCACTCATCCACTCATCCACCGTGTAACCCCGTCGTGCAACCTAGCCAGTATATCTGTGGATCTGTCCCCCTCTCTGTCAGCCCACTTTACGATGTTTCTTGCTATGCCGGCGTTGTTCCCCGACCCAACCTTCTGCTGCTTGGCGATCTTGATCTACAGAGAAATTATATTATATCGAAGGGGCTAATCCGCCGCCGTCTGCGTTTACATCCTCGCCGCAAAGGATCCTGATGCTACATGGTACTGAACTTCTGATTGGCACTTGTTCCACAGCAAGAACTTCTTCCTGCAAGTAGCTTCTCCTGTCAATAACAGACTTTCTATCCTATGGCGTCCGGTGGACCTGGCTGTTTATGCAATTTCAATCTGTAAACTCGATTGTTTCCGGAAAATAATAAGACCTGAGTAGCAAGCACTTAGGATACGTCTATGTCTACGTTTTTTTCCTTGTAAACCCTACTCCTGAAAAGTTATATGCGGCTGCGACTGTCCAATCAATACTTACAATCCTAACTGACCTGCCCTTTCTATCCTATCTTTCTACCTGTCTTTCCAACCCTTTGTTTCCAACCGTGTCCTGCCAAATCGACATGTAAAGCGAGTTCAGTCACGTCCGCCCTACTTGAATTACTACGCGAGAGACTATCAGTTCATGTATGCTCATAGACTAGGTAGGTTTTCTTGTGAATTTCCAAACACGAGCAGACAGATGCGCAGAAGGTTTTTTTTTTTCTTTTCATTTTTCTTTTTTTTTTTTTTTTTTTTGATAAATTTTTGGGCGCTATCCCCCAGATGCTCATCGCATCAACGCCGAGTCAGATCCACCTGAGTAAATATAGTGGCATTTAGTTTTTGTTAGAGAACTCGTGAGGTGAGAGGTGGAACAAGTTGGAACGGAAGATAGCAACATTGAGTTGCAAAGTTACGAGAAAGAATTCAAAATAAATTAGTAAAAAATTTTTCCCCATTCTCTCTGTAGCTGAACAATGTTCAACGGTTAGAATATTCTCGAGTGTAGGGCTCCGATGATGGACATAATAGCATATAGAAGCATGCATAACAGCCGGTTGGCGGAATGAGAGAGGCACACCATGGAGCACAACGCGGTGGTGCTGCCAGCAGCCTAGGCTGCTGGCAGCAGGCGTAGGCAGACGGTGAAGGCGGTCGGTAGTATGTGTAAGCGTAGGTAATAGGTGTAAGCGACACCGCTGGTCTGGGGAGGCATGGAAAAAGCGATTGCCGGAGCAGACTCGCTACGCTACAGGCGAGATCGCGGCTACCGCGAACGCTGGAGCACTACAGACGGCGACCCCGAACGCTACAAGTGGTTCGTAAAAAAATGCTTGTCGTTCAACACCTTTCTAGCAGAACTATTTACAAAGAGATGGACCAGATCAAGACCCCGCTGGCAAGGATCAGCAACGGTGTGCTGGAAGCAGCAGCAGAGCTAGCGGTCGAGCTAGCTCGCTGCTCGTTTCTGCTTCTTCTTCCCGTTTCTGTGGGTCCTGAAATGTTGCATGCAATTATCTTGTCTTGCAAACCTTGCGTCGCAAGTCGGCCAAGGACACTCGTACTTCTTCTCGCCGGTGTGAATACGGTTGTGTCTCGCCAAGTGGCCCGATGTAGTGAAGTATCTCGAGCATTTCTTGCAGACATGCTTCCTCTTCTCCTTCTTCGTGCTGTCTGTGTATACGTCTGTCGACGGAGGAGGTGTTGGGATCTTGAATTCGTCAATGATCGTATGCGAGGGTGGTGCTGGTGCCAAGTGCATCCTGGAGTCCATGGACGCAATGGCGTGCGATGAAGCTTTTATGGGGGAAGCGAGCTGGTGGTGCGACATCACCGGCAGCACAAACAAGGGATGATGTCGTATGGCGTAACTGCCGAGTCCTGGCATCTCCAGCGATGGTGGTGACGCAGTTATAGGGGGAAGAGAAGGCAAGCCATGCGGTATTTCTGTCACCGAACCGTGCGAACTGTGCGAACTTTGCGATGCGACGGCAGTGGTGTTCGCGCTAGGCTCTGGCGATGCTCTGATGCTATTGACAAGCTCTGAAAACGACGGCAATACACTTCTCGACTGGCTCATCGCCCCACTCCTATCCTCTACCGACACTCTCTCGTAATACGCCACCTGCTGCTCCTGTCTTTGCCTCGTGGGAAAAGGTATGGCGTTGGTGGTATCAAACATTTTGGTTGCGCAAAATCTATTAGGTCGCTGGAATCTTTATTGCTGTTTATCGCTTTTTTTCCTCTGTTTGTTCCTCGTCTCTGGGGTTCCGTCTCGTTTGTCCGGCTACGCTCCAGGTTTTATTCCTACTACTACGCTCGAGTTTCTTTCTCTTTTGCTTGTTCTTCTTGCCTCTGCTCGTATCTTGCTGTCACTGTCTTGCTTTCAGTGTCTTGCTGTCAGTGGAAGTTGCTGCCAAATACTATATGTGTATCGCCTGCTGTTGCTGCGTAACCTAGGCTATTGCTCTCTGACAAGGCTCTTTTTGCTGTGTCTATAAAATTTCCTGGTGATTTGCTGGGAGGTTTTTCCGGGACAGGTTGTATGTCTATGTGGATTCTATGTGGGACTGTTCCTCTCTGTCTCGGTATCTGTCTCAGTTTCTGTTTCTGTTTCTGTTTCTGTTTCTGCTGGCCTTGGTGCCCTCACGTCCTTTGAAAAATTCCGTTGCTGACCAGATAAGAAGCTACTTCTTCTAGAAGACAAAAAAAGTGTAAACTGTCTAAAACCTGATATTATATATCTCTAGATGTCGAAGAACATAGCTGTATTGTCTTGCAATATATGTACTCCTTCTGGTGGAATGCTTGAGTACTCATGTACGAAGACTTCTTCGGAAGCTCCCAATTATCAGTGCAGAAAGGTGAAAAAAAAAAAATAGCAAATGCCAACCCTGAGGTACAAGAGAACATCGAATATGTACGTGTGTTAAATTGGAACCCGTCACTTACTAACCATTACAAAAGTCCATCGCAAGCCCATATTCGTACTTTAATTCGGCTTGTTCATTGTATTACCCTATGATACTGTACGGTGAAATTTCTCGTAAATCGGGGAAAAATTCTTAAGGGAACACGTCTGGGTCTAGAGAATCCTGCGAGAACCCTAGGGCCTGTATGGGAAGAAAGGCTACTAATCTCGGGCCCGCCAGACATAGTGCTCTTTCGGGCCAACAATCAGGCTGAAACTTGAAAGAAAGGAATAACAACAGTTTGACAAAGGTGACTGGAGCCTAAGCAAAAAAGAACGATTTTCTGGCCTACGATGCGCAGCAATAACACTTTCTGGAACCCAGCTGGAACCCAGTATCATGGGCCAAAAAATTTTTGTATTTCACATGAAGAATGTGGAAGTTGTAGTCGCAGATAAGGGTGGTGTGGATGGAGATCGAGGCTCGATAGCTCGAGGCAGAAGCCTCGAGCTTTCGAGCCTCACGTCAAAATATGGTATGGACTCGACTCTGTCCTGGACCTCTTTCCTCTTTTCTTTTTTTGTTATTTGTCTCTGTACTTCGGAGCTTTTCTTCTCCTGTGCTTTTCTGGCTCTTTTCTGGTTCTACGCTGTAGACTGGGTTTAGTTTTGTTTGCTTGGCCAACAGCCGGCTCACGTTACACACCAAGCCGAGGAAAGTGGTCCTAGAAAAAAATCAGCCCTGGAGGAAAAAAAAAACAAGGAAAAAGAAACAGGAAAAGAAGAGACCAGCCCCAGGCTCCTCGCAGGGACGCTCTGGGAAACAGAACAAGCCGGTACGGGATTAGGGATTAGTGTGTGAAATGACATTGCTTCAGCGAGCCATGCGCCAAACATCCATCGCCACTATGGTACGGCATGGGAAAAAGCTCAGACTGGCGAGGACCCTCGATCCTTCAATTGTATGTACGATTCCTAACTGGGCCATAGGGGGAAATGTCACATTGGCCGTTTTCCACCGCACATTCGCGAAGTTCGCTGGACACGAGTGGCATCAGGAACAAAGCACTACCGAGATGAGACTCCCCCCGCCAGGGGGGAGTCTCACCCTGGTGTAGGAGGTGGAAATGACAGGGTGTAGACGGCGGCGATGGAGGTGATGCTGATGATGGCGATAACAGTGATTGTGGCGACAATAGTGTCTATGGTGTGAACTGTAAAAATTGTAGAAGTACTAGACGTAAAGATGGTGACGTTCACGACGTCGGTGACAAGTGTCGGTGGCAACGAGGTTGTTCTGGCCCTTGGCCCTCTACAGAAGATTGTAGCACCGGCAAATACAACAAAAACAACAAGGCTCAAGCGGCGGCAATGTTTTTCCTTATTATCTAGGCTTGGCCTGAGACTTTAGATGGGCTCCGGATGCTTGCTGCTGAGCTGCTGAGTGTGCTAATCACTCCCGCAGCAGCAATAGCTAGTACCCGTTACATGTCAGCAGTGTTGTGTTGTTTGGATACAAATCACAACTATGCTTGAGTAGTTTGATTGTTTGCTATGCAAATACGTTGCATGAATATGCTAGCATACTAAGACATGGACTAAATCCGCGTAGAGAGTAGTTTTTGCCCAAGGGGCCGCAGCAGGGAAGAGTGCAATATGACCAAGTAACAGAAGTGGCTACTTAGGTATTGTCCAGGGTTTGGTAGCACAAATTACGAATTATGGAACATTTAGTGTCATGGGTCCTGGGCAGTGCAGTGCTTCTTGTAGTATCGTCAGCAGCAGAAGTCGCAATGGCAATTTTCCGGACTGGCTGCAACATAGCATTCCATGGCGAAGCTCGCCAAGGGTTGTCAAAGCAGAAGCCGGGTGTGTAGCAGCCGATCTCACCTTGGAAGAAAGGCTACAGGAGAAGGGGGAAGGGTGAGATGAGATGGCAGGACGAGACGCCGGCTTAGGAAGAGAAGCTCAGACCAGAGAAAAAGAGGGCTAAGGACGAGAAACTTTTTTTTGTCCTTATTTTTTTTTTTTTTTTTTTTAGCACAATTTGCAGGTTGCACCAGTGCAACCTGCAAAACAAAAAACCCACCAAAAAAAAAATTCAAACGTTTCTCAAAATTGTAAACAGAGTGCAGTTTGTCTGATCAGTTCTAATGGTCATTTTGTGCGATGTTTCACGGAAATTACGGGCTTAACAAATTTTACAGGTTCTGTGGTTTTGCAGTTTACAGTTTTTGCAGTTTGCGATTTACAGGTTACTTGGGGTTTGATTTTTTTGTAAGAGCACGTGACGTGAGAGAATATCAGAGTCGTCCCTAGCCTGTCAAAGCACCCTGTAATTCCCAGCAAACGCAGTAGTTCTGGTTCTGTTTAGTCTTTTTTCACCGGTGGGAATCTAAACTATATAACAATTCCAGTGCAAGTATGGGCCGCTTACTCAAATTCGGAGTACGTTACATCTCCATCACGAAAAACCCCGAATTCAAAATGCCATTCGTGCCATTGGTGTCAGAAAATGGGTTTCCTGGGGCCATTGGGAATACCCCGTTGCTCAGGCTTCCAACACTCTCAAAAGAAGTCGGACGTAATATCTACGCTAAGGCTGAATTCATGAATCCTGGAGGCTCAATCAAAGACCGTGCTGCTTTGTTCGTCATCAAGGACGCCGAGGAAAAGGGCTTGATCACGCGTGGTGGAACGGTTGTGGAAGGAACTGCTGGTAACACAGGTATTGGTTTGGCTCATGTGTGCAGAGCAAGAGGCTACAAGTGTGTCATCTACATGCCCAACACCCAGTCCGTCAACAAAATAGAGACTTTAAGGTTGTTGGGAGCTGAAGTGTACCCAGTGCCTGCGGTTGCGTACGACAATCCCGACAACTATAACCACCAGGCCAAAAGACACGCGGAATCGTTGGACAACGCTGTTTGGACAAACCAGTTCGACAATATTGCAAACAGGCAGGCCCACATTGAGACTACGGGCCCCGAGATCTGGGCCCAGTTGAACGGGAAAGTCGACGGCTTTACCTGCTCAACAGGTACAGGAGGAACGTTTGCGGGAGTCACTCGCTACCTCAAGGAGATTTCCAACGGTAAAACCAAGTGCGTCTTGGCCGATCCTCCTGGGTCTGTTCTCTACTCCTACATCAAGTCTGGCAGTGCCACCATGGAAAGAGGGGGCTCCTCTTTCACAGAGGGTATTGGCCAAGGCCGTGTGACTGAGAACTTGAAACCCGAGATCAGCATCTTGGACGATGCACTCAAGATCCCTGACGAAGAGTCCATTGCCATGTTATACCGTTTGTTGGACCAAGAGGGCTTGTACATAGGCGGCACCGGTGCCTTGAACGTTGTTGCAGCCGTCAAAGTTGCTCAGTCTCTTCCTGAAGGCAGCAACGTTGTCACCTTGTTGGCCGACTCAGCTCACAAGTATAGTGACAGGCTCTTTTCAAAGAAATGGCTCGAGTCAAAGAACTTACTCTCTGCCGTTCCAGAACACTTGAAGAAGTACGCTACTCTCGATTAGACGTTATTATTTCGCCAGGGTAGGCCGACTCATTCGTGATCCTGACTGCACTCTCGCAACATGACAGAACAACCGCCCACAGATACACATAAACATATACACACACATGAAGAGTGACAGACACCCCCGATGTTAATGCGATATGTACATAGTTCTACATTATTGTCTCAAAAGTCAATTACAAAACCAATTATTAACTTATCTAGTTCTCATCCGTTTCCGTAGGCATGCTCCACTGTACTTTTTTTTATTTCTTTTGAACTCTGCAAGTATATCTACAGCTGCTGTACAAGGCCCCTTTCACGAGTCTGGTCTCATTCCCACCCTACCCTGGTGAGAGAGACTCCAAGGTAATCGTATGGACTAATTAAGATTTTCATCGTGTGAGTGCAAAATTTAAAATTTTTTCAGTGGAGTCTTTTTTACTACCATAATAATTTTACAAATACTTACAAGAGTATAGATTTGCATCGACATTTATAGGGTCTTTAAAAATTGTATATTCGTTATCAAAGCGGGTGGTGTTGACACAGGTAACAATTAGTTTGATCTTTAAAACGACTTTTTTTTCCTTCTAGGGATACTTTTTTATATAGGTCCAGTGTAAATTCAAGATCAAGAAAGCGAAGACAAAAGAGTAAATGGATCAACAAATACTCCAAGCGGTTGAGATTGCCTTGAGTGCAAACTCAGACTTAGAGTTGAAAAACCAAGCATTCGAATTCATAAGTCAAATTAAGTCCACCGAAGAAGGATACAAATCATGTTTAGAAATATTGATGAAATCAAGTAACGACAACACGCCACTAAACCAAGAATTCAAATTCTTCATATATCAAGTGATTGATGAAAATATAGCAAGGTTGGCAGCGGAACAGCTCTTCGAACTAAACACCAACTTGTTTCAGTACATAAAGTACTTGGTTAGAACAGAGAATGAGCCTGCGTACCTCAAGAACAAAATTGCTGGATTGATGGGCAAACTTTTCTGCTTTGTCTACATCAATATCAACCCCAACTTTATAAAGGATCTCATCAACATGGCAGGAAACGAAAACCTATTTGCAGTCGACCTATACACACGAATTCTCATTGCCATTCACTCAGAAATCGGCGACAAGCTCATCACACGATCTAGAGAAGTGCAAGAGAGGAACAACTTGATAAAAGATCAGATCAGAACCAACGACATGTCGATCTTGGTAGACAATTGGCGTGAAACTTTGTCTCACCCTGAGTCGGTCAAAGACAACAGTGAGATTCTAAACAATTTTTTGAAAATAGTAGGGTACTATATCGACTGGATGGAGATAACATTGTTCATTTCAAATGACTTTATCAACGTAATACTCCAGTACCTTAATAAGCCAAGCCAAAGAGTGGAGACCTGCGCCACTCTTAGTGAAATAATATCTAAAAAAATGAAGCCCATTAACAAGTTGGAGTTAATCACTCTACTCAACCTTACTAATGTCGTGGGATCATTTGCTTCAACTGAGGATGACTTGGAGTTCACTGAAAATGTGGCCAAGCTCGCAAACCAAGTGGGTTTGGAACTCACCATAATCTTAGAGTCCTCTGAAGGTGAACTCATTGATTCCGTCAATCAGCAGTTATTGAATTTGTGGCCATCGATTCTCGTGTTCATGTCAAACGATTACGACGATGTGTCCCTTCAAGTTTTCCCATTCATCCAACAGTATCTCCTTGATTGCAAAAAATTCCCACAAATACTATCCTTGGAGTTGTTGTCGTCACTTCTCAATAAGATTGTATACAAAATGAAATTTGACGAAGATGATGATGGAACTGACGATGATTCGGCGGAACAATTTGAAGAGATAAGACAAAGATTGAAAACTTTCCAAGACACTATCGCCATCTTAAAGCCAGACTTGTATCTTGAGGCAGTATCAATTGTGATTAATGAGTCTATTTTTGTCAGTATAGATGCTGATAACAAGCATGATTGGAGAACATTAGAATTAGGCCTTTGTGAGTTGACTAAGTTTGGAGATGCCTTGAAGAATAACTTAATCGATATACCAAAGCAACAGTTCAGAACTTCCAAGCCCTTCCTTTTATTTCAAGAGTTTTTTGTAAAGTTAGTCAAATCAGATGTCATTTTAACAGTCAATCATCCTAGAGTTCAGTTAGGCTTCTTCGAATTGGTTGTTCGTCATTACAACTACATAAACAACAACAGCGGTAAAGGCTTTGACGACCTTTCTTTGCGGATTTTAGAAATTTTCACTTCTCCTTTGGGTCTCCTAAACAGCGTAGAGAAAGTTAGGTTGAGAAGTTGGTACTTGTTTTTCAGGTTCATGAAGTTGAGTAAACCTGTATTGAGTGATCAATCCTTTATTGAAAGTTTATTTGTCAAATTGCAGCCTTTACTCAAGGTGGAAGCAAAATTTCCTACTAGAAATGAGGATGATGACGTTTTGGAAAACGGGAACTTCAATACACAGTTAAATTTATTTGAGGCCCTAGGTTTATTGATATCATTGCTCTCTGTCGATGTCAATTTGAAGGTGGAAATGATCAAACTTGTATTCCAGCCTTTGTTCAGTGATTTAGAAAACTGTATCTCGAACGTTGATGCTAACGTTCAACTTACATCTTTGCAAGCCAATCACTTATTGATGGCTATTGGGACATTTGCAAGAGGTTATGACTATGAATACAATAAGTGCTACCCACCAGAAGTCGTCAGTGAAATCAATAATGCATCTCGCGTCGTGTTGATCACTCTTGAGCACTTTTCTAGATTTGAAACTGTAAGGGACGCTGCTAGATTCTCCTTTGCGAGGTTCATACCAATTTTGAACACTGAAATCAATAACCACTTGAGTAAGTTGGTTTCCTACATTTTAGCGGCAGATAACTTGAAAATTACCGAGTTGTCTGATTTTCTTAGTTTCATTGGTCAAGTTGTTCATAAGTTCAAGGATAACGATAATGTATATCAACTATTGAACAACCTTTTATCGCCTTTGGTTGATAAAGTTTTCGCATTGCTTAAGTTTGAAGGCGAAAATGGCGAATATTCATCGATGCCCGACATTATCAGGGACAAAGAGTCGCTCAAGCGTTCTTACATGAATCTTTTTAGTGCTATCATCACTAATCATTTGTCAAGTCTATTAATAACAGAAACGAATAAGCAAAAACTCCCAGTCATCTTGGATAGTCTTGTGGAATATGCCTACTCCATCAATGAGACCACAGTCTCCAAATTAGCAATCACACAGTTGATTAATTTAGTTGGAGTGATGGGTGGCAATGGAGGTAAAATATATGATCCACAGGATAAATACAGCGAAACTCTTCCAGCCATTGAGGGGGTCGATGAATATTTGATGGATAAAGTTATTCACTTGTCATTCGAAATCCCATTTCAGAAACAGGAGTTCGATTTACAAGATGCTCAGTATAGAATGATAGCGCAAGAAATTTCGCTACTATTAAAGTTATACCAGGAGAAGAAAGGTGACGAATATCTCAGTTTCCTTTCTTCTTATTTGACTAGCATCGGCTTGTCACAAGAACTTATGAACGATTTCGGTACAAATCTTGTTAAATTAGACCAGAGGGCTTTCAAAAAGTATTTTGTCACATTCGTATCAGAACTTAAAGGAAAATAATCTGTTAGCATAATGTCAGTGGCATTTTCTTTTTCTGCATTAAAAGAGCATCTATTAAATGATACAATTCACAGTTGAATTTGGTAGCTCAGGAGGCCAGGAGTATAATACGGATATCTCTTCCTTTACTCCATAAATCAGATCTTCGTGTATATATTTATAAAATATAGACTTGCAAACCATGTCAACTCGTACGAAGTATGTAGAGCGATGAGAGAAATTTTTTGAAAAAAAAAAAGTATACTTACCATACAAATTTTTCAAACCCATTCATTTTTGACTAAGGAAGAATTACTCTAACAATATGGTCAGGAATAGAGATGGAGACGATGTTGAAGTGCCTCCAAAAGATGAGGAAGAAATCATGTTAGAAAAACTTGTTTTTGGGGACTTAGAAGGTTTTGAAAATAATTTGAAAAAGTTAGATAACTTGTATGACTACTCCAGTGAGGATGAAATAGTAGAGGAATTGGATGAAGGCGACTCGTCTGACTCTTCTGACCATGATAGTGAGATAGAAAACGTTCAAGATGATGATTTATTTTTTATCGATGAAAAAGGAACTAATGATAACGATGACATGGAAGTAGATGATGAGTCCAATGTTGAAAGTGATGGTGTGTCAGAGGAGAGCGACGCTAATGTTTGGGAAGATAGTGATGACGAGAGACTCAACATTTCGTTGATGTCTTCGGATAAGTTGAAAAAGCTTCGGAAAACCCCAACTGATTCCAGTATCAGTGGAAGAACATATGTTGCAAGATTGAGATCACAGTTTGAAAGAATATATCCAAAGCCGGCTTGGGCAGAGAAGTTGGAAGAAGATGATCATTCGAGTGAAGAAGAGTCGGAGGAAGAGGCTTACGACGGAAACGATAGCTCGTCGAACAATACCAATGCTGTTTTGAAAATCTTGGCCTCTAATAAAAAGTTTGTCATAACCAAACAAATGAAGCTCATTTCTCCAAACAAAATCTCGATAACTCGACTCAAGGATGCAAACCACAGTAAGGTATCCAAATCAGCAATACAATCTATCTCCTTCCATCATTCACATCCATTATTACTTACCGGTGGTTTTGACAGAACTTTGCGCATCTACAACATTGACGGGAAAGTGAATCCTTTCCTTACATCTTTACATTTACGTAATTCACCAATAACTTCTTGTTATTTTTCGCCGATAAGTTCCAAAGACAACCAAAATCTCGTATATGCTGGTGGTAGAAGGCGCTATATGAACAAGTGGAACTTGACAACAGGTGATGTTGAGAAGATATCTAGAATGTATGGGCATGAAAAGTTTCAAAGATCTATGGAGTATTTCAAGATTTCTTCGAAGGGGACCTACATAGGTTTGACTGGTAGTAGCGGTTGGTGTAACATCTTGAGTGGAATTACAGGACAATGGCTTACCGGCTTCAAGATTGAAGGAACGATTATCGATTTCGATTTCTCCGCTGATGAATCGTACATATGTATCGCAAACACGGCAGGAGAAGTATGGGAGTTTGATTTGACCCCCAGTACGTTCTCTACAAAGGGAGAACCCCCCAAGCATCAGAACAAAATCAGAAAGAAATTCCAAGATGAAGGTGGTATTGGAATCACTAAATTGAAGCTAGGAGGTCCCAAGAGTCGCTGGCTCGCCATTGGTTCTAATAATGGTATAGTGAATGTCTATGACCGCAATGCGTTTGTCGATGGTGTTTCGCCAAAACCCATAAGAAGCGTCCAGAATTTGGTCACTTCAATCTCGTCTCTAGTGTTCTCGCCCGATGGTCAGATCTTGTGTATCGCATCTAGAGCTAAGCGGGACGCTTTGAGACTAGTCCATTTACCATCTTGCTCAGTTTATTCTAACTGGCCAACAAGTGGAACTCCTTTGGGAAGAGTGACTGCTGTAGCATTTTCCCCAAACAACGAGATGTTAGCTATTGGTAATGAGGGTGGAAAAGTAACTTTATGGAGATTAAACCACTACTGAGCGTATCTTTTACTTCAATACTTTTAATAATAGAACTTTTGCATTGAATTTTGCCGTCTTTTTCACTTGTAGCTCTCAATTATAAAAAGAACTTTTTAGACTCAGTTGTCATCAGATGGTGATTACTATCGAAGATTAATACAAAATTTTGCAACTTTTGCTAACTTTTACTTAAATCTTGATTCTCTTGAATTTTTCAACTAGTTGAACACCCTACATTGGAAAGTCATACATTACTTCAAGTAGTAAAACAAAGGGACATAAGCAATGACCTCATGCCCGACGTTCAGGCCATTATTATGATACTGGTAGCTCTCTACATCTTGTAGTCGTCGTTGCAATCTCCAAGTTAATTGAAATATTGGTCAGGTGCTGAATTTTCACCGTAAATGAATTCTCATAAATTTGAAATACAACGTTATAGAGAGATTCTTTTCACATTTGGACTTATTTACATTCAAGATGGCAGTTATAGGACAACCGTATGTAGTATTATATGTCTCGAGGCCAACATATTGATTTATGAAAATACTAACAAAGATAGAAAAGGTCACAACAAATACCGTGATCCCAACACCTTTGAGATGACACCAGCTCTTCTAAGAGTTAGGAGGCCATACTTCGTCAGAAACATGATAGGGTTCATTTTAGTGTCAGCTATTCCTCTTGGGGTATATGCTTATACTTGGCAAGTATTGAATAAGGATGATTTCAGTGATATTCCAATTCCACCAGTGTCAGATGAAGAGTTGTCCAAGTTGAAGAAAGAGTACGAAAGCAAAAGAAGCTAGGATTTCTGCTAAATTTCTGTGTTCTACATGTATATAGGATTAATAAATACTTTGAATAAAATATGGGTTTGCTTAATTCTTCAAGGTGTCTATAAGGTCGTATTTAGGGACGTAAAACATGGATGAGGGTTTGAGCAATATCAAACATTGGATGGCTTGTTGTTATCCTTATGGAAAAACTCATCCAAGTCTTCTTGCGAGTTTGAATAATACATCGAGATGCCTCTGATGGGGTATGGGACAGAATTGTCTGATGCTGTACGTGAATGCTGATCTTCAAAAGGGTTAGATAACTCACCGTTTGAAGTGCCAAATGATTTCAAGCTGTGACCAGTTTTCCTGGGCTCAACAAAGCCAACATCTTTGGGCTTTTCCGTCAAGGAGGACTCTGAATGTCTTTCCACAGAGTCATCTGAGTCGTACGCATTACTGAAAGTTCTTGTCTTTGACTCTACTTTCCCTTCCAGATCAAAAGTGTCATCGAATGGGTTAGTAGCATTGTTGGACAAAAGGTCAGTTGCACTTCCATTTCTTGAGGAAGAGAAAGACGTATCTGCTCTAGCGAATGCACTGTTCTCCCTGGGGTTTGTGAAACGTCCTGAAATTGACATCGTAGAATCGTTTTTAAAGTTTGGTGTGTAAGATCTAGGGAGAGTTGGCTTCATGTGCAAAGAGTCTGTTGAGCGTTGCATATCATCCAAAGGCAACGACTCGTATGTTGGGTTGGAATAACTATCAATCCCAATTTTGAAGTTATCATTATATCTATAGCCAGGATTGACCTTATGGGTTGCCCGAGGCTTCGTGACATTTTTGGCATTGAAGGGAATACCCTGAAACTCGTAGTCGCTGAATGTAGTAGTAGAAGACGAGAGTAATGGATTGGCGGCAATATCTTTCAAGTCGAGGACACCTGTCTCGAGTAACGTCTTCTTAGACTTGTGGTTCTTGCGGACTAGTAACCTTACGTCCTCGTTCACCACATCACAGCAATACTTCTTTAACGACTTGTAGCCTCTACCACGAAGCTTCACCATTATTGGTATGTAAAAAAGCATCCCTAATGTAAATTTGAAGAAGAAGATAGACCAAATGATAACCGAAACGCACATAAAGGAAAGGATGATTGCAAGCCTCACATTTGAGTTAGCTATATTCTCGATATTTTGGATGATTTCGTTCAGTTTGTTGCCATTGGTGGCATAGTACTTCAAAGTCAATATGTTGATAACTTGTCTAGGGGTATCTGCGACAAGAATTTGCAATGCATTATCCAACTCAGCGTAGGCAAGAAAGCACGACCAGTCGAAGAAGTTGTCCTGCTCAATTTCGTGGAACAAGCAGTGATAGTTATATGACCTGACTATACGGAGTAATCGTGCAATCGTGTTGACGTACGTAAGAGCGATGTTCTTGGTTCTGTAGGTGTGAATGGCCCATATCCAATGGTAGCCCAATAGCACAAACTGGAATATGATGCATCCAGTGAAAATCCACTTGGCTATAGAGTAGGCATATGGTTTGTAATCTGCCGTAGACCAATGATGGAAAACCAAAATGTTAAGACACGTATAGATATCCACTCCAAGTAAAACCCACGACAATATCATGAAAATCCAGATAAGAATATATGAAAAAACTGTCAGAAACTTGGTGTTCTTGAAGTTTTCCACCTCTATCAAATCAAACGTTGAGTCGTCCAAGTCATACTTATCAATCTCTTTATGTGGATCAAAGTACCCTTGTACGTAATTTGAATTTCGTTTGGCGGTCATATCAAAGGAATGGCGCTTTTGAATTTGGGATGGATGTCTTCTCAACTAATTCTCTTTCACAGAGTCTCTATTTTCTATAATTTCTCCTTCAATCTTAACAAATCCGACAATATCTCTAAAAAGAATCCATCTGGGGACCAGAATCTTATTAATTTTGATCTCGCGTGCTAAAAATAAGGTTAGAAAAATGTCAGAGAATTTGAAACCAAAGTGAAAAGTTCTGAGTTCAAAACATCGTTGATGGATGGTATTAATGACTATTCAAGTGAAGATGATATAGAGCTGAGAGAAGATTTGGAGTTGAAGCAGTTTAGTTCAAAAAGAATTTTTCAGACTCCAAAAATCCGTAGAAGCAAGCCTCAAGGAAGTGAGAAATTAGCTGTAGAACTTGAAGAAGGCTTGGGGACAACTCTCAAAACTCATGAGGAAGACGAAGCAGACGAAGACGAAACCACAATAAAACAAGTGGAGGACGAGGGAAAAGTAGAGGAAGGGAGACATGTTGTCCAATTTGATGTCGAGGATTTCTATCAAGAGAATACCTTGAAACAACGTCAGTTCATGGATGAACTGGAGAAGAACAAACCATTGAAACAACTTGGAGGGTCAGATTCAACTAGCTTGAGTAATTTGATCAGATTAGGAGAGGCAAACCGAGAGAAGCTCAGAGAGATGCACTCCAAGAAAAAGAAGGTGAGTGGAACCCACCATAATAGAGTCAACAAGCACAATTAGTTTTTATATAAATGACTATTTTACAAGTATTCACAGTTCGTATTTCTTCAAAAGCTTGGTAGCTTCCTCTTTCAAGTCCTCTTGGTCGCTCTTGGAGAGCTCTTCTAAAATTTCAATGCAAGCAACCTTTACCGGCGGTCTATACATGATGAGAAACTGTAATGACAAGAAACCGATCTTGGACCTGCCTGGGTCGTAGAGTAAAGACTTGATCCTTGATACGAGATCCTTGTTCAAATACGGCAAATCTGACAACAACCTGATGAATATTTTTCTGTCGTTGGGCTCTAAAAAGGGGATCAACGAATCTAATACCTTGCCAGTCCACTTGTTGTAGATCGGCGTAGGGATATCATAAACTTCCATTTCTTTGCTGACCCTGGAGTTGATGTCTTCAGTTTGCATAGGATTGGTCTCGTACTCTTTCAAATACTTTTCCTTGAGTTCTTCGTACAAGCGGTCTTCATTGAAAACCTTCTCACTGTACCATTCCTCATTGAGCCATTCTATTATGAGATCTATTCTGTTGTGAACATCATCCAAAAAGTAATCGAATATCGCTTGCCTTATAAGGTTGCTCATCTCTTCATTTTTGATTACATCTGTGTTCTCTTCGGAGCTATCATTCTGTAGCAAAGATTTTGTAGCGTCTACACCCCTCATCCCACGAGAGGCCAACCTCGTCAAAAGGACAAACCAGGATGATTTTTTCCAAGTTTTGATGGCAATTTTGGTGAGCTCTTTATTGACAGACTCTGCTCCTCCTAATTCCTGTTTGTCTTCGTAAGTGGAAACAGGTTTGTCAGCTAATTTGAAAAAGTTTTTAATAATGATACTGACATGCTCTTTCTTATTTTGAAATGAGAGGTCCGATGGAGGGGGAAGAGTGAAGTTAGTCTCAGGCTTATAAATTTCGTTGCCATTATCATCATCATCGTCGTCATAACCCCCATCATTCTCCGTTTTTACATCAGGTTTTGCAGCAAAATGAGTCAATGCATAATCATACCTCAGACGAACAATTTGTAAAGCTCTAGTCAATTTGCCATAGTCAACTCTATTAAGTGCAGCAATAGTCATGGATGCTAAGATATTTTGAGGCAAGGAAGAAAGATCAAAACTGTTCAACTCATTAGACGGATCGGTCAAACAATACAAGCTCTTGTAATCGTTCGACTTCAACTTCTTTGAAGGGTTTAAAAAGCCTTCAAACTTGCGTTTTCTGATATTATTATCTTCAGGAGAGCTTGCAAGAATGTTCTTCTTTCTGATCTCTTCACCTCTGCTGACCAACTGGTTCAACTTTTTGTTGAGTACTGTGGTGTAGTTTGAAGGCACGAGTTGGTTTCTTAAAACGTGGTTTAGTAAAACTTTCAAGGAACGGTCAACATACTTTTTTGACAACTTGTATTCATCCAATGTTTCGTAGTTCGATTGCAACTTTGTTTCGGTGTCAAAGTTTTCCAACACGTTCAAAAGCTTCGGCACGAATTGGGGCTTTCTTCTGAATATTATAACCAAATGATTGAAAATAGCTGTAATTAATGGCGTAACCATCACTTCGCACGAGATGACTTTCAAAATCACATCGAAAAGACCATAGGCCTCTGCTTCTATAGATTGTTTGATGAGGGTGTGATTGGGGTTCACATGGCTCAAAGAGAACTGGGACGTGCTGTGACTGCGGGATTCGTAGTCGATAACAAGCATCACAAACTTGAGAAGCTCTAGCTTCACGTCCAACCCACGAAACCAATCGTGCTCCTCGTCGTCCGATGCCTGGATCGGGAACGTCTTTTGAAACCGCCCTGTCAAAATATCCTTCAACTCGTTAAGTTTGGCCCACACAGGCCCACACCCGTCGTTGTCGGCCACGAAGCGAAACACAAGCCTAAACACAACCATAGACGTATCGATAACCGCCTTGAATACCTCAGAGTCCTCTACCTCTACTAGCTTAATCAAGCTGTCAAGCGCGTCTATCGATAAATCTACCTTGTCCGCCTTGTTCACCTTGGTCTCGTCAGCAAGAAACGACTCTCTGAAAAAATCGGCACACCATGCTTGGATCTGTTTGTCTGGATTGCTTGCAAACTGAAATACTTGCCTCAACACTTGTACAAATGTCTCCTTATTGGAGAATGCTAGGTTACGTGCTTGATTGAGCTGTTCTATTATACTGTCTGTCGATATGCTAGCCATTCCACGCTATGTTGTTTGAGTTATAATTTTCAGCGGTTAATCGCTAACTAAAAGTATTTCACCGGGAAAAAAAACTTCAAGGTAAAGAAAAAAAAAAAAAACAAAGAAATATATCAATCAAGCTATATGAGTTTTCCTACTTCTCTTTGTATAACAAGACCAGAATCTATCACTTAAGTCTTTACAACCGCTGTAAAACGATTTTGAAATCTGAGATTATTCTCATTAAATCCTCATTTACCCGGACGGTACAAACTGCTCCTAAAGTCTTTTAAGATTAAGGCAAAATTGTTATCTCACGATGATTGTCGGTAATCGTCAAATGGAAGCCAGGATACCAGAAAAGTAGACAGCGACGTTAGAGAAGAGTGATTGCTAGGTATACAGAAGCTAAGAGGAGATGTCATCAACGGAACCGCCGCTAACGAAAATCATAGTGCAAACAGACGCTCAGTCACTTGATGCTAAATCAGATAAGGTAACCAACGTTACAGCGATTGGAAATGTGGAGGAGGTTTCTGAGGAGGAAAAAGAAGCAGGGGCAGGTACAGGGCATGAGTGCGTGATACAGCAAGTAATAGACGAGACAGGAGAGGAGACACTGGAGCGCCAGGAGCAGCTTGAAGTGCCATACCGAAGCAGTAAAAGGTCTACATCGTCGTCCAATGATCTTTTATACGAAAGGGACCGATTCAGGGCGAGATTCCATACATTGAACGCGGAGAGCAGCGAAAATTTGCCGGAAAGGAAAGATACCCAGGCGATAGAGGACGAGGAGTGTGAGATATGCGATGGGATTGGATTCAAAACAGCCCGGCTCAAGATGTCGCGAGGAACAAGTCGGGACAGGTACTCGTTGAAAGAAGAGTTGTCGCCGCTAGATGCACGGTCGTGGTTTTTCCAGAACAGTCTCGAAACCATGGGTACGTTTGAGGCGCTTCACGAGAGGATGTTGATAAAGTCGATCAGCATGACGCAGGTGCAAAGCGTTTTCCACTGGTACTTTAACCGCGAGCTTCCACCAACAGCAGAGATGTTCCCGTGGCTTCATGGGCTTAATGCGGAGAACTTTGCCCAGCGACATTTTTTCTTGAACCAACTAAACGAGTCGTACGTCAAAGCAGTGGAAGAAGGCCGGCCTAAATGCGCTAGGTTCCTCATGTGTGCTCATTCGAACACTGGCGACAACGAGAGCACGCCGTTGTTGAAGAATACCGTTGCTATGAGGGAGATTCTACAACCGGTCGACATATCGAACAAAGAAGTCTTGGAGTTTATCACTGGCGTGTTGGGCACTGTTTTTGATGTTGAAGATCTTGATTCTGTAAATAGTTTGTCGGAGATCTTCCACGAAGATGCGATGAAAACTGGATTTTTACCTCTTTTCTTGGATCTTGATCCAGATAGAGGCGTATCGCTTCGGAATTTTCACATACAAATAGCAAAAGTGGCGACTTGTTCAGATTTCATAGTCTACTGCTTTGGCGCAGATCATCTTAATGGTGCTTGCAAGTGTCCTAGTCTAGCACGACTTTTGTGGCTTGCGCAATTGTACGCTGCTCACGAGGAGAAAACTTCCATGTCGAGATACAATGTGTTCGTTATCGATGATAATCGGTTCATCGAAGACGTCCTTGATGAAAATATCGACGAAAAATGTTTCAAATCCTTGTTCTCAGCCCATTCCAGAGGGTCTCCCATACCGTCAGTGAAGTCAAAAAAGACTCAACTTGATTTGAACACAAATAGGTGTAGCATTGATACCTTAACAACATGGGAAACCGATTATCAAACAAAGGAAAAGATAGAAACCACAAAAATGTCTGCTGCAACAAGAATCCATAAAAATGTGTGGGTGGGTAACATTTGGGATTACCAAGTCACGGTTCAATACCTGCAATCAATGGGAACAAGTGTCGATGCAGCGTCAGCAAACGAAAAGGATTTGTACTGCAATCCTCATAATTCAATTCTTACACTACAGGAGAGTGGTGATGCTCCAAAGAGCATTCTCGATCAACTTTCATTGCCTAAGGCAAACTGGAAACTTTTCATACATTGCCACAATGATGCATCATTCCCAGACCTTTCAAAGTTATCGGCGCTTTTATTCAAGTACACAATATCATCTCACGAAACACAAGATAGTGAAACAGACACTTTGGGATTCCCTTCTTCAGGTTCCATTGGCATCGGAGATTGTCGCAAAGAAGCAATTGTCTCAATTGTAAATACTTGTAAGTTGCTTTATTTGTTTTCTTCTTCGAATTCCAAGTCAAAACATGTTTTGAGCTCATTGATATATTGTTCTGATGGGTATACAGAACTCTCACTACTTGTGTTGTGCTACTTGATGTATGCGCATAACATAACCCTTGACAAAGCTATATTGATGCTACATTTAGAGTGCGGGCGGCCATTTTACATATTCAATAGTGACGTCAAGATTCTTACCAAATTACAGGTGATTTTGAACAAGTTGTCACCACTCAAGTTACAAGAAGACATGAACTGGTCTGAACTAGACTTGATCAGCAATAAAGAACTCAATGAACTTCTACTTTACCAGAGCCCAAAGACCAACGTTAATGCAGTTGGCACTCAACAAATGAGAAATATAAAGC
Organism: Millerozyma acaciae; assembly: GCA_001600675.1. NCBI lineage: Eukaryota > Fungi > Ascomycota > Pichiomycetes > Serinales > Debaryomycetaceae > Millerozyma > Millerozyma acaciae. The sequence continues at coordinate 439,275 of BCKO01000005.1, read as the reverse complement.
CGTCCTTCACACACATCAACGACTCCGACTCCGATTCAAGTTCAGATTACTCAGGAGAATTCTACCTTGATCAGCTTGCCTCTTACGACTGGGTGAATGACGTAGAGGGTTCCCTTCCCTCTAGAATATTACCCTACTTGTATTTGGGGTCTTTGCAGCATGCAAATAGTCTCGTTCTACTACAACGGCTCGGAATCAAACAGATAATCTCTGTTGGAGAGCAGCTCGAATGGCTCAATGATTGCAAGTTTCTAGCCAACTATGATGTCAGTCTAGACGAGATAGACGGAGGCAATATAGAGGTGTATTCCATCACATCTTCTCACAAGAACGTCAGGCCCTGTTGTGTCAACACCGTAATTAAAGTCAACAACCTTCAAGATGACGGTATTGACGAATTAGCATCCTCTCTCCCCACGATACTTGACTACATTGACCACGAATACAAAAGGTCAAATGGTGCAACCAAGATATTGGTTCATTGTCGTGTTGGTGTTTCGAGATCTGCAACAGTTGCCATCGCTGAAGTGATGAGAAGAATGAACACAACCTTGCCCAAAGCATATCTTTACGTAAGGGTGAGGCGTTTGAACATTATCATTCAGCCTAACTTGAGATTTATGTATGAACTTTTCAAATGGGAAGAACAAGAGAAGTTGAAAAACGTCAGAGATAGAGACGAAGTGGACGATTCACCACTCAGAGAAGTCGATTGGTTTGTCATGTGCAGAGAGATAATGAAGCTCAACATACCATATATCATGAAAAGTTAGTATGAGTCTTGAATGGTGGTAATGATGAACACAGTTATTAGGTTGTATCAGTTAAGTAGATCGGGTCTCTAATATATTACCCGCAATTTGAGATTTTGAGTGGTAGAATCATAGGAATCCGCAAATTCTAATTAATCAATCTCTTGGCTTTATATAGAAAGCATTTTGTATATACAAATTCAATCGAGAGATAGAGCAGTTTTCTTGGTGATTAATCATTGGTGCCGGAACAACATTGAAAAGTGTTAAAGGTTAACAGGAAAAAGAAAGACAAGACGCTCAAGAAAGAAAAAAAAAGAAGAAAAAGTGATTCAGCAATTCCATCATATCAGTAATTCATAGACATATATCTACACCTAGCAAGTTGAGTGAGTTCAAGTGAAATTCTATACGTGTAACTATAAAATGGAACCAATTGGGCAAGAAGGAAACAATATTCTTGAAGACCCATCTATTATTCAGATTTCCAATGAGGGAGAGTACAGCGGCAAATTCTCGAGCGGTCAAAATGGCAATTTGGAGCCAGGAAGCGCTCTCTCGAAGCTACTTGACTCTGCAATGGCCAAAGCAGCCAAGGAGTCAACCCCTGAGATTGAGTCCAGGTCAAGGAGTAATAGTCCATCTAGCAAGATAGGCTCCGACGGCAGCAAAAGAGGCAAAGACTCCGAACGTGTGTACAGCATTGACTACCTTTTGACATTAAAAGAACTGCCTCACATTAAAAATTACAAGAACTCCAATGCGTTGCCCGATAAGGGGTTCTGGAGAACCAAGGCAAAGTACCATGGCGGCATAAATAACAATAAAGAGCATTTTTCAAATTCTAAGCATGGTGGTAGTCATAGCAAGAAAGGAAGTTCAGGCAAGAAAAAACAAGAACAGCAATACAGTTGGGAGCGTAAATTGGGATTTATCAAAGATAATGAACTCGATGTCTTGTCAAATGATAAGATTTCTGAGTTGTTAGATGAGCCTCTTGATGAAGCCGTGCCCGAATGGGAAAATGCTGACCTTAATGATGACGAACTCAAGATGGACATGGGACAAACAGTGGAGGATTTTGAGAAGTGGAAAACTTTTATGAAGAATGAAGAACGCAAGAAAAATGGGGAGCCAACAGAAGACCCTCTGGACACAAACGAGGTTGATAGCTTTTTCTCGTTCGTCAAACCAAAGTCCAACAAAAGCGACTCGTCGACCCCTCTTAGAGAGACCCAATCTGGATTATCGACTCCAGTTTCAGCAAAACCCGAAATTGTATCCAAAAGCTCGAGGTTCTCATCTTTCTTCGGAACACCATCTGAGACAAAAGATCAATTTACAAAGACTCAAAGCGATATTAGTATAGCCCCCGGTACCCACAGGGCCTCTCAAAGTGAAATTTCAAGTAGATTTGAACAAGGTACATCTCGCTTTGCTTCAATGATACAAACGCAAAGTCAGGAAAACAAAGTCAACTCACCAGAATCAAGTGTGAGTGAGGCAAATAAAGTACCATTGCACTTTAACAATCCTGCTGGTAGCGTACAACCTCAAAATAACGATGCCTTTTTCATGTCTTTACTAAACAAGAAGGAAAAGACAGACTCACAGGGAGTCACTCCTAGTCATCCTTTTCTTAATACTGCTGCTGGCAACATTCAGAGCACCCAAATTTCTCATGACAAGGCACCCGTCGAGCCTCATGAAATTCCATCTGAAGCAGGCAAGTTGTATATCAGGGGAAAAGATCAACAGTCAAAGATACCACAGCAATTCGCTGCACATCAACAAATACCTCCTTGGGCCCAATACCAGAACGGGACTAATAACATTTCAAGCCCGGTTATCCCAAGAGATGGCAACAACAAACAAGGCAATATACCTTTACTGAGTCCCTCACAAGGACCTTCACAAATACCTTTACAAGGACCAATCAATCAAAACATGCCCTATCCTGCTAATGTGGGAAGGTTCCCACCAGAAATGTATCCCAGGGGCTTCATGCCCCCTCCAGGGGTCCCTATACCACCGCAATTTATGAACCATGGAGGTATGCCCCCACCATCTACCAATCAAATGTACATGGGTCCACCTATGGGTATAGGACACCCACCACCACCACCACCACCTCCAGGATTTGGAGTGCCTACTCCTCAAAACCATAGAGATGTCGACGAAGCGTCGGTATATGGTTCGAGGCAGTAGTCGATTTACAAAAAAATATTTTTTCTTCATAGCTCTAAATGCATTTTAATATACATTTCTTATGACGCCTATGTAATTGTTCGACTAACTAGATAAAAACATTAATTGCAAACAACGAAAAAACTCACTTTAATATTTTCGCTAGTTGCAAGCTCAAGTTAAGCAACTGAACATGTTCATCGCCTCCGTTGTTCAACTTCCTATCACTTTCATGTAATAACCACGATATCTTGTTTTTCTTCGAAGAGCTTAACGAGTCGTTCAAAATGAACGTATCATGTAATTGATCGATTATTTGCTGTGCACTCCATCCTTGCATGATAACTTCTTCAACGACTTCAAAGATCCTCTTTGCATCTGAATTTTCTAAAGTACCAACAACGTCATCTAATAGAGAAGGAGGGACGACACCAGCGATTTCTTGAATGGATAATTTGGTGATCTTGTCTAATGGATGTGAAGAATTCTCATCGATCATCTCAATATCGTCATTATTTAGACTCTTTTGGGCGGATAAATGCAATTTGGCAGCAGACTGAAGGATTGTGATGGCTTTTCTCAAGTCCCCTTTCGAAATTTTGAACAACTCCTCTGGAACACCAGACTCCAATTGTAAACCCTCGTTTTCCACTATGTAATTGAGACGAGAAAGTGCATTATCATTATTGAGCAACCCGAATCTGAATTTAGAGCATCTGGAGGAGAGCGGATCGATTATTCTGGTTATGTAGTTACAAATTAAACAGAATCTCGTCACTCCCGAATAGTTTTCGATAGTTCTTCTTAATGCTGATTGAGCATCGTTTGTCATCGAATCTGCCTCATCTAAAATAATTATCTTATATGGTGGACATGGGTAATTATCCAAGTCCTCTTTCGTTGGATTCGATACGGAAAGCCTGGCAAAACTCTTGATTTTTTGTCTGACTATACTAATCCCTCTCTCATCAGACGCATTTAATTCCAACACTCTACTTTTAAATAGCCGGGGTCCATATAATTGTCTTGCTAATGCTAATATTGTGGATGTTTTACCGGTACCTGGAGGACCGTAGAATAACATATGGGGTAGATTCGCCGATTCTAGTGTTTTTTTCAATACTTTGATTGCGTAGTCTTGAGACGCAACATCATTCAAATTCTTTGGACGGTACTTTTCCACCCAAGGAGTATGATCCAATCTATCCTGCTCATATTGGGCTACTCTCTGAGACCTACTTATTGTTGTAGATGTCATTACAATTAGGTAACGTTGCTTATTTTTCAACTAAAAGCTGTTGAAACTTGAAAAAATCAATTAACTAGAGATATACGCGACTGGCTTTTACATACTGTCTGATATTAAATGGATTCACAAATTTATTAATGTATTAAATAGCAAGTATTTGAAGACCATTGCAGACTTATAGTAGAGAGAATTAGTACTGAATTTTTAGTCTTGAGCTTGGTTTCAACTTGAAATCCAACTTGAAAAATTTGGTGCAGAATTTAAGTGCTAAGTGATCATCACATCTATTGGAAAGACATCAACTAGCCACGCCGACTAGCTGCTCATTTTGTAAAACAAACTCCTTCTAGGGATTTGAAAATTTTAAGTGGCATTGCCTTTTAAACTAGAGTGAATACTCACTGGACTCCAACCACAGAGAGTTCGAGAGTCCAAACTCTTCTGATATGCACCTTCACGTCTAATGAGTTATGCCCTTCAACTACGCCTGAAGTGTTGACAGTTATCGTCTGGTTGGACCACCAGCATTTTCTGGCGGGCTTACGCCAAAACAAAAGAAGCTTTGTATGATTTATGTCTGAAACTTTCCTGCTTCGAGAAAGAGATCTCGATGCAGCTCTGGATGCTGAAGATGCTAACGTTGCTAAACGCGATCTTGACTTTCTAGAAGCTACTGAAGCATTCGACTCTTGAGGCTTGAGCTGCGGCGATTCAGGTGGTGTAGGTGGCTTGGTCTTCAAGCGGACCAACAGCAAAGACAGAATTACGCATCTGGATGGCTCCAGGAACCTAGTTCCCCAGGTACCTTTAGGTTCAAAGCCACTAGAACACAACATGTCGAAAAGATGCCTTTCGGCTGGGCCGAGCTTTTGTTCAGCTGGCCAAGGCAGCTCAGGATCGTAGCCTAGACCATTGAAAACCAGTCTGTTCTTCACCAATTCTTGAGAGACTTCTATCTTGAGATGTCTTACCTGGTCACAATTTAATCCCGAAACTGGTGGTATCACGTAGAAATCTAAATCTTCCCGCAAAACGATTATTCCAGGCTTGTTATGTAGTACATTAGCATTGTTCTCATGCAGTGGCAGCTTTCCTGGACTCGAAGATTGGGGGTATAGCTCATCCAAATCTTGCAAGTCCTTTTGGGCTTCGCTAAAGGTGTTGATAATATATTCAAAGCATTCTGGAGCAAAATTCACATATACAATATCATCTTCTGTCAAATTGGTTATTACCTGTCCATTTGCGTCCAAGAAAACTCCATTAGGAAACAAACATAAAAGTATGCTTTCAGGCAAACTCATTAATTCGTCTCTGGTGATGGTGAACTCCTTTCCTCTGATATTCAAGTGAATCTTCGAATTGTAGTCGATGGCCGCATCTTCTTGAACCTGTTGAGAAACCACAGGACCTTGGTCCGCTGATACCTGAGTGATTATATCTTCTGTCATGTTGTATGCAAAAGAACAATTAGGCTCTGTTGGAAGTCTTGATTTACAATGTTTTCCAACCTCTCTCTAGAACTAGAGCCTTAAGTAAAACACAACTGGGCTTTAAAACAACAGATAAAGTCAAGAGGTTACCAGCACCTTTAACGAAAATAACTCAAAGACTTCTTGTTGTATGATTATGTACAATGACAGCCTTTTATTTCCAGTATGATAAAATTTCTTGATAATACTTTTCCTTCATTTGTGTTTTGAGAGCAATGCGACATTTATTTAACATAGCGACATTTCATCAACTATAAACCACTCATACGACATTTTATATCTTTTGACTAGTGAAGAGATGGTGTGCCAGTGTAAGATGCCAAATGAAGAGAGTGGGAAGCATGCCTTAGACTCGAGAGAGACGGGGCTGATTCGTGCAACCAATGGAATAGATGTCGCAGAAGATGTGTGGGGCGATGACGATTTACAAGAACTCGATGCGTCTACAGCTGATATACGGAGAATGCATGCCAAACAAGGATATTTGGATGGAATAGCTAGCGCTAAGGAGGACAGCTTGCAACAGGGGTTTGATAATCTGTATCCAAAGGGTGCTGAGCTCGGGATTAGAATAGGAAGGATATTTGGAAAGTTATACAGTGGACAAAATGAGGAAATGATCAAAGCTGCCAAAAAAGAGTTGAATATAACACAAGTATTGAAGAGAGATTACTTTGACGAGGACTTGGAGCTCAAATGTTCTGATCATGAGACAATAAAAAAATGGGAATCATTGATAGAAGAGAATAACTAGTCACGTAGCTATATAAATGAACATGCTGATGCAAAGCTGGCTAACGCTCTAATGGCATTCCACTTGTAATCTCGGATGTTAAGCTGTCCAATTCATTATGAATATTACCACTGAAGGAGAGACGTCCTTTACACCAGTCTATCCAGATTTCGCTAATAAGATACTGTGTTTCCTGGAACATCAGGTATTCTTCCAAACAGCACTCCTTGATTAGCCAGTCTCTGTTTAGTTGTTGGAAAATTTCCTGTTTGTCGTTGATTATGCTTTGACGTAATTTGGCTAACTCGCTTCCTTTAATGTCAGGGTCTTCGTTGCATAGTTTGGTATGTTTTTCCTCATTTTCTCGAAGACGGCCTTGCAACTGACTGATGTTGTTGCTCAGAAGCCTTTTGAATCTCTCAAAGAGCTCCAGGAATGAATATAGATAGTCTAGGTAGTTTTTGAACTTCTCTAGTAAAGACACATTAATGTTGTAACTTTCATCCACAAGAGCTTGCGAAGACTTGTTAAAATGTGCCGATAACCTTCCTAAAGAATCATTTATAGCATTCATATCGTCCATATTTGTGCTCTCTAAAGCCTTGTTAGGATCCGTATGAGGATACAAAGTTTTATCCAATGCTTGAATTCTGCTAATAGTCTCCATAAACTTACTATTATCAAATGCTATTTGTTGTTGTCGTCTCTCATAACGCTCTACTAAAATCACAATTTTTGTCCATAATCCGATTATGGAGGATATATGCTCTTCCGTTGTCTTCCAGTTTTCAAGGAACTCTGTACCTATTGCTGGCCAAATTCTGTTGATGAAATCGGGCAGGATTTTGCGACCTTTAAACTCCAACGAATAATCAACTCTTGCTTGTTTCCTCCAAGATGCTAAGTCGGTAGGAACGCTCAAGAATGTTACAACAACCGGTTCTTGAACCAAAACAGGGTGTCTCACTAGTTGATTTAAAAACCTATGGAGACCACGACGTCTCTTTTGTAAAAATTGGGAATCCGGAGATGATCCTACTGATTGGACATATTAGTATACTCTTCCTCAAGAATTACATCCTAGGATGCAATGGACAACATAGAAAGATTTTACGTACCAGAAAATTTTTTGGGAGGCAACCCAGGAATGACTCTGAATGGATACTTCTTCAACAAAAATTCCAAAAGCCTGATAAGGTTAGTAGCTGAGCTAGATTTTACATTAGAACATGGTCTATTATTTGTACGTACCAAACGAAATCCGAGTATCTACGGATCACTTTTTTTGTCCCTGAAGGACCATGCATGCCTAGAAATAGATCGTGAGTTATGATGTAGTTTATATGTTTGAAAACTAGTCCTTCTTTTTCAGGCACTTCTTTCACTTTCACAAGATCTGATTGACCTATCAAGGGCTTGAATTTGTTTCGAATATTATTGATGTACTCTGTTGTCTCGACGTTGTTTATAGGTGTAGGGTCCTGATCTTGCGCTAGGTCTGCCCCGCCAATCACTGGCTCCTTAGTATTCAAGTTTTTTGAAGTCACGGCGCCAGACAAGTCTTTATTCCAGCCCTCGTCATGCTCCAATATCGACGACTCAGCAAGCTGAGAGCTCAATGGATCGGTGGAGTCCTTTTTGTTGCCATCACCACTATCTACAAACATTTGCACCACATCTGGAGGCAATTCAGGGAGGTTTTGCGATTTAAACTGTAGTGTCACGTAGTCGCCACTACCAGGTGTTTCTAATTCCAATGCAATTAGACCTAGAACCTGATTGAAGCTTTCTCTAGTCACAGGTGACCCAAGACCGTGGTCCACTACAATATCCATAATTTTCGATTTCTGATATCTGGTCAAGAAGCCCGAATCCGCCAATCTGTCAAAAACCTCCTCTTGCAACGTTTTCTCGTTTTGAAGCTTTGGCAATAGAATACCAGAAAGCCTTTCGTAGCTGCTTGGGACTAATCCTTGACCCATGGACTCTCCCTCGTCATTTGCTTTTCCAAATAACTGGGAGGAAGATAAGTACGTTGACCCTGCTCCACCTAATATACTCGACGACACTCCATTCATCTGATTTTCGTTATCATTGGCCCAGCCATTCTCCCAGGGGTCTCCTGTCCCGAATAAACTACTACCCATCGTCTCTTCAATGAGGTAAGCTGTTCCAAAAGCACACTCTTCATAGAGTTATACTGGTTGATTTTAGAATAAATAGGCTATGGTAATCGCACACTCTAATTGATCTTCATACTTTGCTCCAAAAAGCTTGCTTGTTACACCCAAAAAGCCCCTGATATAAGGTCAATGACCCAGGTGAAGTGTTTGGTTTGTCTAGAGTTTAGAGCTTGTCCTTTTCTCCCTAAAAAATGAACAGAGTAAGAGAATCTTCAAAGATAATGATATCATCAAAATCTCGTATAATGAAGTATAGTATCAGTATAAGATCCCACCGAAAGCCAGTTTGTTTTGATCATTGGCCACTGAATGTGTCGGCCTTGTTTATTTAGCTACAAGGACGGAGCTGTTGTCATTATTGAGGGCTCACTGGACAAGTTTACGAAGAGCTGATCTTGAGATCTAAGCATCATGGCTATCTCTATATACCATTGGTTGGGGACCTCAAACAACCCATTTCCAGCGGTAAAAAAGACTAGTAGCTAGCTGCTGGCATCCAGAACATTTTCGTGGGAACTTCATGGCGTCAGCCTGATGCTATTGCTGTCTTTGGGCCGTTTGATAAGGCTTGGAGTCATCGAAGGAATTCACGTGCTGATACATCTATCAAGACTTTTTGAAATGGTATAACCCCTGTAAAAAGCTAGTATGGTTTCTTTCCAAAATATCGTGCAAGAGATGGTTTCGTACCTTCAGAGGGAAGGCAGCATAGACAGGGCCACTTTGGGGTTGGAACGGGTGCCTTTGTTCAAGAAATTGATCAAATGGAAAGCCACAGACGTGCTTCTTTTGGGAGTGTTGTTCGTGTTGTATTGGGTTGCATACTCTATACAGCCTTTTCAGAGGCAGTTTTACATCAACGACTTGACGATATCGCATCCTTTTGCCGAGCACGAAAGAGTGACGAACACGGAGTTGCTCTTCTACTCGTTGTGGTTGCCCATAATTGTGATTACTGGAGTCAGCGTGGTGGTTACAAAACTACAACACAAGATCTACGTCACGTATGTCTCAATTTTGGGGGTGACACTCTCCACGTTCACCGCCAGCGTGGTGACAGACGTGTTGAAGAACTTTATAGGCCGACACAGACCCGACTTCCTTGCTCGTTGTATTCCCAAGGTCGGCACGCCAAAGAACGTTCTAGTGTACGCCAAGGACGTTTGCACCACCGATAACCTCCCCCGGCTCTTAGATGGCTTTCGTACCACACCATCGGGCCACTCGAGCATCAGCTTTGCCGGACTATTGTACTTGTCTTTGTGGCTAAGTGGTCAGCTCGTTATCGCCAACAAGAACCTGGGCTACTGGAGAACGCTAGTGTCATGGCTCCCTGTCTTGGGTTCCACCTTGATCGCATTGTCCCGCACGGAGGACTACAGACACCACTTTGTCGATGTGATTATAGGAAGCATACTTGGCCTGGTTATTGGCTACTGGTCCTACAGACGTATCTTCCCCCTGGTTACAGACACCTCTCCATACGTGCCATACGTTCTTGCTTCTGAAAAAGAAGACTCAGCTTTCGAAGATGAAGGCTATGACACAGTCCCTCAGTCAGAAACCTACGACGTGTAGCTGCTGCTGGCCTTATATACGTAATTTTTTAAAGTGTTTGTATGGTAATTTTTTTTTCCTAATCTATATCGTTGTCTCGTGCATTTTAAATAAATATCTGAAGTTATCGTTGTCTTGATAAACCCTTTCACGACGAAAGTTCTTTGCAAGTGTTTTACAGGAAACAGCGAGTCAAGCCGTCATGTCTTCGTCTGTACATTGCTTCATTTCGAGAGGGAATGTTCATTTTGTGCCCTCTGATTCCTTGAATTTTAAGTACGGCAGTATCATTTTGGATGGGGATGGAAAAGAGGATGGAACCGAGTTGAGGCTATCGCCCAACGGCAAGATGAAAATTGGAACCAAAAACTTGTTATATTCGCTCAACGACCCTTCGCTATCAGATTTGGACTCAGACTCCCACCAAGAACCAGGCACGGCTCAGAATGATACTTCTCGACCTACATCACCAAGCCCCCCAGTCAAAGGAGAGCTTCCCACGGTAGTCAACGACTACTCCGGACACGCTGTGTATATGCCCGAGTATTCCATCTTTTTGGAGGACATTTTGAACAACAATTACGGACAGATAAAGAGCCTCTTGAGTAGAGTGTTCCCACGCACATGGATTGACCCCGGTAATATCACGATAAAGAGACTAACAGGGGGCATAACCAACATGCTTCTTTCTTGCACATACACCAGCAGTGGTGATACTGTTCTTATGAGAGTTTATGGACATGGCACTAATCTAATAATCGATCGACACCGGGAATTCGTGCTGCATTTGGTCTTGAACTCATTAAAATTGGCACCTGCTATCCATGCTAGGTTCAAGAACGGCCTCATCTATGGCTTTTTAGAAGGCAGATCGTTGGAGCCTAAGGAATTACATAACCCAGTTTTGTACCCTCTTATAGCACAGCAACTAGGCAACTGGCATAAATCCGTTGATAGCGAGCAAATCCAAAACGGCGTTGAAAAGCTACGAGACTTTACAAATGCGCATAAGAAGAGAAAGGACGCCATCAGGTTATCTAGCGACAGTAGCTCAGGTCAGAAGAAAGTTAAAAAGAATAAAAAAAGATTCATATCCAACATATGGGAATTGATCGAAGACTGGATCACAATAGTTCCCCCCACACTCGACTTAGTCACGTCATTCAAGGAAAATTTAAACGCAGATGTCAACGAGGGAAATGTTAGAGATCATGTCATAGAAGAATTTGAATGGCTCAAGTCTGCAACTTCTCAAGTTAAATCTCCGTTAGTCACATCACACTGTGATTTACTTTCAGGGAATATCATAGCTACAAAGGAATCATTAGAAACAAAAGAGCATCTGGGTTTACCGAAACTACCAGAGAACCCCATAAAGTTCATCGATTACGAATATATGTTACCAGCCCCAAGAGCATTTGATATCGCAAATCATTTCGCAGAATGGCAAGGTTTTGACTGTGATAGATCGGCCATTCCATCTCCTTCGAATACGAATGAAACAATGGTTAGATGGGTTAAAGGGTACTTGAATAACGAAAATGCATCAAAAGAAGAAGTTGACAGTTTGATCAATGAAATCGCAGGTTTTTATGGAATGCCTGGATTCTACTGGGGCATTTGGGCAATGATTCAGAGTGAGATCTCCAACATTGAATTCAACTACTCCAGTTATGGGAAATTGAGATTACAAGAATATTGGGACTGGAAAAAGAATTTTTTACAGACGAATTCTGCTAAGGTGTGAAAAATGCATTCTCGGTCAAGCATAGCATACTTATATATACTAGAACTAGATTGATTATTTAGTTTGTTCATTGTTAATACTGGTGAGGGTCACCTTTGTAAATCTATGATAGATGTTTTTTCGGTTTTTGGGGTATAAAGTATAGCCCATTTAGTGCCTTTCGTAGCTTCTTTCTTCAAAGTGTTATAAATGTTATTTGCGAAGCTCTTGGGTAGATTGTTGCTAGTGTATACTACCTTTCGAACCCATTCATCTGGTTGATTGAGTGAAGTGGTCAGTATAAGATCTAACACTTCGTCCCTAGCATCTATAGTGATCACAGGTGCATTCGCTAGATGCTTCACCAATTGCGCACCAACAATCTTCGAATCATTCTCAAGTTCCCACTTTTCTCTTTTGTTGTTCTTACGTCCTCTAGGAGCATCGTTTGGAACTATCGTAACTTTTTGATCAATGTCAGTAGAAAATAAGGGCCCTGATTCAATCAGCGGAGTATTATCGCCGTGCATACTATGATCATCTGTATTCAAACCATCCATCGAGTCTGAACTCACAGATGTCATCATTGTAGCTGAGTCGTCCTCGGCCTTCCTGTCCTCCAACTCACCAAGCAAATGTCTCACCAACTCATTATAGTCAATATCTGTATCTTTGTTGTGGATCAAGCTACGAACTCGAAGTGGCTTGAAATTTCCTGAAATTTTTTTATGTTTTCCAGTTTTAGTGCTCAAAGGTTGCTTGATAAAAACAACCCAATCTGCACCATCAACGTTTGCCTTGTGAAGTATATCTTCAACTGATGATGAAAATGCCAAATCAGCGCTAATATCGTTTGCCCAAAGTGTTTTTATGATGCTATAACCTGACTGATTGAGGAAGCTTGTATTTAAACTTGTTACAAGTACGTCACATCTTCTTCTTTTCCACTTAATTCTATTGAGATCTGCACCAAGGTTACTAGACGTCGACTTTCTTACTAAATTTTTCATGAGCAAAAACATGAATGTTGAGGTAAGAGAAAATCCCACTCCGTAAGGGGTGGAAAACTTCTGCACATCTTTGTTCATGAATGAAGATATTAAAGAGTCATATCTCCCTCCTGTGATAATCCTGGAAAACCTTCTATTTTTGTCCACCCTATGAATAGCTTGGAACATAATCCCGTTAGTATAATACTTGCTATTGTAATTCCCTAAAGGATTCAAATACACTGGCGATTTTACGCCTAACTGTTCAAAGATTGATAAGACTTCAATAGTATAGTCAAGAGCTTTTTCCACTTTCGCAAAGTATGGCGAGTCTAGCATTGCCTTTTGTAATTTCGACTTAGCCTTTCTTACATCAACTGTGAAGTTGAAAACATCAATTAAATCGTTGGTAACTGTGTGTGGAACATCAAAATCTTTTCTAAGATACATTTTGATTTCCTCTGCATTCCTTTCGATACCTAGTTGAGAGAGTATTCCAAGCACATCGTGTCTTTTTTTCTCGTCTATACCAATATTACCAAAGGAAAAGTCAATGACACTATCGATAATATCAGAATGGTTCAACATAATGACGCTTTGCGAGCTTTTGCTTTTGAAGCAAGGGAACTGGTCAAGTATTTCATCAACTACCTTTAGGCACTCTGCATCATTTGCTGCCCTTTCTTTGAAATCATGCGTTACCACATCAAAATTGACCGCACTGTACTTGTAAGGCATCCCGACTCCTCTTATGTTTGGCCGATAAACGAATTCATGACGGTATAATTTAGGTATTGTGACATTGGTTCTACTCAAAAACCGAGCAGTTGGAAGCACAAGATCGAATGGTAAGATGAGAACAGAACCACTTCTATCCAAAACTTCATATATCATCTCCCTAGCTTGAGAAGGCGACTTCGGAAGAAGATTGTTGAAGCTGAAATCTTCTATCGCACCGTGGTTCCTGAAGATTTTGAACAAAACTTCTAGCATCTTGCTGAAGAGCAAATAATCACTAATTGAATGGTCTAAATGATTTATATTAGTACTCTTGTTATGATTGTCAAACATAATGTCTTTGGCAAGCAGGTATGGCTGATTAAATAACGCTTCGCGTACTTGCTGTTGCCAAGATGACGAAGGGTCAGCTAATGATTTTAAAGCTTCCTTAATTACCTGATCTTGGTGCTCAACTGGCAACCAACCACTCAGTAAGAGTTCTGCTGCTCCGGGTCTTTTTTTTGGATCATGATCCAATAAAAGTTTAATGATCCTCTTTTGAGTTTTGTACTTATTATCCGTGAATTGAGCTGGGAACTCTACAGACGCTAATCTCAAGTTATTCAAGGTTTGCGCTCTTTCCATACCTGTTGCTAATGGGTAGCACATTTCGAAGAATATAATACCGAGGGAGTACATATCCACTTTCTCATCATAATCACCTGTTGCAACTTCGTTAGCAGTGTAGAAAACCGTACCTACTATTGTCGACAAGTCTTTATTATTGGTAGACTCTATCTGGTTGTTGATCAGGACAAGTGAGCTCAATTGCGAACTTTTTGCTAATCCAAAATCACCGACTTTTATATTGTTTGCTCTATCAATAAAGATATTCATTGGTTTCAAATCACGGTGAATGAATCCTTCTCTGTGTATGTACGAAACTGCCTCCAAGAGCTGTCTGAACAATCTGTAATATGAGCTTGGATTATCAGGAAGGCCTTGCTCTATAAGGTTAGATAATGTATTGTTTTCACAAAATTCCATTTGTATGTACAAGATGGACTTGCTTTTTGCTTGAGTTATCTCATTATTGCCCTCTGTTCTCCCTTTTCTCCTAAACTCCTCGATATCTGAGACGCTTGTTGAGTCATTATTCGTATCATTGAACTTGGATGCCGTGCCCGATTCAGATGACCTTGCAAATTCGAAGCGGTCGCTGAAACCACTGTAACTTTCGCTAGAATCGTCATCAAACTCTATCTTCGGATCAAAGGTGTTTGATATGAAGTCAACCTGAAACGAATTATCATGACTTATCAAATATGACGAGGACTTTGTAGTAAAAGGTCCATTCAAGTCTGTCCCACTCTCTGTCTCGGACTCGCCGTCAGAAACAATTGCACTTGTATCATCTATTATTTCTTCGACCCAGGTACCATAGTACCTTACTATATACTGATGGTTGAGTCTCGCTAATGATAAGACTTCGCTGAGTAGGGTATCGAGTTTATCTGATTTGTGCTTTATTTTTTTGATTGCATAAAACGTTCCCTCTATTCTGTTTCTGGCTTTAACAACTTCACCAAATGCACCTTTTCCTAAGCGACCCACTTCTTCAAAGTCTCTCTCGTATCTCCCCATATTTCTTGCCGAGCCAATGCTATTCCCATAATGCTCACTTGCATAGTGTGGATAGTTTTGATTTGAGTAACGACGATTTGTATTCTGAGGAAGGGATGCTGATAAGTTTCGTTTATGGCGTTCAGTTCCCATATTCTGATCATTATCATTGTTAGCACCTGATGCAGCTTTTGGCTTTTCATAAGTCTTTGCTTCTAGATTATCATGGTCCTCATGTTGGAACGCACGATTTGCGTGGTACATTCCTAATCTGACAGGATTCGTCATTAGCGGTCCATCTCTTAAAAACTTCACTGCATTTAATTCCAAAGGACTCGGTCTTTTGGAAACTTTTGTCAGAAGCATTTTTGATAATAAGTCATACACTAGAGATGCGTAGTTTTCCATTCCAACAAAATCATCCGAGTCAAACTGTTCAAAAAATTGATCTGGGGAAAGATATTCGGTATAGATTACCTGAAACCCCAACATTACTCTAAGAAATAGCACACCAAGATCCCAAATATCGGTTTTGAACTGATGGCCATCCAACAGGGTTTTAAGTTCAGGGGCAATCCATTTTTTTGGAATCAAGGCATTGATTAGCTCGTAAGTATTTTCCAGCGGGGACAAACTCTCTTCCCCATTAGGATACGACTCAATCATCCTTAGTATCCTGTGTCCGTACGAAACATGACAAAGCTTGAGAGTTCTCATTGAATCAAGTTGCAGGTCCATACTGTATTCTTCTTTTCTATTCGGCCTGGGATTCTGATAGTAGTAGTCTATTTCATGTTCATACATGGATACGGTTATCGGACAGATAAGTTTATGTATCAACCCAAGGTTATGTATATGTTCCACTCCAGGAAGTATTTGAATGAGCCAAGCCCGAGCTAAAGACCAATTAATGAACTGCGCATTGGTTAATATATCATGAAGGGATTCAGCCGTTGGAGAAAACTCCGTGAGCAACCTGATTTTCCAACTAGTATCCTTTTCTGAAATTCGATCTATCTGGAAAGCGAACAATTTTACGATATTATCGTGTGTGATATTCTTTGCAAGTTGCAATTCTCTCTCTAACTCTTGGATCTCTTTTTTGCCTTCATCGCTAGTCCAGTATCGATTAAGCAAATCAATTTCGGTGAGTAAATAGCATTTATCAATGCCTTGCTGGTTAAACTGCAATTGGGTGGCAGACGGCAAAGATGGTCGTACAATATATTGGTCTCCCACACATGATAATAGGTCCTTTTTGCCGTACTTAATGCTCTTTATTACCGATCTAAACTTTAACTTGATTTTCGCCCCAGGAACTATGTCAACAATTGGATTAGCAAAAGTGAAGTACGAAGAGGCATCTGGTATATTTAAATTTTGCTCATCCTCGATCTCTGTCATCGACGCCACGTCGCTTCTGGAATTATCATATTCATACTCTCCCTGAATCTTGAGGATTTGCTCACTGAGCTCTTCTATTTGCCTCTTTTTCTGGATCTCTTGCTGTTGCTCCTTCATGGCTTCTTGCTCTTCGAGCTTCAATCTTTCATTCTTAAGCCTCTGCTCCCTCTCCTCCTCCAAGGAAAGTACCTTCTCTGTGGTTTTCTGAAACTCATCTAGCATGTCCTTGAGCTCACATATAATTGTAAACGAGATCTCCTCCTGAGGGTATTCCCTGATAATTTGGTCTATCCGATTCTTCAACTCTTTAACCCGTGCCTTGAGCAAATTCTTGGGCTCGAGAAGTTTTATTATCGGTGGTGTAAGCGGATATGTAGGTGTAAACTCAATGTCAACAGTTACTGATACAATTGGCCGATCTTCTAGCTCTGATGACTTCAAGAATACCTGGAAATGAGGACATGGTTTTTTATTCCATACCAATCCTACTGGTGTTATATCTTTGAATATATCTCCGTATATAGATGCAACGCTGTTCACTTCGTCCTGCTGTCTGTCCTCTATTGAAGACATACTGCAGGTCTTTTAACAACTTTGATTTTCAATTGTGTATTCTTTAGTACTAAAGGATCTTATCTAATTTCGAGGCATCACGAAATTAGCACGATATTTGAATCCTAAATGTTTCTTGCACTCATAAAGAGAATAGTACTACGCCGAATCATCATATGCCACCAACGGGACCAATAGAAGATGGAGAAGACACTCTTCTGATTCTCATCACCACGGACAACCATGTTGGATATAATGAAAACGATCCAATTCGGGGAGACGATTCATGGATTACGTTTGAAGAGATTCTACACATCGGTAAAGAGAGAGATGTGGACATGATTGTACAAGGCGGTGACCTTTTTCATGTCAACAAGCCTTCCAAAAAGTCAATGTATCATGTAATGAGGTTATTAAAGCAATATTGCCTTGGTGATCGTCCTTGTGAAATCGAGCTCTTAAGTGATCCATCTGGGGCGTTAGGAAAAGGCTTTTCGGGCTTGAATTATGAGGACCCCAATATCAATGTTGGGATCCCTGTGTTTGCTATAAGCGGGAACCATGATGATGCGACAGGAGAAGGTTTTTTGCTGCCTTTAGACTTGTTACTGGTTTCTGGTTTGATTAATCACTTTGGTAAAGTCAAGAACAACGAGGACATTGTTGTAACACCACTACTTTTGCAAAAAGGCAATACCAGGATAGCATTGTATGGATTGGCGAGCGTAAAGGACGAGAGACTACACCGAATATTCAGGGACGGGAAGGTCAAGTTCCAGCGTCCAAGTAGCGACCCTGATTCCTGGTTCAACATCCTTTGTGTGCATCAAAACCATGCAGCACATTCGAAAACATCGTACTTACCGGAGCTGTTCTTACCAAATTTCTTTGACTTAGTGATTTGGGGACATGAACATGAATGCATACCTAATCCTGTTTTCAACCCTGAAACTGGATTCGATACACTTCAGCCCGGCTCTTCAGTTGCGACATCCTTATGTGAGGCAGAAACGGCTGAAAAGAACGTATTCATCATGAAGGTCAAAGAAAGGTCATATTCTATCGAGCCTGTCAAACTCAACACTATCAGACCGTTCATAATGAGCGAAGTCTCGTTACAAAAGGAAGGATTTGTTGCAGGCCCAGCATCCAAAGACGACATATCCAAGTTTTTGAGTAATACAGTCAACAAACTTATCAAACAAGCCGAGAAAGAATACTTGGACGCATTTTCTCAAGTTAGCAATAGCTTTCGCCATCCTTACAATGAAAGTAAAGTTCCTCTACCTTTAATTCGTCTCAGAGTAGAATATTCTGGTGACTACGAAGTGGAAAACCCCCGACGCTTCTCCAACAAGTTTGTTGGGAAGATAGCCAATACCAATGATATCATTCACTATTTTAAGAGGAAGCAATTCAACAATGAATCGATTACCAGAGCAGACAAAAATTTGCATGATGTTTCCACAGAAAAAGCGAGTGAACTTCGCTTACAAGACATAATGAAGGGCTTTCTCCATCAGATGGAACTTAATCTCATTCCAGAGGATGGAATGTCTCATGCCGTCAAGAAGTTTGTTGAAAACGAAGATAAGTTTGTTCTTAACGACTTCATAAGAAAAGAGATCGATGAGGAGACAAAGATATTTTTGAAAATGAATATACACATGGACGACCCTTTGAATGAGTATTCAGATTCGAAAAAGATGTTCAAGTCGCTTTTAACTCAAATAAAGACTCAAAGAGATCTGAACGATCATGACTCCGACCAACGTACAACAAACTACAGTGCGACCGAAAGAAACTATCCTTCAGACGTTTCAATACTTGAGCCTGATGAGACTCGTTCTCGTAAAGGCGTAAAATACAGAGATAATAGGGGTGGGACAAAGAAGAACCAAAACGCTAGTAAACTAAGCAACGAGATAGTTGTTAGTGATGACAGTGAAGACTTGTATGTGGAGAGTGAAGGAGATGATGATCTTCTGGTAGAAATAATAGACTCTGATGACTCAGATAAAACACTTGCACGAAGTAAAAACAATAAAAAAGGAAGCGGCTCAAATAATGTACCAAAGTCTAAAGCTGCTTCACGAAAAAGTCATAATTCTAAGGTACCAACCCGAAAAGAAAACAACTCTTTACTTGATGATTTAATGAGCATGGGTTCCTGAAAAATGGATTGAGAGCAATTTATATAATCATATAAATGTTGATCATCTATATACATACACCCGACTATTCAAGTCTTGTAGCTTCTGAAATAAGAGCCTCTATGTCGAAGTTTTCATTTCCTGATGTAAACTCTTTTAACAATGCTGATTTGCGCTCATTTGCTTTAGGGTCGCCTACGCCCCCATAGAACCTTTGAAGGTTCAAAACAAGAAGCTGAGCTTCATCCAAATTCAATGCAGCATCAGGCTCAACCTGTCCATTCATCAAAATGGCATCATTAGTCTCTGCTAATTCTTGGTGGAACATCAAGGTAGTATGTGGTTTGGCGTAATCCTTATGAAGCTTGTACTCCGCAACTGTGGTCAACATACAATGAGTTGTTTTGGGACCTACAAATGACCACTGCACAAAGTGCATCTCATATCCATCATCTCCCTTCGGTAAAGGCAAGATGAAGCTTGGGTTTTTGAACGCATTGGCATACATTGCTGCGAATTGGGACCTGTTCAACACTCCTAGTAAGCTACGTTCTTTATTTTGAAACCTTGCTCTCCAAATAAACTCTAGTTCTTTTGCTGGCAATTCTTTAACTTTTTCAACGTCGACGAAAGAGCTTAATGTCTTATATGGTTCTTTGGGTGCATCCTTTGGTATAGGAGACCTCACTTTGATTGTATCTGGCCTGTTCTGCTTCTCCTGAGCAACTTTCTTCTCAAATTCTTCGAGCTCTTTCAATGGGTCCGCAAAGTTCAAATCCTTCTTCTTCTTTTCTATCTCGTCTTTCAATTTTTCTTTTAATTCGTCGACATTGTTCAAACCTAAAGCTTTAGCCTTTTGTTCAAGCTTTTCTCTGTATTTTTGTAAAGAGTCTTCTGGCTTTACTCCCGACGCCCACCTAATAAAACACTTCCCGTTTCTTAAAGCCCATGGGCTTCTTTTGAAGACAATGTTTCTTGCTAGCATTGTTGAATATATCCTGAGAATAGTATAATGTATCAAGCACCCAGTATGGTAACTTGTATTAGAAATTTTCAATGCTGAGATTTTCAAGCTTTTCAAGCTGATCTGGACGGAACCTACAACGAATTTTGGACGATGACATGTTGATTACATGGTCTCGTTGCCGCTATATACACTAAAATGCTACTACCCGTCTCCTTCGGAGAAGTCTAAATATTCCAAAAGTGTTCTTTTTTGAAAAGACCACTTTACGTACTTTTCAAGCACTCTTCATAAATTCACTTCATCTACCTTATTCGTTACTTTTACTATTAGGAAGGGACCTGACATCTTCAGAATCACTTTCAGTAGCTTTTCTGTACTCCTCTGGAGCGTCCTTAGCATGGTGACCTATAGCTTTGCGAAGGCTTTCTGGAATATCACTGAATGCTAAGTCCTCTGTGCCTGTGGCAACAGACTCTCCTTTCGCCTTTAAGACGTCTTCCAAACTAAACTTATTATCTCTGAAGATTTTCAAATTATCAGCTATAAGATGGCGGTTTTTACACCCTGGGCATTGTATAAGCACCGTGCCCTTTACGTACGACTGCTTAGAAAAGGTATGAGACGACCTCGTATCACACTTTTTACATGTAAACGCAATCATCATTTGAGGGTCGTCTACCTTGAAGCTAGCTGTGTTATTCGCTTCATTATCTGATCCACTTGAGTAAAATCTTTGATTTATTGTAAAGTATGCCGCTCTATCTTTTGCTAACAAAAGCTTGGAACTCACACCTCTAGTAAAAGCCCTACTGGTGTTTCTCAAAAATGGTCTGAATGTTCTAGACAACATCTTTCAATACCGTTTTAGCTTTTTCTTGAAAAGATATGAAAAGAATCTACCGTGAATTTAAACATTTTTATGTTGCGAATTTTGTACAGTGTAAGTAGACTAAGTGCTTTCGATGAAATTGATAGATAAATATATTCGTTAGTCAACGTCTAAGTCTAAGTCTATTTAAGTGGTGAAGAGGATTCTTTCCTTCTTCTTTTTCAGTTTTTGTTTCCTCTTGTCGTTAACATCATCGTTAACTTCGTCCAAAGATTCCATGCTTGTACTTGAAGAAGCCTGAGGGCCCCATGAAGTTTCTATATTTACTGGGTTCACTCTGGGGAAACTCTTCTTTTTCGATTTCTTTTGTAATGCAGGGAATTTAGAGTCTGGTAAAGCTGACTGGCTAGACAGTGGCGAAGAAGAAGCAGATGATGAGCTCATTCCCTGAAGATATGTGGGTTTAAAATCGGGGTTAGCGAGGCCTGTGTTAACTTTGACAGAAGAATAATTGTTTCCAACCTTCCTCACTATCTTGGAATACCTGATGGGCTGGTTTGTATTGACTGGCGAAGTTGATTTCTTTGGTTTTGCAAGCGCAGGGAATCTAGCATCTACGCTATTACTAGAAATGTTGTTGTTTCCCCAAGAATGCAAGTTCGCCGCCAACAGAGACGATGAACCACCAAGAATGGGGAACAGATCTTGATCGAACTTTCTCAGAAACTCTTTGGACACTTTGTTCAAGTCTTTATGCATATTAGAATTTTTGGGGAAAAGCTCAGCTATCTCGAACATCAAAATGTTGATGTCAGTCTCCTCTCTACCCACAAAGATCTTCTTCACTTGATTCAAAACATCTCTCGCTTGGAGTTTTCCTGAGGAATACTCATTGATAACCTGTAAAAACTTATCCACTTCACCCTGCTTATAATTCAAATAATGTTTTGCCCTCTCTTCTATTCTCTTTCTTTTGATTTCTGGGGTGCTATTGGTGTTTCTCTCTCTATCATTTGCATTCCCATGTAGTGAGACTGAAGATGAATTCCCGTTGAAAGTAGTTAGACGAGACTGATATTGCAGTCCTGAACCAACAATGACTTTACCACTCGATCCCATGAGCCCGCCATGCTCTTTGAGCATATGGGAAGTAAGTTCCAAGTCATCTCGAAACACGACGAACTTTTTTTCTAAACAGACTGGAACTGTGCAAACATAGTGATCGTATGAAAAATGACGGAAAAGCTCATCGTAGTCTCGGAAATAATCTGCAGTTTTTGGTTTATCCTGGTCACAAATGAAGCATCTTTCGTGCTTCTCTCTTATATGGATGTTAAGCTCGTCTTCTGAGTAAAATCGCTTGTTGCGACAATGCTTACATGCTGGGTGTCCTTCAAAACCTTCCGAGTCTCCCTCAGACTGGTGTCTTAGCAATTGTTTGTGTGTGTATAATGTTAGCTCAGCAACAAACGCTTTCTTGTTAGAAGAGCAAATCAAACAGTAGAACTTGTTATGAGAGTTTTTGGTGTGCTCACTAAGCTGCTTAAAGCTTGAAAACTTTTCCTGGCACGAACTCACCTTACACTTGTATTCGTTGAGCTCTATCACCTCATCGTAAATAGCCGTACTAGTGAACTCTATCTGGTAGGTTTCGAGATATTTCTTGATGTCCTTTTGGGTGAAATCGTAGTACTCTTTCGTCAACTGCTCGGTGAAGATCACTTTCTCATTCTCTGTACGACAGACCAAACACTGTCTTTTACCAAACAACGCTCTCTGGCGTAACGTGCATTTATGACACGTACGATGATTACACGGCGAGATGGAAATATACGTAATTCTTTCAGCGCATATTACACATTGCTCATACTCGTCCAAGTCTGACTCTTCTTCTTCCCTCATGGAACCGTCCGGCTGCTTTGGATTTTTACTCCACTTCTTTTGCCTCCCTCCTTGAGGGGGCTTGGGGCCCCTTGCCACTCTAGACCTTGTTGTTGTTGTACTCATGTAACAATATCGATCTTTCACTACTGCAACTGGCTTTAACTTAGATTCTTTCTATAAAAATGCAGCATGGGCCTGAAAAATTAAGTAGTTTACCCGGCCTGTTTTTTTTCACCAACTTATCAAGACTGGTATTTTGAAGTTGATACCTTTGTAGAACCTTTTAGCTGTTAAGGAGTCTTGAGCTATCGTTGAATCGATTATACACAGATAAACTATTGACTCAATTTTTTTCTGTTGGTTTTTCGCCTGTTTTTCTGGTATTTGAAAAAGAAAATCCCAAATCTCATAATCGTTCTAGTGGATTTTCAACCAGATCAACATGTTCAACGTTAGTGCTACGTTGAATGTAGGCCGCTTGTTGTATAATCCAAGTCTTTGCATCCCTCAAGTGACGCTTAAGTCTTTTGATTGCCTCTCGATTCCTTTCAAGATTCTCGATCACGAAAACGTCAAAATCAGAGGAGTGGTTTTGGACAAAGATAACTGTTTTGCCAAGGATCATGACGACAAAGTGTGGCCAGCGTATGCCGTAAGTACTTGTTTTATTTTTTCGACCAATGCTGATGCATGCTAACATGTTTTGAAGGAAACGTGGAAAAAGCTTATCGCTACATATCCAAAGGAGCACTTGCTTATTGTGAGCAATTCAGCCGGAACCAACGATGATAAAGGGTACGTCCAGGCTGAAAAACTTGAAAAAGACACAGGGGTAACTGTACTCAGGCATTCTACAAAGAAGCCAGGCTGTCATAACGAGATTTTAGATTATTTCCGCAAGTATGATATTACAGACCCAAGGGAGATTGTCATCATAGGAGACCGACTCTTCACTGACGTTCTCATGGCGAACCTCATGGGCAGTCACGGAATATGGCTTTATGAGGGTGTCGAAAAGTCTACAAAAATTTTTCCTTCTGTAGAACGAAACTTGTACTCAAAGTTAGTGAAAGACTTGCCCGATGACGGCTAGACTGAAAAGCGTTGGCATAAAAGAAAAAGGCGTATATAATGAAGCAGAGACTGGCTCCTGAACTACCCTACCTCGTCGCATAGTCCCAATCTATAGACCTGGTGACGCAAACCAAAACTATTTGTGTATGCTAAATAGCTGCGAAATTTAAACACCTATTTATTCATTTCTATAATACCAAACTATCCAACATGGCAGCAATTCAAGGACATAGTATACTCTTTGACGCACCAGTGGGAAATGCTCCCATTCACCTCAATAACGATAACGTTATTGAAAACATAAATGTCATATATAACCCTAAAGTGATAAGAACTTACTTGCAATTATATATGGTGCTGTTGATTTGCCAATATGTTGCAAGCTTTTCCTCGGTCCCCTTTGATGACGTGGACAACAGACCGGCCATATGTGTTCTTTCAAGTATCTATTCATTATTAATGGTATGTTTTAGTATTTCTGGAGGAAGATTTGATTCACGAAGACTAACAAATACAGTTTTGTGCTTGCGCTTGCATCCTTCCATTTGCATCTTCCACCATCCCAACGATAACTTCATTCAGGCACTTGCTCGTCTCGTGCTGCCTTCAATTCGTCGGCCTAGTTCTTGCTATTTTTTCGGTGGTGATGTGTTTGAACACACAAGAGATGTACCTGTACGAGTATGATAGCACAGCAGCAAAATCAGTGAAGAATAATGTCACGACATATATACAAGTATTGGCCTGTGTTTCCCTAACAATCAATATACTTGGGTTCTTCTTGTCACTCATTAACGCCATACTTGCTTCAAACTCACTTAAAAATCTCAACAACAAAATAAATAGGCAAACCTTAGGTGAATACACCACCAACATGAGTGAAAAGCTCCCCAAACACATCTCTGAGGAATTGTTTAAATCTTTTGTACCATAAGTGATAGGCGTACATTGGATATTCATTTCACTATCTACTATAAATAACACTCGAATTGAACGATTATTTGATCTGACTTTAAAAGTAAGCCATCCATAAAGTGTCTGCTGCCGCAAGGTTTCGAGGATTGACCGCTTGTGATATCAATTCTAGCACATTTTGCGTACTGATAGATGGACCAGAGGACACATGGCTCATAGGCAATACTCTCTTTGTTATCAAGTCAACGTTTATACGAACAATGTCACGTAGCTGATTGCCCTTTGGTATAACGCGAGGTGGGTCCTGTTGAACACACCATGAGATGACCTCGTCTCTGACAAACAATGTCAAGAATTGTTCCAAATCTGATTCGGAATCTGTTAAAGCTCTTGCAATTGCCAAAAGATAAACCGATAGTATACCCTCTAAACCGGTCTCACCAATAAGTTTCTGTACATTAGGCGTCAAACGGAAAGGTACCATTTCCGCATTGTAAAACAATGGAGCAGGTCTCCCCCCTTGTGAGCCATCCAAAGAAGCATTTTTACTTGCGATCTTACAAGGTAGCATATCTGACGTCCAGACACTTCCTGATCCCTTGTTAACATGAATCTTTTGTGGTTGTCTAGTATTGACACACATCATGTATGTTGTGAAAATGAATGAGGCATATTGAGATGTAAACTGTTTTCTGAAAAGCCAGAAATCTTCAAACTGAGGATACAACTCAATAAAGTAATTTTTAAGCACAGTAGATGGAACCAACAATGTCTGAATCGCACTCAAAATCTCTACCCGGATACTCATTATATCTGGCTTTGGCAAACGAGGGTCAAAAGCAGCACGTAGTTTTTCAATTGTGTAAATGAAAGGTTCATCCCTATTTTTACCGTTCTTACTGCAGTAATTCTCATAAATTCTTTGCATTGTCACGTCCCTAGAGTCCTCATTGATAATACGAATATGTGGAGATAAGGGTACAGCAATTGGCAAAGTAAACTTAATATTACGGCGACGTGTTTCAACTTTTCTGGATAATGTATCATCAAAGATACGGAAAAGTTGGAAGATGCATTCCTCCCTACGGCAATGACGTGCAGCAGGGAATTGAACAGCAAATGAATGTAAACTTCCATCATGTCCCCGAATCTTCAATCTTTTATAACAAGCGTTCGTACCTCTTGCTAAGTCCACAGTTGGGAGAAATCTGTCAATCTTAACAAAGTGACTATTATTATCCTTATTCAAGAGGTATTGTCCTGGAACTTCAATCTCCTCAAACTTTTGATGATGGAATTCACTCAAATGAGGGCAAAGGTTCTCTAGATTTATTTGACAGAAACGCCTGTCCAATTTGTCTTCCAAACGATCTCTCCATTTACGCAATTTTACGATATAAGTTTCCAAATTCGGTTTCCCAATAACAAGATCTTTTTCAAACTCCGCTCTTATTTGTTTGGGAAGCACGGTTTCAGCGAACCTAGTTATATTGGCTTCTGTCACTGGTGGTAATTTTGCATCATCTCTAGGATTTCCTAATCTATTCAAATACTGCACGCCATCGTTGAGTAATGCTACTCCCAATCTATAGGCATCTTCATCAGCAGTGCACTTAAAACGTTGATTGATTTGATCAACTAAGGACTCCAAAGAGAGTGCCAATAACGGATATGCAGTCTTCAATATACCCATGATTTCTTCAACATGCTCCCAAGCTTGACGTACACCGTTCCCAATAGAACTCGAAGCATTCTGTGAGTTACTTGTTGTTGTTTCTGTGCTGGTCTTTGAGTTATCTGCCTTACTTTCTTCATTGGCTTTTTCCTGTTCAGGAGTACCCGACGAGGTATTTGAAGCCTCTCCGCTATTCTCTTTCCCTGCAGAAGGTGCTTTTGATTCGCCATTCCTTGACACCTGCGTCCTAGAAAGTTCCATGAATTGTCTTTGCTTAGCAGCACAATCTTCCTTCGTAGTACGTAATTGGAAATGTAAGGCTTGAGGGTAGCTTTTCGCAATTCTTATGAGAATTTGTCTCACCAACTTAGCTTCTTTATGAGATAGAGACGACAAAAGTTGAGGTATGAAAGTTATCCAATACCAAACAGGTACTTCCCCACGGAAGTTTTCAAAAGCCTGAGACAACGTTCCAGACGCGTCGTCCAAACTTATCAACCACAATATACGAGCCAAAAGTTTTCTGGTCTTCCCATTCTTGTAAAGTCCGGCAGCTTGCAAATAGCAGCTTATCGCATTATTAGCATAAACCATATCATTAGGATTCTCCTTATAGCGGCGATCATTAAACATACCCCATTCTGCCCACGCTTTTGGTAAATTAAGATCAATCTGTACAGAAGTCGCAAAGGCTTTGTTGGCCTCGTCTTTC
The DNA here is from genome assembly GCA_001600675.1 of Millerozyma acaciae. NCBI lineage: Eukaryota > Fungi > Ascomycota > Pichiomycetes > Serinales > Debaryomycetaceae > Millerozyma > Millerozyma acaciae. Next base: position 411,898 of record BCKO01000005.1, on the reverse strand, counting down.
TCATTCAATTTGCTCAAAAACATTCCCTTCAAAGTGAAAAACTCAGCTTTTTGCTGAGTAGCGAAATAAACCAAATTCGTGTTGCTGATGACATCAAGACCAGTATTAAGTTCATTGGGGTTCTGATAATGACACTTGACCTGCTCCTTAAGCTTCAAGAAGGCCTCTTGAATTTCAATGTTTGGAAGCTGGTATATTTTGGTGAGTTGATTGATGCAAACTTCAGACATACCGTGCTTTCTAGCAACATGAGCAAATCTGTTGATAACCCACGCTATTTCATGGAAGCCTCTGTAAGCATAAGAGTTTGCATTACCACCAGAATTTGATTGTTGTAATATAGGGATAAAAGGCATGTAAGCTTTGTTAATGACTTGGAATGCATGCTGACGCCAGGAAACTAAATCATTCCAAATATTAATGTCATCCCAAATGTTAGGAAGACGCTCTCTCCATACTTGTAAAACACGTTTCAACTCCTGAGATTTAACATCCAAATTATGAGCATTAGTCGATACTAAACTTGCATAAACCTGACTTGCTTCCATGAACTCGACATACTGTTGAAAAGTATGTAATAAGGGAATATGCGAATTGTTGAACTTTCTTGGTAAGCTATGCCATTTACGTAATGCTAGTTGAATACCTTCATCACACAATCTTGAAAGATCCTGAAGAGTCTCCTTTTCTTGACCAAAGCCCTGTAAACAAAGGAAGGTTTCGAAAACCTGGCGACGAGGAGTTGGTACATCCATGACACTACGTACTGTTTGGTCGAGCGTATCTCTGTCTGTACTCCAATCGGCTACTCTCCAACCGCATTCCAAAAGTAAGTCTGAAAATCCCTCATGTTTGGCGAGTTCTGTAAGAATATCCCAGTGTTGAAGCTTTTCAGCACACAAGACCCAATGATCTTCCCATAAGGTGTATTCTGATTCTCCGTAAGGTAAAGCTCCACTCCGAGCCTTGATTTGAGCAGCTTCGTACAATTGTTGAGCCTTGTCCCATAAACCAATTTGTTCGTAAGACAAAGCTGCGATAGTCTCTGAGTATTTGGCCCTTCTTTTCCACAAACCGTAAAACATATCGTCTTCCTTCAACGAAGCATATATCTTAGCTAGCGCATCCAAAGTGACCTCACGGACTTCACTGTTTCCGTCAGTTGACAGCTGTTCAATTCTCTCTAAAATTTGTATTGCCTGCGGCCAGGCGTTGAAGTTAGAAGCCAAACATTCAACAGCAAATGGAGGAAGTTGAAGTTCTTTGCATCTTGAGACACCTTCCAATAAGGAAATAATCACATTTGGTCGGCTATCTATTTGTCTTGTGTGATAATCTTTCGACAAAAGAATGATTAAGAAACGTGTGAAATCTAGATATTCCGACCTTGGAATGGATTTGAAGGCAATTGGGAAAATGATAGACCAAGTACGATGTATTGTTTCACTGCTTTGATAAAACATATCGATGAGTGGCTCGAGTATATCACCTGCCTTTATGCTTCCTACCTTCTCCAAGAATTTATTGTGGTTTTCGAGTAACTCTTTGAGATCATCACTGCCCTCCATTTCCATGTAATCATTTTCCATATAAGGGAAAGCAGTCAATGGTGGTAGTTTGTTCTCATCATTGGTCAACTCGATGTTTTTGTCGAAATCAAATGAGCCAAAAAACAACTGTAATGCTTGATTCAACCATGGGTAATCAGCTAAGTACTCCCAATTTTGTTCTCGTATCACATAATATAGGCGCTTGCTTATATCTTTTTCCAAGCTATTGTTCAAAATAGACATGAGCTTTTTCCTTATTGACACAGCGGCCGATCTGGTCCCTACTAAGAAGGGTTGTTCCATTCTTACCGTTAGCTCAGTGCAGCTGAAAATCTCATCTTCAAAAATGTCTACTATAATTTGGTAGAATTCTTTGGACAAAGATGGTTCACCTCTAACTTCGAAAACCATCATCTTCGCTAGAACTGCTGCTTTCTCCTTAGTGGTAGGAAATAAATCTGTCTTGGAGAAAACCCAACCTTTGACAATTTTTATGATCTTTTCCAACATCTCTTTGTCCAAAGATCGCTCGATGAGCTGTGCCAATAATGACAAAAAGATTCTTCTTTGATCTCCAAGGCTGGAAATTCTCATAGATGACAAATTCAAAATCTTCTCTAATAAGCGAGTTGTCATCTTCGCTTCATACTCGGAGTTGGAACTGTCTTTCGAAGATGACTGAGAACCTTGATGTGTGATTGTGATGTGATCTTTACACAATTTACTAAAAGTCCTCATTATCAATGGAAGCAAAGAGTCCAACGTCGATGGTCTATAGTTAGCCAACGTCCAAGCTAACGTCACTCCTGCCGCAACTGATGGCATGTCTCCAAGGTCTTCAGATACAGCTGTAGTTAACAAAGAAACAAAGTCTTTACTCTCTTCCTCCTCATCCTCTACCGCATCTGTATCTTTTCTTTCATTCAATGCCTGGAGAATAATTCTCAAAACGCGTTGCAACCCCTCTTGAATATCATGATTATCTGATTTGATACACTTTTCTAGTAATTTATGAAGGTATGAGAGATTCTCAATAATCCATTCCAGTTTCTTCCATTCCAAGACAACTCCAAGAACTTCAAGCGCATTCAAGCAATATCCAAGCAAATTCGAGGAGTTCAAATCATTCGAAAGCAAAAACTTCTCAAAAAAGGTAAGTTTAACGGAAACTTCTGGCCAGTGAGAAGGACTTAACAAGTCATATAAGATTCCTAATGCCTTTTGGCCCAATTCACTTTCTGAAGCTCTTTGGGGACTTATACAAACATACCTTATTAAGAATGTGACACATGCTTCTCTTTGTCCAAATGGAATACTATAACCAGCAGATGTAGTGAAGTCTGTAGCATTATCAGGTAAGGACTTTTCATTTTCTTCACTTCCTGCTTCTCTCAATTTTGCGGCTTTGCTTTCCCACTTCAATATCAATTCAGCCAACTCTATGGCTAGAACTTGGTTTTCCAACGCTGGGTTTGCTAAAATTGTCAACTTACCCATAGCTGTTATGATATTGGAGATAAAGTGTTCACGGGCAACAAAGAATAAATCAGGATGTTGCACGATAAATTGGTAGACGTTGAGCACTTGCGTAACATTGAAGCCGTCCTCAGAAATAACTCTACGCGGCCACTTTAACCAGCCGATAGATGACTCGCTGTCTGCCATCCTTTCTGGCATGACAGGTGCAAGAATATCTAAAGCTTGTTTAACCAAGTGTCTAGAATCAGTCTGGTGTGTTCGAAGAAGGGCAACGAAAACTTGTGTAGCAAGTTTTGATGGTGTTTCATAAACGGAAATGAAATAAGAGGTCGTCAAGTAGGCAACTTGCTTGGTAATATTGTCTTCTAGTTTGATATAATTCCAACTGAACTTGATAATATCTTTTTTGAACTCGCTTATTCTGTTTGAGGCCCATTTTAAGAGTATGGCGGTCATCTCGAGTAATGCAAAGCGGTAACTATCTAAAGTTCCTGAAGTGTGGTCCGTAATGATATCAGTATTTGATTTCCAAATCTTATTACACACATCTTCCAACCATTGAGGAGTAGAAGAGTTCTTGAAAAACTCATCAATACTTCCCTTTGTTACACCCTCATATATGATGATATTGCTGAAGACGTGTTTCAAAATCGTGATTTTTGTACCAATGTCGGGATTTGAATCGGTAATGAAATCGACACATTTCATAAGATACTTTTCTCTATGTTCAACATTATCCGACTTGACAACCTCATTGAAAATGAAATCCTCTATAGGCAGAACACTTCTCGACTTGAGGCACGAAAATCTGTCAACAGTTGCAAATACAGTATCGACATCATCTTTATTTTGTTGTAAATAAGTGACGATGATTTCTTGCAACTTATAAACAGCTTGATCGGTCTGAAAATGAGCAGGTGATACTAAAGTTGAATCCAGCTGTAAATTAACAACATCTTTCACTAAGTCTAAAAGCTTGATTAAAGTTTCTTTCTGTTCACTGAGCCACTGCCCTTCATATTTGGCGAGAGAAGAAAGAAGATCTATGAAATTCACAAATTTGATAGTTTTTATATCTGTAGAAGTTTCGCCTTCAAGATCTTGGAAAATCTCGTTAATTTTTTCTTTGGCAGAATTTCGAATATTTCCACAGTTCTCCATTCCAGCAAAATGTGCTAAAACATTTCCTAATTTGCGATTTTTGAAGTTGTTCATGTAGTAACTTATACAGTTTTCAGAAAATCTGTTTAAAAACTTCGATACCGGTACGCGGAAAGGTGAATTCTGATGTCTATCCAAATTTCCTTCGAGGTATTGTAATGTGTTTATAATTTCTTCCATAAAAGTATAGGCCTTAGCGGGTAAAAGATGGAAAATGTTCAAAATAGCCATTACAATTTGGACAGTATGATTATTCTCCAAATCCTGACCTGCAATTTGTCTCAAAGTATTGATCTGAGCCCAAGCCATCAAGTGGTCCAATAGCTTTCGTCCGATTTCAACTCTAAAGTAAGAGATCAAAAGCTCTAACAAACGAGCCAAAGCTTCAAGCCCAGAAACTGTGAGCTTCTTGTGATCTGAGAGATTCATTAACATTGGACGGAGCCCATTTTGCAACAACTCTTTTGGAAGCTTCGCATTCTCCTGAAGACTTGATTTCAAACCCAAATGTGCAGCATTTATTATCTCGGTAGACTTGTTGCATAATGCCTTGAAAAAAACACCCAATATACGAATTCTAGCCTCTGCAAGAGATCCCAACGTGAAGTCCGGTTTGGTCAATGCTAAGGACAAGAGACGAATACAAACCACACGTAACTCGATTAATTGCTTCGAGGTTCTGTACTCATAAAGACGGTGGACATTTGCCAATGATTCATCTTCAGCATCGACCAAAGCTAAAGCCTCTAATAACAACCGATTCAACTCGTCATTGAATGTTAAAAAAGTGTCTTCTAATTTGAGACAAAATGTAATGGCGTCGATGTTGCCAATTTGCATTGGGAAGGGTAAAGCCCTTAAAGGCTTACCAAATATTGGAGTTAACAAGATCTGCTTGCATGGACCCATTATTGTTGCTATCGACAACCCTGTGGTTTCAGAGAGCACTTTCAACGATTCTTGAGATACCTCCCTCACGAGTGGGTTCGAGCTTGCTAAGTCGTAAACGAGGGCACCTACTAAAGTTTGAAATGGCTTTTCCAAGACTGTTTCTTTAACAAGGTCCTGGTTACATTCACGTAGAAATTTCAAAACCAACCCTTTCGCCAATTCCCTCACCTCTAATGGGGAGTTGTCGGGGCTGTCTCTCAATACGAAGAAAATCGATCGAATCAACTCGAATTGACGTTTGAAGAACCATTTTCCTGGAATATTTAAATCTTCAAACATAGTCTTTAAACCTAAGATACCGCCCAATTTTGAGTAATAGTATTCACTGTAACAACAATGAGTGAACCTATAAAACATCGAGCGGAAGATGGGAGAGTCTAACGCACTTTCTTCTGAACCAAATAAGGTCACGCTGGTCGCATAAATTTTTTTAATGGACTCGACCCCTTTTTCTCTAACATCCCTATCCCAAAAGCTCAATGCATAATTTAAAGAGCTCAAGAAGGCTGTTTCGCTAATGTAAGCTTTTCCTTCCTTATCATCAACAGAAAATGTTCTTTCTTTTTTCACCTTCTCAATCACAGAACTACCCAAATATATCAAGGTAAAGTGTGTCGTGATTCCATCTATCAACTCACTTGCCTCTTCTCTAACACTAGGTACTGAAACCGAGAAGAAAAGAACCTCCAATAATCTCGAAAATAGTTTTTGCTGAAGATCGAGTTTATCGACATCTTTTATATCGGAATCCTCTAGAGATAACTTTTCTTCAATTTTTGGTGCCTTCAACTTTCCAACAGACAGTGCTATATAAGAAACATAGTCGGACGGTATTGGTGTTTTATCAATAAAGAGCTTGAGAATTCCGGATAAATACTTGAAGGCGCTTATCCTGTAGTGTACTTTTAGTCTAGGATCCTCGAGTAATTTGATAGCCGACTGAATCCCGGGCGTAATAGATACTGGTATCTCGTTACCCAAACCATAAATTTTAAAAAGTGCTTTCACTTCTTGATCTAATTCTGACAGAGTCGCTAAAGTGTCAACAGGCTTGAATTGTTTGTGGTTCCTTCCTCCTAACTTTCCCAAAATCCTTATTGCCGTATGTGAATGCTGATGATGGTAAGGTACAGGTTCTAAATGTTTCCACAAAGCAGCCATGATTTCATCTATCACCGGTTCGATCATAGGATCAAAGTATTCCGCAGTCAAGTTATCCACACATAACTCAAAAGTCCTTAAACCTTGACTTACTAGCTCTTGTGAGCCATTCAAAGCATATACTAATGGTCGAGTGAGGTAGTTCAAGTGGGGAACTAAAACTGATAAACGAACAGGTACAGTGAGACAAAGCTCTACATAAATGTCTCTCTCATATGGTCTTCTGGAGTTGACAATCATTTTGTTGAGACTTTCCAATAACACTGGCAAAATAGGCATTATCTCTTTGTATAGATTCTCAAATCTGCCTCCGCTAATGCTTCTGAATAATATTCTGACCAAGTAAGAATATATGATTGGCTCCTCTGCTTTGGTAGCAAGTTTCAAGGACTCAAGTATCAAATAATTAAGGTGTGGTAATATAACGCCCTCATTTGCCGTAGGAAACAAATTAACAGACATAAAACAAAGCTTGAATAGTCTTATCAAAATGTTTGATTTGGCAAGCTCCACTTTACCTAGCTCATCAAGTTTAGATTTGAGAAATGAGATCAAAATACTAGAAAAATTTCCTGATGTCACTTCACTTGCAAGGAAAAACTGAGGCAAGTGAAGTAAAGCTGCATTCTCGAGCATCGAATCGAACATGAAAGGCAATTCAGACGTCACTATTTCATTAAAAGATGCTGGGTCTATGTGGATGAAAATGGTTGCAAAGATCTCCATCAAATCTTTTTCCTCCTTAGAAGAAGTTATGGGTAAATTCGGGCCACCTGTCGACCAGTCGAAGGCCTTGGCTTCCGTAGTTGGCTTAGGTTTTGAAACAGAAAAAAATTTCAAGCAGCTTATGCCCCCTCTGAATAAATTTCTCAAAACGTTTACCTCCTCGTAAGATGTAGTTTTTGCGGAATCGTTCCATTTATCGTAATTTACAGTCAGCCCTGGATTCTTGGGATCTGTCTGAGACGGTTGCGGGGGGACTGGTGGGTTACAACTTTTTAATCCAAATATAACCGATTTAAGAAAAGTCATTAATGTTCTGAACAAGTACCTTGCATCTTTCAATAAATCTGAATTGTTGTTGATGGGGCTGCTAGCAATTGGTGAAAAGGCATCCAAGTTAAAGATATTCAATTCCTTGGTCTCCCTCGTGACCTCATCTGGCTTTTCCTCATTCCTTCCAGCATCTGACATTTCAGTATCCTCATTACTTGCATTCTTTTCGTCAGCCAAGTGACTGATTATCTCTTGAGACTTCGCCCCCAGAGATTCAAGCATACCCATAGTTTTAGAAGAATGCTTTTTGCTTGCGTTCTTGAATGCAATCTCTTTTTGTTTCCGTTTTCTCTCGAATTCATCGTGTTTTGAAATAATGTAATGATACTTACGATACAAGCTGTGGAATCGTTTAGCGTACGAGTCGATGATGTACATGAATAACTGCCTTCCCTCCAACTTGTTAGGAAGCTTCATGATGCGTTCGACCAAATTAAGTAGTAATTTGGCACTCATTATTTGAACAGTCAAGGCCAAAGAATCATCCTTCAAGAGATCACAATATATTCTTACTGTAGACCAAATTTGTTTAGGAGTTAACTCACTTCTCACGTTATGTATGAAGTCAGCCACTGTAGAGTATGCTAGTGGCCTAAGTGTCTCATATGCGGTGAGCCCATCGCCAATCAATATTTTTTCATCAAACAACAACTCAATTTTTGGAATAAACTGGGAGCGGAAAGGGGTTGATAGGATGTGTCTTGTAGCATGTAATAATTCTTTCCTTGCCACAGAAAGTTCTGCAGGGCAATCTTGTAATAGTCTTAGGATCACATCTGGGACAACACTAGCTTGTTCCTGACTAAGATATTGATTAGCATAACCTCGTATGAAAACGTAAGCCAAGAAAGAGGCAGCTTTCACTTGACCTAGTATAAGCTCACTATAAGCTTGTCTGTTCGTTATCTTCACGGAAATAGATGTGGTAGATTTATTTTCTCTTTCTGCCTCCTCACGATAAGCTTTCTGCTCCTCAACTTCCAAAGTCAATATGTTTATAATTTTTGGTAAAAAGTCCTGGAGGGATGTCTGCACCAACGTCTTGTACGAAGAATACAACGAGACCATGGTTATAGGGCATTCTGCAAGAGTCTTGAATGAGTGCATTGCCTTGTTTAATGTCTTGGAGGGCACCTCCTCACTGAAAGATGGAGGAGACATTTCTTTTGTAGACTCATTGTCCTGACTTGACGCTTGCAGTTGATTTGAGGTGAAAGTCTCTTTCACTGTTTCGTCCATATTGTCGTAAATCTTGTTTATAATCTCAACAAAAGGCTGAACCTTATCGTGAAGACTAGTCTTGTAGGCTTTATGGAGACTGGTTATTATCTTCATACACAAAACCCCGTTGTCCTCGTTCTCCTCCACCAAAATTGTGGTCAATGTGCCCAAAATCTCTTTCGAGTAGGGCTCAAATGTCTCGTTCATTATTGACCTGTGGATTATCTCTAAAACAGAGTTCCTAAGCTTGTGTTCGGGTGACAGACTCATAAATGAGATTGGTACTTCATTGAGATACTTTATCAATATTGGTACCAAGTTTGAGAGGAAATACTCGTATTCTGCAGCTCCGTTGAAGGTTTCTATCATGTCGAGTAATTCCGACAAAACTGAATGAGCAGTTTTGTAGTCGGTATCTTCTCGAAGTCTAGAGACAAAGGCGTCTAATTGATTTGAGTGTGCCATTTTAGTAACTCTTCTCTAATGTATTACTGCTAGAAGTCTCTACTTCTTCAAAAAAACGCCTTAAATGTGCTGCTATTAGAATTGTTTATTGCAAAATCACTACTTATTTCTCGAGTTGAAAAAAGTGGAAATTTATTCTGACAGAATTTCCAAAAGTCACGCGATTTGCACGTGAAAAATTATAACTGTTGCAATAAGGTTAGCCCAAATCAGTGTCTATTAAATACTCCCGTAAGTAATTTGGCATAAGCTAGTATAATGAGATTGGCTTGCCAACGTCGCGGTACTTTGCTATGTCTTAAGCTTGCTGGACTGTCCAGTTAGTTGTTGTGAAAATTCTTATTTTTTGAATATTGTTCAATTTTTCAAAATTTTGGCTCAATGACATTTGCTTCCTCCTTGACATTCCTTACATAGGAGAAGAAGGTGCCCATGCTCACAAGAAGAAGGAAAGCGAAAGCGGTCCACGTCATAGCCTCGGCCCTTTTTCCCATAGAGGACGATATGACCGTCATTGACGCGGGACCAAGTAGCTTTGAAGCAGATTTGGTAGCCTCGTGTTGCAACATTGCACCCAAACCCCAGACCAATACAGTTGTAGCAGATAGATAACAACAGATTTTTGCAGCTAGATGTTTGCCCGGTAGTAACGGGGTGATGGACCAGAATAGAACAACAAAGAGGATCAAAGATAGAATGATAGCTGCTATCAAGACGTTTGCGTAGCATACGTCACGGAAAACCTGAGCGAGCTTGATCAAGTCTATCTGATTAGACTTGGACTTTTTCGTTGTGGGAACGATTGATATCCCTGAATATTGGGAAAGGGAGCCGAGATTTTGATAAGACGAGCATTGCGTTTTGCTATCAACTTCTATGCATAGCCCAATATACCCAACCTTAAGGGACATTTTGGATAATGTTGTTGATGAGTTGTAACTCTTATACGCTGCTTTGACATTGTCAAAAAGGGGCGACGACTCATTGAACTGTATTTCTGTCAAGTAGATACTTGAGTAAGTAGAAGAATCACTGTAACAGCCAACAAGCAAAAAGCTTAATAGAAACACTGTAATAAATAGCAAAATTAGGCTGAAAAATTTAGGAATCTTCCTGACCAAAAACAACATGGTCAACGGTGTATGGTATTGCAAAGTATGTTATAGCGAAGAAAGAGAAAAGGTGTTATCTTATCACGGCAAGCCAGTTTGCTTTTATACTTAAGAGAGCACTACCGTTATTACGATTTTTAATTTGTTAGAGTACGTCTCAAACAGTCAATGGAACAATTTTCTTACAGTATTCTTTGTGATTACATGGCTTGAATACTTGACTAGAAGCATTTTTCTTGACTTTGGACTTGGTGTCATGTAAAACTTCACTTGTAAGGGTTGAAACTATTTCGAAACAAATATAAGGTAGATCGAATCGAAATTGGCGAGAAAAATAGGTTGAGCACTGAAAGTATCAGATTATCGAAGTTAACTACTTTTGAACTTCAAAGGATAACGCTACATGGCCAGACTTAATCATACGTTCATTTATCTACTCAATGCCATATTAAAGCTAGACGCAACCATACATTACTGACGTGTGACAGAAAAGTGCGTTGCTTATAAGCGAAGATATAAGACCCAAAGAAGTCGGATGGAAAGAAAGAAGATGAGAATAGTGGCGTATGCACTAATAACGTCCATAATGCTTTTAACTTTGAGATCAGCTACTACTGTGTGCTTTTGCACTTTTTCGATAGAATCACTTGCTTCACTGGTAGGATCAACGAAAGAACCATACTTATAGAATTGACCCATGAGCATGTCCTTCTCATACCACAAATCGAAAAGCCATTTTTCAAACTTTTTCAAGTCCTCTTCCTTGACATCATCAATGTCCTCTGTTTCTTCTCCTAATGGAATGTCTGATATTTTCCATGCTTTGATATAATAGTTCACGGTCTTGGGCCCGATTCCTCTCAAGTAAAACTTCTTCAAAGTAAATACATCTTCGCCATACTCTTCGGGCTTCAAGTCCGAGTAGCCACATGTTACGTCGTAAAGAACCTCAACTGTATTTCTTAGCTTTCTAAGTGTTAAATATAAGCCTCGCACTCTGGGAAGCAAGGTATGTTTCAACTTCGGTATGCCTCTCTGCTCACAGAACTTGTCAGATCTGGCGCGGGTATGGCTCGACATCACGGTTCCTTCTGGGTAAAGAATTATGTGGTAAGGCCAAATCTTGTTGGAGATTTTGCCCTGAGGCCAATGTTTAATGTCTTGGGAGGAAACGTTGGCTGAAGATACATGTCTGACACCACTCCCAGGCCCCAAGCCTCTCGCATCGGCGTCGATGGTAAGCAACTGGTTTGTTAATACCACCTTGTCCTTTTCCCATTTTCTAGACAAAAACAAAAAGTTGAAGTTTTTCATCCCTGTCCCCAAGATGGGGATCTTCGAGAGATCCTTCAACATGATGTACACACAATCGCCCAACCTGGAGCTGTAAGAAAGAAACCAGACAAAAAGCCAGTCGGTATAGATCTGATGGTTTCCTATGATCACGGAGTTCGGCGTCAAGCTGGAGCTCAAGTTGCCTCCACTGTCCACCTTGAACCCATCGCTCGTGGGCAAGCTAGCAGCATCGTATGTGACCGACACCTTAATCGGACTGATTACCGAAGTAACGAACACCAAAACCGAGACAAACCCTTTCTTTGTCAAGTTGATTACCGCTTGACGGTTCTCTGGCGAATGTTGAAAGACAATATTCCCAATCGTCTGCGTCCACACAAGCGATACGCACCCCAAAAGGAATACAGTCCCCAACACTGCTGTCCGTATCACGCTTACCACCCAGCTATTTCTAATTGTCCCCATAAGTTCCTTATAATCTAATGATCTTACGGCGCCTATATCTTTGTCAATGCCACCAAATTTTAACAATTTACCCTCTATGACAACGAAAATGTCCTTCCGCTGTAGTTAGAAGTCCGAAAGCTAGAATAAACGTCGAAACAAGCTAATTGCTCGACACTTTTATGATGGCGGGTAGAGGATAAATTTATAAGCCGTTGAGTAGCTTCTTGACTGCCTTTAGTTACACAAAATCACACTATTTAAACTACTGCAAAAAAGTGGTTGTAAAAAAAAATTACAACATTATATTGCCTTTAAAGGCCCCTGAAGGTGCTATAAACATTGAGTAAGTAATGGCTGTGGTCTAGCAATAAGATATTCAGTAGCGAAAATGATATTTGAAGGATTCTCAACCGACGGGCCGACTTTATCTTTTGACAGGTGAAGTCGGGTATATAGATAAGCCGATCGTCAAATTGCCTAGTGAAATTTTCTGGAATATGAGCAAGAATTATAGAGTTTTGTTCATTCTTTCACTAAGAGGTAGCAGACCATGCCAGAGACTCATAGAGATGATGGGTCTGAGGGACGGAAGAGGAATCGGTCGGATACGGCTTTGTCTCTGGATCTGGCAGACAATGCAAACTCATTAGACAGTATGGAGATACATGAACCGCAGGGCATCAATGGTCCAGAAGATGTAAGTGGGAGGTCACAGAATGGGGAAAAGGCGAGTTCTGGTGGCGGCCATGAACCAGACGAGGAAAAACTGATAGGGAAGCTGTTGTCGAGGATGTCGTCGAGCAAGCTGAAGAAAGTTCCTGCGAATCTTCGAAGAGGCCTTTTGAGCAACCTCAGCTTTATTCCAGAGTACGAGGACGCTCGAGACTACCCGAATAAAATCAAGATTTTGATTGTATTTATCGTTGCATTTGCAGCGGTGACAGGGCCCATGGGGACCTCTATTATGTTGCCTGCGATAGACGACGTCACCAAGGACTTACACACGTCCGGGTCGGTGGTGAATGTCTCTGTTGGTGTTTATGTTTTGTCGCTAGGCATATTCCCCATGTGGTGGTCTACGTTCAGCGAAAAGCACGGGAGACGGAGTATCTATGTGGTTTCGTTCATTTTTTTCTGCGGCTTTTCCGTAGGTGCTGCGTTATCGCCCAACATCGTAGCCCTCATCATCTTCAGAGTATTATGTGGTGGATGCTCAGCTTCAGTTCAGGCAGTTGGAGCTGGAACGATAGGTGACTTATATGTTCCAGACCAAAGAGGAAAAGCCATGGGCTTATACTACTTGGGACCGTTGATGGGACCATTTTTGGCACCAATATTAGGAGGTGCCGTGGCCCAAGCATGGGGCTGGAGGGCAACACAATGGCTAATGGTGATCTTCTCGGGGTTGAATGTTGTCTTCATCATCATAACTTTGCCGGAAACATTGAGAAAACAAGATAGTGTGACGGGAATTAGAGATATGCTTCGCAAGCAGTTTGAGAATGACGATGACTCTACTTCGATCGAATCATCGAACAAGGAGTTAATAAATGCGATCCCTCCCAACATTACAAACACAGTAGAAAACCACGACTACACTGACGCTGAATTGAAAAGCATTGCATCAAATTTATCTAGACGCAGTTCCTATCAGAATAATATAATGGAGGAAGATTCTCCCGTTATTGATCCAGTCATGCCGACTTTATCGAAACTCACAACCAATAGATCAACATACTCTAGAAGGATTGTAAAGGACCTGAGCCATATTCCCTTAGAAGAATTGAGCAGGGCCTTAACGGAAGCAAAGGAGGAAGAAGAGCTCAAGGATGCAGAATTTCACAAGCAGAGCAGATGGAAACAGTTTAGTACAAATGCCTATGAGTATATCATTCGTCCTACTCATTCGGTTGTATTACTCAGCTATCCTCCAGTCGCTCTAGTCATAACATACTCAGCTATTTGCTTTGCTGTTATTTATTTTTTCAACATGACTATCTCATATGAATATTCGAGAGAACCCTACCATTATAGCACGATTATTGTGGGTCTCTTGTATATACCTAATTCCGTTACTTACGTATTGGCGTCGTTGATCGGCGGACGTTGGAACGATAGGTTATTGAGAAATTATGCAAAATCACACAACGGGGAATTGGTTCCTGAATCAAGAATTTCCTGGAATGTTATTCTAGCAGTAGTGCTTTACATTCCAGCATGTTTGATTTTTGGATGGTGCTTGAAATACGGAGAACATTGGGTAACTCCCTTGGTAGGCACAGCTTTGAGCGGATTTGCATCTATGCTAGTCATCGGTGCAACAGTAACCTATCTAGTAGATTTATTGCCTGGGAAAGGTGCTACTGGGGTTGCATTAAACAATTTAATCAGACAGGTCTTAGCTGCCATTGCCATTTTCGTGGTTGATCCTTTACTAGGCGCTATAGGACCCGGGATTTTATTCAGCATTTTGGCTGGAATAATGACAGTAGCATCGATATCCCTTGTCATATTAAAGAAAAACGGACAAAAATATCGTGAAAAGTACGATTTGGGAAAATTGTACGATAAGCTCTGATATAAAGTCTATATTAATTTATTGTAACAATAAAATATCATCGAAAAGATATTCGACATTTACACCAACCATTTTCAACTCATCTAGTTGACTGTGTATCACATCTTTGAGCTCAAAATACAAGTTTTCATCTTTGATCTGATATTTTGGCGGTGAATCATAGTCTACACTAGATGTGACAGCGACAAGTGTCCCATATAAATGCTTCTTGATATCCGATACTAGTTTAGTCATTTCTTCTATTGCCCAATTGATCAACCCACTGGAGTTTACTTCTCCATCTTGATCCTTATTTAAGACGGGGACGATGCACTGATCGTATATATTAATCGCTCTTTTTATTATAGAGACATTGATTATCACTAAATTCGATAAGTAGTTCACAATGTCAATTTTTGTAGACCCTTGAACCCCAATTACCAAACGAGAAACTTTTCTTGATAGTTGGCTAGATATAGACTGCAAGAACAAAGATATGCCTTTGTTCAATTGGTCAAAATTGTGGAAAAACTCGATGATAGTTGAAATGTCTTGCTTGGTTAAAGAGTCTATGTTGTGTTGTAATTCAAAAGCCAAGCATTGTTGAATTTTGGATTTTCGACTATTGAGTTTTACCTTGATAACATCAATAAGGAGTCTGAGCTCGTCTGCAGTCCCAGTAGAATTTGTCCTATTATTTCCAAGAGCCAGCTCAATGCTTGTGACTTTATTCTCAATGTACCTGATCAAACCAACAGATTCCGTGTACCTATTGTGCGCCAATTCAACATCGACTTCGTCGAGACGCTCCTCCATTCGTTTCAATTCATTGAAAAACTGTCCTTTATTGTCATTTGTAATACTAGAGGATTTACCACTCATAGAGAAATCGTGTGATCTATGTCTTGAATGAACTCTAGCGGAGATATCCTGTAGCACTATTTCATTACTATGCCTTTGAGAGCCGCTTATTTTTTTACTACCGTCATCAGTTAGACTATCACTCATGCCTGAATTTCTCAACGAGTCTCGTAGTTGCTTCTTCTGCTCATTTGTATTCAGCAAATCAGGATCTGTTCCAATGTTTTTCGCTTCCAATACCCTCTCCTTTTGGATCATTTCGTTCTTTGCTTTATTATATGCTTCTGTCACTTTTAAAAAATGGTCATATCTGTCTGTTTGATATACGTAGCTTAAAGTTTTAGTCTTTATATTGATAAGGTAGGCCTTGGTATCGTCCTTGGATGTGGAGCCGGAAGGATACGATGCTGAGACATCAGCAAGCTGTACATCATGAATAGGCCAGCAATGTATTGCTTGGAGTCTAGCTTTCTTTCCCGAATCCTGTCCACCGATTTTTTTAGTAGCTATCAAGATCATGTCGTTAAGGAAAAATAAGTGTATCGCTTTGGTAGGTTTCCATGTTCCGACATTCATCTCAAACCATCTTCCACTCTCCGTGAGTACATGCCTTCCTGGCAAAGGTTGAACGTACTTTGAGGCACCTTCGACGTGCTTACATAAAGATTGCAACTCGCTAACCCACATCTTTTCAAGAACCATAACCGATGATCTATCCTTTCGTTTTTGTCCTTTCGCTGGTGAGAGTTTGTTGTACGAGTTTTGGACAGCGTTATTCCTAGCCTGGGACTCTTCAAATTCTAAATCCAATCTTCTCTGAGCACTTTTCTTGAATTCATTTAAAATTTCATATAGCTCTTTGGTGCTCAAACGTAGCTGAAGCAACTCATCCTGGGTCTCCTTCAAGTCCTTGGTAAGCTCCAAAATGTTTTTCTGGTTCTGATCGATATTGTTCTTGATGTCTTTCACCACTAATGCTTTCTGCTTTACCAACACTTTATAATAGTCATCTACTTCTGTCGCTGTACCATTGGCAAGTTCGTGAAATATCTTGCTCTCTATGTCCATGGTTGCATCGTCCCTGCTTTTATCCACGATCAGTATGTTGCCTGACGAGTTATTTCCGAGGTTGTATAACTGAGGTACTGGCGGTAAATTAGCACCATCCACCATTGGTCGCCTCGTAGCGGCGGCAGCAGATGCATGGATACTCATCCTACGGTTGTGCTTCCTGCTACTCAACTTTGCGTTGGATCCATACGGATCTTGTGCTTGAGTTTCATTGTTGGCATCTTTGACAGTGTTTATCGAGGTGTTAGCGTTAGCATATGGGTTGCTAATCTTCACATTATTAGCAGTGCCTTGCCAGGGCGCCCTACTCTTTCTATAGGCCTTTTTGTTATCAACTTCCATTACAACTGTCAAAGAGGTTGTTAATACCTTCTATGTGCAAATAAAGAATGTTTACAACATAGCATCTGTAAAGTATAATGTTGTTTTGTGTAACTTCATAGCTTTTTCAGGCCAAATTTGTTATTCACCTTATTTATTTCCTAAATACATATAGAAGATTAGTAGTGAATCATGTCTTTGAGCAGCAAGGAACTAAATTACTTGATATGGAGATACCTTCAGGAATCAGGATATGATTTAGCTGCTTTCGCTTTAGAAAAATATGCTCAGTGTCTGTCTTACGAGCACGATAAAAATTTGTCTATAATTTCACGCATTGAGCCTGGGTGCTTAGTTGACTTGGTCCAGAAGGGGATCTTGTTCACGTTGGCCAAGGAAGAGGCGATAGCCGATGAGGAAGAAATCAAGTATAAAAGTACACTTTTAGGGTCACTTTTAGAGCAGGAAGTAGAAAAACGTAAACAGGCAGACAACGGCAGTGTGAATAATGATAGCATAAAGAGTAATAGGTTTCAGTTGAAGTCGGAGGTTGGCGAGCCAGGGGAACAAGAGGATACACATATGGAAGACTCAGAGGAAGTAGAGGGTGAGTCGGGGTCAGATCGTGGAAATGAGTTTGTAACGAAAAGTATAAAAAGTGGCATTGCATACCCCGAAAGTTTGACGTCTACTTGGCATCACTCGATCGATGTATTTGCTTATGGCAGGGGAGACTCTACCGCAGTGATAAGCGCGTTGAAAGAAGGCACGATAGCCGAGTCCGTCACTTTGCACCATCCCAATATTTTGAATAGCCTCAATGAGAGCAGCGCAAATGAGATAACGGCGGTTTCGTGGGCTCCACGAGGAAACATTATCGTGACAGCAGGAGCAGATGGGCAATTGAGGGCATGGTCTCCTGATGGTAAGTTGAAAAATGTGTCTAACATATCTGGCACTGCGAGTCCAGACCTAGAAGTACCTGGAGCAACATCTTTACCACCTGTTTTGGTATCGAGCCTCATATGGAGCAACAATGGACAATACTTACTTACCATAGACACAAACAATCAAGTTAACTTGTGGGAAGGAAACAATCTCAGTCTTCTTCAAGTCATTACGAATCCCAGTGTACATAATGATTCTCAGTATATCATAGATGCTTGTTGGATAGATGAGTATAGATTCGCCTTATCTACACAGAAAAACAAGATAAAGATATTCTTGATATCACCAGCCAAGGGTAATTTTGACTATTTTAGTCAAGGTGAATCAAATTCCTCGGACACGTCTTTAGTCAAGTCGATAGGGGAGCTTCCAGGGCATGAAAACGAAATCTCAATTCTTAAGTTCAATCCAACGGCTAAACTTTTGGCGTCATGCTCTGACTACGACTATGTGATAAAAGTCTGGAGACGTAGTTCTAAGCTGGATTATGTCGAATTGAGTGAGTCCTCATACTTCAAGTCAATCAAGTTTCATAGGTCGCCTATAATATGTTTGGCATGGATCTCATGGAAGAAGCTGGGAGAGTTTTTGTTGAGTATTTCTATGGAGGGCAATACCAATATATGGAACACACAGACAGGCGAGTCCGAGTTGACAACTAATCTATTCATATGCGACGAAAATTTTCGAACTGATGAAGACAGCAGCATTACATCTCTCAAGAATATCAGAGATACTCTAGTTTTGAACGCAACAGTATCACCAGATCAACAATGGCTTGCTGTTGGAGACAACGTTGGACGTGTTTCTTTGTGGGATATCTCCCTTTCTCGTTACCCAAAAGGAAGCAGACGCCATCTTAAGTGTCTAGGGGTCTATTACCCTGCTAACGACACCGATTCACCTGAAGAGAAGAGAAACATCAAGTTATTTGATGTTGCTTGGAACAACGCTTCTCTGAAAGTCGCTGTGTCCTATCAAGGAGCACAAAGTGTTATTATCGAATGGCTGAAGTACATTTGATTTACACGTTATAACTGTATACTATCTCACTGTTTATAGATAAACGTATTGTAATATTAAAACTATATTTACCGAACATCATTAATTCTATTTAGTAGAAGTGGCCGAGGAAAGAATCGAAGTAGCGGTTTCGCTGGCTTGTTTAGCAATATTTTTAGCTCTGATTGCGGGACTTGTAGCTGGGAAGATGAGTTCTATGTAGCAAGTTGCAATGGCAATGACAGCGAAAACAATTCTCAAGGCCGGAGGCTGTTGTCCCTCACTTTTACTAGGACTGTGATGGGGTTCATTTAAAAAAGACTGTATAGCTAAAAACAAGGACGCCCACGATAAAAGCTTGTTCCTCATAAACATAGCAGCCATTGGCATCGATTGTGCTATCATACCCGATACCTCATTTCTAGGTTTAGCTGCAACATGCTTGTATCTATATTGTTAGTACACTCAATTAAATATTTCAACATAATTGAAAAGCTGTGATTTTCGTCCATTTGAATAGACTCATTTTTGAACCTATATGGACTTCAACATACGGAATTACAAGGTCTTCCCTGATAACCTTAGGTGCCATCTTATTATCTGATTACTCGTTCTGATAAGTATGAAGTTTCAACAATTTTGGTGTTCTTAAATATATAAGTTGTATGTAGTGTACCTAACAACTACGTAGAGTGTTGATAGTTAAATCATTAAATCTCTCTGATTGAAGTAGTCACTGACTATGACTATTATCAAGTCCAAAGTGTAGCTGGCATCAGCTGAGATCTGGGTATCAGGAAATTTTCTTTTTAACTTTACTGCTTTTTTCCCCAAATCTCTGACTATAGAACAGTCATCATGGTCCAAAAGGTTGTCTAACCTTAACAAGAGCATGAATATCCATTTTGACAAATTTTCATTGCAGTTAGCAGTGAGCCACTTGGAGGAATATACAATCAACTTGATCACATCTGAATGAGATAAAGCCCTGTAGAAATAGACAATTGAAGGGGGTGGAGTGTTTAGTATCATTTGTCTCCACTCGTTTGATGTAGACGGAACAGTGTAGTTTTGTAGTATACTGGTGTCATAAGGCACAGCTTTAGCCTTCACAGCGTCCTTGAGATCCATAAAAGTAGCGAATGCCTCAGATCTCCACGAATTGGATATGGTTTCCTCCTCCGACTGAGTATTCGACGGTACTTCCAATGAACTGGCTTCGAGATTATTGTTATCGTGTGGCCTTTCTACGAAATGGATCGGGCTGTCATTCTCAGCTTCATTCCTTACGCATTTGAGGTATGAGGCAACGTCTTGAGATATGTTATCATCACCATCGTGAAAGAGCGGAAAGGCTGTACGCTGTCCAAAGGTAGAATCAAGAGGGCCTTGGTGATATGTGCCTGTCACATCATTGTCATTGCTAGGTCCTTCTTGCATATGAAGACCGGTATAGCTATACACATCCTTTTTTTCATCGTGGTCGTTATCGTCATGAGAAGAAACACTGGTCATGTTAGCATAGTAAGAACACATACGAGCAAGTCAATGCTAAATTCTGGTTTTTCTATTTTCAATCTTGTGAGAAGAGCAAAATACTATAATTGATGGTAAAGCGGCGGGGGAGTGATATCTTCGAAGAGAGAGATCAGGAATCATCAGCAGCTAACGTAGAACCCATAATCTGTTTCTTCCCACCATGTCAACTGGCACCCAAACGATTTGAAAATTATACTTCCTACGAATTGCACGTTAAGACTTTTCATGAACATGTTTGTAAAGAATGCAGAAAGTTATTTCCTTCAGACTTGATGTTGGAGATCCATATTGAAGAGAATCATAGCCCTTTTTTTGCAATTGAGAAGGGCAAAGGATTAAAAGTTTTCAAGTGTTTGCAGTTTTCACCTACTGGGTGCAATAAGAAATGTCGAGATCGCAAGAAGAGAAGACTACACATGATTGATAAACATGGGTACCCCAGAGACTATGACTTTAGAATCGTAGATAATGGGATAGGTGACTATTTATGGAGGTAAAAGATTTAAAGATCACGAAGTTGAAGGAGGAACGGACGTCAGCTTGCTTGACTCACCCTGGGAGCTGTCAATCTTTCTTTTCTTCTTCACAGACACAACTACTCCTCTTCTAAGTTGAGATAGTACAGCATCGTCAAATGGAGAGTTACACGTTGGACATGTTCCATTCTCGGGGATGATACTCATGATACACAAACAGACCGAACAAACGTAACCCAAGTCCACAGATTTGCCAGTGATGAAGCAGCTCGCACGGTAGTTCACGTTGGAGTTCGTTGGTAAAATAATTAAAGGCCTGATGGAGGATTCTATAAAAAATGCAGTCGACAATGTTTGAATCAAGCCCTGGGGGTTCTCTATGTGTAAGTAAATACCGTTAGTGGCATCTGAAGCCTGCTGCAAGTAGGACGAGTCTTTAGTGCCAAGCTTGGCAACATCAATAGATAGCTTCATTTTTTGGGCAGCGAAAGTGCAGTTCATTATAGGGATGTATTTGATATCGTCATCATCATTGGCCGATATGATTAAAACTCTTGACATCATCGAGGAAAGACTGGTATTGGCGTTCGAGCCGGAGTACCCAGATGCACCTGTCCCTAAGGAGCTGCCTCCACCACTGGAAGTCATATTGGTTGTCGAGTTCAAAGCTGATGCAGTAGTTGTTGATATGGACTGATCCAATGTTAGCATACGATTGGTATATGTGAGTGCTAGGCTCAATGCGCCAGATAGAGTAGAGTTCCTTTCAGCAACACTATCACTTGACGAAATCTCATTGATGAGTGCATTCAATTCTTCCAATACAGCTTCATCGACAACCCTAAATTGTCTGTACATTTCCGTATTGACCAAATTTGGGCCCGTAGACTTCTGGTTATTATCATGAGAGCTGCCTGGTGGTCTAGTCCTGTATTTTGTATGAATTTCATCATAGTTTTTATGGGGTGTTGGGTATAGAAACTTAGACCCAGTAGGTGTGCTTGCGATAAATGCAACTTGATTGGAGTTGTTTAGTGATAAGTGTGCATTTAGAAACACTAAAATTGACTTAATGACATCTTGCAAACTTATCTTATGTCTGATCTTGTACCATCCGACAGGAGTGAGGTCCATTATCACTGTCAAAAGAGATGGGTCATCATTAGGTGCATCTGCTGTATTAACATCTATGAAAATATTATCTGAGATAGCATCCATTTTTCAAACACTGATTCACCTTCACAGCTATTGTAGTATGAATTCTCCAGGACAGTGTCTCTTAGGGTTATGATAGCAATTCAGGTGTGAAATTGGTAAAAGACCTAAACTTCGATTTATTTGAATAAAGTTGAAAGTCAATTGCGCATACTTGAAGTCTTCACTAGATACTAAAAGTTAATAAACGACAATTAATTATTTATACAAGTTTATATAGCCACTCCTATCAGTAGATATGAGCATAGAGAAGGGATGTGAGAGTGAATCAACACACTCAATTTGATCCGAATGGATAGAGTCTCTGTTGATGATAATAGATAAGCTAGTGCCCGCCTTCTTACTATTGACAGAGGTCTCCCTTTCAGGTTCTTTAGTAACTTTCTCGTAAGTGATACAGAATTTTTGACCAACCCTACTCCGTATGAACGAGGAGTCGAAGGAGCCCCCTATGCTCATTGATTCCTCGACTTTATCAAGATCCCAAATTATCAACCTACGATCCCAGGTCGAGCTTATGAAAAATCCTTTCCATCCATTCGAAATATAGGACATGCTGGTGAATCCCTTCTCAGTAGTGTCGAGAGATGAGGTGTCAAGATTCAATGTGAAATCGAGTGTATCAAGATTTTCTGAACCTTGTGTCTCAAGCTCAAAAAGGGTATATGTCTTTACCTTTGGACTATCAGATCGAGGTATGAATATCTCTCTGCACTCGAAGGTAGGAATCTCCCAAATAGAGATGTCACATTCATTCGTTCCTCCTAGCATTGCGAAATGTAAGTTGCCTTCATGTTTGTAATCTAATTTAAAGGCCAGAGGCATTAAGACTAAACGCTTGACTTCAAAAGATGACTTTCTTTCCTTATTTATTCCTACCTTCCATTGCTTTACCAAATATTTAAATCTCAAGTCCCAAAGACAAAGAACACCCTGATTTGTACCTAGCAATAGCCAAAGCTCTTTTGGATGCACAATGAACGAGGTAATAATACCGTGAATTAGAGGGTTCAGAATCTCAAAGTCCTTTTCCATCTTGACAAAATTGAACACGATTATTTTGGATAAGGTGGTCGATACTATAAGCCAGGTATTCTGTGAATTGATTAGGAACTCGATGTTATTCACATATCCCTGATCAAGTGAGTCGAATTTGTAATGTCTCACAAGCTCAAACTTACTATATTTGTTGATTTTCTTATTCCTTCCACGGCTGAACTGAACCTTAAGAAGTCGAATGCACCCATCTAGAGTTGTAACGACCAAGACGAATCTTTCAGGCACAAATTTAATACATTTGATTGGCGAATTGAATCTGAGGCATAAGGCTGGGTGCCTCGCTGGATAGCGTCTCTCCAACTTGGAAACATCCCAGAGCTGCAAAAGACCTGAATCAGATCCGGTAACAAAGAACTCGGAGGAAGGACCAACAGCAACGCAATTGATTGATTCCAAGTTGTTGGCTTCATGATTAGAGTTCACATGAGAGAAACACAACCCTTTTGGTCTGAATGTCGGACTAGACTGGCTGTGGTACAGCTTTACAGGCTTTCCAAACTCTGGAAAGTCATCTAAGCTTGCCTGAATGTCAAGGCTTTGCAAATAACGCAATATATGAGGATTTTCACCCGTGTAACTATGTTTCAAGTTGGCAGTAATAATTCTTTCCTGATTCACACTGAATACCTTATGAGTAGAATTAAAACTCTTAGTGGAATGTAGATGATGATGATGATAGTGAGTACCACTACTATTTTTGTTATTGTACGATACACCGGAGCTTATAGGGCTCTCATGCGTCGTTTCCAACTCACCAAAAACGTTGGCTTGCACTGTTTGCAAAGAAACTTTTACCCGGTTCATATTTGGTAAAACTAATGACTGAGACGTACTTTCTGAGACACGATCCGGGCCTTTCATCATAGACGTACTTGTTGAAGATTCAACGTTAGCCATTACCACTTGAGAAATCGCTGAGAGAGGCTCAGACTTGTAGCATATTTCAAAGAATACATTACGAGGAATTAAAGGTTCTTCTCTCAGATCTGATTTATGTTGCTGATTGAAATTGATATTTCTCAACTGAAATACGTAATCCCTTAAGTCTGCAATTTTCCATATATCCTTATTATCCAATCCTATCGAGTTCAACTTCAAAATCCATTGCTTGTCTTCTGACGATAAGGGTAAACCATACTTGTCTTGTACCGACAAAAAGCTTGAATTCATGTCGGCCACATTTTTCGGTAGGAAAACTGATTTGCCTAAGTCTTTAGAGAAATTGACCACTTTTGTTGAGCCTGGTTTTCCATTAGGCTCTTTAAACATCGATATTGACCTCTGTTGCCAAAATAAAGATTTTTCGGATGATTCTTGACACCACAAGACTAAGAGTTCGAAGATTTTATTCGAAACTGGCTTAGTAAGACATGTGTACAAAGTATTCCACTCGATTGACGATAAGTCATACACTAAATAGCGTTTAATGAGCGGATAAAGAAAGCAATATCTATCAGCGTACAGAAGATTGTCGCTGATCGCAAGAATTAGACTGATGACCGATTGCCTTATCCATTCATTTGGGTGAAGTAGGAAACTCACGACGTTCGTGAGTAATTCTTTATAAATTGCTAAACTGTTGAACTCAACTTTTGGATTAATCAACCAGTTTTTGACATAATGATAGAATATTTCAAGAACTTTTAAGACAACAAATTGTTCTGGATCTTTCAATATTTGACTAAGCAATGGTAATAGATACTGTTCGAAGGACAAAATGCCAATAAAAGGACCAATTTGTAAGACAGACTGCAATAGACACAATCTTAGGGAATAATCTGGATCATTTAAATAGGTAATCATATGAGGCAAAATCACACTATTTGTTCTATCAACTCCAAAAAATTTGCACAATGGTAGTATATTACTCACTAGGGTAGCTTTCACTATGGGGTCTGAATCAGTAAGAAGGGTTGTAGCCAAACCCTCAAAGTCAGAATAAAGCTGTTCTTTCGATAGACTGAGGGTACTTGATGAGTCTAAAACATCATCTGCAATATCAGTGAATGACTTGGATATGTAGCGATTGTTATAGTTTTTCAATGCATTACTTTTAAAGGTTTTAGACATAAGCCAGAACTTCTTTGCAATGCTTGAGAGACGTGGTAGACAAGCTGCCAATGTAGTTTTGATAAGTCTTTGATCGTTTTTGGTAGACTTGACGCCAACGAGTAAACTTAGTTTGGGAAGCAAATACTCGGGAAACATTAAAACATTAATAGGACTTATGTATGAGCAGGAGTCCAATAATGTGGTTATTGCTTTGAGGGATGTGCAGACCACTTGCACAGGAATGGTTCTTTCCTCTTCCTTGACGGATATATCATCACTGTTCAAAGTAGATGTCAACAATTCGATGTATTCATCAAGAAAGCTGCAGAGGTAAGGGAGAGATCTGTCTAATTTGCAGTCATCACTGATACGTTCCGAGAGGGCGAGTATCAATTCACATGCCCTGATCTTCGAGACTGGTCGTTTGAGAGTCTTGAGTAGCGAGAAAACAAGACTCAAGATAATTAAAGATGGCTGATCTGAACTTTCAGTGCGACCCAACTCTGCACTCAGCTTGATGAAATAAGTCTTTTGCATTCCCTTCAACTTTAAACCTAAGAGAGAAAGGTCCAAATTCTTCATGCATGTGTTTTCATCGTAAATGTAGTCTATGTCAAAGGCGTCCGTGATTTTTGCAAAATTGGTATAAATTTGATCTATCTTCATGTCACTTAGAGACTGATTACTCTGTTTATCCTCGAGAGCCAGAAACATTACATCATTTCCTTGTAGAATCTCATCATTATTGTTAAGATCAGATAAAAAATCATAAAGAAAATCGTAAAAGTACGAAGGAAAGCACTTGTCGCGATATGTCGAGAGTATTTCGGCAGCTCCTGGTCTTTTAGAAGGATCATGGTGTAATAGTTGACTTATTATTGATTTCATGTGCACATCAGCAATTGCTGTCAATCCAGGCGAATACTGACCTTTGACATATTTGAAGAATTGGGACAACGTAAAAGTGGGTTCACCATCTAAGTATAATTCGAAGATGGCACATCCTAAACTGAAAAGATCCATTTCATTTGTCACAGTTCCTTCATTGGTATCATCATTAGAGTTCCTCCTCTTTGTTGAACTAATTTTTGAATCATTATCATTATAGAATCTCTCTGGAGCGATGTAGCACACCCTGCGCCCAGAACTATCAAAATAAAATGAGAACTGGTTAGGATTGTCCTCAGGTAAATATGTTGGCTTAATATGAGACGAAAAGTCACTCAACATAAGCCAATTCCATGATGTCACCAAAAAATTTTCTAGCTTGATGTCACCGTGATGTATATTTATTTTGTCATGCAACTCTTCAACTATTTTCAACATTTGGAAAGTAAGAAATGCCTTTTCAATGGGCTCA
This sequence comes from Millerozyma acaciae, assembly GCA_001600675.1. NCBI lineage: Eukaryota > Fungi > Ascomycota > Pichiomycetes > Serinales > Debaryomycetaceae > Millerozyma > Millerozyma acaciae. The sequence goes on along the minus strand of BCKO01000005.1, from coordinate 385,538 downwards.
AGGAACGGCCTCAATGATAATCGGTCATATAGATTAGTCTTTATAGCCTGTCGAATAAGATATCCTGCCCTATCCGTCTCTATAATTTTATGCCATGGTAAGACGTTGTTGAATTGAGAAAGTAATGATGCTTCTTTACCTAGCTTTTCCACAGTTCTTTGTAAGTTGATGTTGTAATTTTTGGTACCACTGGATGGTTTAATGAGTATTTTAACGATAATCAAGTTACTACTACTCTTATCAATCGCCTTAATGGTTTTCAAAAACCTTGAGTTATTTATGAGCTCGACGTATTCTAAGTTGTCAAGGATATCAATGTAAGACGAGATGGCGACAGTAGGTGCTGAAGGAGCCAATAGGGATAACTTAGCACCCATAACGCCTTTACTTTCAACTTATTTTATATAATGCAAACAAAACTATGTGTAAAACTGAATTCTGATATTAGATATTACAATTTATTGTACACTACACACAAGTATCGATTAGGTGTATAAATATATTAAGATAATATTGATATATACGGGGAAAAAAAGCTTAGTTGACCAAAGCAGAAGCAGTAGCAGATTCGTACTTCCAGTTTGGTGGCAAGACAGCGACAGTTCTGTAGTATCTGGCCAATCTGTGGATTCTAGATTCGATCAAAATCAATCTGAACTTAGAGTCCTTGTCCTTTCTGTTTCTCTCCAAGTGCTTTCTGACAGAGACAGCCTTCTTGATCAAGTAGTACAAGTCTTCTGGGATCTCTGGAGCCAAACCGTTGGACTTCAAGATTCTCAAGATCTTGTTACCAGTGACAACCTTAGCTTGGGAAACACCGTGAGCATCTCTCAAGATAACACCGATTTGGGATGGGGTCAAACCCTTTCTGGCGTACTTGGTGATTTGTTCAACAACATCGTCAGAAGACAACTTGAACCAAGCTGGAGCGTTTCTGGAGTATGGGGTAGCGGAGGATGAAATACCCTTTCCCTGTAAAATTGTTAGTATTGTGTAACTACGATAGTGCCTGCTTTGTCAAAAGGAACGGTCCTTGCTGATGTGAAGCATAAAGAACGAGCAGTCTTCACAGCTACTGAGATCCAGCGCCGACTCAAACTTGCCCCAGTCCTTCAGCAATTCTCGCCTGCAAGGGCGTCCATTCACCGGTAGGAGATACAAAAGCAGATTATAACGCTATGATGAGCATCAAAACAAAAGCTGAACCAACCTTCATGAAGTTGAGCTCTTGAGAAGACCTCATCACAAATAACTCGATTTCAAGTTATTCAAGTGAATACGACTGGCGGTGCTGAGACCAATATTCCACTTGGCTTTTCATTCTTCGAACACACATACTTTTGAGTGCATACGAGCCATCTTGACGGATTTATTAGTTTCTAATGGTAGTGATGAAAGAAGATTATAATTCTGAAAGAAAAAATTTTTCAGTTCCTTAGTACTCAATGAGAATCGAAGCATCTGGTTAGTAAAAGACACGACCCCAAAAATTTCACCGAATCAAAAGTACGCGTATCAGCGTAAATATCAACACTAACAAAAATTTGAAAGCCGGGTGACCCATTTAAAGATGTACTAGTAGCTTTACAAACGGTTCCAGAGCTACTTCTACTACTTCTTTGACAAGGCTGTTTTGGCGGTTTAACAAAGTCTTTTTTCTCTTTTTTTGCATCTCAAGGTACTAGATATGTCCTCAGAGTTTAGTGGTATTGGTTTTGGTGAAGTACATCGCGTCCTCATTTCTCCTGGGGCTTTAAAAGTTAAAACTGTCTTATATTATAACTAATTTACTCTAGTAGAAGAGTGAAAAAGAAGTGAAAGAGATAAAGTACTGCGTGATAGGGGAGCTTGGAAAATCAGCCGTAGAGCGACGGCGGCACATCGCCCGCTACAACTTTTCTTCCAACTCCTCAAAGTCTTCCTCTTCTTCCAATTCGATGAGTCTGGATGTTAGTATTTCGCACCAAAGGGCAGCTGCGCAAACGCTGTACTTCTACTTATACTTACTTCGATACACCGGCCTTTTCTCTGAAGAGCTCCACTGCCCCCGCATACAACATCCGTCCCTCCTGTCCCGACGTGAGCGGGCGCCAGTATAAGAGCACCAACGGGGTCTTGATTCTGCCGTCCGAGAGCTTCATGGGGTACGATACCAACACAAACCTAGGGTTGTTATCGGGCAACTCCTCAATGAGCTCTTCCACACTGTCTATAATCTCATCGCTAGGCTTGATCTCATAGCTCTCCTTCTCAATAGTGTCTGCTGGGTTAGTAGAAGCAAACACCATACTCTCGCAGTCGAGCCACGGGCATAGCCGCTGTGCACTGCTTTGGCCAAAAAAAAAAACCTTTCTACATACAAATTACTGCTTGGATCTTGTCGTTCCGAGCACTTTGGAATCTAAACTTCTTGATCCCAGCAAGAGTCTCTGACGAAAAACTGTACAAGGAAGGCGCCTATTTCGGGTCAGCAACTAGCTCATGCCATATATTAAGTAGCCCTTACTAGTGGTAGGGGACTCAAGTACTCTAACTCACCATTATTCTTTTGTTCCCACTGTCTGCCTCGCACACTGTCTCTTTATAAGGTTGGATCTTGATTTTGATACTGAGGCTAATCAAGGAAAGCGGCGTGTGTTTCCCAAAACAATAACACAAAAGGGAAGTAAAAGAAAACAAATACAGTAATAATTACAACAGCTATTTGGTAGCAAGATATAACAAAAATTGCTTTCAGCAGGTAGAAGCTATTGAGTTTGAGTTTAAAGAGGTCCAGAATTATATAGGAAGTATTAAGGACGTATTTTGGTTTGTGTAAAGAGCTGGGAGAGGACAAATATCATTTATTATTATAATATAATCATCGTTGAAGACCAAGAAATAAACAGGTTGAGACACAACATAGTATGGCGAAAATCAGCACCGGCATTCCTCTTATAGAGTTCTTGAAAAGTAAGTTATTTTATTTTAATTCTGGAAAAATGGCTGTCGGCATGTAACAGAGCACTAACGATACAGATCGGATTTACCTAGGAGCATACGACTATACACCTTCGGACACGAACGAGCTAGTTTACTTCACGGTGGAGGATGCGCTTCCTTACAACTCGTTCCACTTGGACTTTGGGCCTTTGCACATAGGTAACTTGTACAGATTTGCTGTTGTATTGCATAATATCTTGAACGAAGAGACTAATCAGGGAAAGGCTATAGTGTTCTACAGCTCGACGTCGGCCAAAGAGCGGGCTAACGCAGCGTGTCTTCTCTGCTGCTATATGGTGCTAGTGCAATCATGGGCGCCGCACCAGGTACTTCAACCGGTGTGTCAGGCTGAACCGCCATTCCAAAGCTTCAGAGATGCTGGGTACTCCCATGCCGATTTTGAGATCACGATCCAAGACATCGTGTACGGAGTGTGGAGAGCGAAAGAGCGGGGGATGATTGATTTGACCAACTTCAATTTGGAGGAGTACGAGCAATACGAAAGAGTCGATCAAGGTGATTTCAATGTGATATCCAAAGACTTTATCGCTTTTGCCTCACCGCAACAAACCAGCCGTAGCAAGCCATTGAATGAACCGTTTAAGAAAGTGCTTAGCTATTTTATGATGAACAATGTGCAACTTGTCGTCAGACTTAACTCGCCTTTATACGACTCGGCGGAATTCACCAAAAGAGGCATCAAGCACGTAGACATGATCTTTGATGACGGTACATGTCCTAGCTTGGATTACGTACAGAAGTTCATTGGTGCTGCCGAGTGTGTCATCAACAAAGGAGGGAAGATTGCCGTTCACTGTAAGGCAGGTCTTGGTAGAACCGGCTGTCTCATTGGAGCTCATTTGATTTACACCCATGGATTCACCGCTAATGAATGTATTGGCTATATGAGGTTGATACGACCCGGGATGGTCGTTGGGCCTCAGCAACATTGGTTGTACTTGCACCAGAATGATTTTAGAGACTGGAGACGTTCAATGTGTTTGGACAATCGTCCTGACGAGCTCATTGGTGGCTTGTACCCCTTGGTTCCATACGACGAATTCAAGGCTCGTTTGAAATTGGAGGCAAAGCAAAGGAAGCAACAACAACAGCAACAGCTCAATTCCTCATTGAGTCATATAGATTCCTCGTTTAACACTCCAATTAGAAGAAGGAAGATAAGTGGTGCGTTGGCAGCCAAAATCCAGACAGCGGTACCTATGGAGTCTCCTGGACAGCCCAGAAAAGCGTTTGAAAATGGCGCTGATGAGGTAATCGTAAATACAAACAACTCCGACGATGAAAACATAGAGGAGAAAAGTTTATATAACATGTCAAGCAATCGAGGGTCACCTAAAAGAGACACTCACAACGATGTGGAAGCAGAAATCAATAACGCTGATGGATCCATATTAAGTAACTCGCCCAAACGAGATCCTGCCAGCGGTGATTGGAAAGTTTTAAGGTCGATTTCAGTTAATAGTGCATCACAACAACCTGTGCAATTGACGAAAACTACCACTACTACTACTACAAGAACCGTCAGTACTACATTGTCCTCATCCCCCCAGTCATCCCCAACAAACTCAATTAAAATGCCCAAGTCGAGATCACATACACGAGTAGGCTCGGGTATAACTCAACCCAAATCATACAATAGTAGAGTACTGTCAGCAGGGGTTCGGAAAGTGAGTGGTACCAACGGGAGGAAGTACTGAAGAAAAGTTTCCCGTGTATATTAGTAGTTTTCGATCATCGACTTTCAATTCAAGACGATACATAAGAAGCAAATTCATCATCAAGTCTTCTTCAATGCGTGCAAGACTTTCTCATATAAATGTACAATAACTATTGTTAAGCAACTTTGGCTCCAACGTCAATCATTGTAGACTGCTTCCACAATATGGAAAGCTTCACCTTCATAACTGAAAGCAATTATATCATAATCGGTGAAAGTAATGCTTGATAAGCTTGTATCATCCTCGATATTTACCCACCTGTTCTTATATGGCAAAGTTTTATCCTCAGGGACTGCAATATTTATTTGGTTCTCGTTGACTAACGTTTCTTCTGGTTTGGGCTCATCATTATCGGTCTTTATTTCCATATTCTCCTCGAACTCTGACTTGGGAATTTCGATATCTTCAAGTTCTTCCTCCAATGCTGGCTCATCATCCTTTTCTTCTTCGAGGCGTATGCCACCGGAAGAGTTAATTACATTACATAGAGAAGATTTGAGGTCTTTCAACTTCAAAGATTTGATGTTTAAGTTCAAAGGAATCACATATGTATCTTTATGTCTTTTGAACTTTATACATGTTACTTCATTTCTTTTTCGAGCAGCAGAAAGTTTGGGTGCCTAGATCGTAGTTAGTAGGAGGCCGCGTAATCATACACTAGATGAACATTGATTACTTACCATTTTGACCAAGTAGTTGATACGGATTTTAACATCTAAACCAAGTTTGAAGATCATCGCGCGTCTTGAAAGCATCTTGTCCAAGACTCAAACTTAGTGATGATTGGTACTTAACATTATGATAACTTCATTCAGACAAACGGCAGGACATAGGTGGGCTGTTTTATCTTTATACAAGCAAATTTTCAAAGCTGTGAAAAAATTGCAAGACATTGAAGACAAACACATACGAACCATTTCCAACGAGGACTTACTGAAAGAAATTAATCATGAAGTGAAGAAGGCCTCGATAAACAAGAGCTTATACACGAAGCATTTTTTTTCAGAGATACTATACTTGGTTAAACAAGAGTTCACAAAAGCTGGTTGGATAAAAGATCCTTTACTGTTACGAGATAAGATCATCGCTGGCATAGAAACTCTCGAAATATTAAAGGCCGCTTCTACTAATGACGTTACGTCATGGGACAACCTTATAGAACATCTTGTTCGAAACAGACAGAGAATATATCTGGAAGAGGATTTGAGAGGGCGGAAACGATTGGAGTCGAAAAAAGAGGATGAAAGAAAGGATTCGAAGAAAATCAGCAAAGCAGACCTTTCTAAATCCTCATTCAAACGACGAATGGCTCACATAACGCAGGAATTGACAGAAAGTAAACAGTTCTCCGACAGACTATTACGAAGATATTTGAAAAAATTACAAATGGAGCATAAGATCCCTATTCCTCATCTATTACCTGATGCCAAACCTCTGATTGTCTTGCCATTAGATGAGTCAGTCTCAAGCTCCCTCACAATACCGGGCTCAACATGCCATAGTGCTATCAACCTGGCGTATGATTTGGAGTATATTGACTCCATTGTAAAGCCAGGATTAGAGTACGACATCAATAGGTTCCATTACGTTGAAAACTTGAGGTACTTAATCGAAAACAGAGGACCTTTCAATGTCAAGATACAAATAACCGACGCTGGACCATTCAGCGTTCCATATATCAGAATGCCATATCCAAGACTAGGCCCTTTGAAAGAGATAGCATTAGACATAAAGCGCCTGATGAGGTTGATCAGATTAGTATCTGTATGGAATTCGAGCAAGCATTCCAGCTCAATAACAGAGCCCAAGTTTGCAGATGGGAGTTTTAGTGTTAAAGGAAGCAGAGGTTTCGGGAAAGACGAACGAGTATTTCCTAAATATCACCATCAAGAGCTAGCGGAGAATGAAGGCTCTTGGGAGTATTTAATGAGTATGTACTCTAACAAAGAAGAGTCAAAGAAGAGTTTAAACGAGTACATCAATGAGTGGAATTTTCCCATCGAGGAAGCTACCAATATGCTAAGAAGGCAAATGAACGAGTACTATGTCAAATACAACTCTTTAAGATCATCCAACTCGCCCTTGATACAAGAACAAAGGATGCTACAGCATACGACGTTTGACCACTATGACAAGCAGCGGGAGAAGTACAATACTTTGGTGCAAATAATAAGGGAAAAAAAGGTTTTCAAGCACTCAGACTTGATTAATCTCGGTGACCCAGTAAGCAAACAATTTCATCAGTATTCTCAACTAAACAAAAAATTACCTAAAAAGAAATATAGAGGAATTCCAACCATAGAGCGGATCGGTATGGGTAAGAAGCTTGGAGATTATTTAGATGATGTCGGAATGCATTATTTCAAATGGGGTATGCGCTACGATAAAGAGTTGGATTTCAACCGTAAAAACTGATTCAAATATATTGCTAAACGTAGATGAAAATAAACTTCAATCTCATAACTAACTACATAATACTTATTGAATGCTAATATCGTCCAAGAAACTCCGTTTTTTCACACTATGTAACCACCAAAGCTTTTGTTGTTTGTAATATAGCCTTCAATGCCATTTGCCATTTCTTCACAATTTGGGGTCTCTTCTTCTATACCAAGGGGCTTTTCGCTCTCATACTCTAGCACGCCTTCTCTCTCCACAATCTCGAGGTCCTCCACAAGCTTTACTAACTCATTAGGTCCATCGTTTTGTTCAGTAACCACAAGATTGCTCATCATGGATATCACATCTGCCAAACTCGTGCCCTGTTCCTTTAATTCTCTATGTTTCTGGAGAACTTCCTCCAAGCTTGTAACGCCATTCTCATACCATGTGCTAGGGCGATCGGAGGGGAAAGGGTTAGCAACCAAGATGTCTTTTCTAAGGAACAATGCTTCTTGAGATAACTGATTTTTGTAGAATAACGACGCTTGGTAATGATCTTTGCAGCAATATTGTGATGAATATGTATTGGGCAAGATGATAGAAGGCTTCCTATTATATATCTGGTACTTCATTGAGGCTCCGTTATCGTCAATACTCGAGGACGTAGTACCATTACTATTGGATGATAAACGTCGGACTCGTTGCTTGGGTGAATTATTGCACATCAAATATCCACATTGATGCTCTATGTTCTTTTCTTCTACTATTTCGTCATAAGTCTGTTGAGTCAAGAACCTGCTGAGAAACTTCAAGAGTGAAATATCAACTGTATGATCTAATAGTAACTCAGTAATCGTGAGCAGAATTTTGGAAGCTTCTCCAGGAGTGAGAAGCTCCTTCCCAAGAAATTGCTTCAAATTGCTTGTAAAGCTGTCAATGTCGAGTGTCTCCATGCTCTGAAAGGAATCTAGACATCAATTTGTAGGTTCCCAATCAACGGTAAAGCTCAAGTCACTTCGATGTTTTCGATCTTGATAAAGTCTGGCGCGTGACTTAAGCTCTATCATAAACGGGCAGGATAGCAAAAGTTGGTGATTTTATTTGACAACACACTTGTATGGGAAGGATCAAGCCTAATTCCTACGACTTACATTCTCATCAAGAGGAGCCAACACACAAGATTCTGGGTGGGACTTCAGATATACAATCGAGATCAAGATCAAGATCTGGGACCAGGTCAAGATCCAGATCCAGATCTAGGTCATCATCAGGATTGAACCAGAACTCATATTTTGCTAGAGCCAGAACAAGATCATCCACAGCAAACTCATTCATATCATTTTTATCTGGCGGTAGCTACGCCCAGAAAACAAGGTCTTTTAAACGTGCAAATACGGACCGCATATTTTCGCTATACAGATTGTTGAAGCTAGAGTTAAATCTACAAGAAAATCATGGACTTGGGGCCACAGAGGAGAATAAGGATAAGTCAGTAGAGTTTAGCAATTCTTATGAACAGATATCAAATTTGGTGAAAATTCCGTTGTTGTTGGAGCGATTTATGGTGTTTGGAATTCTCGTCTGTATGAATTCTCTCTTGACAATCTTCACGCTAGTACCCTTGAAATTGTGTGTTTCAGTCTATCTGTCGCTAATAGAGATACGGAACCATTATCGGCACACATCACACATCGATCTCTCCAGCTTGAAGCAAAAGATACAGTGGGTCAGGAGAGATATCATCACTGTATCTATCTTGGTCGGATCATTCCTTCTATTATCCCTACCTCACATTGACATTTCGAGAATGTACCATGATGTGAGGGGTCAGGCAGATATAAAACTATACGTGATGTTTGGTGTACTCGAAGTAGCAGATAAATTGTGCTCCTCCATCGGTCAGGACATTTTGAACATTTTATACGAACTACCAGTATTGACGCAGAACGGAACAGAAGTCACAAGGCTATTAATATTTTTCCTGCTTTCAGTGATTTACTTAGCATTCCATTCATTTATCCTAATATACCAAACAGTTTCTTTGAATGTTGCAGCAAACTCATATTCAAATGCATTATTGACTCTTCTACTTTCAAATCAGTTTTCAGAACTCAAAGGGTCGGTGTTCAAAAAATTCGAAAGAGAGGGGCTTTTTCAGGTAAGTATGGCAGATTTGACAGAGCGATTCCAACTTTCACTTATGTTAGGAATCATTGCTTTACGGAATTTATTTCAGGTGAATAGTACTCAGATGGGTTTGATACCGAATAGCTGGAAAAGCTGGAATAATTGGTTGGGTGCAATAATAGGCCCTAGCACAGTTGTATTAGGTAGTGAGGTCTTGGTTGACTGGTTGAAACACTGCTATATCACCAAATTCAATAAGGTTAGGCCCAGAGTATACCAAAATTTTTTGTACGTTTTGAGTTTGGACTATTTGGAGGTATTTCAAAGTAGTTCTCAATCAAGAAAAACTTCCATGCAGCACGAGCTCACAGATTACATTGTTTTAACGAAGCGAATCGGGCTACCTTTATTAGCATCGATTGTATGTTTTCTTCGTATGACTTCAACGGATTTCAAGCAAATTTTCTTTATTCCAGGATATAATACAATTTACACTGTCGTTATTGGTTTCCTATTAATATTGATTACATTCGCTTCATTACTATTTATTAGGTTGATACTTGGATTGGTCATTTTGAAATGGGCTTTGAAAATTAAATCTGAACAACAGTCTTTCCACAATGAGCTATTCAACGCATCGATCTCGAAAAAAGTTGAAGAAACACCTAATAGTAATAGTGAAAAGAGCGACCTAGGTCTGACAGATTCTTTTGCTTCAGACACCTTCAACTTCGATGTGAGTAAATTTAATGTCAAGATACAAAATAATGATTTGCCTTTGATTGATACAAGCTTGATCAACTCAAATCAGAGTCTGAAGTCTACGGTACCCTTATTCGACAAATTGGATGAGACACCATCACCAACTACAGTAGAACATGATCAGGTGGATACGCAATCCTCTCCTATAGAACATTCTTTTCTTCCCGGAATTCCAAATACAGCATCATCAAGTATTAATCCGAACACCAGAAATTATTTATATGATTTTGGTGAAACGGTGCCACCGACAATTGAGGAGAAGAGGAATCATCAACTAGCTAGAAATCAGCTTACAGAAGATCAAGATGATAATCATGATGAAGGCTTGGGGAATGTAATGCGATACGAAATGTCCAGCAAACGTATTTGGTAATGACAATTAGATCCTATACACCGAGTATAGCATAATTATATACATCGACGGCTTTAAAACTATTTACACGATTACAACCATCCTTTTCTTCAGTTTTTGATCAACTTATTCTTCATGATTTCATTGATATAAGTGAACGTCTTTGCTCTGGGTCTCTTCAATTGAGCCACGAAAGCAAGGCACGTTGTAAGTAATGCTAAAGCTCCCGCTTGGTGTGTGGCTGCCAATGGTATTGGTACCAAGTATATAAGCGTAGATATCCCCAAAGCTACTTGGAGAGTAGCTACGCCCATCATAGTGTGAAGCATTTTTCTTGCCGAGTTGGGGAGCTGTGACTTGTATTTCTTTGCACCTACATGTGCAGCCAAAATGGCAAAAAATGTTGTTGTCGCAAGAACCCGGTGTACCAACTGGACTGTTGTTGGGTTCTCTAACAAGTTTCTCCACCACAAGTCAGATTTATCATCTTTTCTAGCAAAAACAGGAGAGAATAATTCTTCCTTTGAAGGAACATACTCATCGCCCATATGTGGGAAAGTATTATAGATTAAACCTGCGTCTAAACCAGCGACCATTCCTCCAGACATAGCCGTGAAGAAAGTGAGACAAAGCAACCCAGCTCCAATGTATCTCACTCTCATTAGCTTAGGATCATTCAACTTACTGAACAAGGTTAACACAGACTTGGGTTTTTGCGTGGCATCTTTAAGCCATTTGTTCTCATTGAGGATTTCAAATGCCGACCACAAGACTCCTAAATACATTAAGAACGCAGCTCCTAAGTGGGTTGTCAAACGATATTGGGAAACTGTAGGTTTCGATTTCCTTTCACTCAACTGTTCTTCATCAAGACCGGACTTCACCATCCACCATCCAATAGCTCCTTGTAATCCCAATAAGGCAGTAAGTCCAACTATTCTCCACTTGATGTGACTACTTACTTTTCTAGCTTTCCAGAAATACAACGCTGGAAGAACAAAAAGTACACCTATAGTTCTTCCGACAAGTCTATGCCCCCATTCCATACTATAAATAAATTTAAACTCTTCTAAGGTTATGTGAGAGTTGAGTTGTTTAAACTCGGGTGATTCTTTGTATTTTTCAAATTCACTTTCCCAGTCCCTTTCGTTCAATGGTGGAAGTGCACCGGTCACTGGTTTCCATTCCGTTATCGACAAGCCTGATTCCGTCAACCTGGTTAATCCTCCCAATACAACGATTCCAAAAACAAGCCCCGAAGTTCCAACTAACCAATATCCAGCCAATTTGCTAGAGATGACATCGTTCTGTCCAGACTGCTGCGGCTTAAAACTACCCAAATTTCCAGTGGACTGTCCGGGCTTCAACGTTGTAGTTGTGTAGTTCTTTCGACCTTTTAACGTGTTTAAAATCCCCGAGAACCTAGTAAGCCCTCTAGGTGTAATTGACAATCTACTGACTTTAGACTGTGCTAAAGTACGAAGTACTGTGGTATTCTTTGTGAAAAAGAACCTTGATCTACTTAGCATCTTTGAAAGTCACCTATTTCACCTCTCTTCACCTAAAGTATCACCTTTTTGAATAGATAACTAGTCTTTCAACAATAATATGGTGATTTATATTGATTTTATATTAATTTTTTTTTTTTTTTTTTTTTTTTTTTTGAATTATAAAGTGTTTTGTTGCGACAACTATTGGTTTACATTTGTGGTTTTGGCAGCCTTTTGAAAGAACTAAACTAAGTTTTTTAAACAACGTCAAACATATTATCTCACGCCAATATCAAGTAAGAGATTTTGTGTAGCAACAGTGAGCTACTATGATCCTCAGAGACAAGGAAGCCGAGGGACTTTCTTTAAGAAATCACAGAAGAAAAAGAGGTCAAACGACATATTCGCCTGACAGGGATGCAAAACGGCAAATAAATGAAGATTGGGTTGAGAAGCTTGAGGCAGAAAAAAGTAAGGAAAGACAAACAATTAGAAAGAGAAACATAGAGTATATTGACAACGGTTATAATGACTACAAAATTGTGGTCGATAATACGCCAGCATTTCATAAACTAGAAAGGCCAGAAGGGAAATTAACCGATCCATCGTATACGGAAGAAAAGCTCTTAGCAAATGCATTGTACATATTCATAACCATGATCTTTTTCACCATAGTTGTTGCAACCATAGCATTTGGAATACGGGAGTTCAGTATATCGTTGAGACAGAAATCGCAAATTTCGAAAGTAGACAGTGGGGCAGCACTTGCGGAAAAGAAGACAGAGGAAAGCGGTAAAAGCGAGGCCGAAATTATATCGGAAGAAGAAGATAGCGTCACCAAGAAGAATTTCTCGAAGCCCACGGTGGACGGTCTTGTACAAGAGGTAGATGATACGAAGGACGGTCTGGCTGAGAAAAGCAAGAAGCGAAGCGGGAACCAAGTAATACATTTAGGAAGGAAAGACATAAGTGTGGAGGCCCCAAGAGATAATGTTGTTAGTGATTTCAGCTCCATTGAGTATACACCGTCGCTTGGCGTTGGTGCGGAAATACCTGGAGTTCGAGAATCAGTCTTCCCTAAACCAAGATTGGACCCCGAGAGGTATACAGAAAGAATTTCTGATAATCCAGATAGTTTCGAAAGAATACAGATTTTCCAAGACGAGTTGAGCTCACCAGGATTGAGCAATGAATCCTTCCGTCATCTTGTTAACCAAGAAATCGACGAAGTGGGTGGGTTCCGCAGAGGTGCTAAAAGGGTTTACACTTTTAGAAAGCTTTATCAGGTGCGAGATGCAGTTGCAAGCAAGCCCATACTCAGTGGAAGCATCGAGAAGTTTGTTAGAGTGAAGATGACTGACTTGGTTACTTTTACTATTCGAATTCCCTTCACGTCGTTCACGTCTGCGTGGAACGCCGAGAAGACGATAACTGAAGCTAGGATCAATCTCATGAATGAAAGGCAGCCCCAGTCCATCGTTGATAATGCCACCCGTAATATTGTATTATTTCAAATTCTTTCCATTGGTGCATCTTACCGTCTCCTTGATAACCCGAACCATTTTTTGCAGTCGTTCAACGACTTTATAGAACAATTGGTAGATACAGGAGCTATCTTCGAGCTTCTTGAGGATGCAACTACAAACTGCCAAATACTACTCATTGACTTGATTGTAGTATATTGTTGGTCGCAATGGAACATCAAACACAAAAATTCTACCTTGATCAGCCAGAAACTCAAGCAGTGGAAGATATTAGAACCGGCAGTCCAGACAAGGACGACGATATTCCGATTTTTGTGCAACCTTGTTTTGGGAATGCATGCGGTGCAAAATTTTGAGAAGGATGTACGATTAGAGGCCGAATTCAAAATACAAGCTCTTATACGTGAAGCGGTGAAGACGTGTCATTGCAACGACTATTTGGGGTTCATCCCCATGCTCGCTCAAGCTGTGGATATATCAAAGAGACAAAGCGTCAAGTATTTATTTTACGATGTCTTGTTCATCTTGGTGCAAAAACATAGTCAATGTTGTATGAAGGACTATCTCAATGACGAGAACATAGACTTAAAGGCATTGGTGCAGCACGGGCTCTGGCTGAAGAATGACGAGAAAGTGTGTTCCAAAGCTAAAGAAATCTACAGGTTTCTTTTAGTTAGAATTCCCTTGATACAGTTGTGGTGGACAGAGATTTCAGGTGGAGAAAAGTATGTTGCATCTGCTGTTCCATTATCGTCCACTTCACCTGATCTTGATTATTCGCTTCATCGCCCGGTCACTCCAGGTTCGCTAAGATTCGGAGTCGAGATGCCTCTTCGTCATTCGCCATTGAAGCGATCTTCGAGTCTCCGAAGCTTGCCGTATTATGTTAAGTTTGCCCAGTCCCAGTAGTATTTTATGAACGACTGAGCTAACTGCTAATTATCAAGAACGAAAAGAAAAAGAAGAAGAAAGGTCACTTTCCCATCATGCGATGTCCCAATGGAAGCAAAGAAGGTGTAAGAACTTGGCCCTTTGTGACCGAAGAATAGTAAAGGCAGAATCAGAGATATGGAGAGAAAGACAGGCGGACGAACAGACAAACAGACAAAAGAGTGAATATAGAAACGAAAAGGAGGGGAATCGAGAATCCCAACCTTCCAACGACCATGTATCTTGAGTGCCGATCACAATAATATGAATGAGTTCTAACCAGTTCGACCAATAATTATAGCAATAGATACACTTGAGGTATCTTGGTATGTCCAGTTTCTGTCGACGAGTAACTAATAGATAACACTAGCAATGACTGGCAATGACTAGCTGGGACTAGCTGGGACGGCTCTTCAACCCTGCCTTCAAAGACACAAGTAAACTACTAGAGAACTAGAATAAAGAAATTCAATTTAAATATGGGTGCAAATTTTAAGACCATTCGCACCTATGGTTACCAACATCCACATGAACCTAAAACAGTGAGCTTCCTCAGTATCAACTACTGCCAGTTCCTCTTACTCGAATATGGGGAGCCGGTGCTTTAAGCTTGGTAAAATTCTTTCCTTTCAACCGTTATCATTCAGGTTGGTGCCCAAAATGTTGAATTTCCTATAGCCTCACGTGTATTGAGGCACGAACTTTGTTCAGGAGAGAATTCATTTTCATATGAAGTTATGAGCTTGAGGTTGCGATTGAACCGAGCATCTGATTCCTGTACCATCGACAAGTCTCGTTGTTGAAATGACCACCACCCATTCTATAAAGTGAACATTCACCTTTTGAAGCACATTGATCATATACGCTACCTCTGGAAAGTGTGCTATTGAACTTATATATGTATAGTAGAGAAAGAATATATATATAAAAAAAAAAAAGGATCGTTCCTCAGCTGGCCGACAGAATTTAGTATCAAATGTTTGTATTACCTCGCATTTAACCTCGCTTGCACAGTATTTCAAAACCATATGAATAAAATGCTGCTGAAGTACTTGTGAAGAATTGCGGAGATCCAAAATTTTTGTAAAGAGTATAAATACAGCGGACCAAGCCAGATAATAGATAAGGCCCGTTATTTGATTTGTGAAAGGATTGTAAGTCTGAAAAGTTGAAAGATTTTAGAAGTCATAAAAGCGTTAAGCAAAGATATTTTAAAATCTTGAAAGTTAGCCATAAAAAAAAAAATAGAGACATCATTTCAACACCACAACAGTTCGAGAAAAGGTTGATTTGTATATTGTGACGACTCAGCGGTATCGTAACACAAGAAGGAATAGACTTATAGCGATTTTGCTGAGCAGGATAAATAGTTTGATTTAGACGCCTTGATTGAAAATGAGTGGAATCGAATTGGCAGCAGCAGGGTTGCTAGGATCTCAGTTGATTGAGGCCAAGTATCACGTAAAGGAGGATTTTTTTTTAGCCCAAAATGTGATAAGAAATGCTCTCGGGTTCTTCTACGGGGTTTATAGAGGCAGGGCTAGTTTCTGGTACATGTTTGAGAAGACGGCCAAGAGGTACCCAAACAACAAGGCGATCACATTTCCCAGACCCAAGAAGGATCCACCGCCTTTAAAGACGGATGCAAATGGATTCAAGATGTACGACAGTCAGTTTGACTTGGAAGTCTATACCTATAAGGAGTTTTACAATATGGTATTGAGACTCAGTCACATTTTGAAGTTTGACTACGGAGTGACGGCGGACATGAACATTGCGGTTGACTGTATGAACAAACCTTTGTTCCTCTTGCTCTGGATGGCATTATGGAACATAGGTGCAGTTCCCGCCTTCTTGAACTTCAACACTAGAGACAAGGCCTTGGTGCATTGCTTGAAAATCGCTCATGTCACCCAGGTATTCATAGACCCTGATTGTGCTGAGCCCATCAGGGAGACCGAAGGCAAGATCAGCGAGGAATTGCCTCATGTTAAGTTACACTATATCAATGAGCCGGAACTTCTCCGTGTTTTGCAAGACCCTAAGAGACCTAAATATAGAGCACCTGATAACGAAAGAAAACCAGAGGACACAGACTCCAGCTGCTGTGCTTTGATATACACCTCAGGCACTACCGGTATGCCAAAATCAGCAATCATATCCTGGAGAAAAGTGTTTATGGCTAGTGCTTTGTTCGGGTATATCATGCAAGTGTCACCTAAATCAAACGTTCTTACCGCTATGCCTTTATACCATTCGACTGCAGCATTGCTAGGAGTTTGTCCTACGTTGTTCAAAGGAGGGTGTGTCTCTATCTCGCAAAAATTCTCAGCCACTTCGTTTTGGACTCAAGCCAAGATCACCGAGGCGACCCACATTCAATACGTTGGTGAGGTTTGTCGTTACTTGATCAACTCGAAACCTCATCCAGACCAGCAGAATCATAAAGTCAGAGTAGCCTACGGTAATGGGTTACGTCGTGACATTTGGTTGGAGTTCAAGAAAAGATTCCAAATTCCCAATATCGGGGAGTTTTACGCTGCCACTGAATCTCCAATAGGAACCACTAATTTCCAAAAAGGAGCATTCGGCGTAGGAGCTTGTCGTAAATATGGAAGTCTTATTAACCTCTTATTGTCCTTCCAGCAAGTTTTGGTCAAGATGGATCCAGATGATGAAAATGAAATTTGGAGGGATCCTAAAACCAAGCGTGCCGTTCGTGCTGGCGCTAATGAACCTGGTGAGTTGTTGATGAAAATCTTGAACCCTAACAATGTTGAAGCTACCTTCCAAGGGTATTATGGTAATAATAACGCTACTTCATCCAAAATAGCCAGAAACGTCTTCAAAGATGGTGATGCCTATTTCAGAAGCGGTGATTTACTCAAAATGGATGCTGATGGTTTGTTATACTTTGTTGATAGGCTAGGAGATACTTTCCGTTGGAAGTCTGAGAATGTTTCTGCAACCGAAGTCGAGAATGAGTTGATGGGATCTTCAACATTGAGGCAATCTGTCGTTGTTGGTATTAAAGTTCCAAATCACGAGGGAAGAGCAGGATTTGCCGTAGTTGATCCCATCGATGAGTATCAAAACGAAAGTAAGCACCCAGAGTTATTACAAAAACTCGCTAGTCATGCTCTCAACGCTTTGCCTAGATATGCCGTTCCTCAGTTTGTAAAGATAACGTCTGAAATCCAAGCACAGCATAACCATAAAGTCCCTAAGAACCAGTTCAAAAATCAAAAATTACCAAAGGGAGAAAGTGGAAAAGAACTCATATATTGGTTGAACGGTAATAGTTACGAAGAGTTGACCGAAGAAGCGTGGTCCAAGATAATGGGCGGTTCTTCGAAGTTATGAGTTATGTGTGGTTTGACTTAAACAGAGCGTTTTCATTCTTCTTTTTTTATTAGACATTACTCTCTTGCTTATTTATGTATACAATTACAAGTTTGATACTTCAATTTCATTAACGTACTCAGTATTTTGATTTACATATAAACGGATGGCTACACAATCACTTAGTTTTTGTCGGAAATGGCAACAACACCTGGCAATGCTTTTCCTTCCAATAATTCCAAAGATGCACCACCACCAGTAGAAACGTGAGACAATTTCTCAACAACACCGTACTTCTTAGCAACAGTAGCGGTGTCACCACCACCGATGATGACGGTGTTTCCTGCCTCAGCAGACTTGACAGCAGCGTCCAACATGGACTTAGTACCGTTGGCAAAGTTTTCGAATTCGAAAACACCTGGAGGACCGTTCCAGACAATGGTCTTGGCCTCGGCGATGGTGTTTGCGAACAACTCTCTGGACTTTGGACCGGCGTCCAAACCCATCCAGCCATCTGGAATACCTTCCTCCTGGGTAGCAGTACCAGTAGTAGCGTTCTTGTCGAATTTATCTGCGGTAACAAAGTCGACTGGCAATACAATCTTGACGTTGTTCTTCTTGGCCTTAGCAACCAAGTGTTCAACATTCTTAGCACCTTCTTCGTCGAACAAAGAGTCGCCAATTGGCATGTTGTCCAAGACCTTCTTGAAAGTGAAGGCCATACCACCTCCCACAATCAACAAGTTGACCTTGTCCAACAAGTTGTCAATCAACTGGATCTTGTCGGACACCTTGGCACCTCCCAAGATAGCCAAGAATGGTCTGACAGGGCTCTCCAATGCCTTGGCGAAGTACTCCAACTCCTTAGCCATCAAGAAACCAGCTGCTCTTTGGGGCAATTCGAATCCAACCATGGAGGAGTGGGCTCTGTGGGCAGTTCCGAAAGCATCGTTGACGTAGACGTCAGCCAACTTGGTCAATTGGTCTCTGAACTTCTTGACATCATCTGCGGATGCCTTGACTTTTTGTCCGTCCTTCTTTTGCGAGCCTTCTTCTTCAATGTGGAATCTCAAGTTCTCCAACAAGAAAACTTCACCATCTTTGCCCGCATTGACGGCATTTTCAACCTTCTCTCCAACGCAGTCGTCCAAGAAGTTCACCTTCTTGCCCAACAACTTCTCCAATTCTGTAGCAACTGGTGCCAAGGAGAACTTGTCAACTCTTTCACCATTAGGTCTGCCCAAGTGCGAAGCCAACACAACAGCCTTTGGCTTCTTCTCCAAGATGTACTTGATGGTTGGCAAAGCAGCAACAATTCTTTGTGTGTTGGTGATGGTCTTACCATCAAGGGGAACGTTGAAATCAACTCTGATGAAAACCCTCTTACCGGCAACTTCTAAGTCCTTGACTGAAAGCTTGTTTGATAATGACATGATTAAACTATATGTTTTGATACCCTTTCAATTGGTTGATTGAAATCTCGGTAATTGATCCTCTGAATTACTTGACGGAATGCTGTTCTTATATATTTCGTTTTTTCATTATAACCACCCTCGGAGTTTTCCAAAATCTGTGCACCCGGCGGATTCCTTCCATCCGCTAGCTAGCAAGAGGGCAATATCGTGGTGTTACAATTAGTGACTTGATCTACTGCTACGTCTATATACGTCTATATACTGAGAGTCGTCCGTGCTGCATACCCGCTCAATTGGCAGCAGTGGCCAGCTTTTACCATGCTGTGTCTCAGATATGGAGTTAAAAGCACCTGGTAGTCGTCCAGAGAGCCTTTTGAGACATCACGAAAATGTCGCAAACTTTTTTTTTTTTTGAAAATGTATGGAACCTTCTCGAAACCATGACGACATTGTCGCGATATTTCTGATATCAAAATGTATAAATTCGTACTAGGATGCTGGTGGTAGCAGCAGACAGAGGGTAGCTTACAGAGAAACGGACAAAAATGGACAAATTGTTGCAGTGGTCGATAGCACAGCAGTCAGGAGACCAAGAGGCGATGCAAAAGATAGGACAGCCGGACACAAAAATGTTGGAACAGCTTTTTGGGGGTCCCGATGAGCCTACGTTGATGAAGCAGGCGATCATGGTAATCAAAAACCCAGAAGCGACGTTGGAGGACAAGGAGATAGCGTTTGAAAACTTTGAGATGCTCATCGAGAACATCGATAACGCGAATAACGTGGAGCAAATGAAGTTGTGGCCGGACGTGATTGAGCAGCTCCTGGAGGACGTGCCAACGAGTCTTCGTGTGACGGCGGCCTCGTGCATTGGAGTAGCAGTGCAAAACAACCCTACAGCACAGAAGGCATTTTTGCAATACGACGGAGTGGGCAAGCTAGTTGAAATTGCGTCGCACGGCGAGACCCCGGTCGAGCTTCAGATGAAGGTGCTTTTCGCCCTCTCGTGCTTCATAAGAAACTTTAAAGAGGGCTACGATGCATTCGACAAGGCCAGTGGGTGGAAAGTGGTTGACTTGGGGAAAGAACACCCAGAAAAAGTGAAGATGAGAATCTTGTCCGTGTTGTCGGGTATACTATCTACCACCTTCGATAGGGACATAGAACACCACATCCACAGTAACGAGATAGTGGCCAGTCTTTCTGTCATTTTGAGGAAAGACGGGCATGTTGGTTGCATAGATAAGGCATTGAATGTGTTGTTCCAGTTGGTAGATTTGGGCTTTACATTCACCTCCACCGAGCTTGCAGACGTTTGTCAAGGTTTGGAAAGAATTAAGGAACTCAGGAGCAAGATCTCAACTGACGACTACGACGCTTTGAAGAAAAGATTTAATTAGCATGGTTTTGTACTTGTACATAATTTGAAATGGTTCTATTAATGTGTATATTATCATTCCTACTTGAAGGGTAATCAATACCCTTATCCGTCCTCAGTCAAATATAATTTCGTCCGGGTTTTCAGACATTAGTAGTTTTTTCATAGCAGCATCAGTGAGCGGTGGTACCAAGTTCTTGCCATTTGAATCTTTCCCGAGCGAATTCTGTCGCTTGTAGCAATCATAAAGCGAGTAAATAGAGTTATAAAAACTATACAACTTTTCCGCTTTGGGCTCGGTCATGTACTTTAATTGCTTTATGGTTTGTAAAAAGGTGGTTTTAGTGTCGGTTCCTGATCTCACCGTACCCAAGTTTGTTAAATTAGTGTTTCGTTGGTGCTTGTCATATAGTGCTGATGATATGGTGTAAGTGAATGAATGTAACCACTGAATAGCCTCCTGGTTATTCCTAACGTTCAAAATGTTCACGCCATAGGTGAGCTGGGCTTCATTTATAATTTGTTCCATGTCATCAGGTTTGGTGTTGTGTTTGCTTTCTTCTTCGCTGGCCTGCGTCGAGCTATTGGAGTTGGTGGAAGACATCCTATCTAAAACCGATTTTTTAAATCTCCGCTCCTCCAAGTTTCTGAGTTTGTTTAAGTACTGGTCCAAACCGTCTAGGATGATGATGAATAAACACTCTAGCTCGGGATTATCCCGCCTCATATGTCTCCTACATTTCTTGAAGACATCATGCAATTTATTATTCTCCAAAACATTGAAAAACTCCTCTGTCTTATAGTATAACACAACATGTCTCTCCTTCTGTTCCGTAGGAGTACATGGCACAAATAAATCTCTCTCCTTGTCATACTTTGCCTTTACAAGTCGCTTCCACGTAATAATGGGTAAGTCTGAAGGCAAGAATTCTTGCTTAGTATGCTCGAAAGTTGCTTTCATACACTTGTCGTCAAACAACTTGTAGTACAATGAACATGATATTTGTATCACCATTTCAGAAAGGAGATCTTCTTTTCTCCTAGTGCTCCTGTTCGCCTCATTCAACTCCTTTTTCGAATACATAGATTTGTCCTTGTTTAATGCCTTCTTTGGCTTCTTTCTTTTATCAGCTGTTTTGCCCTTGCGCTTGTTGGTTCTGGCGCTCTTGACAACATTTACTGGCGAAGACTGCAAACTGTTGTTTTGTGGTTTTGTAGCATCGGGAAATGCATTGCAAGTTGTGCTTTCAAGTACGTTTTTTCCATCGGTAATCTCTTTAGTACCGGTCTCGTCATCGACCTTGCCATTGTCTCTCTGTTTCTGTATTCCACGCGTGTCTTCGTCGCTGTCAGAAAGCCAGTTGACTTGGCTCAACTGCTCACGATCAAAGCCACTGCCAGGCTGCCCGACTGTTGGTTCTGCTGCAGAATTGGTGAAACTGAACGACGACTCCAGTATTGGCTCGCTCAAAAGTATGTCCTCTAGAAAGTCACGTCTATCTGCCCTTTTGATCTGCTTCTCGTTATTCGAAATGGTATTTACGCCTCGTTCATCTATGCTCTTTTTATGCTCATCATAAGTTGGGTAAGTGTGTTCTTCCTGGGGGCTCAGTATATGTCTATTGTCACCAGTTTCCGACGAAGATATGCTATTTTCGTTAGTCGTTTGATCAGTTATGGATTTTAAATACAGTAGTATTTCTTGCAGTCAACTAGGAATGTCTTTCATTGCCTTTTTTTTATTTGCAAAAAAGAAAGGTACTTACATTTCTATCACTTGGTTATCCTCTATGTGGTTGCTGGATACATCTGATATGCTTATTAGTGATATATTGTTCATGTTCCAGACGCCAGTAGTATAAAAACAACCAAAACTTGTTTATCGTTTTCGTTACACAAAATGTTCAATTACACGATCGTCTACGATTCAAACCTCCAAAGACCAAAAAAACTGCGATCTTGAACTCGTTTCTTTAGCGGCTAAACACACAAGAAGATATGAGGAATAGGACTAGAACTCTAAGTCTCAGTTTCGGTGCTCCCATGGCGGAACAAGACAAGCAGAGAATGAGAGAGTCTATTTTTGATTTGAAGGAAGTTTATAATAACATTAGATTTGAATGGCCCCAATGTCTCCAGGAAGAGACCAATCCAATTGAAATGGCGATTTCACTACTTGACGATACGTCGGTTGGGTTAGCCTACAAATTACCAGAGTTTGAGGAATTGTCAAAACAAGCACAGTCTGCATTGCG
The DNA here is from genome assembly GCA_001600675.1 of Millerozyma acaciae. Taxonomy (NCBI): domain Eukaryota; kingdom Fungi; phylum Ascomycota; class Pichiomycetes; order Serinales; family Debaryomycetaceae; genus Millerozyma; species Millerozyma acaciae. Next base: position 362,900 of record BCKO01000005.1, on the reverse strand, counting down.
AAACGTTGTCAGCGAACATCATGAGATATTCAATAACAGTATTGGTTCGTACCACCAGCTCTTGATGGCGCTTAAAGATTCGCAAGAAGACTCTTCTCAAATCAAGGATATACTTGAGACGGCAACGAAGGACATAACCAACCGCTCGGATATGCTCGTGGAATTGAGCCAGACGTCAGCCCGGTATTCAGAAATGATTGAGATTCTAGACGCAATGGACACTTTGACGCAAATACCAGAGAAAATCGATCAGATGATCATAGAGAAAAGGATCCACAATGTGTACGACGTGATTTCAAAAGCATACAACCTTGCAGAGCAATACAACTTATGGTCGCTATCCGCCATGGATAGTACTCGGAGCTACTTAGAAATACAATCCAACAACTTGTTCGACATGATAGTAGATGAGATACAAAATGAAATTTATTTGAAAAACAGCTCATCATTGAGCGGTGGGTCTAAAGACATTCAATTTTACGACTGGCAGGCACTTTCTAAGTCCGAAAATCCTCAGTTGGCCTCTTTCAAGACATTGATAAAAGAACTGAAAAGTTTGGAGCAATATATTTACAATTCCGCTAACTTCGACATTTTGGAAACGGTTGATTGCTTCACTACTCCAGTTGAACAATTTATCAGAGACCAACTCCCTGATCTTCATGCGCATTTTTCCAACAATGAAGGAGAAGTTAACTACAATGTAATTTTGAACTCCACGCTGAGTTCAAGTTCTGAATCGTTTCACTACATTTACATGTTGTTGAATACTGCATCAAAATTGAACAGGCTTTCACAAGTGGTGGAGATTCTTACCAGTTCTGATCAACAAGAAATGCATAATCTTATCAATCGAACAACTGAAGAGGTAAAGCTGAGAAACATTCAGCCGCTAAACAAGTTAGCAAAAATCAGAAACTTGGACAAGTCTTACTCGCCTGACATGATAAATGATACTTCTTTCAACGACAATTCTGTGATAGTCCTACAAGACTTATTTGGCGCGGTATTCATAAAATGTTTGGCGGTCCTTCAGAAGCACAAAGTGGTAGCTGAAATTGTTAGTAGAATAAAACAGAGAGATTCTGTAGATCTGAACTACAGCCTAGAAGGTATTTGGGAGATCATGACTAATGAATTAGCGGCCTTGATGCGTAACTATATTTACGAAGACTCCATTGGTTCTGGACTCCTTGGTGGTAACAATAATGATCTTGTTAAAACAATAACATCGAACGAAACTGCAGTGAAGAATGAATTATTCAAGTTTGAACACGTTAATCAGGACAGCAGTAGTCGTACCACAGAAGAGATGAAAAATGTCCTTCAGAATATGTTCCCGGGTTTTATCTTATCTGAAGATAATCAACGCAATGCGCTGACTTTAAGAATGTACAACTTTGATACACAAACTCCTTACATAAAGAGCGAAACTACTAATACAATGGTAGATATACTCGTTCCAAGACACATCTTCAATATGCGTGTCATTTTAGAGTTCTTCTTGCTCTTTGTTGCTGGATCTCAAAAATTGTTTTCTAATTTTGAAGACGGATTTAAATCAACCGATAAACTGAGTAAACAGGCTATAGAGTTTTTCGTTACTTATATGAATGACTCCTTCTTGGAAAACTTCAGAGCAAAATTGGAGTCTTCATTCAACGAATTTGTTAGAGGTCTTCATGACGCTGAAGGGGTAATTACAGATAGTAACGGTTCCAACTCCGATGCCATTGGTTTCAAACTTGATGTGACACTGTTGGATCAAATTAAAAATGAGAGACCTAACGTGATGCTGAACACTTTTACACCAAACTTTTCCTCCGCTATGGTTTTTCAAAATGCGCTTGATTTCAAACGTCTTTTCACTAACGCGTGTTCTATACTCAATACTTCTTTAACATATCGTGAGGAGTACAGTGGACTTTGTCTCGATTTCTTGAAATCTTTTGGTGATGCGTATATTCAGTTCTACAACAATTTACTAACCCTAAATGGTAATCTGGAACTCTTGAGGGATAGTTCTCAAGACAACGAAGGAACTGTCAACAAAAAATTGCTGCTTGTTACTTGGCTTAGTGACCCTGCATTAACGGAAATTTCTAATATGATTCTCCATCAAAATCAAACGTCTAAAGATCTAGAAGCTTTAATAAAGAAAGAAATTGGAGTTATATTGAAAGATAGCAAGAATAAATCAGAAATATTCTCTGTTACTAAAGATGATTTACTCGACAGCGATTCCATAAATCAAGTATGTCATTTACTAGTGACAACCTCATGGATACTAACTTGGCTTCCCCTGATGAAGAAGGAGTCCAATTTTGATATTCAAAATACGCACAATATCGCCGAAAGCGAATATACTATAGAAAAATTGAAGCACAATTGGTCATTTCTTGAAAATGGTCAAGCAAATCAAATTAATTCAGAAATAGGCCAGAACGTTTTTTTAGCATTGAACTCAAAGAAAATCAAAAAATTCAACGAAGTTGTTGAGATTTTCGAGTTCTTAAGAGATAGGGCTTTGGTTGTGATGAGATATGATTTACGTCTCAAGGCGTTGTATTACATTGGTAGTTCTTTTAAAGAGGGCGATTGGTTACCAAATACTGAGCCAGGGGACTCTGACCAATATGTTGGGCTTTATAACAAGGAAGCATTCTATGTGGAGAACATTTTGAGTAGTATATTGAACACAAATGAGAAGGATGGTATTTTCTTTGGCTTATCTGATTTCTTGAATGAAATTTTAATTCAAGGCTCATACATAATCACCAAGATAAATGCTAATGGTATCAAGAAGATATTATTGAATATCTTCACCTTACAACAAATGTTACGAAATGTCATGCCAGATGTCCAAAAAGTGGACTTCACCAAATCATCTGCATACTACGAGTTATTCACAAAACCAGAATATCAGTTGATGGATGAAATCAAAGACAACGAGAATCACTTCACCAGCAGTGAACTCACCAATTTGGGGAGGTTGATTTATAGCGAAAAGTTAGCAGATGGTAAAGGGACTTCGCTCAACCGATCAAAGTATAATGACTTGATAAAGAAAATTAATATATCGTTCAATTAAATTGTATAGATACTGAATTATTATTAACATACAAATACAAAATCGTAGCAAAGTTGATTAATGTATCAAATGAACTCAGCAGTGCAAGCCAGCAGTAGCTGCTGGTCTTAAATGCATACGGTTACTCAAAATATCAAACGTGAATCTCCCTACTCCCAATCCGATAACAATGGCAAAAAAGTAAGTTAAGGTGTAGGACATAGCTGCTAACATCAATGCAAAGCCGAGTATTTCTGGAAGAATGCACAAACCTAACCTTATTATATTTCTCCCTATGCTAGAAGCAAGGGGTATTTTTGACTTTGATGGCTCTACTCTTTCTGAAAAACTGTCCAGGTTGACTGAATTTGTCTTCTGGGCCGAATGCGTATCCTCATTGTCACGGGTACCATCATTCTCGTGAGCACAACAGCTATTCACAGCGGCGGTTCCCGAACCGGCGACGTCGTTTCTTTTGTCTGCTATGTGACAGTCAGTGTAGTTCTCATTTCTCCACACAACCTGCTCCAAATAATTTCTACCAAACTCTATCCCCCTTACGAAAAATGCAACAACAAATAACAATACGAAAATCCCAAACGCTTCTCCTTTATTCGAAGCCGTCAACCCTTTAAATAATACAGGATAATCCTTGTACTGAGTCGTAAAGTACATATGCATACTCATCCCCATATCCATATCCATATGCGAACTAGAAGAAGTGCCAGAAGACATCGACATACTCCCACCACTAGAATGAGAAGCCATCGCACCCATCGTTGAGGATGCCATTGCACCCATGGTTGAATGTGCCATCGCACCCATGGTGGAAGAACCCATGGCCGACTTCATGGAGTCCGATCCCATATCCATTGCTCTATGCTGAAGGTAACTCATTTATAGATTACAACCCCTTCGGTTTTCAGTTTACCAACGATTGCGAGAGTTTCCTACGTCTTCATTCGAAGTACAGTGCAATCATTTAAATAGATTTTCGTTGATCGAAATAATTTGCTCATGAGCAAATTTAAACCTCACTTGAGGTTTTGAAAATTTTCAAAAAGAGTCCGACTTAGGACTAAAATCGAAAAATGCACAGATCAATTTTCGTTCTCATTCTTTAAGAACGGACACTTTTTGTCGTGCTCTTTCGTTAATACGTGGTCATCTAACCATTCACAAGCACTGTAGCGAGCACCACACGCTAAACAACAGCCCATAAAAGGTAGCTTGTCGGTGAGTTTGTGAGCAGTCTTTCCTTTAGGGTCATCGAACCTAAAATGGACATGTAATAAGTGCTTTTTGTAATCATAGGGACGGTTGAATTTACCAGTTTTGTGGTTGCACATCAGTTTAGGGTATACGCATCTAAATCTTCCCACCTCGTCGTGAATACGCAAATGCCTGGTAAGATCTCGACTAATATATTTGTCACAAATGGAGCAGATGGCACCTTTTGAACTTCTTTTCTTTTTCGTCGCGGAACCTAACGAGCTAACACTGGTTACACTCTGGTTTGAGTCTGCTCTCTCAAATCCAGGTCTCTCTAGGTGGCTTAGGTTTTGGCGAGGTCTTAGAAAAAGGGTGTTACTAGGAACTGTAACTTGTTCGTTTTTGGTGCTTTGGAAAAGCGTGTCAGGGACCTGATTGAGAGCGACATTGGCATCTGCTTTGGAGCTCCTCAAATCGGTGTATAGGTTGTCGCTGAACGAGTACATCAACGATGGCCGAACCGAGCGAGTGGTGTCCAAGTTGGAGAAATTTAGCGAGTTGTCAACAGTATTAGGCTCTACCTCAACCTCGGGTGAGCTCTTGTAGTTAGTTTGATACTCATCGAGATACTCATAATTCGACTTAGTTCCATTAGCAGCAAGATTTCGGGTCAGTGGCGCTGGGAAGTCAAAGTAATCGTCGTTGTTAGTTCCTGGGGGTTTCATGGTTGGCGTCAAGTCATTATTGAATGTAGAAAATCCGAAAAAATCGTCTGTAGTTGCATCCAAATCGGGTTCCAATATTTGAAGATGATCGTAACTTCTATCCCCACTGGAGTCTGATTGAGAGGACACAATGGAACTTCGTATTCGCTTGAGCATTTCTTGGTTCGAAAGATCGTCTAATGGGAGATGCATATCGGGTCTGTTCAACTTGGACTTGATGTGCTTGGTTGAGGCTACAGCTGCAACTGTTTTAGGTTTCACAGGGACATTCATGTTCTTGTATGCGTACAGCGTGTTTTCCTGAGAAGACTGTCCTGTGCTGTTGTTGTAACCTGTTATGCCTCCGTTGTTGAAGCCCAAAAGTCCTAACATATCGTCATTTGTGTTGGCGTTTTCGTTGAACAAGGGTTGCGGCTGGGTTATAGTCTGTGGTAAAGCTTGTGGTAATGGCTGAGGTTGTGTTTGAACTTGAGGTTGAGGTTGAGTTTTTGTTTGTGTTTGAACTTGTGCTGGGGCTTGTTGGTGCTGGTGGAAAGGCTCTTGCAATTCTATACTTTGACTTCGAAGCAGCAGCAGAAGCTGCTGCTGCTTCGAGTATCGTACATTGGCCCCACTCAAAGGATTATTCGTCGCATCCGCATTTGTATAGGGTATGTTTACCGCCCCGTTGGGTAAAGAATACGTGGAGCTGTTGTGTGAGGAGCACCCGTCGTAAACCGGTCCTTTGCCCATGTTATCGCCGTTGTTGTTGAGCGGGGCCATACCCGTCAACACATCGTCAAAATTATTGTAATTATAACTGTACGCAACCGGCTCTGCTTCTACCCCTGGCAGTTTGAGGTACCCAAGATCTACTCTTCGAGATGCGTTTTCGTTGAAATAGTCGTCTGCTATGTTGGCGTTCCCGCCTATGAGGTTGGGTGGAGAATTGATTCCTGCTAACGAAACACTACTGCTACTGGCCACTCGACTGTTCTGTTGATCCATGGACTGTACCATTTTATAGGCCTATCTCACCCTTCACCTTTATCAAACTTTCAGTGTTCAATCTTTTCCTAAACTTTTTTCTTGAAAACGTCTAATTTTTTGAACGCCTTTATAAGTTATAACTTGATTACTATTATGTTTTTGGTAATCTCGTTTCCTGAACGTATCACCAACGCTAATCTTCAATCTCTCTCGTACTGCTGTCACCTTCTTTATGGCTTCACGTCCAAACCCACCAGACTTTTTTTAATACCGCTTAGTTGTTAGTCTTATTAATCTTAAACTATGGTCAGCCCAATCTGAAGTAAAAATACACTGTATTGGAGAAGTCTCCGAGCAGCTGGTTGTTACACAAAAATCCTTATCTCGTAAGAGCTGCCAGAAATAAGCTACAACTCTCTATTATGACGTTGGAAGAGGGTTGAACAGTATCAGCAAGTAGTTTGTGGTAACCAGGATAGTGAAACTTAGTGCAAATTATGTGACTAGTTAGATTATACAGATTTTGCTCGCTGGTTCGAGGCAAATTTGGCTTTCCGTCGTTGCAAAAGACAATTGGAGACGCTGAAAAGCTGCTTGCCGATGATATAAATGAATAAAGGTTCAACAAAGTACAACTAGTGTGAAAGCACTCTCGTTAATGGCTGAATTTTGCCATAAAAACTGTCTGATCCACCCGGTAAAGATTTTTTCCTGTACACAAAAAGAATATATAAAGCAGGGTCTTCTTGCGAACTCTCCCAGCCCTTCCAACAAGACAGTGGAAGAGGACAAAGTGAATATGAGTGCATTCATCATCGGATCGACAGGTCTTGTCGGATCACATATCTTGAAGAGTGCTTTGAACAGCAGTCAGTTTAATTCTGTGTCTACATTGACTAGACGGGAGGTTAGCAACGAGAGTGAGAACTTAAATGGCATAGTGGAAACAGACGCTAAGAATTGGCCCGACTTGATCAGGGAGAAAGCCAAAGGGGTGGACGTGTTTTTTTCTGCGTTTGGCACTACGAGAGCGGCTGCTGGCGGGCTAGAGAAATTCAAGGAGATCGATTACGGGACTAACTATAATTGCGCCAAGGCGGCTAAAGAAGCGGGAGTCGATACATACGTGTTGATCTCATCAGAGGGCGCCAACGACACGTCGTTTTTGCCCTACTTCAAGATCAAGGGCCAGTTGGAGAAGGATGTGATCGACCTCAAGTTTGGAAGAACCATAATATTGAGGCCCGGGGCATTGCTTGGGAAGCGGGAGAAACCCAAGGATTTCTTGAACAAAGTGACGGCTACTGTTTCAGAAAAGCTTTACAATACGCCATTGTGGTTTCTCACCCTTGGGATCTATGGGAAAGACGTTGGCGCCCTCGCCGTCGACTTTGCTCTGAAGCCTTACGACAAAACAAAGAACGAGGTTGTTATAGTTGGGGCCAAAGAGCTTCACAAACTTGCTTTAGAATTGAAGAATTCTGAATAAATATATTATGCGATCTATGACAGTGATACCTCATTTTGCACCAGGAGTTTATTTTTGGTGATGGCAAGGGCGATGTTGTGATGACTAGAGTCTCTAATCAATAAGTGGGCACTTTGCTCTCTCATCGTTCGTTAGTATGTGTTCCTCAAGCCAGTCTTTGCTGATAAACCTAGCACCACAAGGACAGCTTCCCCAGTCGTTCAACTTGTCATTCAAATTATGTAACCTTTTCACGTCTTGATTGTCAAATTTGAAGTGTCTATTCAATAAATGTTTTTTATAATCATAAGGTCTGTTAAACTTCCCCGACTTATGACTGCATTGCTCCTTGGGAAACCGACACTGAAACCTGGACGTTTTTTGGTGTATTCGCATATGTCGAGACATATCACGACTGATTCTCTTGCCACACACGTTGCAAATTTTATGGTCCACAAAGGTGTGTTCTACCATTGGAAGTACTATGCTAGAGTTGGAATTGACTAATGTTGTCATATCTGGATAATGATGTAAGTCAATGCTGGAATTTGGATTATGCGTACTTTGTATAGGTGGAGGGTAGAATGGGTTTTGTGATTGTGCGGAATATACCAACGATGCTGGAAAACTGTGTGAGCGAAACGGAGAATCGTCAATGTTCGGTCCGGGTGTTCGTAGATCAGGGTGGGAATGACTCTTATTTTGTGATGGGAAGTACAGTTGCAGTTGAGGTTGTGGTTGATGAGGTTGAGGGGCAGCTGGAACTGGAGCTTGAGCTTGAGCTTGATACTGGGGTTGCGGTTGAGGTTGCGGTTGAGAGAGGGATCCAACAGGAGGATGCATTATGTTGTATAAGGGTGCATACCTCTTGTCTTTAGTTTGTCCGAAGGGTTGATGTATCGGCTGTTGCTGCGGATGTGATAGAAAGGGATTGGTAGTAAATGACGCTGACTCCTTTGGTGAACCTTGTTCGAGATAAGCACTAGTTGAAGTGGATGTGTTGAATGGTGTTTCCATAATCTGCTGATGGTTGTATGCTGCGTTCACAGCGACGGTTTCGTTCATTTGAACATTTCTCTTCTTTCGACCAGAGTCTTTTGCTGAATATCCCGGATGTTTTTTCATATAATTTTGAAGATTTTTATAATCGGCGGGCTGTTGAAATTCTTCACGTTGTACACCATTCAATAGTCTACGGTACCTTTCGTTTTAACATAAGACGATACCGTTTCCAAATTTTGCGTCTGCTTAAATCCGTTCCCTTAAGTATATTTGCTATAATCGTCTACGGACTTCCAGTTTCTGACATACGACGTCGCCAAACGTTACTTCCTTGCTTACTACTATATGCAATAGATGCTTTTGCTATGTATGAGAATATTCGGCTCAGTCAACTGATACTTTGGCCTCTTCTTACCAACACGATTGTGCAATTAGTCTCTCTTTAAAATGCCCGTGGGTCATCGTAGCTCCTTATCTGCCCGAGCTTTTGTATACTATACAATCCACTCAAGAATTTCAACGGCAACGGTTTGACTTTGTTGACTGCGTTTGGCCTTGTTTAACCAAAGTATCTCTCATGCACGTCCTTGAGCCCACGGAACCATTACCTTCTGACGGTCGATTCGAGACTTATTCTAGAAACTCGTTAGAAAATTTCATTTATTATTGGGACTAGGTTACATTCTCCAATGCCATGCGTAGGCCTGTTGATTCTCTGCAAATAGGTTTATTGCAGATATCATTTGATTGTTAATCTATCTCATAAGCAACATACAACTCACCACGAAAATGACAGTTGGTTTCTCTATGCATACTGTGCATGAAAGAACTTTCGGGTCTGTGCTAAATTGACCTATTTACGTTTCAACCATATATCTTCGGGACCTGTTGGTACTCAAGCCAAGGCATGGCTATGCTCCAATCGAATCATAAATCGGATCCTCGATCGCGTCTTACGACGGGTAGCTGTATTACATGGCAAGTTAGCTGCAACAAATGACAATCTTGGTTGGAGACAAGACCAATCGGTCTCCACCATATAGTCTAATCCACTCAAACGGCAGAGGGACAAGCTTCTTGCAGACGCATAGTCCAGTGGGGTGGTCACCAAACGTGCTTGAAGTTGCAATTCCCACCCTGAAATTCCTTAACGGGCAAAATCAAGTCTAATTCATGGCTCTAGCGAGCAGTTGTCAATCTTCAGATTGATTATGTCTGTGCACATGGGAACCTGAAATATTATCGAGATAGTATCACTACTATATTACAGGATTACAGGTTTACGGTTGTCGTTGTTTTGATCTTACAAGGGGCCAGTATCCAACCAGGAAGTGGGGAGAAGTCGCAGTAACTTTTTGTCTGCATTCAAATAGACTTTTATTTTCTTTGACGTTCTCGATTGCTGTTCCCAAAGGTTTTTTCTGCTCGTTTTTCTTAATACTTAATGCACACGGGGCGAAAACTTCAAATCTATGACCAAGCAGTCTTGGAGCAGCATTCTCAGCCACCCCCAGAATTCGCTACAGCAATCGGTCGAGAAACGGCAAGTATTTGTCGTCTGGACACTTGCTAACGGCAAGACAGAGCTCATTCGGCCGTCCCGTTGGCTTCTGTCTACGGACTAGGCTTGAATCAAATGCAACTTTTTGGCCTACAGAATCACATGAGAGATAACAAAGTCAAATAATTATGGCCAAATATCCGAGTCATGCATCTTATTCCATGCACATACAGCTCCCTTGGCGCGTGCTGGAAGAGTCGGAGAGACATGATGGAAAATATTTTACTGACCGAGTCATGTTGGCACTCCCAGGCCAGTCTGGTTTTCGATTACAAATCTTTTTCAACCCGGCTGAACGAAACTGCTCGACATCACGGAGTCCATACAGCTTTGTTGATCCTGTAGGGAGTTGGTTTCTAGAAGCCGCAACAGAAGGTTGTACTGTCCGCGAAGCTCGAGAAGCGTCGCTTATATGCCGAGACATTATTGCAACACATATACGGGCTGATGCAGGTATCCCTGAGTCATGACTATTTCAAGCCGCATAAAAAAATAAGCAGGCCTTGTGTAAAGGAAGGGAGTAAAAGGAAAACACATCATATTTCTTTTTGTAAACGAAGTCATATGAATGTCGTGTGACTTTTCGCGGTGTCGCAAAAAAGTGTGGTTTATGTCGTGTGATGTCGTAAGCCGTGTATCCTCAAATTGTTCGCGGCAAGGATTAAAGAAAACCACAACCAAGAACAAAACAGACATCCCCAATTTTTTTCTGGGAGTTTTGAACAATGCGCACTACTTTATGTTTGTGTAACATTTATTTTGTTGATGGGTGCACTACCTCGTCTGAAAAATTTTCGATCTTCTCACCTCAAGATGAAAATTTTAGTTCAAAGTAAAACATCTTTTACCTTTATCAAACGTAAACTTACTAATAGTTGACAAAATCTTCGATTCAACATGGGTGCCTACAAATATTTGGAAGAATTGCAAAGAAAGAAGCAATCTGACGTTATGAGATTCTTGTATCGTGTCAGATGTTGGGAATACAGACAAAAGACTGTTATCCACAGAGCTTCCAGACCTTCTAGACCAGACAAGGCTAGAAGATTAGGTTACAAGGCCAAGCAAGGTTTTGTCATCTACCGTGTTAGAGTCAGAAGAGGTGGTAGAAAGAGACCTGTTCCAAAGGGTGCTACTTACGGTAAGCCAACCAACCAAGGTGTCAACCACTTGAAGTACCAAAGAGCCTTGAGAGCCACCGCTGAAGAGCGTGTTGGTCGTCGTGCTTCTAACTTGAGAGTCTTGAACTCTTACTGGGTCAACCAAGACTCCACCTACAAGTACTTCGAAGTCATCTTGGTCGATCCTTCCCACAAGGCCATCAGAAGAGACCCAAGATACAACTGGATCGTCAACCCTGTCCACAAGCACAGAGAAGCCAGAGGTTTGACTGCCACCGGAAAGAAGTCCAGAGGTATCAACAAGGGTCACTTGTTCAACAACACCAGATCTGGTCGTCGTCACATTTGGAAGAAGCACAACACTTTGTCCTTGTGGAGATACAGACACTAATCTATTTAGTAGGTGTAGTTATTACTTTCTTAGTATTATCAAGATATTAATATAAATCTACTAATAACTTTCTTTGTAAGCTTGTCATTGGCCTCCCGTTCCCCCATGGGTGGTGCTTTACAGCCTGGGTCCAAGTTAATTTACATCTCAAAATTTTTCACTCGAAATCTGACTCTTCCTTTATCCGCATTTTAGTACAAATTAATTAATCCCCAGTAATACAGTAAATTATCAAGACTCGTGAAAATTGTTTGTTCATCACAACTAAGGAATTGAATTTCAGCTTTTTTTTCTTCTGAATTAACTACATCTGCTGTATCTTATCACATAGTTATAGAACAATACTTACATTATAAGTGTATACCCCTGAAAATGCCTTCTTACACCAAAACTGCAATCTTGTCAGTCTACGACAAAACTGGCTTACTCGATCTTGCAAAAGGTTTGGTTGCCAACAATGTTCGTATTTTGGCATCGGGAGGAACAGCTAAACTTGTTCGTGAAGCTGGATTTCCTGTCGAAGATGTGTCTTCCATAACCCACGCCCCTGAGATGTTAGGTGGCAGAGTCAAGACTTTACATCCCGCTGTTCACGGTGGTATCTTGGCTAGAGACTTGAAGAGTGACCAAGCCGACTTGGAAGCACAAGGAATTGAGAAAGTTGACTTTGTTGTCTGTAATTTGTATCCTTTCAAGGAAACCGTCTCTAAAGTAGCCGTTACCATCGACGAGGCTGTTGAAGAGATTGACATTGGGGGAGTTACTTTGTTGAGAGCTGCTGCTAAGAACCACTCCAGAGTTACCATCTTGTCTGACCCCAAGGATTACGCTGGCTTTTTGGAAGAGTTGAAGACCGGTGAGATCTCTGCCGAGGCTAGAAACAGATATGCATTAAAGGCTTTTGAGCACACCGCCGACTACGATGTCGCTATATCAGATTTTTTCAGAAAGCAGTATTCAGAAAACGTGTCTCAGTTGCCATTGAGATACGGTGCTAATCCTCACCAAAAACCAGCTCAGGCTTTTGTTTCCCAAGGCGAACTTCCTTTCAAGGTTTTGGGCGGTTCTCCAGGCTACATTAACTTGTTGGATGCCTTGAACTCATGGCCACTTGTGAAAGAGCTTTCTGCTTCATTAAACTTACCTGCTGCTGCATCTTTCAAACACGTCTCCCCTGCTGGTGCTGCTGTCGGTTTGCCTTTGAGCGACATTGAAAAGAAGATCTACTTTGTTGAAGACATAGAGAACTTGTCTCCTTTAGCAAACGCTTACGCCAGGGCTAGAGGTGCTGATAGAATGTCTTCTTTCGGTGACTGGATTGCATTGTCAAACATCGTTGACTTACCAACTGCCCAAATTATTTCAAAAGAAGTTTCGGATGGTGTCATTGCACCTGGGTTCTCTGATGAGGCACTCGCTATCCTCAGAAAGAAGAAAGGTGGTAAATACTGTATCTTACAGATAGATCCAAACTACAACCCAGAGACTTTGGAATCAAGACAGGTCTATGGTATCACTTTACAACAAAAGAGAAACGATGCCATAATTAAAGGAACATCTTTCAAGGAAATCGTTTCCAAAAACAAAGACTTAAAGGAACAAGGTGTCCTTGACTTGACCGTCGCCACCATAGCTTTGAAGTACACTCAATCTAACTCTGTCTGTTATGCAAAGAACGGTATGGTGATTGGTTTGGGTGCTGGTCAGCAATCGCGTATACATTGCACCAGATTGGCAGGTGACAAGGCTGACAATTGGTGGCTCAGACAGCATCCTAGAGTTTTGGGATTCAAATGGGCAAAAGGTGTCAAGAGACCTGACAAGTCAAACGCTATAGACTTGTACGTCACCAACCAAATCCCTAAAAACGAACCTGAAAAATCTGAGTATGAGAGCAAGTTTGCTGAGCTTCCTGTTCCTTTGACCGATGCTGAGAGAGAAGAATGGTTGGGTAAGTTAAACAACGTTGCATTGTCATCTGATGCGTTCTTCCCATTCCCAGATAACGTCTACAGAGCTGCCAGATCCGGTGTGAAATACATTGCCGCTCCTTCAGGTTCGGTCATGGACAAAGCTGTCTTTGCTGCTGCTGACAACTTTGACATAGTCTACGTTGAAAATCCTATTCGTTTGTTCCATCACTAAACGTTCCTCTTCGCAGGTCAATTTGGAGTCTAAACTCAATCTTAATTAAATTGTTTTTTTTTTTTCTTTAATAAATTTTGGTTTGATATTACTCGTAAGTGATATTCGTTCTATTGATATAGTCTACTTGTAAGGCTGCCCTGGACTAAGCTTTGTAGATTCTTTGAACGGGATTAGTCCCTTCTGGACGGAATCAAGAAAGTCGTGCGAATCAGAATACTACAGCTCCCAGACAAATCTAAGAAACACGTCAACCCCAAAATCTCAAAAAAAAAACTAAATACTACCAACCATAAAAGAAGTTGAAAAACAGAAATGGCATCTGAGTATACATATGACGAAGAAGGAGAGACATGGCCCTTCTTTGTCATAGCAATTTTGTCTTTCATTCTTGTTCCTTTGACGATCAGTTGGGTGTATAAAGCTGTCAGCGCTAATGATCCTGTTGACTATAATAACAAAGTGAAGGGCTCAATCAAGGAGGATACAAAGAGTTTGGCGGTCGAAAGCCGAAAGAAAATTCAAGAGTTTCAAAAGAAGCAGAGATCGGCTAAAGTTTTCAATAAAACATTAATCACACTTATTTTAGGATGGGCGCTCGTGGTTTATATTGCCTTGAATTTTACAAAGGAGGCAGACTTGAAAGGTACGTTCGATCCTTACACTATTTTGGACATTTCGGTATCAGCCACCGAGCGTGAAATCAAGAGCAAGTACAGAAAGTTGTCATTGAAGTACCATCCAGATAAATCACCTCAAAATGCTAAGGAAGAAATGGAAGCGGCCTACCTTCAAATACAAATGGCATATAAGGCTTTGACAGATGATGTTACCAGAGACAACTTCTTGAAGTATGGTCATCCAGATGGACCACAGGACGTATCACATGGTATAGCCATTCCTAAATTCTTGGTTGAAGGCAAATACTCCCCAATAATGGTCATTGTCTACTTCCTTTTGATTGGAGTGTTGCTTCCCTTGATTGTTGGAACATGGTGGAATAATGTTAAAACGCATACGAAGAAGGGTATTCATGTGAACACCGCTGCTTTGTTCACAAGAAAATTGGTAGATAGAAATCCTGGAAAAATCATTACTCCTAATGATATTTTAGATTGGTTACTTGATTCCGAGGAGATTTCAGGTGGGTTCAACCATTTGTCTAAAGACCAAGTCAAAACATTAATCGAAGACTATCTATCTCGTAAATTTGATGCCTCCTCAAAGAGTAATGCTACGGAATCTGAAAAGTTGCAGATTGTCTCAATCTTACCAAAACTCATAAATGGTTTGATCGACATTGCAACTGTGTTCAGACATGTTGACATAGTAACAACTGCATCAGACTTACGCAAGTGTATCATTCAGGCAACTAAAACTACTGGTAGACATCATGAGTTATTGCAATTGCCATACGTGGACTCAGACGTGGTGAGTAAACAACAAGTTAGAAAATTAGGTAAACTTTTCACATTATCTAAAGAAGAAGTTGGCAAGACATTAGGGATCAAGGAATCAGAAAAAATTGAAAAGGTGTTGGATATCGCAGCACATATTCCTTCGCTTCATATCATATCCGCTGAGTTTGTTGTGCCAGGGGAAGAAGTTGTGTCGCCACTTTCGAGTGCTCATATCTGTGTAAAATTTTTGGTGAAGTCTCCCAAGCACAAGTCAAGTCCTGAAATCCCTGACGAGAGGTTGAAATTCGAAGAGACAATCGAGTTTTTGAAAGATCCATTCACTTCCAATGAGGAACAACCTGAACTTCCATACTCTTACTCTCCATACTTCCCTGGAAATGTGCTCAACTCTTGGACAGCGTTTGTGATATCTCAACAAGACAACAAATTGGTTGAAGGCAGTAATCCTTACCTTCTCGAAAATGCTGACTTGAGCAACCTAGAACTTTCTCAGCAAGATTGGTTACAAGGAGAGCGTGTTACAATTGGTACTTTCAGAGTCCCTTTCACCAAACCAACCCCAGGGGGAGAAGGAAAATACCATTTTAGACTCATCCTCAAGAACAATGCTTATTTTGGAAGTGATGTTGACATTCCTGTTGAAATGCGTGTTCAAGCACCTCCATACAAGCCTTCTGCTCGTAAAACAAAGAGTGAGTCCGATGATGAATCAGATTCCGAGAGTGATATTTCAGATCCTGAAGAAGACACTATTGCTGGTGCATTAGCAGCATTACGGGGCGGAAATGTTAAAAAGTCTTCTGCCGCTTCAAACGAGTCGGATGAAAGCGATGAGGAGAGTGATGATGAAAGTGTGTTCACCGACATCAATACAGACACTGAGGATGAATCCGAAAACTAACTTGTACTATAATCACGAAAGCATTATAAATTAAATTTTTATCTTATAGAACTACAAAAGTGTCTTTTCACTATACTGCTAATTTTAAAACAACAGCGTCTGGTTCTTCCAATCCTTGTTCCTCGTAATAGCCAGGAACTATCTCATCTTTTTTTGTAAATCCTTTTCTTTCATACCATTCTACAACCTTGGTGTCAGAAACTGGAACGTGCAAGTATATCTCGTGAATGAAGCGCTTTTTAGTCTCTTCGATGAGAAACTCCAATAGTTTACTTCCTATGTGTAATCCTCTATACGCCTCCAAAACGGCTAGACTTTCGATATAGATAGCATTAGGAGTGCTTCCAGAAGGCAATTGTTGTGACCGCGATGATTCGAACCTGCTGGGAGTCAAATTGACGTTGAATGCTTTTCCTTTTATTGCTCCAACTGGTAACTCAGCATAATAGGCGAGCTTGACTATTTGATCTTTATCCAACGCAGTCTTGTACCAGTCTTCACCAAACGGGGTACGCAATGTCAGGTCGTTGATCTTCTTGAATGTGCCAACATTGTTGCGGGTCAAATCGTCCAAAGAAACTATATCTCTTCCCATGGCTGTCGTTTCTAGAGGAATAGTAAGTTAAAACCAGCTGATATCTTGAGATTTCTCATATATAGAAAAATGTGTGTCACGTGATGCCAATCTTCAACGATCTCATCTTCCCCATAGGCTTCAGCTGGCTACTTTGCATCGAAGAGGGCTTTCGTTTGTTCTCTGGACAGCCAATGGGCGTTAAAGTGCTAACTGTGCTTTTTCCAAGTAGTTTTGCACCGTCTTATGGCCAATCGTTCTTTGCTTCAAGATGCATGTGCGACAGGGCTAGTTCTGACAAACACACCGAACCAATTCATATGATAATGCCTGTAAGTGCCCTGAGGCACTCGCTCCGTCTCTGACAGCGACCACTAATAGACCGGCTGGGGGTGTTCAAGCTTGTGTAATCGCTCTTGTTTGCATAGCTACAAGATAGAGGATTTTCACGTGATTATCGTTTTTGAGTCTGCCCTGGGGAAGAATCCAGTATATATTCTGGTGGAACGACAGAGAAAAGAAGTATTCCTGGTAAAGAGATCAATTAGTGGAACAGTATTGTGGTATGTGGGCAACAATTCTTTTAGTGTTATTTGTCTTGTACATTGTGAAGAACATCATCTCTGGTATTCAGATATCAAGCTCAGACGCAGCAGACAAGGCCGACACGATTGTACAGAGTACTTTCACACCAAAAACTTTGGCCAAATACAATGGCAGTGATGACCCCAAGATCTACATGGCGGTTAAAGGAAGAGTGTTCGACGTCACAGCTGGAGCAGCCTTCTATGGGCCTGGAGGACCCTACGAGAACTTTGCCGGAAGGGATGCCTCAAGAGGATTGGCCAAAAACTCGTTTGACCTCGACTGTTTGACCCCCTTGGACAAGCCTCTCGATAAGCTCGGAGACTTGACAAAAGACGAGATCGAGTCGTTGGACAATTGGGAGGATCATTTTGAAAATAAGTATCGTGTTGTAGGAACATTGGTGAACGAGCATTAAGAAACCAGCCCACCAAACTTGACAGTTAGATACCTCAGGAACCAGCTGACCCCGGTGCCAAGTTTTGACCTCCCTTGTCTTTCAGTTTCTTGATTCGAAACTATCAACAACATATTGGCTATACAAACTAGATACTGTGTGTATATACCAAATAATTTGAATAAAAATTTGAAGTTCCTAAGTTGTAGGCGTACTCCATCAAACCAAGGTCTAAAGTAACGGTCAATCGCAGTATGAGTTACCGGGGCGAAGGAAGAGGTGGCTTCGGCAACAACCATAATAACAACAATCATAATAGGAGCTTTAGCGTGCTGAATGTTGATCAATATGTGTCTGCTAATTCGATTCCAGTGGAAATACTAGGATGGAACGGTGCTACACCTGATGATTGTGTTAGATTCATATCAAGAAAATGTAAGATCATTGTCAGCAGAGCTACCGTTGATAGCGCAACCGGAGTTCTCAAGGGATACGTGAAAACACCAAAGGAAGCCGATGAACTAGTGGCATGGTCCGGAGTGAAATTTGCAGGGCAGTCTTTGAAAATCAGTAAAGCGGTCTCTGCAGACTCGATAAGCTTACAAAGTGGTAGCATATCAAGCAACAGTGGGTCTACTATAGAGACGATAACAGAATTCTTACGTACCAGATATCTGCCGGAGATGAGAATGCTTAATTTGAGTTCTGTTCAGCAGGATCCCAATTTGGCATCTAAAGGATTCTTTGCCAGTATGTCCACAACGTCCAAGTTCTTTCCTGCTTTGATGAAGGTAAGCAAAGATTTGAAACTAGATGTCAACAGTGTTGATTTATCGGGAAACAATCTTTCTGACTTGTCCACGATATCTTCCTTAGCTCAAACCTTCCCCTTGTTGAAGAACTTGTCACTACTGAACAATAATTTCAGTCGATTAAAGCTGTTCGAAACATGGCGACATAAGCTAAATTTCTTGAGAGAACTTGTCTTGGTAGGCAACCCTCTCGTAGCAAATCAAAACAACCCGGCGGAAGTACTCGCTATAAAAACAGAGCTCATGAAGTCTTTCCCCAGACTCATAGTGTTGAATGGAGAAATTATCAGGAACGAACAGGTAATGAACGCTAATCTCTCGTTTCCTTTTGATGCACCACAGGCCATGTTTTTTCAAGATGAAGAGATACAAAATATGTCGACAAATTTCGTAGCCAACTTTTACAAGTTGTGGGACACAACCAGGCAGGATCTTTTGATCTTGTATGAGCAAAACTCTCAGTTTTCAATGCAAGTCGATTCCTCGCATCCATATATCATGGACACTGCCTCAAATGGAGCCTATGGATCTTCTACTGACTTTGGCTACTACTTACAGCAATCTCGTAATTTGATGAGAGTCTCGTCTGCAAAATCTAGAGCATCCCGTATAGCACAGGGTCAGGAGCAAATTTTCAAGTTATTTACCCAACTTCCCAAAACTCGTCATGACTTACTATCACAACCACATTTATTTAGCATGGAAAGTTACAGATATCCACAACTCAATGGAATTATGATTGTACTTCATGGTTCGTTTGAAGAAGTTGGAGCACCAGAAAATGTTGAGGCTGTACAAAATAGGCACACATCAGGTCCCAGGAATCGCTACAATCATTCAAAAGCTAAGAAAATCGCATTGAGTAAAAAAAGTTTTGACAGAACTTTCATAGTGATACCAGGCGTTGATGGCAAAATGATAGTCGCTAGTGATCTTTTAAGTATAAGATCGTACGGGGGGTGTCAAGCTTGGAATATTGAAAGTCGACTGGCGCCTATAGAACCTAGCGGTGCAAATCAACCACTTCAACCGGCTGTCTCTGATCTTCCACCTGAAGTGAAAGCTAACTTGAATCCAGCCCAACAGACCATCTTGTTGAGAACTCTAGTGGAGACGAGGCTAAACCTACAATATGCTATTATGTTGTGTGAACAAAGCAACTGGGATATTGAACAATGTACTATAAATTTCAAGAATTCAGCACCCTCACTACCTAGAGAAGCATATATATAGCCTAATTTATTGTACGATACTATCTACTTTCATTTAAGTTCATTTAAGACTACGTCTATTACTCAAAGACAAGCATTTTCGAGGAGTTGTACATATATATCAAAAATACCAAAAATTTGCATTTATCGTGCAACTAGAATATTTCTCTAGTTAAACCCCTAAGCATTAGCAGACTCTTCGTCTTGATCTCTATCTGAGACGTCGTTATGTTCGTTAAACAATCTAGTGTCATCATTATTTTCTTCAACATTTGATTCCACGATGTTCGAATCCACGCTATCTGTAATGCTATATCTGTCTGCTAAATCAGTGTCATCATTACCATCATTGTCGTGAAATTCCCCAAATAATTCGTCTGCTTCATCTTCATTAGGAACACGCACATAGCTTCTGCTTCCCGGTCTTCTACCAAACAATCTCGAAGTAACCTTGTCTAAAAGAGCTTTGTCCACTTTCCTGACGGTTTTAATCAAAGCGAATGAGGTAGTAAAGAGGACGAGACCACCTTTTACTATGATATTAACAACCTTATCAACTTCATTATTCTCTATTGGTTGAAAGTCGTCTTCATCATTTGAATCCAAACGTATCTGACCAAATCTACGGAACCCGCCATTACGGCGAATTCCTCGATCGTAAACGAACCAAGTGACAAAAATAAAGATAGAGAATGGAATTAACAATATGATTGCCAATCTACCACCACTGACATCTTTTCCGTGGTGTTTATTGAATTCTTTCTCCTTTCCAGGACATGGTTTAGGATTCCAAGAATCGAAAGAGCTACCACCCACACATGTTGATAAGGGGATTTTTCTGTAACCGGTTGGTTCAAAGTACTCAAAAGCATCTTTGGCACTGCAAGCTTGTTTTTTATGATCTGATGGAGATAAACCTTTAACCAACTTACATGTACCGTCAACATCTCTGTAGTAATTATAATCGCACTCAAAATCACGTCGAGTACAAGAGCAATTACGAATGACCTTGTAACCATCATCCAAAGGCGCGCTCCCTATGAAGCAATCACTTCCAGGCTCACGACGTAAGTATTTGGCCTCATGTCCAAAAAGACAGTTATCTGGAAGAAGTGGATGTTTGGGTGACCAATATCTGAAGTCATCACTATTTGGATTATCCAAATCTAACTGGCATTGCCTCTTGTATATATCGGTGAAGTCTAAAGATATTGCAACCGTACCTGAATCCTTCTTACCAAAGAGTAAAAATTTCCTGGATGTATCTGAAGGTATTGTTGCCAAATCTAAAACTGAGATCTTCTCTTTTGAGAAGCGGTATTCCGACCAGCTATTTCCTTCATCAAGAGAATACAAGATCGTATCAGTGGCTGAACGAGCATTGACTAGTACTAGTATAGTTCCTCTATCTCCAAACTCCCACATGTATGCCTCTTTCTTCACTTCTTTCCAAGTGATTCCGCCGTCTAACGATAAAAAGGTTGAAGCCTCCTCCAATTTACCGAGAGAATCGCCCACATTTCCTAAACCAAACATCAAACCCACAGCAGTTGGAGAAGAAAAGGTATCTCTATAATCAGCTCTTTCTGTATAACCATGTAAATGTAAAGAGCATTCTGGTAAGGGCTTACCTTTACACTTGTAAGCCTTACCCTCCAGATCTACTGGAGGGGGAACTATAAGCGACCATTCACCTCCATCGTTGTGAGTGATATGTGTTTTCAACTTTTTAGGAGAGTTTGAAGCCTGTGTATCCACGATGTTACTGATAATTAACCCCTCAATTCCTTGAATTCTATCGAAATCAACAAATCCAATACCGTTCCGGTTAACATCTTTTATTGATAACACGTAAGACGTTCCGTTGGAATTTGACTTTAAAATGGCACCTCGTTCCTCATTTGGTTTTGCATTGGTTGTAACGTGCATGAAAATGGCCTTTGACTCTGAGTCTAAAACAGTATACGCTTGTTGTGGTCCAATCTTGAAATCTGGTGGAAAGTTTGCATCTGCAAACGTTTTTCCATCAACGGTGACTTTGGCTTGCAAAGATTCTCCATTTTTCTTCAAAGCAGCAACAAAGACAAAGTTTCCGGTCACGGCAAAACCTATAATGTCATCAAGAACAACTTTCTTGTGCTCAAAATAATCATTTGAGGAAATCAACTGGATTTTCTTGGAGGATTCGTCAAATTGTGAGCAGTACACCAAATCTTTAATATCTTCATTCTTTTCAAAGACGCTATCCACAATCTCACAGTTTGTCACACTACTTGATAAAGCCTTGAAGTTCTCTCCTCCATCAAGAGTTATGTACGCAATCATTTCGCATGCGCGAGTAGTAGCATCGCAGTTTTCATCACTATGCCATATAAACCGATGAACATTTTTTCTGTCGAAAGATATTATCTTCTGACCTCTAGAGTTAGGGGGTGCGGGTGCTTCTCTTCTATAGTATGTAGCACCTCCATCGTCAGATATGTAAAATGTCTTAGTATTTGTAAGTAGAACAACCTGTCCAGGAATAAATCCAGTATAGAAAGCCACGATCTTCTCTGGAACATGGACCTTAACAAAGCTAACCCCTCCATTGTTAGAAGCATATATTTCTTCACTCTTCGTTTTCACAATAACATTTTCACCGATATAAGTTTCTCCCTGGTCAATGTAAGTGTACTGATCTAGCTCACTTTCGAAGAAGTTAGAAGTAGTGATGATCTTTTGCGATGAGTTATCATTACTTCCACCCTCTAAGAAATCAATACACTTGAAGTCATGCTTCTTCAGAATTTCTTTAGTCAACTTATTGGCACCTTTACACTTATTTCCATCAATCAAAACTTTGTCTTGCAACGTTATCTTTTTAGACTTGCTATCTTTACAAATCTGGCTGATCTGTTTGAAATCAGGTTCACAGGAATCTTTGTTCTTGTGGAATCCATAGGAACATTCAAAGTCATCTTTTGTACACTCGCAAGGATCATCGTATACTTTAACGTCTTCGAAAAGTTTCTTGACAAAACATTTTGCTCCCTTTTTTCTTCTCATGAATTTCTCTTTATGACCATAAATACAAATGGGCTCCTTGTCATTCTTCACTCTTGCATAAACCTCTTCGAAATCATTTTTGGTGTCACATTTACGCCCATCAAAGGCCTTTTCGAAATTGATTGAGTAGAAAACCTCCGGGAAGTTGAAGTCATCTCCCTTGTTTGTGTCCATTACGCCGGAAAGAATGAATTTTGTGGAAGTACCATCGACTGTAGTCGTTAAAGTGACGGGATGAAGAGGAACTTCCAACTCCACCTCGTTCCAAGAATCACCTTGATCAAGTGAGTAAAACAACTTTGATGCAGCATTTTTCTCCTTCCCATAATATGGAATTGCAACAATCAAGTTACCTTGATCTCCGAATGAGTAAGTACAAGGTATATCTAAAGCTTTCTTCCATGAGGCACCACCATCTCTCGAGATCCAAGTTTTCATTTGCAGTATGTCGTGACTCAAAGATTTACCTTTATTACCAACACTCATCAAAATTCCGGGGGTTGGGCCTGTGACAAATTTGCCTTCTCCATCACGTTCGGATGGACTAAAGATCTGTAAAGAGCACCCCTCCTCCACTTTACAGTCGTCTTCCTCAACTATTCTGAGACTTACCCAATTTTTACCATTATCAAATGAGATCTTGGTCTTGATGTCTCTGTCGAATAGCCCACCCATTAACAAGTCCAACAAAGAGTTTTCTTTATTCTCATGACGTTTGCCTTCGGCTACATTAGCAAGCCACACGCCGTCTATTGTCTGAACCTTCATAATTGAACTGTCCTTCACATTTTCCAAAATCTTTGAGTAGGATAAGCCCCTGGAATCTGAAGAGTAAATTGTTGAAAGTGAGTAATGATCTCTCTGTTTTGAAAAATCTATTACTTCGAGAAAAATGGACAGTTGAGTTGCGTCTAAGAATAACATCACTCCATAGGCAATGTCCACCTTCAAGTCAGCCTCTCTAAATGTCTCCCCGTCGGTGGAAACTATCAATGTAACGTGTGACTGTTTGTTGAACTTGTCATTTTGAACTATAACGATCAAAAACTTATTTGTCACTTTGACGTCAATGATTGAGCCTGATTGAGGGATGTTTGCTTCGATTCTCCTCTCTGTCTTGAAGAAGTCATCCGAAGCAATAAGGCTTGACTCTATTATATGGCCATAGGAGTTGAGTTTGTTTCTGGTGCAGAAAATAGTCCGATCGTTCTTAGCTTCAAATTCATTTGTCGATTTGGCAAATACGCATGCTTCAGATTGGGTCGAAAAAGGAATAGGATTTGAGGCGAACCCGTCCTTGGTGTAAAAATGAAACTTTCTGCAAGAACCCGGGTGCATATGACCCCTTTGGCACTTGAGAACCTCAAATATAGCCATTCTTTGATCAGCAGCATTGAAAAGTACCCTCGAACGAGTTCCTTTACTGTACTCTTCGTGATCAGGCACCTCAAACTTTTTCCAAGACTTCCCCTGATCGACAGTATAGAATTGGTTTTTTCCAAATGTGAAAGCAAACGCTCTCTTGTTGTTGTAAGGATCAAACTGGATCTCGTGTACCTTTTCCCCTTTTGTTTCCTCTACATCTTTCCAGTCAACGCCATCATTAAACGATATTATCAACCGATCTTCCCTCACACCAAGAATTTTACTTGAGTCATTGAAGTAGTCATAGCCATGAGCAATCTTATCGTTCTTGATGGTAGTGATAATAGGTTTGAATTCTTTCTCCGCTAAAACATTCTTCACCACGCAAATGAATAGAACCAAAAGCACATTCAATTTTGGTACTTCTAGCCACATGATTATTCAATTCTGATCCTGTGGTCAGTTTTCTGTAATCACTTTGTGAAAAATGGCGAAAGTTGTCAAAAGCTTGGTTGTATAGTACCTCTATCAGTTATCTGGCACTGTCAAAGTGTATAATGTCAAAGAATTGTATTCACGTGACTCACTACTTTACACTTCCTAAAGTTTTAAAGACAGCACCACGATGAAGAAACTAGTGCTGTTGTAAGGTGTCTAGCTGCTTGAAAGCATATAGCTACATCACCTTTGTCTGTTTGTTGGTGGAAAAAATGTGTAGTTTTACAGATCGGGCTTTTATTATGTGTTTGAAACTATCTCGACTAGGTACATGGATTTTGCATTTCTTGGGCTTCTGAACGTTTGAGGCCAATACCAATGAATATCCACTCGGTGAGTGCATTGCGTATCTAACTTTATCCACACTATCCTCGTCTCACCTCGATTGCATAACATGATGGCTGAGATTGGGCTGCAGATCAGCTGAAAAGTAAACCTAAATGGTCGTGATGCTTTTTTATGTGGATGCAGCAATTGATATCGAGACCACCTCCTATAAACTTGCTTAGCTTGAACGTGAAAGATACGAGGCTATTGATGAACTTTTCTTCGTCCTGTTTATGGATTTTAACTACCAGATGAGGGCCCTCTGCAGCATTCTCACTTTCTATGATGTCGAAATGTGATGCCTCTCCTATCAAACCGTACAATTGACGTAAACACGCCATTACTATCGCTCTCCAACTAACCTCATCCAAGCTTATCTGCTCGTCACCGGCACTTTTGCTCTCGCTATATTCGGGATCGGTTTGTCTGTAGGTTAGTATTCTTATTCAACTCGGCAGCATTTCCAGTCTCTTTTGCATATTTTTCCTGCGATGTCAAATAAAAATGTTACTTACAACTCCAAGTACAAATAATGCCAAGCATAGTCTTCCAGAGTCGGGTCTATATGGCCTTTTTCCATGATCTATGAAGCATTACTTAAAAGAATGAATTTATTTTACAATTTGATCATCACGTGTAGAAATAATCCTACACTGTCTAGAAGTTACACTTACGGTGTGTTGAAGCCGAAAACAGGACTTAAGTCCCAAAATTTAGCCACTTGGGGTTTGGTTCCTGGTAGTTTTGCTCGTAATGAGATTTAAGATTCAGTTTATAGAAACATATGTACCTTAACTAGATGTCCCAACTTCAAACCAACTTTTTTTTTCGTATTTTTCAAGTTGGAACTATATATCTGTGTTTTTATGGTTTTACTTAATTTTGTCTATTCATTTTTGAGGGGTGATTTGGATCTGAATGTTGAAACTGTCACAGGACGAATCGTCGGTTGACTGGCTTGCCGTTTCATTTATGCTGTTGCTGCGACTCTCAGAAGCGTTTTTCGGCTGTGAAGTTGTATCAGGTACCCTATCACTGTTTGTCGATGAAAATGGGAAAAAGCCTATGGAAGAATATGGATTGATGGAACGTGGTTCAAAGTTGCGACCGGCTTTAGGTTTGCGTTGTTCTCCTGGTGTCAATGGGGTGTTTTCATAGGCGATTATCTTTTGTCCGTTCTCTTTATTCCGTGATTTTGGCTTGTTTGCAGACGTAGGTGTCATTGAAGGGACAGGTAAGGCATTAGGCTCCCTTCTCTTCCGCCTTCTGTCATTGGGCTGTCTGTGCGCTTTGCTATGTCGTCTTCGGGGAGAATTTTGGCTTCTCTGGCACTGGTCATAGATGTCCTCGAACACAAATGGTAATGGAATTGCACCCATTGGTATTGGCATTCCAGGCTCCAACCTTATGATTCTTGACCCTGGCGGAAACTGCTGGATACTGTAGCAAAAATCTGGAGCTTCATAAGCTTTCTCGTTTAGCTTTTTCCCTCGGGGCTCGTAGTGGTTAGCGATATATGTAAACGGTGCTCCAAGCACCCTATAGTCAGAAAACGGAGAAGTCTCGGGCTCAATCTCTTGAAATCCACGATTTTCTTGTGAAGCTTGGTACTTAGGAGGAGCCTCCCGTCTAACGTAGCCTTGTGAATGCCCTTTCTCGGGCTTCAAAGAGAATGGTCTGTTTTGATGAATATTGTATAAACGAGAATTTTTATAACAGTTCACAATTTTAGGTAAGTTCTCCAATTCAATTCTATATTTTTTAGAATGCCTAAGGTGTAATAATTCTTCAATGTTGTAAACGATTTTCGCCATTGTATCTACTTGCTTTCTAGCTAAACCTGACTGGGTGTCTACTTCACTAGATAAAATGTTGTAGCTTTCATCTTTGTTTGTGAACTAGGGTGCAAAAAGCTGCAACATTTTTTGAAACATTCCCAGCGCAGATTCGAACCAAGGACCTTTTTTCTTAGACACATCACGTGATTTAATCAGATACAACACTGATTGAAATCTTAGGATTATCGAACTCGATACTAACAGTTTTAGGTCTAGTTGTTTTCCCATCTACTAACGAGAAGTATCCAGAGTCAGCACCACAATGGAGGAAGAGTGGAAAGAGGTGAAAGATGAGCAAGGTAGGACTTACTACTATAACGTGAATACCCAGGAGACTAGCTGGACAAATCCAGCCAAAGTCATCTCTTCCTGGAAGACATACACTACAGAGGATGGGCGTCCATACTATCACAACGAAGTCACCGGAGAAACTACATGGGAGGCACCAGATGAATTTGAAGAGGAGCAAGTGGGAGACGAAATAGGATTAGCAACTACAGAGACAAAAGCAGACATAAACGCCGAAGAGACCAAAGATGAGGGTAACTTTTCGTCGTTGAATGAAGAATTAAGTAAACAGTCAATCAACAAAAGTGATATAATAGAACCTCCACAATTCAACGCTTTTAGCGAGGCCGAAGATGCCTTCAAAAACATGCTCAAGGAACATAATGTCGACTCTACATGGTCGTTTCAAGCCGTGATTTCAAAGTTAGTTAAGGAACCTGTTTACTGGGCTATACCAGATGCCTTGCACAGAAAAAAGCTATACGATGAGTATTTGGTTCAGAGACTCAAGGATGAGATGAATAATAAGTCTGCTGTTATAGAATCGTTCAAACATAATTTTGTTAAATTGTTAGAAGAGTATAAAACCAAGGGATTGATTGATCAGTACACAAGGTGGTCTTCAGTGAAGAAACTTTTGATCCTGGAGGATAATCCTATCTATAAGAATACTGTGTTGTCAGATCACGAAGTGTCCAAGATTTACACGGAATTTATACAAAAGGTCAAAGATGGAATAGATCTACAAACTAAGGAGAAAAAAGAGCAGGCTTTAAATGAGCTAGAAGCCTATTTAACGCGCATCAACCCTACTTTGGCTTCACAGAGTGAGGGCTGGCTTCAGCTTTATGAAAATTTGATCCATGATTCCAGATTCAAAGCAAACAAACATTTTGCTATACTCAGCAAATCAGATATTTTGGAGTTATATATTTCCAAAATTTATCCTACAATAGTCAAAGAATTAAAGGCGGAAGTAGAAAAATACCAGAAGAGGAATTATAGAAGTGATAGAAAAGCAAGGGAAAAGTTTAAAGACTATATAACGAGAAACGTTACAATCAATGCAAACTCTCTATTCAAAGATATCTTCACAAAGATAGAAAATGAGGAGTCTTTCATAGAAATTTGCGGTAGAAAGGGTTCTACCCCCTTGGATTTCTTTTGGGACATTGTGGATGAAAAATATCAGGTAATGAAATTGAAGAAAAATTTGGTCGAAAGTATACTAATGACCCTCAAAAATCAATGGAAAGACAAGGAAGGTAAGTACGACGAACTCTTTTCATCTAAAGAGGTATTTTTCGACACTTTAGCATCGCTAAAAGATGACAGGCTTTCTGCTTTCGATTTCAAAATAAGTAGAGAAGACCAGCAAGATAACGAGCTAGAAATCATTTATGATAATTTGAAGAGACAACATGCTTTGCAAAAAGAGCGTTATAGAACTGGTTTGGAGAAAACGATTCGTCGAAAGAAAGAAGAGCTAGCTATATGGCTTTCCAATAACCATGAAAAATACAGCCTTGTCAAGGTGGACTCCGTAGACTCAGAGCATGATGCCACCAGCGTGAACGAATATCCTATAATAATCAAATCCATTTCTCCATCTGTGAGCTTTTCACCCAACTTGTCAAAAGCATTCACATTGGAGCAGATTTTCCTAAACAGATTTCATGACATTGAAATTTTCGACCGTTTCTTCAACACGCTCAAGCAGGCACAGAGTGTTGGCTACGATAGGCCGGTGGAACATGATCTACATGATTTGGTTTCATATTCTGTGAATCTATTAAACAATCCGACTCACAATACCTCTCAGAAGGAAACCTCGGATCTCGTAAGAAAGAGAAACCTCAATGACGGCTCAGAAGGGAACGATGTCAAGAAGCTCAAACCTGACAATCAAAGGAATAAACAGTCTGAACCCCCTAAATCAAAGCCTATTCTTCTCAACTACTAAGTGCTTGGTTCCATTGAGGGAAAAACAAAAAGTCCTGTATACAAATATATATACATCCTAATTTAAGTTGAGCAAAAAGGTTAACAGTTCATTTGTCTGTAGTTGTTATCGAGTTGATTTACATCGCTTAGTAGATAAATCTATTGGAAATGGTATGTGTCTCGGGACTGAGACCTTCAATCTTCAGGAATCTTACTTTCATGTTATGAGAACGTTTCACTAACACGTCATTTAGTCACAATCCTTAAAACCCTACTTAACGGCAGTAAGGTCGTCTTTAACAGCAGCAATATGCTTAGAAGATTTTTCATCTCAATTGGTGGAAAGACACAACAGACCAGAGATAGAGGTTGACAACTCACATAATCCTGAATTGATATTGAACCCGATGGTGATAGCTAGAAATGAGAACGAGAAGATTCTTATAGAACCATCAATCAACTCAGTAAGGGTGTCACTTAAAATCAAGCAGGCGGATGAAATTGAACAAATATTGGTACACAAATTCACGAGGTTTTTGACCTCTAGAGCTGAAAACTTCTTCATTTTAAGAAGAGTGCCCATCAAAGGCTATGACATTTCATTTTTGATCACCAATTTCCATACTGAACAAATGCTCAAAGACAAGCTCGTGGACTTCATTATAGAGTTTATGGAAGATGTGGACAAAGAAATCAGTGAAATGAAATTGTTTTTGAATGCCAGGGCTAGGGTTATCGCAGAGGCGTATTTGACCCCATTTGACTAAGATTGTAAACTATAAGGAACGGTTTGAATAAGGGGCTTTTTGAAAAACCTACTTACTTGAGTACAAAAATACACGAAATGAATCTAGAAATTCACTTTAGTTACCGTCTATATATAAGATCGTAGTGCTTGGAACGTCTGATAGTAGACTGCAACAATGGCCCTCGTTTTTTTATGAAAGGTTTACGTCTTTTGTTGTTGGTCTAAAGAGTCCTTAGTGGTCTTCATATTGATTTCATTTGAAGTGAGTGGGCGTGTGTCTTTATCATCATCTCTAGGAGTCGAATTGTTGGAGACTTGAGAGGTATTAATATTATTCACATTTACAGCAGCACCATTATCCGCAATTCTGTCTCTAGCGTCATCATTTTTATAATTTTTTGGCATTTCATTTTGACTTCTCACTCGCAATTCCCTTTGGCTATAATGCGCTCTATCAACCTCACTTTGCGATCCAGAACTTAATTCATAATTTATATCTTTACCCTGATGATTGATATTATAGTCTGTAGTTGGAACATTCGGCACCACAATTGGCAATTCAGTATTTTCGCTCAATAGGCCGGGAACATGATTTAATACAGAGTCTAATTTGTAAAGAGCATTACCGGCTTGCTCAAATCCTTTCAGTGAAATTTTGAGAATCCACCTGTAGTTGAAGATTTGGTCTTTGTAAAATTCGGCTTCCTCTTTTGTCTGCGCGGTTACAAATAATAGCGATGCAAAGGTGCCGATCAATGCAATGTTCGCCTGGGTAGATGAATGCCAAAATGAATGCATGTGCTCTGGCTTCAAGTCCCTAATAAAATCAATAGACGCTAAACATCTCGTTTTAGCTGCTGTTCGGCACACATCTATCAACTCTTTGGGTGGAGGATTACCGCCAACACATTGCTGATAAATGGCAGTTATGATCCTTCTGTGCAAACTCAACTCAGTTGCAAAATATGCTAATTGAAGATATCCATTAGAACATAATTTTCTTGGTTGCACGGAGCTCATTTGCAATTCTGGAGGCAAAGAATGATACCAATTACGGAGACTCAATTGAAGCGGCTTGGCAATTTGTAGTATTTGCCCAATATCTCTTACTTCCTCCATCGCCCTTATGGTGTAAAACCTGCTCATAATCCCTGACAAGATTTTTGTAAGCTCACATAAATGCATGAAAATCTTCTTCCCATTGTTGATGTCAGAGGATCCTTCTTTTAAATCACCATCTCCATGTTTCTCAGGAAAATCTTCTTCCACTAACGATTGGACAAGCCAGTTATCTTCGTTGATATGAGAGGGCCTTGAGTTTTTCAATGACAACCATTTGTCTTCCATGTACACAGCCCATGCTAACCTCTTTCTCAAACATCTCTCCCATTTAGGAAGTTTCCAACTGTTACAATTCAAGCCCAAACCAAGCTCTTCAGAAAGTGAGATCACTTGAGAACATAAGACCCAGTCACTGTAGTGAGAGTTCCCAACTGCCATAAAGGAGTTTAGATCAGTGGGTGCTTTACTATTAGTTGGCGGTAAATTCTCATTTTGACTGATCATGTGTTTGCATTGCAAGAGGAGTAGGCCTGCTTGAACGGCGCTTAGTTTCGGCCTTTTCAAAATTTCCACCAAGTAATTATTGAGACCAATTTTGAAAATGAGCTCGACGTTTGGTTTTGGGAATCGATTGAGCTGAGGATCATAATCCCACCACTGAATTGCTAATACGTAGACGGCGGCCAATAACGGCGCACTGAACTCTCGATGTGTTCGAGAATATTTTTCCAAGAAAACTTTTTTATGTAGTATGGGGTATGAAGGATGAATGATGCGGAAGTATAAATCGATCAAGATTTGACCATGGGGAGCAACAAATTTTTCTATGGCATCAACATCATTAGACATCGACTGATAAGAGTGCGCCGATTGATCATCTTTCAACACAAAGTGCACCTTCTCACTTACTTTACGCAAGGATGTAGAACTATCTAGATTGATCTGATCAATCTTGGTGGCAGTAGAATTGGTATTATGTCCTGCATTATGACTCTGCTGTTGTCCTTTGATCATCCCATTTAAAAGTAGAGCATCATAAAGGTAGGACGTGGGTCCCACGTAGAAACTTGACCGGGGAAATTGCAATGACAATGTCTTTCTTAGGAGGGAGTTGTTTATGGCGGAATAATCCTGAACAGGAGGAACGTCTCGTATAGGCACGTCTGGAGGAACAATCACATTTGTATCGTTGGTGGTACTGGTAATCCCGCCATTCACCAAACTGATTTCTTGAGGCGCGCCGCCCCCCTTTGTCTTCTTTACCTCTAGGCCCAAGTCTGGTCCTGCTTTGCGTTTCAAAGCCTGACCAACGTATGTACAAGTAAGCAGTTTGGCCTCACATTGAGTGCAATTTTTCGAAGTCGACAGTAAAACGCACTTGGTCTTGCGCTTGCGACACCGGTCACAGGGCCTTCTCTGCTTTGATATCTTGCTTTGGTGCAACAGAGAGCCCTGGAAGCGGGGGTCCCGGCTCCCTCCCATGGCGGCTGTCCCTTCGGCGCCCTCATGGTTCACGTAATTCTGTTCCATACTACCGCCATTACCTCCAGCACCTTCTGTGTACCCCAAGGTAGGAATTATGGCATTGTTGGCGGCATCAAAGTCCATGTTGTAGAGCATATCGTTGCCTGGGTCCATCAAAATGCTAGACGCCCAGTTACTGTCGAAATACCCGGGCGACTGCGTGTCCAAATCTTGATTCTCTCTAACATTCTCTCCCCCAACTTGATCTTCGTTGTTCTCCTTTTGACTCACATCAATATGTCGTACTATGCCGCTTTGAATAGAAGGGTCGTACTCAGCTTCATGACTCAAATCGTTCCTATCTGCTGGCCGTCCATTACTCATTCTATATATATATCTCGGCTGAGGCCTGAGTAACGTCTGTATCGTCTGATCGATAGAAAAAAGCTTATAAACTGCTGTTTTATACGAAAATCAATGGGAAGTTCTTAACTACTAGCTATTTTTTGATTTTTTGAATCTCAGATATTTACATTTCTTGCACGACAAGATCTTTCTGTTCAAATAAACTACGTTTGTTGCAACCACAAATAGAGCACAGAGATATATAAAGAGAGAGCAAAGGGGCAAGTATGATATTTCGAAGTTTCTTCTTAAACCAGGTAGTGTTTTAATCTTACCTTAATCTTTAATTACAGTATTGTAATTAAAATAAAATTTGCTTTTCACCTTTCTTACTAGTTGCTTATTTTCATTCAAACAAACTCTTGATTAACAGGTATCAAGATGACAGCCAACCAGCAAAGCTTCTGCACAGCCAAGAGTGGCTTTGAAAGCCAGGAAGACAACATTTTTGACAGTCCAATTTCGACGGACAAACCATTGTCTCTTTTCAAAGAAAAGGGTGGAGAGGTGTCAGTCCCCAAGAACATCAGCAATTCGTCGCCATTGCAAACCAACGGATTCTACTCCAACATGCTTGTGGAGAAGCAGGACAATGGCGTGTGGACACACCCATACAGTGTTGCTTACTCACACAAGGATTACTATGGATTGCAATTGTACCATGCCCAGACTCTGGACAGAGTGTTTGCCAAGGGATCGCAGCCAGTTGAGTACTTTTACTCGCCAACTGGTATCAAGGAACTTGTGTTAAGCGCTTCTGGGTTTGACAGCAACACCAGCTTCTCGTTGACGAACACGTCCAAGTTTGCCGCCACTGCCAAGTTTTCTGGGTCCAACGGTACATTGGAGTGTCCCCTTGTCCAAGGGATGGGATTTGTTACTGGTGTTTACAAGAAGTTGACACCACAGATCAACTCAGTTGTTGGGATCAAGTCTGTGGACAAGGACAAGTCACCTAAGGATGGTATTCTCAAGTATAAGGTTTCTTTGAATAACAACACCACCTGGAGCTTGTACTCAAGTGCCTCAAGCGGCTCAGCATTGTCTTTCTCTTTGAAGGACTCGAACACCATTTCTGCTTCTGGATCCTCCGATGGAGCCATTGTGCAATTGAGCTTTGGTAACGATTCCAATGCTGACAAGGCTGCAGGATGCTACCCAACTGACAGCTCCATCAGCGCAACTGTTAACGGGTCTAACATCACCTACAAGTTGAGCTACTCGACTTCGGGATCTTCCAGCAGTGGAAGCACCTTGTTATTTGCATTCCAACATCATGTTGACTCAGCTACTGACAACACCAAGAAGGCCAAGACTTCGTTGAAATTGCCTTCCACCACGAAGGGTGATATGACGGCGTTTTTGACCAACACTTTGGAAATGACTGAGCCATTTGAAACCAAGCTCGGTTTTGATCCATTTACCACTATTGAAGGTAAATCTGCCAACTATAGTGATAACGCAAAGAAGGCCATTACTGATGCTGCCAATACGGAGGCCAAGGAAGATGTGGAGAAAAACTCAGATGTCAATTCGATGTATACCAGTGGTAAGATTTTAGCCAAGTACGCCTTGATCTTGTACACCACTCACTTTATCTTGAAAAATGACGACTTGACCAAGTCATTGTTGGAAAAAATTAAGAAGGCAATTGAAAAATTCTCCAAGAATACTCAACAATTCCCATTATTCTATGACACCAATTTCAAAGGAATTGTGTCTTCAGCAACCGGTGGTAATGATTTTGGAAATGGTCACTACAATGACCACCATTTCCACTATGGTTACCATATTCATGCAGCAGCATTGGTTGCAAAAGTTGATAAGGATTTGGGAGGTAAATGGCTCGATGAGGTTAAGCCTTGGGTCAATGATCTTGTTCGTGATGTTGCTAATCCTTCTACCAAGGATAAATATTTCCCTGTTTCCCGTTCTTTTGATTTCTTCAATGGTCACAGTTGGGCCAAAGGTTTGTATGCTTCTGGTGATGGTAAAGATGAGGAATCCAGTTCTGAAGATTACAACTTTGCCTACGCAATGAAGTGCTGGGCCAATGTAATTGGTGATAAGAATATGGAAAATAGGGCTAACTTGATTATTGCAATCATGAAGAGAGCTTTGAACTTGTACTTTTTGTATGATGATGACAATAAAATTGAGCCAAAAGAATTTATTGGGAACAAGGTGTCTGGTATTCTCTTTGAGAATAAGATTTCTCACACTACATACTTTGGTACTGAAATTCAATACATCCAAGGTATACATATGCTTCCAATTACACCAGTGTCCTCTATAATCAGAGGACCCAAATTTGTAAAGCAAGAGTGGGATGAAAAGTTGGCTAAATCTATTGATCTGATCAACGATGGTTGGAAGAGTATTTTAATGTTGAATGTTGCACTTTATGATCCTGACACTGCCTACAAGTTCTTTAGTGGTAGTTCCTTTAACTCGAAACTTCTTGATAATGGTTTGTCTAGGACTTGGGCTTTGGCATACAGTGCTGGTGTAGGTGCTTCCAGTTGAGCAAGGTGCACCTACGATTGGTGTCTGTTTGAAGAAAAGTTTACATATTAAAAAAGCAAAAAAAAAAAATGCATCAAAGCTCAACGCTTTTGTTGTTGATGCATAACTAGTTTTGAGAGGGTGAGCAAATCATTACTATATAGTTAATGTACGAAGTTATGAAGATATGAAAATTGACGATTGAATGATGTAGATTGAAAATCATACTTGGGAAGATGTCGTTTTTTATCGAATTTGTACAGATAGACAAGTTTGGTGCATAAATTGTATTACTGTTAAAAAAACAATATATACGAAAAGTGGTTTCGACTTATTTGGGGACCATTGACTGATGTGTTGCATAGATGAGTGAAGATATTATACCAGATGAAATAGTGGGTTTTAAAGAAAGTCGTTTACCAAGAGATCAGATACAATACAGCGAAGTGGCTGACCATGAAGATTACGATCACAGATTACGACAGCTTCAAGAGAGAAGGAGAAGAAATAAGAAGAGTAAAACTTCATCCCGCAAGAAAGGCAACAAATTGGATTATGATTTTGAAGTTGACGACAGCATTGACTTGAAGCAATTAGACTTGAAGTTACCAACATTGGACTCTAAGGTAAAATTTATAGATCAAAAACTACATCGCAAAACATTGCCTGGAGATAAGGCAGCAACAAGAATTAGTAGTAAGAAGCATTTACACACAGACACAGCTGGTGGTCAGAATGAAGCTATTTCACTGAAAGAATATCAAGAATTGATAATAGAGAATTTTGAAAACCTTGACATACAAGATTTTTTCCGCCAAGCAGATAATCCTACCTATGAAGTTAACATGTTTCGTTTATATGTATACTCAGTGTACAGTGACCAAGAGCCATTTTTCGTTAAAGCACTTCACGATTCTGAAAAAGAGAGTCAATTTAGAAAAATACTAGGTACTCTTAGTAATGTGAAAGAATTTAATTATAACTTCAATGAAAAGTTCGTCCCTGCTAACGTGATGACGAGTACCAACGAGACGCCGATCAGTAGAAGTAAAACAAAGTTGGAAATACCGAAGAAAATATTACAAATGCTAAATGCAACTAATGATTAGTCTAAATCCTTTGAAAAGACTCGGCTCATTAGATTCTCTTTAAACCCCCCATCATATATGTTTGTCAATTCCCCCATGGATCGTATGGGTCGTACTCTTATACCAGATTTCTCAGTGAACAAGATTTTACTGTCATTCAAACTGATGTACACTGTTTCGAAGGAGTTATCGGCATTGTTCTTTAATACTGATCTTTCAACGAATGTTTCCTCTATTCGTTCATCAGCAACTTCGAATAGGACACCCAAGTCAATAAGGTACTCAATATCATACCATTTTTCGCATTCATTTGTTGTCACACCTAGGTACAAATATCTCAAATGGAGACCAGTGAACAAGATTGTTATAATGGTGAATATAGAGCAAAGGATGAAAAGCACACCAGCTGTCTTATTTTCAAGGTTCGTTGCCACAATAAGCAACCAAAAACTGGCTTGGGGGTACTGGACCCATCTTTTCATCAAGGCTTT
The DNA here is from genome assembly GCA_001600675.1 of Millerozyma acaciae. Classification (NCBI taxonomy): domain Eukaryota; kingdom Fungi; phylum Ascomycota; class Pichiomycetes; order Serinales; family Debaryomycetaceae; genus Millerozyma; species Millerozyma acaciae. The sequence continues at coordinate 326,264 of BCKO01000005.1, read as the reverse complement.
ATAGGAAAGAAAGCCTCCATAACCCAAAAAGTTGATGTTCAAAATGAGGAAGCTCAAAAACCACTTATAGTTATAATACCCAATACAATTGTTGAGCCAAATGCAATGGTGGTCAAAGAGCATGACACATGTGTTGCACGTAGAACAGTGCTTTGATCTGGCGGGCTTAACTAGCTTGCAAGTTGAACAATGCCTGCCACTAAAGAATATCAATTCGTTATTGAAAAAGCTTTGGTTAGCCCGGTCGACGTTATGTGCTGTAATACGACCAGGGTTTGAGAATATAGTTATGCAACTCACTACATATAACATCACAATAGAAACCCAAATATATAAGTTATGAAATGGGCTTCCTCTTATTCCGACCGGTAGATTCCAATAGACGTATTTGAAAAATAATCCAAGGCAGTAAGTTACAATTCCCAAGTAGAATAACGGAACTGTCCACTGTAAATACTTTGCGTATGGCGATGCACTGATAGATAAATATATGGTATTTATCGAGGCTAGCGCATGATGATTCAACCTTAATGTAGCAGTTTTCAAGCCATTCGTATTTCTTCTAAATCCCGGGCTGTTTGCAAATAGTATGCAACTAGTGGCTATTGCCAAAAGGAGGACAAGTGTAGCTACTAGTACAATCGAAGTATTCATCCTCCGGTAACTTGAAAAAAAAAAAAATCATAGATAGGAACTCGCGTTAACCATTTATTGAACTGAACAGTTTATTTTACACTTTCCTTCGGTATGAACTTCAAAGAGCTAGTACAAGAACAGAAAGGTCAATTGGAGGGCCTCTTGAGAGACATACCTTTTGATAAAAAGAAGCAACCGGAAGACTCTTTGTTTTTAAATGTATACAAAATATCTGTCGAAGACATTGTGAAGTTAAATGATGAACAGGAAAAGTTTCCCATTGATGCAAATAAATTACTCAAATTCGGGATATCGCTAGGGAACTTGCTCAAGTCGTTACAGCAGGATGAAGAGGTCTATTTTCAGCAACAGAAACAGCAACAATATCTCAAGAACAACATCAACAAAGTGCAACATACGCAAAATAAGCTGGGATATGGAGTTTCTAGCAACAACAAAGATCCTTTCAGCGCCCCTGAAGGTGTGGGGAATTCCAGTACAGCGTCAACGCGTCCACCGTATCAAATAAAGTTTGTAAGGAATCTATCCAATATCTTGAGAAATTTTGATATAGGAGGCAACTATTCGATGAGCCAGATCAACCTTAAGTTACAGCAAATTGCCTCAAACGGGTCCGGGTCGACGTTGAATAATTCCAGCGTTACCACGTCTCCCATAAAGCTAAATTCAAGGCAACTTTTGATCGAAAAACTCGAAATAAACATTAAGTTGGATGGTTTATTTATTTACAGGACGGTCATACAATTGCTAATTAAGATATACACTATAATACAGTCGCATCTTCTGGCTAGCTACAAAGGAGGTTGTGATGCTCAGGATAGTGCTACAGAATACCTGCCGGCGTCGCCTGCGGTCGAAAATGCTTCTGTCTTCTCCTTCAGTTCTGCAACCTCAGAAACTTCCTCAATTGCTGGCGATTACAACAAGTTGTTGATGCAGTGCATAAGTCGTATATCCATCGGTTTGGTCGAGCCCTTCATACGGCTAATAATGTACCAGACAATTGTTCCTTCAGTCAATGAAGAACTAGATAGCTTATTAGATAGTGTATGTTAGATTTTTGCATATCATTCGAACCACCACTCGGCCACCCTAGACCAAATGCTATGGGCAAATCTCCTTCCCAAAACCTTGCCTATCAATGGAAAAATGATAAAATTCACAAGGTTGGTAATTTGCTTGACACTTTCCTCCCATTGCTCCTGAGCAGTTAAATCATATTCGCTGGACGAATCGTCACTATATTCGGTATAAGTGCCGCTGCCAACTTCATAAACCAAGTCTTCAGGTATACTTGATTCGACTGTCTCCATGGTTTGGCTCCCGCTCTTAAATTAATATTGTTGATAGCTTAGCTTCAACTTCGATTCTAATGAGAAGGGAAAAAAAAAAAAAAAAATATATCATAGTCAGACATCTCGTTTTCTTCTTGATGATCAGATTGCTCCTAAACTCCATCAAAAGAGCAAGAAACCTGTTATATAACATGAACATAGAGGAGTTTGACTGTGTTAAAGAGGGATCGGCTCTGATCCTAACTCCTAAGGAGGAAAAAGTTTTTTACAATCCTATTCAACAGTTTAACAGAGATCTTTCTGTGATGGGAATCAAAGCATGGCACCTGATATATAGCAGCTCCAAAGAAGGGGAGAAAGAGCATAAAAACAAGAAAAGAAAGTTGGATTCAGGCGTAGCAGGAGCAGATTCAGGACCTAGTATCAAAGTTTTGGAGGCTTTGTCTGCGACAGGTCTTCGAGCTATTAGATATGCCCATGAGATACCCGAGATTCAAAAAGTTGTTGCCAACGACATGCTTCCAGAAGCGGTGAAGTCGATTGATAGAAATATAGAGTATAACAAGCTTTCGGATAAGGTCAAGTCGAATCAGGGAGATGCCATCAAATTCATGGCCACCACTAACGAAAAGTTTCACGTTATTGATTTGGATCCATACGGGACGGCCACTCCTTTCATAGATGGTGCAATCCAGGCCATCAAAGAGGAAGGGCTCTTGTTGGTAACATGCACCGATGCTGGTGTTCTTGCTGGCTCTGGATATCCAGAGAAATGTTTCGCATTGTATGGTGGACACAACTTTGGCAATGCCAACGTGAGTAATGAGGCCAACCACGAAGCGGGCATCCGTCTTATTCTTAGTATGATTGCAACTACGGCAGCCAAGTACAAGAAAACTATTGAGCCAGTCTTGTCATTGTCGATTGACTTTTATTTTAGGCTTTTCATGAGGGTCAAGACCAGTCCACTACTGGTAAAGGAGCTTGCCAGCAAAACCATGACCACATACTACTGTAATGGATGCGGAAATAAAGTTAATCAACCTTTAGGAAGAGTGACGGAAAAGGGCAATAGCAAAAAGTTCCAAGTGCCAAAAGTTGCCAAGGTAAGCGATACATGTTCGTTCTGCGAGAGTTCTAATTTCATAGCAGGCCCAATGTGGGCAGGACTGTTACACAACCAAGAGTTTATTAGCAAAGTCTTGGAGCTCAACAAGGCGGACAAGAGTGGAATCTACGGTACCAAGGAGAGAATAAAGGGAATGCTCACCTTGGCCCAAAATGAGTTAGATGTGCCTTTCTACTTCAACTTGAACCAGGTTTCGTCACTCTTCAAGGCCCCACCGATTCCCATCCACGATTTCTGTAAGGCCATTGGTAATTTGGGTTACAACGTTTCTCTCACCCACGCCAAAAAAAACTGCGTCAAGACTGATGCTCCATGGGAAACAGTGCTAGCGATCAACAAACGTTGGCTCATTGATAGCAACAAGATACTTTTGAGCGGATACGAGGCAAAGTTGGCCAAGGACCCTGAAAACGAAAAGTTACTGGCAAAAATCGAGGGCTTGAAGAAAGATATTGGTTCTAACCCAAACTTGACTTCAGGAATGACTGGTTACAAGATCCTCCAGCATTTGAAGGATCGCGACGTTGACCATATCGACTTCAACACCGAGAACGAGTACAGCACTCGCGTTAACAAACTCAGACACTTGAAAATGGTCAGATATCAAGAAAATCCCACCAAGAACTGGGGGCCCAAAGCCAGACCAGGTAAATAATCCAAGACGCTCATCGTGGGTGTAACAGCACAAGCAGCACAAGCAGCACCCTTAGAGCGCAAACCAAACAGCGCTCTAATCAGCAACAGTAGCAGCAAATAGTCTAATTTACATCGTACAACTTGCAATGGGATATCTTCTCTCGAGTCGCACCGCTAGAAAACCGGGGTAGAGACAATCTCAACTTCTGACTGCCTCTGGCAACTCCTGGCCACTCCTAGCACCCGGTGGTGGAACTACAAAAACGAACACTACCATTGAAAATATCACGTCAATAGCCAGCACACCAAAAGGTCAGAAACCTAACGGACACAACTGGAAGTCAAAAAGCCGTCATTCTGTCCCGGCTCTCGCCGCACAACGTTCCTACATCACTCTTGAGGTATAAGCTTCTTATATTACAAAATTACCACTAAAAATCACTATCATCCTATTCTATTACAACTCTAGGCTTCGTTCCTTTTGTGTGTTTTCTCTCGACCGGGGCGGCATGGCTCCCCCCCAGGGGGAGGCAGGCCACGCCCCCTAAGCCCTCACCACGAATAGACATCTTTAGAACAATAAAGCGACACCAGCAGCAGCGGCGGCACCAAACAAACTAGCACCGGCAACTTGGGCGGCACCAGATCCACTCTTGGAAGAGCTTCCGTTCTTGCCAGCAGCACTTCCGTTCTTACCAGCGGTAGAGTTACCACCGGCAACAGCAGTGCCATTGCTGTGCTTAGACTTAGCGGAGACAGCGGTAGCTGCAAATAAAGCGATAACAACTGATTTGAATTGCATTTTAATGTGTCTTGTTACTTAAAAGTTAGTTGATATGTTAAAAACTACTTGCAAAAAAGTATCTCTTTTGACTAAACACAAATGGCGATATTCTTTGATATTTATACTTTCGAGAAACCCATGGAATCTTGGAATGCCTGTGCTTAATTTGGTAATATTAAATTGCCCTAAAGCATAGCCCTTTTTGCGAAAATAGGAAAATGCCACAAAATCATGTCAAAGGCGGTTTATTAGTTTGGTATATGACACCATGCGCAGACCATCTAACGCTGTGATGGTCTTCTATTGGTGCTAGACGATTGGTCGTGTCACCTGGTACAATATCCGCGAAACTCATTAGCATTGTGTCGCGAATTGAAAAAAATAAATGCTACCCTTTTACAATGGCCAATTGCACACAATAGATTATCGAGCGCGGAAATGACTGGGGGTAAAGGACAAAAACCTTCGATTACAGCGTACATGGGAGCGCAATGACAGGCGGTAAGTTTGGGGCCCATAGTAGAACTCGTGAACTAATTTTAGACGTGACGCAGAGCCTCGGGAATCATCATGTATGATAATGATGACGATAACAATAAGCTGAAGGAGAAAAAGAAAAGCGTACAAGACACAGACACGGTATAGACGCGTATGTGACTGGTAACATTGGTAAAAACAGGGGCCACAAAGTGGCCCCTGTTGTCCTCAATGAATTGGAATGCAACAAGAGCGCTATATGTGCGAGCAAGTTCTGGATAGCCTATGGTTAGAATAGCACAGAACGTGCCGTTGGAATTGCCCATACGAAGACCACTGGGAGTAGTGCATATAGATACATGTAGGGGGCTAAAATTCAACCTCCTTTGGAGGAAAAGGGAAAAGGTGGCAAAAAGAGCGAGAAATCGAGAGAGAGAGAGAGAGAGAAAAAAAATAGAGACAGGGAATAGCGGCGCTTACACTGTACGATTGGAGGTAATAATATGGGGCGCTTGCGGGACACACCAGAAACCGTTCGGCCTTTGAACGGAACAGGGTAGAGTAAAGGGATGGGCGACAGAAAAGGAGAGAATGTGAGGAGTAAGAGTATATAGGAGTAAAAGCAGAGCATAGCATAGAGGCGAAGAAGCTTCACCAGGTACAAAAGCTAGACGGAAAAATAGGAGAGTAATGATGTGGAAGAAAGATTTGGGGCTTTTTACCACCAAAAAAGAGAAGAATCGAGAATGAAAGGGAAAAAAAAAGAAAAGAAAAAGAAAAAAAACTAAAGAACGTGACACAAAGTCATAAAATAAGCCCGTAATAAGCCCGTAATAAGCCTGCAACGAGCCTACAGTAAGCCTATAATGAGCCAAAATGAGCTCAAAATGAGCATGAAATAAACCCGTAATGTTTCAGTACTGAAATAAAGACTGTCACAAAGGTGGAAGGAGGCGAAACCACATACTGCGACTAGAATTGTTAGACATGTCAATTTATGCCAAGACAGCACAATTGAAGACAGGTGCAGTGAAGTTCGTGAATATGATATAAAAAGATCACAAGTTAGCAAGGTACAGAATGTGCCAGGGAAAGGCGGTGTAGTTGTAAATTTGGAGGCGAAGAGTTCAGTGGTTTCCACTTGACTCCGGGAATGGGAGAATTTGAGAATCTGGGAATTGGGCCACTTGCGAATTCACGTGTATGGGTGTTAGGGTGTTTCTATTCTTTATGACCGTTTTACTGCAACTTTATTTTTAGGTACGCCTGAAGACATCATATTGCAAGGTGACATTTAATTTAATTCAGTTTTTTTTTGGTCTTTTTTTTATTATGGTGTTCGGGTGTAAGGTCACGTCATAGTATGACGGAGACGGAGATGGGATGGAGATGGAGGTGGTGATCTGACTGCGAGCGAGATGAAAAAAAGAGGAGGAACACACCCATACCACGTGATAAGAGTGCACATACCAAAACTACTATGTTGCACAAAATCAGACAAAAGGAAACCCAATAAGTGGTGTTTGGGTGTTTGGGCGTTTGGGTGTTAGGGCCAGGATCAACTATAGCACGTGACATACACGCTTTCTCTGCCTCGTTGAGATCAGCTAGCGGCCTGCACATAGTTCACAAAAGACGCTCTGAGGACCATATAAACACGATTTTGTTTACAACACTAGCAGCATTAGCAGCATTAGCGCCGGCACCAGCACCAGCACTATTTTACCCTATTCACAAGAAAAGCCTGGTCAGCTCATCTAGTGCCATGGCGGTCAGCAAGGAACACATGTACAAGGCGCTCATGCAATACAAGAGTGGGATACTTAACCATATAAGTGTTGCCTGTGGGTTTCGTATCCGGTCGAGGAAGCAAGAAAAGGCACAAGAAATCATAGACGGTCTTGAACTAAACAAAAAGATTCCCTCGAAAGTTGACATTTTGGCGGTAGACGTTGGGGTAAAGAACTTCTCTTTCTGCCAAATCAACGGAGCGTCGTTACGAAGAGGACTCCCTCAACTCGAAAAGGGCAAGTGGGAACGGATGGACTTACACGAACGGTATGGCAGCGGGTATGTGAGTCTCACCAGCGACGCTGAGTCGATGATGGAGTCTAAGCGATATCTCAGTTACCTTAGTTATCTGTTAGTAAATGATCTCTTTCTCAAGCCGAGATTTGCACCCACATACATCGTTATAGAGAATCAGCGGACGAGATCAAATGGAGCTCACTCCACACTTCCAAACGTGTTGCTCAACTACACGTTGGAGAACATGCTTTATTCGAGTATTTTTACCCTGCAGCAGATGCATCCTTGGCTTGCAACAACACTTATAACTCCAATGAACTCGAACAAGATGATTAACTTTTGGGTCAAGAGATTCTTAGCAACTGAGCATGCAAAGGACATCAACGCCAAGAAGATTAGAAGCGAGTTGTTTTTCGACTGGCTCGAAAGCTCGCATGCTCCATTCACCCACTCGTTTGATATACCCGACAGTTTCCATGACTTATCAACCTTAAAAAAGAACCGGTCTCTATTAACCTGGTTGGGGCTTCCTGCGGAACGGAACAAGGCCGACGATTTGATCGACAGTTTACTTTATGCATTAACCATACACAAATATCTCAAGAACCAACAGACATTATTGGAATACTTGGAAAAGGAGAAAAGTTTGACAGACTATGTACTCGATGTAAATGATAACCACAAATTAATGATAGCGAACACGATCGAAAACCATGGCTACTTGTTCAATGACAATATATGATAGACAAAAAAGGTAGAAGCGTGACGATTTTCTGATAACATCATTATTTTTTTACTTTGTTTTTAAGCAAGCAAAATCATCATGGTCAGGCGTGAAACTTTGGTATATCTTGGGTTGACTTCGCCTTAACCTTGCGCAACACTCTCAAATACTTCTATTCGCCATTATCCTCCTCGGAAATTTCGAAGATCATGTCCCTGGAGCTTTCACTCATGCTTTTATCTTTGACAGAGTATGTCTTCCCTCCCTTAATAGCTTTTGTTGAGACGGATGAATCTTCAGAACTATCGCCGCTAGACAATTTCTTATGAATATTATCTTTTACTCCGTTATCTACACCGTCGTCGTCGTCATCGTCATCATCATCGTCATCATCATCGTCATCGTCATCGTCATCATCATCATCGTCATCATCATCATCGTCATCATCATCATCATCGTCGTCATCATCGTCATCGTCATCGTCATCGTTATCGTCATTTTCCTCTTCGTTTTCCTCTTCATTCATGTCATTAACAGCAGCAGCACGAACTTGGGCCGCACTTATGCGCCTTCTTAGTATGTCCACTATGTCCAGCCATTCTCTCATACCCCCCATCCCGATATCACCACACACTAAAACTTTTTCTACAGGCTTTAGAATCTCAATACCAAAACCGTATTCGGGAGTAGACAACAAATTCAATTGCTTTGCAGTAAGTGGATGAGTGTACATAAATGTGTTCATCGCAGGTGCTACTAAAATAGGCTTTTTTGTTGCAGGAGTTGGGGTACTATTGGAAGCTGTGGGCACCATATTTGTGGGCCCCCAACTTCTGATGATAGAAGTCAAAAGGTTATCAGCAATGCCATTTGTAATTTTTGCCAAAGTATTGGCAGAAAGGGGCGCTATGAGAAAAATATCCGCCCACTTCCGTAGTTCATTGTGCAAAATTAGTTTGTCATAGGAACTTTTTGGTTTTTTCATCACCCCCAAGCTATTTGCAGACGAAGGCATCACTTCAGCAGAAGATTCTCTGAAGTTTGCCCACTCATCTTCATCTCTCCAAATTTTAACATCATTGTGGATCTTAAGACCTTTTAAAAAATGACTTGCTGATTTCGTGGCAACTAACTGGATCGAAACCTTTGACTTACCATACACTTGAAATAGCTTGTCAATTATCATAGGGACTTTGATAGTTGCAACCGATCCAGTGCATCCAAGTAAGATATGTATTTTCTCGTCATCTTGTTTGGTCAAATATTGCTGAAACGGGACCGGAGGACCGACAGGCGATGCTACGATGGTCTTCTTTGATTTTTTTCCAGTGATCGAGTCTTTCCTCGAGATGTTAATGTGTGGCGTATTAATGGGTTGTACTGGGGGCTTTGGTGACTTTTGGCTTGATACTTCAGGTTGGCCCGAGGAATTGCGTGGTGGTGGAGAAATTGAGCCTAGTCTGCTGGTTTTCTTAACCTGCTCACCCAGCGATTGATTCTTGAAGTAGGGAGAAGTTTCTGATGCAGGAGAGTTAACCCTAGATGAACTATTGCTTGGTGTAAAGTATCCGCTACTCACTTCAGGGCTTATCACAGCCACTGGTCCTTTTGGTGGATGTGCCAGATTGCTGAAAAACTGGGTTATATCGTTCGAATTTGTAGTGGGTGTTCTTTTGTTAATTTTGTTATTATTAATTAATGAAGGTTGCCTCGAAGGTGCTTGCCCGGGTGCCTCTGCGCTTTGAGTTGGTAACTTTACAGCTGATGGTTGTGATGAAATAGTGAATCTTCTTGCCTTCTCCTGCCCGTCAAGGCCACCAAAAGAGACAGTTTGGGCATGCTGATGCGATTCTTTATTCTCGTCGTATTCTCTATGCGTCTGAGCAATATGGTCGTCTTCCTGATTCATATTTCCTCAATGCCTTATATATTGTAGAAGGATTTATTAATTTGTACAGATTTTTAGCAAGAATGCGAAACAAAATGTCGTCCAGAAAAAATGATATATACGCGACATTAACACGCTGTTGACATTCTTAAAGTCTGAATACTTTTTACCCATTAAGAAGCCTAGGAGACAACATTTACCAACACAAACGATGAATCTTCGTAAACAGCTCACTCAATTTTTATCTTTAGCATACGTGCTTTCGTCTGCATTCATGGCATGGAAGACTCTTTCCGTAATCACGAATTCACATTCGCCAATAGTAGTTGTGTTATCAGGGTCCATGGAACCAGCATTTCAAAGAGGTGACATACTCTTCTTATGGAATAGAGATAGTATGGCCAAGGTGGGTGATGTGGTTGTGTACGAAATTGATGGGAAATCAATTCCAATTGTTCATAGGGTCTTGAGGGAACATCACAATAAAGAAGGGAAACAGTTCTTGTTGACAAAAGGTGACAATAATGCCGTGGATGACTTGGGCTTGTATGCTAAAAAACAGTCATATTTGAACCAAAAGACCGATCTAGTGGGTACGGTGAAAGCTTACTTACCGAAAGTGGGATATGTGACGATCTTGATAACAGAAAACATGTATTTCAGATACGCCGTTTTGGGGTTGATGGGAATCTCAAGCTTACTATCCAAAGAGTAGCATCTAACTACCAGTCTGTATAATAGCTAATTCGAGTTATAAGGTTATCTCTTAGCATATCGTAATTTCGACGCGATAGAACCTAAACCACATACTTTCATGAGATTATTTTAAATTTTTGCCATTACGTTGTAGTTGTTTCTTCACAGGAGAAGTTCTTACTCTCATGTTTGATCTATTGCTTTCATTGACTTGAATAGATCTGCTAACGGTGAAATAATCTATTCCAGATCTTTTAAAAAAATATGCCTTCAGCCAGATTCGAACTGACGATCTCCTCATTACTAGTGAGGTGCCTTACCAACTTGGCCATAAAGGCTAAATAAAACGACCTCGGTGAGGATCGAACTCACGATCTTGAGATTAACAGTCTCACGCCTTAGCCAGCTTGGCCACGAAGTCCCTTTGTTGCTTTGAACTTTGAAAGCACATACTATATTACCCGTAGACCCATATTCAAGCTGCTTGTATAGACAGTTTCTTCAACATATTCTTGGATGCTGTTTTGCAAGTCTTCGAGATCAGACTATAAATACATGATAGATGTCAAATTGCTTGTTAGGTGAAAGAGCAATAATTACGGGGGCGTCGAGAGGATTAGGCAAGGCCCTCTCGAAGCGACTTGCAGGCCAGGGTTGCTCCATAACACTAATAGCTAGAGACAAAGACAAACTTCTTCAAACCAAGAAGCTGCTTGCTGTGATTAGCGACGACCAAGAACACCGCATTACACAATTTGACCTTGCTAATTTGAAAGAATTGTCCCACGAGCACACCTTACATGAGAGCTTCAAACAGGCATCTATTTTGATTAACTGCGCTGGTAGGACAACAAAGTCTCTACTTCCACGGCTCGATGACGATGAGATAATAACAACAATTCATCTTAATCTTATTGCTCCCATTTTGTTGAGCAAGATCTTTTACAAACATTCAGTCAAGCATAAAAGACGTTCTACTACGAGTGGAAAACTTACTGTGCCAACTATATTGAACATTTCCTCCATCTTATCCTTTACTCAAACTACGTTACCAGGAACAGCCGTGTATGCGGCCCTGAAGGCAGGTCTTCTAGGACTTACACAGTCACTATCAGCTGAGTTCAGAGGTAATGTAAGAGTGAACTCATTACTTCCGGGTTTAATTAGAGAAACAGATATGGGATCGCTGGTAAACTTCGAAAGTTCAAATATAGAGGATGTGCCACTTGAAATGGTTCTCAATGCTGCTCTTTCCACGATATGCAATGAAAAAATAAACGGAAAATGTATTAAAGTGGGTAAAGATGACTGGGCTGATCTATAAGTAATTGTTCCTTGAATAATGTCAATTAAAGTTTAAACGTCTATACTTCTTGTCAAGTGTCTTCTGACGGATATTCTGATCGAAGAATTCGCACGTCTTTGTACCAATCTCAACTGATTCATCTTCCAGTGTACAAGATGTTGTTGAGCTTAGCTCGCCAGTGTAATCACTGTTATAAGTAGAGCCAGTGCTGCTACACAAAGAGTATACTTCGTAGTATTTGTCACAGATTACCTTAGCATGAGGACGTGAACAAAGCATACGCTCACAGTATTCGGCCATAAGTAAAGTCTTCTGATCTTGCTTTTCAACAAGCCAATTCAAAAAATCATGAAAAGGCATAGCTTCAGTTTTATCTTCAACTAATCTTTTTTTCGGACCAACAACAGGACTTTGATAAAACTCAAGTATCTTATCGCATAACTCATCAACGCTGTGTGTTTCGCATGTCCAAGGTTCTGACATATCTAGAAAATAGATTCTGAATAGCTTCAAAACACTTTTTAATAATAAGCATTCCGACCTAATTCGACAAAGCTTGGACGTCCAGGAAGCTTTGTCTTCCATGAGATTGTTTTTGTTGACACTATTTGTGATGTTTCTCAAAAAGGTGCTACATTTCGAAATCAAATAATCAACATATTTGATTAGTGCATCAAACAACTCACAATTTCCTCTTATAAGAGAATTGAAAACGACGTCTTTGTAGTCCGTCGTGAAGGAGAGCCAAACTCTCGAAAATGATGTAACTTGTGTTAACTTTTCGTTTAATATTTCGTAATAATGTGCCAATGAAGTACTGTTTTTAAAGTCCTGCCTTGCGGCATAAATGTATTGTATTAAAATATTCATCAATACTGTGTTGTGTCGTGGATGCTGAGCCGTATTTCTGATTATGGGGTACACAATATTATCAATGAGCTTAGAATAGTCAGACAGAGACTGAAAGTCGAATGCCTCCCTAAAGTTTAGCTTGTCATCAACCACAATGGCATCCATAATCAACGACTTGTATGCCTCAAAATTCCAGATAGATGATGTCAAACTCAAAGACTTTACCAAGTGCTCCCAATATCCTAGTTGTGCAAATAGCCAAAAAACCCCAATATTCTTTTTCCTGTTACTATTCCCATTGATAGCCACTATCAATTCTAATTGAGACTTTATAAAGTAACTATTATCGAATGTCCAGAAATCTTTGAATAGTGTCCTCATTATATGTGAGTATTTCTCATTCAGACTTTCCATCTTGGATTCTTGTAACCAGTGAAGTAAAATCGGTATTAGAAGGAAAAGTGTTTGATCCAGGTTAAGAACGAACAAGTGAATGACGTATCCAATCACAATATCGACCCTGTAGGCAAAATTGACAACAGTGGGCTCAAATTCAAGCCATTCATCGATATCATCAGTGAGCTTGTCCTTATAGTGTGCGTATTGAGGTGGGAGTGTCTTTGTATCAAAAAGAAAAGACTGACTCAATTTCTGATAGGTAGATTTGCTGTTCAAAGTGACGTCTTTTCCGAGCTTGAATGAGCACATTGTAGACAATTTTGGCACCCTATAAACTTCAGTATCAGCCAGCATAACTAGCGTCGTAATGATACTTCGAAAATTTTGAAATATATCCTCGTAGAAGCGATAAAGCTCTTCAGATATAAACGGTCTTAAACCTTGTAATCTCTCATGCGCTGTATCCGGCTTAACTAGTCGCCTGATGGTGGCTTCATAATCATTACTGTCTTCAATTACCCTGTAACTTCCGGATCGTTTGCTGCCCATGTTACATTTCGTCGTGACCTCTGGAAAGGAACCGTTGGACATCAGCTTATGATACGCTTTTTGTGAACAAAGGTTTCTCTTGAATACCTTTTTGACACTACCAAACCTTAAATTACCGACTGCCTGTGCATCAGGGTTACCAGGAGAATGCAAAAGTCCAGCATTAAAATCAAGAACTGAAGGATATTTTATTGCCAAATCGTTCAAAGCATGTATTTTGGCTAATAGTGGTCGAACTATTCTTTTACATTTCTTGGTACTTAGAAACGCATTTGCTTCATTTTGCCTATAGCTTCCCATGTACCATCTAAAAGCGTCTCTTCAAGTCTTTTCTCAAAGGACGTACCTGCTATGGTAGTATTTTAGAATCTGTTGATGTTCTTGATGCGAATGAACAAAAACCACATTACGATTCTTCACAAAAGCATACAATAAAGAAAACGGGAAGTATGTTGAGCATCTTCTTTCATATACTTCTATGCTTCATCTTTCTTGCGCGTATCAAAGCAGAAACTGTGATAGGGATTCATCCAGACAATGCTACAAAATATGAACCTATTATAGACGAAGTTACTGGTGAAAAAACTTGGAGGTGCCTTAGCGATCCTTCTATCCTCTTGAGATATGATCAATTAAATGACAACTATTGTGATTGTCCTGACGGATCTGATGAGCCCGGTACAAATGCATGTCCATATTCTGGTAATGCAAAGTTCTACTGCAAGAATGAAGGATATTTCCCCAGCTACATTGAAAATTTCAAATTGAATGATGGGGTATGTGATTACGATTTATGTTGCGACGGTTCTGACGAGTATCAAACGGGAAAATGTGAAAACAAGTGTAAACAAGTTTACGAACAGTATGTAGCATTCAAGGAAGAAACGGAAAAGCAGACTTCAATTGCACTTTCATTGAAGAACGAGCTTTTAAAACAAGCGGAGCAGGAAAAAATGAAGCTCCTTAAGACTGTTGAAGCTCTCGAAGATGGTTTGAAGGAGAAAAAAAAAGAACTTGAACTAGCAAAGCGTCAACAGGACAGGGAAAATTCTGAAGAAAATAAGAAGGATGGTATTTCTGTTTCGAAAGAGTTATCGCCTTTCCTCAAGGATCTTTCTTCTCAAATTGACTCGCAAAAAGAAAGACTAAAGTTACAAAATGCAAGAAATGAATATTTGGAGCAACTTTTAGATGAGTTGATGAGGAATTATAACCCAAATTTCAATGACGTTGCAGTCAAAGATACTGTGAGGAAGTTTCAAGACTATATATCCAATAAAGAAGAGGAAAGTACGAGTTCCAGCATCGATTCTGCATTGCAAAAATTGACAGAGAAATCGGAAACATTGAGAGCTAACTCAGTCAAACAAAATGAGGAGGTTGGAGCATCGAATAACGAGCCTACATTTTCTAACATGATACATTATTATTTTTCTTCTCTTGTTAATCAATTTTCTGATTCATCAGACTCCACGCGTCCCGATCAAGAATATAGACTAGAGACAGAAGCTCCAGCTGTCAATCACGATACCGAGACATTGGGAGAGTTGGAAAAAGTCATAAAGTCATTGGAAATCGAAATATCAATCATTCACGAGGATCTTTCTAATAATTATGGAGAAGGAGATTCACTTCGTGCGTTAAGTTCAAGCTGGGTAAGACAAGACTTAGGCGGCTATACTTACAACTTAGGCTTTCTCGACTCAATCTATCAAGACGATATATTGATAGGAAGATTTCACAGATTTGATGGCGATAGCCTATACTACATAGGAGGTGCTAAGTGTTGGAATGGGCCCCATCGTTCAGCAGTCGCTAAGCTTGAATGTGGCACTAAAACAGAAATTCTCT
Organism: Millerozyma acaciae; assembly: GCA_001600675.1. Classification (NCBI taxonomy): domain Eukaryota; kingdom Fungi; phylum Ascomycota; class Pichiomycetes; order Serinales; family Debaryomycetaceae; genus Millerozyma; species Millerozyma acaciae. Next base: position 310,993 of record BCKO01000005.1, on the reverse strand, counting down.
CTGTTGGTGAGCCAGAGAAGTGTGAATATCTCTTTCAAGTAAGCACTCCCATAGCTTGCAACGAAGTTACAGAAAGCAATATCAAGGACAAATTCAAAATAGACTACAATAAATTGTGAAACTTTATCGAATGTGTTCTACACATATATTAAAACTCTAGATACATTTTAATCAAACTTTATCTTTTTACCCTCGAATTTAATGTTTTTCAATCTCTCTTCCTCCTTTTTCTTCGCTAACCAAGAAGGATGCATAGCTGCAGGAGTTTTTTGAGGATGATCTTGTGATGGTCTTCGTTTTCGTTCACCAAGCGGAACGATATTAGAGCTTGTAAGTGAATCTTGAGCGGACTTTGCTTTCTCTTCTCTTTTTCTACATCTTTCTTCGTATTCTAACCTCTTTTGTTCTCTTTCATTCAAGTATCTCTCTTTTTCTTTCTTCACGTGTTTGGCTTCTTGACCATACTTTTTAGCCCATATTTTCTGTCTTGCTCTCTGACCTCTTCTGTTCTTTCGTTTAGTAGTTGCGTCAACAACTACTTTATCGTTGTCGATTTCATCGAGATCCACGTCACTCTCGTCATCAGAACCACCAGAGAAATAACCTGTTGCTAACTGAGGCAAATTCTTAAATTGTTCTTCAGTAGAGTCTTCCAGATCACTATCTGACGAATCACTTTCACTTGGATTTTCATCAGTTATTTCATTATAGTCAATTTCTGGGTTCAAGGAGACTTGCTCATCGCTTGCATCATCTGAATCACCAACTATATTGTCATATACTGCAAACTTTTCAAACGCCTCTTCTGCATCCATTTTCGGCTCATCGTCACTTTCGTTGTCACTGTCAACACTATCATCATTAGGTCTCTTTTTAGCTTTTGATCCTTTGTCTTCGCCGTTTGCGCGACTATTACCACCATCATCGTCATCACCTTCTTCTTCATCGGAGACGCTATCAGAGGAGTCATAGACTTCTTGTTCACTTTCGCTTCCATTAGATCTATGCGAGTCCATTCCAACTGCCTTCTTCCTGGCTTCTCTCTCTTGCTTAGTTAAGTTACCTCTCACAAGCCTAAAAGTCCAATCGATGTCGTCCAAACGTTTTTTGACCAACTTGTTATTCCAAAGGCTCGACACGTAGTTGTTCAACTCTTTATTTTTTTGCAAGTATTCTTTGAAAATGTAAGATGAGTTTGCATGGTGATTCTTATCCGTCAAAACTTGTCTTATTATTGAAGGTAAGAAGGGAGGAGGATCCTTTCTTAATTCTACATTTGTCAACACTGCCGCTGAAAAACATTTTGCCAATTTCGATATAATCAAGTTTTCTATGTTGGTAGGATCACTAAGGAAAGTAACAAGAACCTCTTTCGAATTGTCTTTTTTGAACCTCACCAAATCAGATTTGATGCGCTTGGAAAGCTCTCTTTGAAGCTTCACAAACGATGAATGGTATTTCTTATGAAAGTTATCCTCCTTTAAGGCGGCAATCTCTTTGTTGGCATCTTCTAGAGTAATTGGAAGTTTCTTTAACGTCTTTGAACTCGATCTAGCTTTTAACAATTTTTTTGTATGGCGAAATCTGGGTGAAAGTTTATGAAACTTAGCTTCTAGCAAATCTAGCTTCCATAAGGTATTATTTGAGCTACTCATCACTTCCAGATCTATTGTTGTGAAAATTTGGTAAGAATGCTTCTAGTAAAAATGGTGATGAGCTTTGTGAAGAGTTGATAGTGCGACAAGAATACTGAAAAATGTTAGTCCGCCATTTATATAGTGAACTGACCAAGAAAATGGAGGTATCTGAGTCTGGAGATAATATTAAGAGAAGAAAGCTAGAATCCAAGGATAATTCCCAACCATGTCATTATAGGTGTGAGTTCTTCATTGCTAGAAAAAATAGGACATGTAGTAGGCAGAGAAGGGCCGATCAAAAGTACTGTCCAGATCACTTACCACAAGATGATTCAAAATTTTCAGAAGAGAGAGTTGCATGCCCTTACGATGGAAAACATAGTGTCTGGTTGAAGGATTTGAAAAAACACTTGAAAAAGTGCAATGCAAGGCCCAAAGATTTGAAAGAGGAATGGTATGAAGAAGATTTTAATGTCGAGAAGGAAAACGAGGCCCAAGAAAGAGACTATAAGTCTGATGAGAGTGAATCGAAGGGCTCTAGTGAATATATTAGACAATTGAGAAGCTTACAAAAAGAATTTTCACCTTTGGAGAAACTATATTCACAGCATAAAGGTCTTGAAAAACGGTTAAATGAAATTTCTAATCAAAAGCACGCTATACAACAGTCTTCATTGATAGGGAACTTGAAAGACAATGGGATTTTGGGCCCAGAATTCTTCTACCTCGAGTTTGGATGTGGAAAAGCAGAACTTTCGAGGTACGTAAACACTTGCATACTCCATGATTATGACTCGGACGTGTCTGATGACTTCAAGTCCTATGGGTTCGGATTCATAGATAGAGGAACGAACAGAATGAAAATGGACTCGAAAATTTTGAAGGATTGTGAAGACAACAAGAGCCACTTGCGGCCCCAAATAAAGAGAGTTAGAGCAGATATCAAGGACCTACATCTCGACCGATTTTTGAAAAGCACTATTGCTGACAAGGCTGTGATAATATCGAAGCATTTGTGTGGATCAGCTACAGACCTTACTTTGCGCCTGTTGCTAAACTCATCTTTATTGCACAGTTCGAGTGCAAAATTCGGGGGTTTGTTGATTGCAATGTGCTGTAGACACGCATGCGATTACAAAAGACTACCCATTAAAGCAAGAAAGTACTTAAAGGAGAGTGGTTTTGCCAATCCAAAAGATTTTGAATTCTTGAAAAAGGCCGTGTCCTGGGCAGTATGCGGGCCTAAGACGACTTTACCAGTGTCAAACTCTTCCGACGAGGAAATTGTATCTGGTACAGAGAAGGTTGAGTTGGGTTTGACTGCAAGAAGGCTTATAGATGAAAGTAGAGTGGCTGCCTTGAAGGAAGCCCTCAGTGAAGTTTCAGCTGACGTCAAACTATTTTCTTATGTCGATAGAGAGACGACGTATGAGAATGTATGCTTGAGCATTACACCTTCGCAGAGACCCTTATAAACATGATCTTGATGTTTTGCTCACGGTTTCAATACGTTGGTAATTATTTATTATCAACGATTTGCATGTTGTTATCATTTTACTTGGTTTTCATTCCGTTCAAATATTTGCCCAAAATGTACGGAGTCAAACGAAACTCTTTCTATATCCTTTTACCATTGAACCAACTTTCCAATTTGGGTGACTGTAATGTAACTTTATGTGGAAGTGATGAAGCCATCTCTTTCCTTTAAAGGGTGGTATAAGTAAAATTTAGATTCACAATGGAAACAAAGACTGAAGTCGTTAGTTACAATACTTAAGAAAATGCTTGATATTACGGACCCTGTGAGGTCGGCAATTGCTCTATTCATGTGTTAAGGGTGCAATGTTGCTTTTGGCAGGCCAACTAAAAGGAGGTATGCATTACCTTGACCAAGGAAAGATGTATGGGAAGAATTGCTCATTATCAATCGGGATAGAACGTAGAAAGTTAATTTCAACTGATTCTTCAATACTTTTCGAATTCGGAAATCACAGAAACAGTAACGAGTGTACTTTTCGTACTATTAGCATCGAAAGATGGGTTTTCTGATTTGAACTGAAGCAGACAGAAGAAAAAAGTGGGCGTCAAAAAATCTCGGGAAAGCTGCATTAAAAGTTACATGTGCAATTGAGCTTCTACCAACGACGAACATGCTCTTGGTGCGTATCATCTGGTATCAAAGAAGCTAGTCACCTTAAATCGGTCTATAATCAGGGCGTAGGGCGTATATGGATTGGTCGAGTACAATCTGAAAACTCAACAACGTCATAGATTGACTCTCAACTATTCAGCTTGACGACAAATCTTTGACATGAAAGCTCGAACAAAAAGCATACTTGCAATTGCTAGGCTATAAAGGTAAATCATTTCAAAAACATGGCTCAATGGAATCAATACGCTTTGCAATCTGTCATGGTTGTACAGTGAAGCTCGCTACTATAGTAGACCGTGGACTTCTCAGTGAAATGACTACATCCACAAACCCAGGAAGGATGTTGATAGGTATATTTATAAATACAGCCTGATAAAGCTATGGAAGCGGGTTTTTCAAAAAAAGATACCAATGATCCATTGAGTTTGAAACTAAAGTGAATAAACTTATCAAATTTTATTAAAGACTAGTTTTCTCAACTTGCAAATAGCTTTAGTTCAAACAAATAAACAGCAAGCTCTCAACTAAGTCTCATATACGCTATATCAGCACCAAGCCAAAGGTATAATGGTTATAGAAGTAATTTACAAAAAAAAAAGAAGCTACTTCTATTTGATCTCCACAATTGGCCTAACTGGTTAAACTCACCTCTCAGACGGTTGGCCAATGGCCTGTGAGGCATCTCATTTTTAGTCCCCGGTTGATGTTTACGCTCACAAGCTCTGTCTCTACAAAATCACTGTTTGGGCTCGCAAATTTATATTTCAATACATTATTCAAAGACAATTCTAACAATTACGTGTGATTTTCCTAAATAAACTTGACTTCTAAGAGCTGAACTTAGATCTTCATTTCGCTAACACCATGTTTCCAGATGGCAACGAATGGGGTGACACCGTCTTCACGGTAGTTCAACAAGACAACCATCGCATCTGGGTCCATGGATTCACCAGTGTAGAACTCCCAGTCATTGAAAGAACCAATGACCTTCTTGACGTAAGCTGCAGCACCTTTTTCAAAAGCTTCAACAGCCTCCGGGTTCTTTTCGGCCAAGTGTGCCTTGACCTTCTTCATGTAACCCTTGATGTAGGTAACAAAAGATTTTTTGTCAAAAGAAGTTTGTTGCAATCTGAAAGAGTAAACAACGTTGTTAACAGTTTCAACACCGTCCTCCACATCATCGTTACCATCTTCAGCAGATGGGTTAGCACCAATGTCGACATCACCACCACCGACTTTGACCATACTACAGTCGGCTTCGTAAACAGCACCATCAACTTCCTTTAAGTTGTAAGCGTCAGACAACAATTCGTCGTCTGAGAAAATGTCCTTGTAAATAATCATTTTGAATTGAACTCGTTGAACTAAACCTTCTCTTGCTTTCAAACAACTAGGAAAAAATTTCTCATATATATATATGTTGGAATTTTTTTTTCAATTTTTTTTTCTTCTTGGACACGTTTTGTGTAACCTGCCCGATGAGCTACTACCCCCATACAACAGTGCAAGATCTAGTCTATAGTTCAAGTGTGATAGTATGAAATTTATAATACAATTCTAGTGTAGTAGGTCTATATATCAGCTTATTCTGTAATGTCAAGTATAGGGTTTATGGTGATCAGACAAAGTTCCCCATAAATGCATTTCTGAGCCATACCAATAGTCTATCATAAACGACCTGATTAGCATTGTGGTAGCTTATTGAATGATCGGAGTCAGGAAAGACCATAAAATCATAATTCTCTATACTGTCTTGGTTGAACTCGTCCAAGAGCTTGAGAGTGTTTTGAAAATGCACATTATCGTCACCAGAACCATGCATCACCAAAAACCTCTTGACAGATTCGAAGTTGGTGATGTTGTTGATAGAGGCTATTTCGTAGCCTTGTGGGTTTTCCTGAGGCGTTCTCAAGTACCTTTCTGTGTAGATGGAATCGTAAAACTTCCACTTTGTGACAGGGGCCACGGCAGCCCCGTAGGAAAATACCCGTTCTTCATAATCTGTTTCAAGCGTTTTCAAAGTAAGAAAACCACCGTACGACCAGCCCCAGATGGCGATGCGGTCGGGATCGACGTAGGATTTTGCGGCCCATTTCTTCGCGGCTGCGATTTGATCAAGCGGCTCAAAGTGGCCGAGCTTATCCCGAACAACGTACTTGTGTTCTGCAGTAGTGAAACCAGTCCCTCTGCCATCAACGGTTACCACAACACAGTCAAGCTCCGCTGCAACCACAGAGCTAAAAGAGACATCAAACTGTTTCTTGACTAATTGCGATCCTGGACCACCATAGACAAAAAATAATACAGGATATCTTTTGGAAGGATTGAAATTTAAGGGCAAGGTCTCGACCGAGTTGGCGAAAACCTCCTTGCCACTTTCGGCATCCACTCCGAGAGATATGTAATCGTACCTGACTTCTGGCAATATGTATTTGTCAACATTCTCCTTCAATTCATGATTATCCTCAACAACCTTTACAACCGACAGATTCTTGAGGTTTATAAGTGACTGATATGGTGTCTTGGGGCCATGGTAATTCAACAACACGTACTTGGAACCGGAAGAGAAGGAGCCACTGTACCAGCCTTCCTTCGCAACGTCCGAAATGTTCTTGTAAATAAGGTCTTTGTGGCCATTAACAGCATCAATCAAGTTGACAGATGATACGTGTCTTTCCACCGAAGATTTTGCGGTACTCACAAAGAACACTTCATTGGTTTCAAAGTCAAAAGAAGAAGCTCCACCAGTGACTTCCCACTCGCCTTTTGTGAGAAATACTGGTGTTGAGTTCTGAGGAGGTGAAAAATAAGCCAAGTGATTGTAGCCATTCACATCCACAGTGTCAATGTAACCGTCTGCATGGCGTCCGTGTTTGTCATCACGAGGAATATATAGTGAGTTTGATGTCACATCTAACCACCTGTTTTCCGCCACTTGTTTTCTCACAAGCTTGGTGCTCTTATTAACGGCATCTATTAAGAAAACTTCGAGCTTGTCACCGGCTCTATTGGTGATCTTGACGATCAAGTGATCATTAGAGACCCAAAGAACTTGAGTAATAATCTTATCATCTATGGTGCTGCTTTCAAAAGATAACACTTTCGATTGAAAGTTTTCTTCTTCTGACGCACCTAAGCTGAATACGAGTATGTCGACGGTTGGGTTTGGATAGCCCGCTTTAGGATACTTTATAGCTTTGTATTCTGGGTAGTCCTCATACCCTTCTTGAACATAGTATGGTATGGTGAAAGTAGGCACAGATGTCTCATTGGTACGCAAAAAACTGATTTTACTACCGTCAGACGACCACCAAAGAGCTACATCACTTGAAAAAACCTCCTCTTCGTAAACCCAGTCTGGAATTCCGTTGAACACTTGAGTGTTGCCATCAGATGTAACTTTCTCCACTATCAGTGATGCAATGTCTTTCACATACACATTGTTACCGTAGACATACGCCACATGCGACGAGACCGGTGACCAACTCACCACTGAAAGTTTCTTATCAGTGTCAAAGACAGGTTCGATCTTTCGAGTGGCAACATCCACAATCCAATATAGCGCGAATGACGAGTGCCTCCAATTCTTGGTGGTGTTGGTTTTCAAAAGAGCTTTGCGAAGGTCTGGTGAAGCCACAAGAGAGTCAACCTCATACTTCACCTCATTATAGTGGAACGACGATTGATTGAGCAACACGTATTCGTAAGTTTCATCAATTATGGATTTGACAACGTATCTAACGGTGTCATCAAGGTCCTCTTTTACGACAAACGTACCTTTGTCGTCAACAATAGACAGTGGATCCTTGATCCACTGTATCTGCTTGAACTCTGGTTTGAATTTTCCATCCCGCACAGCAGTGAAGTTCAAACGAGTTCTGTTGTCGCCAATAAAACTGTAAGGAAGTAACGTTTGTGAATCGTCTGGAAGAATACAGGATTCTTCTGACGGAACCACTCTGAATATGTCGCTACTGTATTGCTTAGCGTCTATCGTCTCTTTGAGTTTGGAAATACTCAAAATCAAAAAGGCAGACCCCCATATCAAGATTGCAAACAACGATCCCCCATAAAAGTAGTTTTTATAGCTTGCACCTTTTGTACTTCTTTCTCTTCTACTCTTTCCAGCTACTTCACCGATGAAAAAGTCATCTTCTTTCTCCCTTCTTGGAGAGAAATCGAAGCCCTCTTTCATGATGTAATGATTGTATCTTCACAGCCTTCTCCCTATTCTTTATTCTCGAGCAAATTAACAGCCCCTGTCTTTTATTTGGTGATTCCTATATTTTGTACCTAAGGTTGTAGTTTAGACCAAGCAGAATGTTTACAGAGATGGCTGGCGATTATAAAAAATTGGGCGTGACACAAAAACATTCCGTGTACCTGAAGATTTATTACTTAATCTATGCCTTTACAATTTACTAATCTGATTTGATAATGTACAACTAAGATATGAGGTTCTTGCTGAGTCTGTGAATTAATTGTTTCAGACCTCTTTCTCATTATCGTCCAGATTTGAAGATCCTTGACCGTAGCCCAATCTTCTGTCGTCACTATTTTGCGTTTGCGGAGTGGTGACAAACTCATTCAACAACTGAGGACAGAACTCAGACAATATCCTCTTCAAATTGGTCCTTTTTATAGGTTTGGCGAGGAAGCCAGACATGCCGCAGTTCAAACACTCCTTCACATTGCTCTCGTCTGCGAAGGCAGTTAAAGCTATGATTGGGTTTTGGTAGTTCAAACTATTTCTTATCATCTTGGTTGCAAGAAGCCCATCGATTTTAGGCATTTGAATGTCCATGAATATGATATCAAAGGGATCCATTTTATCTAAAGACTCCTTTGTAAAGTCGACGGCCTCGGCCCCATTACAGGCCAAACTGATATTGGTGAAACCTTCAAGTTTCAACATACGCTTGATCACCTCTTGGTTGACCATATTGTCTTCTGCAACAAGAATTTTGAGATGCGAAAGACCGTTGAGCAAGTTTTTGGACGCGGCCGAATTCTCAGTACCAACTGAGTTGGCAGTGCCTGTTGAGGACTTCGCTAGCAAATGTGGCTTTTCGAAATAGGATCCTGCAGCAGGGGTATCAAGTTTGGGAGTCGTGACCATCTTATTCTCATCAACAGATTTACTTTGGCCGTTTTTTGCCTTTTCTGCTGATGCTTGCTCATCCTCGGGTTGAGTGAGCTTTATGTTTATGATGGATGGTTTTGAATCTTTGGAATTCATGGGTATTTCAGCTATCGTGTTTTCGTGGCTGACCTCATGACGAGAAGCATCTGAGTCGCCTTTATCTGAATCTGAGGTCTGAACATCTTCCGCACCTGAGCCTATATTTACGTCATTCATGTTGAAGGCAACTTTTCTGTTCCGACTTGAATTTGGATTGAAAACGTCGTCACAAAATTCAGCCATCTCTCCCTCGTCAACCTTCACTTCTCCACTTTGCAACACAGGAATTCTGAACGTGAAGGTTGAGCCCACACCTAAGGTAGATTTCAAAGTAAGGGTTCCTTTCATCATTGTGGCCAATTGCCGACAAATAGAAAGTCCTAGCCCTGTTCCACCATAACTTCTCGAAAGAGTTTGATCACCTTGAATAAATGGGTCAAACACCTTCTCTTGTAGCGCAGGCTCTATACCAGGACCAGTGTCTGTCACTTCTATCTGTATAACCCATAATTTTGGTTCATATAACTTCTTGACTTTGTAAACCTTGTCGTTTTTTATAACTTCATTATTTGATCTCAAAGAGGTGAAGCTAGCCATACTACGTCTTTTCCCATCATAAGAGCTTGGTGCTGAATTATAATTGCTTTTAGCCTTTTCATCCAGATCAAGCTTCTCTTTGACCGAGCCGTCGGCTGTTTTACTATCATCTTGTCCTGTCCGATAAGATTCTATTGTTCCATGAGATGTGTCATAATCTTCCTTATTGCTTTTATCATCTTTAATGGGAAGAGGTGTCTCTTTTTCAGATAAGTCATCATCTTCGGTCGGCCTTAAGGTGTCCAGTTTATCTGCATTCACGGGTGGTTTGGATTTAGAATTGAAGACAGTATTTTCATACTCAGCCGTTGAAAGGGTTACAAAGCTAGTTCTATCATTGTTTGTATCGAATGTGATATCCTTCTCAGTGGAAAGGGATGTCGACGAGCCACTCGAGGCAGCGTTTTGGGTATTAGAAGCAGGCGAAGATCCTTCTGGATGAACATTACTTATTCCTTCGTTTTCTTGAACCTGGTTTTTGTCATGATTTAAAACATACACTTTCTTGAAATTCTCCTTCTCTGAGCGCTCCTTGTCATATTCACCTAGCAATTTGAAGGAAACTTCAACTGTGCCATCTACTGGAGTGAACTTCAAACTATTAGACACCAAATTCATGACAACCTGTATGATTCTATTTGAATCTCCGTAAAGAACTAACTTTCTCAAGATATTAGGCCTGAGGTAAATATTCAAATTCACTCTTTGATCCATTGCCAATTTGCTAAAAATGGATTGGACCTGACACACAACATCCAAGATTTGAAAGTTGGACTCCTCCAACTTGGATCTTTCAAGCGTATTTTTGGAATATGTGAGAAGTTCAGTCAATATATGCAATAATAACTCTCCTGATCTATAAATGAGTCTGAGCGAGTCTTGGATCCTCGAGTGGTCATGTTCGTGCATAGCTATTGCTGTCATACCTAGAATACCGTTAAGAGGGGTTCTCAATTCGTGGGAAATATTAGCAATGAAAACCGTTTTAGCCTCATTTGCAGCTTCTGCTTCGATTTTCAGGGCCTCAAGTTCTCTCGTTCTTTGTTTCACACGGTCTTCAAGATTAGAATACTGTTTGTCCAACTCTTCGGTCATGATGTGAAATGCGTCAGATAACTCGGTCAATTCGTCCTTGAAAAATTTCTTAGAAGGTTTGATTTTATTGGATATTCTTAACCCAGTAGAGTATAAAGATGCTCTGGAACTACTTGAGTTCATACTTGATCTCTTTGTCAATGCATCGTTGCTATTATTATTTCCATAAGGTGGTGGTGAGAATTGACGATCACCGTGGGTATTATAGTTTTCATCTTTATTTCTTTGTTTCTTCGCTTTCGTGATTGCTTCTGTTGCCTCTTTAAGCTTTGCTATGGGGCGAATAAACAACATAGCCAAGGGGAATGTGATCAAGCACATAAATGCCCCTATTCCTATTACTACTCCAATGATGATTTCCTTTAGCTTTTTGAATGGGGTGAGGAAAACTGAACGCTTTTGCTCTATTATAATGGTCCAGTTTGAGTTGCCATCTAGCGGAAACCTAGAGAACCCAATGGCGGCACGTTTACCTTCAATTGACTTAACGCTAGTGTATGAGCCCGAGGACTTACCGAGAGCCTTCCTGATCATATCCGATTGTTTAATATCATAGACTTCGTTAGGTACCAAAACGTCATGACACACAGGAAATACAACTTCAAATCCAGTAAGGTGCGAATTGGTGTGATTGGTAGAGTCATACACCGGTTTAGCTATGAGGACTTGGTACCGATTTGAGGCCTTCTTCGCAGCGGTGGAGTCATTCAATGCTACCTGAAGGCTCTGGGCGCTCGCAATGACAGAAAGGTAGCCTGATACAGACGGTTCGGAGATTATGATAGATGTGTTGGAATACACTGGAACAGTTAAGCCCATGAAGTATGCAGAGTGAATATCGGAGGTATTACTTTTGGGTCCACTGAAAATCACCGAGTTTGCGGAGTGGATTTTGCTCGAAAGAACGGATGGCACCAGCTTATTACCCTTCAAAGGATACAAAGCATCCCTGGTGGCATCCGTTATATGTGTGACGTTATTATTACTCTCTGCTACCACATCGAGGTCCAAGTTGTACAACCTTGCCGCTGCAAACAACTCTGAGGACGTGAGAAACAGATCTAGGGTCTCCTGAGACTCCCTGAATATGTCCCTGCTCTGGTTTCCCGCCTTGAAGGAGGAAAGCGGCGAGTAAAGCGTGTCTTTCGTAGTCAACCAGTTGACCTGGTAGTACATATACTGAACCGACTGCTTCACTTGCGTGGTCTTCAATTGCGATATCACCTCAAGCCTCTCCGCTCGGCTTTTGCTCAAGTCATGACTGAAGTATACCCCCGTAACTATCGCCAATATAAGCAAAGAGAATAAAGACGAAAATCCTACCAAAATGATAAGTTGGGGAGTGATTCCGATCTTGAGTCTTTTCATACTGTTTATCTCTCCTGTTATTAACTTTCTCTAAGTACGCTGATCGTTTTCGAATCTTCCTCCTATATATCAATATGCATGAGGGTATCTTTTATGTCTATTCTCTTCTATTACTTAAGTTACCTCTGTTTATTTGTTATTATTGCTTCTTCTCCACGAATGTACCCTTAAGCCTTCTTTGATTTTCTTTCTTTCTATTAGATCGTACTTAAAGAGCCTGATGTCTGATTAATGCCAATGTATTCTACTTAAAAAACCAACGTCAAATACGTTACACTGATTTTCCCTTTAGTTGTTTTTTTATTTCAATAATAAAAAAATTCGTACTACAATTTCTCATTCAGTTCGCTTTTTATGGCTGAGAAAATTTACGATGGTCCATCCTGGTCCAAAAACACTGCAACTACCTGTGCCCTAAGACTTTTGTTATGCTTGTGCCTCGAGTCCCATAGAGTGCAAAGATCTTTTGGACTTGATTTATATTACATGTTGTTTTCCCGAAGCTAAGGTGACAGCAGCGACCTATTCTACTGATATACACTCTTGAGCATATCATATACAAATCGCCGTACTACAAACGACGTTTTTATGCTTCAAATTGAGTATCACTACATGCGTAGATGTATATTGAAGTGACATATGGGCGTAGATTGGCGAGTGTTTGTTGTTGGTGAGAGTTACGGTTCCTATAGCATTTTGGTATAGTGCTGCAGCACTCAGATAACTCGGTCTAGAATCCGAGCAGGTCTTGTCCCGAGCAGCACAGACCTAAAATCACGATGGGGATACGCCTGTTAGTACCATGGAATGTCAGGGAGTTACAACAGAAGCAGCTGGACAACGGCTGCTATATTTACGACCGTAACGTTGTCCCGTCTAAAAGAATTTCCGTAGAACATCAACTATTGCTACAGGATCCTTGTCTATTCCTTCTTTTTTTTTTTTTTTTTTTTTTTTTTT